>JAHRHZ010000267.1:5765159-5798895 GCA_024137785.1 Ginglymostoma cirratum | reverse complement strand
TGGTGATGAACTGCCCTCTTGAGACACTGCAGTCCATGTGCTGTAGGTTGACCCACAATGCCATTAGGAAGGGAATTCCAGATTCTTCAACATTCACATCTGTTGAGTTTATGGCAGGAATCTCAGAGTGTTTCTTTCTATATCAGGGACTACAAAATAAACATTAAATATTTCAACTACTTTCATTGTTTGCAGATGTTTTACAATTCTCTCTCGCTGTCCACTGATTCCTTGTTGGTACTTTGTTAAACGGTTCGCTACTTGCTCAATGGTATGTTCATGTTTCTTTAATCATAGGACCACTGTTTATTCAATGGTAAGTTCTTGGCCTGTTCGATGATAGAACCCCTATTGTTCAAATGCCTTTAAGAGTGTTGTTACTTGATTGATTTAAGATTCAAATTTTCCATACAGATGTGGCACAAAGTGACAAGTTCAAGTATAGTCTACGATGAATACAATACTTTTAGCAGACAGATGTGATCCCACTAAACATTCTGAACATATAGCTCACTGTACCGTATTTATAACACTCAATATAGCTCATTACTATCTCGTGTGAAAATAATTGAATGCAACTTTGTTGCTTTCTATAGATGTTTTATTAAATTAAGAAAGGATGTGGGGATCTGGAGTTCCCACTTTGGGAAAAATTAGGATCCAGACATAAATTGTGCCATTTTTAAGAAGAGGATGGGTAAAATTTGTGTTCAAAATCATTTGCAAATGAGCAAAAGTAAAATCCGTGATGAAACAGAACAGGCAGCATTTTCAAATATAATTATAAAACATGTTTGCTTTAACCCACTCTTACATATATTTGAAACTGATAACTTGGTGCTGTATGATTAATACACTTGGAAAAATGTTTGTCATTGAAAAATTTTATGTTGATTTAATTTCTGTTCACTACCTCCGAGTAAGCTGATCTTAAAAAGCAGATATACCTGTGCAAAAGTCGAGTTTAATGCTAATGTTTTGTCAAGAAGTAGGAAGTCGAATTTTACAGGAGTAATATTTGACAGATGTTGATCTCTGCCCTCTTGTAATTTCAGAGTGGACAATCAGAGACTGTTCCCACCAATCCCAACCACCCAGATGTAGCACTAGATGAGCCAAAAGTATATGACCAGGCAAAGGAAGCTTAGAGCTATCATCAGTGGTATGCTATTTATTAATTCTATCAAGAAATGTTGTATCATTTTGTATCTTGGCTTCATCGGCAAACAATTGAGTAGGAAGTGAGACTGAACAAGTCAGAACCCTGATTAACATTTGGCTTGATAGATCATATTTCCTTTTCAGTTTAACAAGGAAGAATTTCACTTTTGAACAGTAAAATAGAAGTTTTCTTTTACCAAAAGAAGTGTAAATAAAGTAGAAAAAAAAACAAATTATTTATATATAAATACAAGTTTAACGATTTTGAAATACTTTTTGAAAATTTCAATCCCCTTATTCCATACAGGATTGTTTTTACTGTATTCACAGTAGAGGGAATTTTCTTCTCCAGCACGCTAATGGTTTAATCTAATTGCGTCTTTAATTGCCATCCCAAGAATCTGATTGCCTCTTTCTTGAAGCTTCATGCAACTGAGCTTATACTTTCCCAGCTTCAAACAAACCCTCCAGGATTTTAACCAGATATCTCTGGTCTGGAACATTAATGTTAAACTACTTCCACAGAGGTAACTTCTAAATAGTTCTAAATCATTTCCCTCATTTAAGAGCAGCTAGTTTATACATCCAGCTTCAGCTAAGACTTCTGCGAAATCTGCTAAAATAAAATTAAAAAGCTTTTGAAGTTATGGATGTTGCCTTTAATCAAGAAAATAGCAAAATTTACAGAATCTGCAAACGTAAACCAAATGCATGACTGTTTACTTGTTCACCTGTAAAAACTCTCACAATGAAAAGAATACCTCAATAAATCTCCAGGGAAGTCTTCCTTTCAAACATGAAAAGAAAGAAAGTCTGGCTACAGTAATACTGATAATTTAATCACAGATTTGAACCAAACCCACATTTCTTTAGGTCATAATCCAGATTCTAATACTTGCACCTAAATAAAATCCCTTTATTTTAAGGACCCACAGAAATTCTCACAAACAAGACCAATTATTGGAAATATCTAATAGTACTGAATTCAACATGGGCTAAGGTAGACAGAATTTTATTAACTAAGGGGAATCAAGGATTATGGGGAATGGCCAGGAAAATTGAGTTGAGGGTATCCAAATCTGCCATCATCTCATTGAATGGCACAGCAGATTTGATTGGCCGAATGATTGACTTTAGCTACAAGGTCTCAGGGTTCATGGGCACAGCCAGTTTTTCAGGAAAGGCCACCTTCTATCATTTCTTTTAGATTAACACAAAGGGTAGATTTGCTCTGGGTTCAGTTTTGCTGAAAATTCCCTACTTTTATATAGAGTTTTGGTTAATTTGGGGTGAATTCTGAGAAGTGTGTCGCAACCTAGCAGAAATATAATGCCATTTTTTCTATTTTTGGAACATTGGGTAAAGCTTGCCTTTGGCAATGTTAATAAACAACATATTCAGAGCCCAATTTTTCAAACGTTCTCTCTTGACTATTTTACAGCAATATCAATCACATAATATAAACAACAATTGGAACTGGATGCATTAAATAAAGAAAGGCAGAGAAACAGATTTAGTGCAAGTATGTTTCACAACAATATGATCAAATTGCTCACAGCCATTTCAACCCTTAGACTTCATATCCAATTCTAAATTAATCTCAAGGTCAAATGCTGCAGAGCTGTCAAGTTAATTTGTGGAATAAGTAGCTATGAACTGCTGCTGCACTTCCAGCCTATGATTAAAACCTTCAGCAAAACAGAAAATCCAGACACATGAAAAGTATGACTTGCGAAAAATTGAATTATCTGTTCTGCCTCATACAATGCCTATTTAAATGCCTATTTTCTCAGAGTCAAATCAACAAAGCAGGCTGCTTATTGAATTAATTGTCCTTGATTTGGAGTTTCTTCACAGTTATCCAAGGCTCTTTTTATTCCTGTTGTTAGGGTCTATCATCAAGGTTAGAAAAAATGTACTTTGAGTAAAAAATTTGTTTACTTTCCTCTGTCAGTGAAGTTTAAACAAATATTTTTACGAAATTACTGATTTATAATAAGATGACAGCTCCTAACTTCCCATATGGCAACTTTGCAGCAACAATAGGACTGGTTTTGATTGCTCCATTGCCTACAGTTCTGGACTAACCTGTCTACTTTGATTACCTGTCTGCTGTGTCATCTTATAGTGCAGGTTAGATGGGCTTCAGATTGGTTTCACAGGTCGGCGCAACATTGAGGGCTGAAGGGCCTGTACTGTGCTGTAATGTTCTATGTTCTATGTTCTATATTGAAAAAGCCATCCCTTATGGACAAGCCCTCTGCATACACAGGATCTGTTCAGATGAGGAGGAGCATGATGGACACCTGAAGGTGTTGAAGGACACTCTCATAAGAATAGGATATGATGCTCAACTCATCAATTGTCAGTTCTGACGTCTTACAGTGAAAAACCGTAATGACCTCCACAGAAGACAAGATACGGGATATGGCCGATAGCGTACCCTTCGTTGCCCAGTACTTCCTAGGAGGGGAGAGACTACACCATGTTCTTTGCAGCCTTCAACACATTATCGATGACGATGAGCATCTTGCCAAGATCCTCCCCTACACCTCCACTTCTCACCTTCAAACAACCACCAAACCTTAAACAAACCATTGTTTGCAGCAAACTACCAGCCTTCAGGACAACATCGACCACAACACCACACAACTCTGCCATGGCAACCTCTGCCAGTTATGTCAGATCATCGACATGGACACTACCTTCACACATGGGAATACCGCCCACCATGCACTCAGCAGATAGGCATGTGACTTGGCCAATATCGTCAAACTCATATGCTGCAGATAAGGATGCCCTGGGGCATGGTATATTGATGAAACAATGCAGATGCTACGACAACGGGTGAATGCACACCACACAACAATTGCCAGACAGGGATAATAGGAACTGCAGATGCTGGAGAATCCGAGATAACAAGGTGTGGAACTGGATGAACACAGCAGGCCAAGCAGCATCAGAGGAGCAGGAAAGCTTGACGTTTCAGGCCTAGACCCTTCATCAGAAATGGGGGAGGGGAAGAGGGTTCTGAAATAAATAGGGAGAGAGGGGGAGGCGTATAGAAGATGGATAGAGGAGAGGATAGGTGGAGAGGAGACAGACAAGTCAAAGAGGCGGGGATGGAGCCAGTAAAGGTGAGTGTAGGTAGGGAGATAGGGAGGAGACAGGTCAGTCCAAGGAGGACGCACACGTCAAGGGGGCGGGATGAGGTTAGTAGATAGGAAATTGGGGGTGGGGCTTGAGGTGGGAGGAGGGGATAGGTGAGAGGAAGAACAGGTTAGGGAGGCGGGGACGAGCTGGGCTGGTTTTGGGATGCGGTTGGGGGAGGGGAGATGTTGATGCTTGTGAAATCCACATTGATACCATTGGGCAGGGTTCCCAAGCTGAATATGAGCTGCTGTTCCTGCAGCTTTCAGGTGGCATCGTTGTGGCACTGCAGGAGGCCCAGGATGGACATGTCGTCTGAGGAATGGGAGGGGGAGTTGAAATGGTTTGCGACTGGGAGGTGCAGTTGTTTATTGTGAACCTAGCGCAGGTGTTCTGCAAAGCGATCCCCAAGCCTCCGCTTGGTTTCCCCGATGCAGAGGAGGCCACAACGGGTACAGCGGATGCAGTATACCACATTAGCAGATGTGCAGGTGAACATGCAGGTGAACCATGCAGATGGCCTAAAGGCCCTCTGCTTCTTCCTGTCCCTCAGGCCTGACCAGACCCCATCCACTGACACCCTCATCTGCTTAGCCGAACTTGTCCTCACCCTCAACAGCTTCTCTTTCAATTCCTCCCACTTCCTACAGACAAAGGGGGTGGCCATGGGTACCCGCATGGGCCCAAGCTATGCCTGCCTCTTTGTAGGTTACATGGAACAATCCCTCTTCCGTACCTACACTGGCCCTAAACCCCACCTCTTCCTCCGTTACATTGATGACTGTATCGGCGCTGCCTCGTGCTCCCACGAGGAGCTTGAACAGTTCATCCACTTCACCAACACCTTCCACCACAACCTTATGTTCACCTGGACCATCTCTAACACCTCTCTCACCATCCTGGACCTCTCTGTCTCCATCTCGGGTAATCACCGAGAAACCGATATCCATTTCAAGCCCACTGACTCCCACAGCTACATAGAATACACCTCGTCCCACACACCTTCCTGCAAAAATGCCATTCCCTATTCTCAATTCCGTTGCCTCTGCCGCATCTGCTCCCGGGATGAGGCATTCCACTCCCGTACATCTCAGATGTCCTCATTAATCAAGGACCGCAACGTACCCCCTGCAGTGGTCGAGAATGCCCTCGACCGTGTCTCCCGCATTTCCTGCAACTCATCCCTCACACCCTGTCCCTGCAATAACAACCAAAAAAGAATCCCCCTCGTCCTCACGTACCACCCCACCAACCTCCGGATCCAACGCATCATTCTCCGACACATCCGCCATCTGCAATCCGACCCCACCACCAAAGACATTTTCCCCTCCCCACCCTTGTCTGTTTTCCGGAGGGACCACTCTCTCCGTGACTCCCTTGTCCACTCCACACTTCCCTCCAGCCCCACCACACCCGGCACTTTTCCCTGCAACCGCAGGAAGTGCTACACCTGCCCCACACCTACTCCCTCACCCCAATCCCAGGCCCCAAGAAGACATTCCACATCAAGCAAATGTTCACCTGCACATCTGCCAATGTGGTATACTGCATCCGCTGTACCCGTTGTGGCCTCTTCTACGTCAGAGAAACCAAGCAGAGGCTTGGGGACCGCTTTGCAGAACACCTGCGCTAGGTTCGCAATAAACAACTGCACCTCCCAGTCGCAAACCATTTCAACTCCTCCTCCCATTCCTCAGACGACATGTCCATCCTGGGCCTCCTGCAGTGCCACAACGATGCCACCTGAAGGCTGCAGGAACAGCAACTCATATTCCGCTTGGGAACCCTGCAGCCCAATGGTATCAATGTGGACTTCACAAGCTTCAAAATCTCCCCTCCCCCAACCACATCCCAAAACAAGCCCAGCTCGTCCCCGCCTCCCTAACATGTTCTTCCTCTCACTTATCCCCTCCTCCCACCTCAAGCTGCACCCCCATTTCCGACCTACTAACCTCATCCTGCCCCCTTGACGTGTGCGTCCTCCTTGGACTGACCTATCTCCTCCCTGTCTCCCCACCTACACTCACCTTTACTGGCTCCATCCCCGCTTCTTTGACTTGTCTGTCTCCTCTCCACTTATCCTCTCCTCTATCCATCTTCTATCTGCTTCCCCCTCTCTCCCTATTTATTTCAGAACCCTCTTCCCCTCCCCCATTTCTGATGAAGGGTCTAGGCTCGAATTGCTAAACAGGGATGTCCCTCCCAGTGGGCGAAATCACTTCAGCGGTCAAGGTCAATTTGTATACAGTTAGTGTGGTGTTTTATAAGTTCCTACCTTGGAAACGAAACCAATCTGACTCCAAGCTGATAGACAGCCAGATTCTAAATGAGGCCTCACACCTAAAATGCATTGTCTGACCTGAGATGTCAGCTCTGGTATACTGATAAAACCTCTGGTTATCTTGGAGCAGTGACTTGAAAGAAATTCTGGAATTTGCATTCTTAATCCTTTCTAACTGATTAAAGAGTTAACAGCCATCTTAGGTTTGCTCAACACATTCTCATCAGTTCTATGACCCATTGATCTTTTGCTTATGAATTCTGTGTCTGATGCCACCTCTCTCACTGACACCTGAAGGAGTAAGACACCAAAAGCCCATGCCTTCAAATAAATCTGTTGGACTATAACCTGGTGTCATGTGATTTCTGACCTTGCAACATGGAGGTCATTCAGGGCAAGCAGTGAGCTGATTCATCAGGTGCCCACATTTGTTCCCATGCCAAATTGTCTCTATGTCTAAATAAAAACCAAAAGAACTATGGATGCTGTAAGTCAGGATCAAAAACAGAAGTTGCTGGAAAAGCTCAGCCAGCCTGGCAGCATCTGTGAAGAGAAAATCAGAGTTGACTTTTCAGGTCTGATGACCCTTCCTCAGAACAGGATTTTTAAGTGGGCTCTGAAGAAGGCCCACCGGACGCGAAATGTTAACTCTGATTTTCTCTTCACAGACGTTGCCATACCTGCTGAGCTTTTCTAGCAACTTCTGTTTTTGTCTCTGTGTCTAGGTGGTTTGACGTGTTTGGTAAGGTAGGAAGCTAAATATCACTGAGGCAAGTTGAGCCATTAACAGAGCATTTGACAAGCAAGAGCCCCTTTTCATTGGCAACTGACTGCTGTCGGTGAGAAACTCATCACGCTGCTTGTCAAGAGCATTAAAGGTGTAGCAATGTTGAAATCGAGCGTCCAATTCTTCCACAAATCTCACCATAGCCCAGATTGTCCAGACCCCAATGACACTGTGCCCACAGCTCCCTTTAGAAGGCCCTGATCAGCATCAAGAACTCAGAACAAGCTGCAATAGGAGACAACTGGTGAAGGCTCCTTCGCCTGAGAGCTAAGATTCTCTTCCACGATTGAAAGATCTGTCAGCTGAATCCTTTTACCAGAAGGTTATATTCATACACAAAATAAACCTGAGTGAGCTATGGAAGAAAAGCCAGGGTTAAAAACAGCTCTCCAACCAGACTCTGCCTTGGATGGAGAATGCAGGGAGATAGTTTGGACATCGTTGTCTGCTTTAACTGCTCAAAGACAGCCAAATTTCACTCCCCTCAAACCCCCACCAAAGGATGCTGCATGATGACGTGACAAGATGTTTTTCAGAGTTCTATGGAAGCTGCCTTAACAAGCATTCAATCCCCTTTAATTTTAAAGGCCACAGGTCCTATTCTGCTTAGGATTCTTTAATGAAGCGATTGTGCGAGGGGAATTTCAACAAGTTTGACTAAATCTTTTACAATTGACTTCTCATCTGACTCCACAGTTCTTGTAATTGGCCTCCTATTAGTTTTCATTATACCTATTCTCTGGGGATTTACCTCAACCCTTCTGCTGTAGATACTGGTACAAAACAACAAAATGTCTTTGAAGGTGCAACAGGCCCCAACAATGCCACTGTGGAGAAAGTGTAATTTTGAGGTGTCTCAGGGCATCTGGTTATATGCTGATAAAGATGACACACGGCAAAACTCTGCCACACAATGTGCAAATACAGCAGTGTATCAATGCCACACACTACTCTGTCACGCACTGTCAGTGTCATGCACTTCACTGCAACATTGCCCCACACTATGCCACCTGGCACAATCTATACAGCTCCTATCCATTATATCAGTGCCACACAGAGTCCCACTGCCACATACTATACCAATATCAAACACTCTACCAATAGCACATACCATTCTACTGCCACACAACAAGAAGGAACCCCATTTCCAGCAGGCCAACAGTGACAAGTATTGGAGGAGGATGGTGCAGAAAACTCTGGCAAGTTGAAATGTGAGGAAAGGCAATGTACCAGAGTAGGGTTGACACAGGATTTTGTTTATAACTAGTTTAATCAACACTTCTGATCTTAGAGAACAACGCACAAAAAAACCACACAAAAGGAAGATTAAGGGGGAGTTTGAATTGTAAGGGAGAGTGGATAATATTAGATTCAGTAAGCGAATTACCTCAGGGAGGTGATACGGCTAGGGTAACATCAGACCTTGAGTTTAAATCTGCAGGGAATTAGAACTGGAGAACAGAACATCCATGATTACAGTTGTCATGGCAAGTTGCTGAAAGAAATCAAGGCGATGGAGAATGTTTTTATTCATTCAAAGGATATGGGTGTCATTGGCTGGGCAGCATTTATTGCTTGCCCTTAGCTGTCCTTGAGAAGGTGGTGGTGAGCTGCCTTCTTAAACCACTGCAGTATATACAAAGCGGATAGATCCACAATGCCATTAGGGAGGCAATTCCAGGATTTGACCTAGCAACAGTGATAAATTGCCAAATTAGGATGGTGAATAGTGGGAGGGGAACTTGCAGGTAGTGGTTTTCCCATGCTGCCCTTGTCATTCCTGATGGAATTGGTCAGGGGTTTGGAAGGTGCTGTCTAAGGATCTTTGATAGATTTCTGCAGTGCATTTTGTGAACAGCACACACTGCTACTGCTGAATGTTGCTGGTGGAGGGAATGGATGTGGCGCCAATCAAGTGGGCTGCTTCAGTGTCAACATTTTTGAATGTTGTTGGAACTGCATCCAAACAGACAAGGGGGGCGTATTCTATCACATTTTGTCTTGTCGACTGTGGACAGGCATTGGGGGAGTCAGGAGGTGAGCTACTTGCTGCTGGATTTCTAGCTCTGACTTGTTCTCATAGTCACATTCAAATGGTGAGTGCAGTTGAGTTTCTGGTTCAGTATTAACCCCCAGCATGTTCATAGTGAGTCAGTGATGGGTAATACCATTTATTATCAAAGAATGATGGCAACGTTCTCTGTAGACAGAGATGGTCATTGTTTATAAACTGAAAGAGAAGTAAGGGTAGTAAACAAACCAAAACCAAATTAGAAAACCTTAGAAAACTGGCTGGGAGACACCTCTTTGGCAAATATACACTGTCCAACATTACGGAGGAAAAAAAAAGTGCTTGCAATAGAAACTGTTGCTTTAAAACCAAACAAACCTCGTAGAGGCAAATATGGTTTGTAATTATAGGTACTAGGCATGTTAATCAAGAAACAGGAAAATGATGTGAGCAGAATAAAACATTTAGGAAGGAGAAGAAGCTATAAAAAGATGGAGGAGTAGTACTGTTATTTGGGAATGACATTGGCACAACAGAGAGATGAATTCAGTTCTGGAGATGGAGATGAGGAATCGATCTGCGTAGAGAGGAGAGATCGTTAAAGGTAAGAAGTCACTTGTGGCTGGGGTTTACGGGCACACTTACAGTAACCACACTGTACAGGATTACTAGTAATGATGGACTAGGATGAAAAGACATTCCACTATTTCCTCCTTCGTTTAATTTAACAATCCGGAGTAATTGTTTTCATCTGACCTGAGTCATTCACCAATTTCAAGCATGCTACTCCCCATTAATACTTCCTCGATCCCTATGTTTATTGAGTCTATTACTCACACTCTTTCTCCTGAAGACAAACAAAAAGTATTCATTAAAAAACAACTGACATCTTCTACAGCAAAAAAAATGCTAGAGAAATTCAGTCGGCTTGGCAGTATCTGTGCAGAGAAAATCAGAGTTAATGTTTTGAGTCTGGTGATCCTTGCCAGTGTAAGCTCTTTGACTTCAAGAGTGCTCCAGGTCTGGCTGTTCTGTTTTTTTTTTAAACTTCGCGAGAACACAATTACTCTTAGTGCCTTCAATCTCCCTTTGAATGTGTCTCACTGCTCTGACATTGACTCATTTTTTAGTATCTATTTCCAGCTGATCTTTACTAAATCACACCTCAATTTCATAAAGTTGACCTTGCTCCAATTTAGAAGTCTCACTTCCTGTTCTGTTTGTTTTCTTTTCCGTAAGTATGTTCTGTTTCACTGCTACTCCTTCCACCGGCCCACCTTCATTAACTATAAAACTTAAAATCTAGACCTGTGCCATCTCTCGTTGGACCTATTGATCCAAACACCAGGATCATCACAGCATCCTGGATTTATGCACAAGTGGTTATCAAGGATTTGGGAAGCATTCTGGAGCTCCCACAAAGCACAAGTCATGTATTCTCAAGGACGTAGGAGCCTAGCTAATCCTTTATTTATTAGTTAGCCTTCTTACTGAGTAATAAAAACAGAGAAATACAAGAAAACATCACCAATACCGACAAACTTTGCTTGCGTTGTATACCCTAACATGTATTTAATTAATTAATAAGTTACACTGCAAGGGAAGACAAACTCACCAACAGGAGAGCAAAGAAATTAATTTTGCTCATTTTCTAACCATCTATTCAGAAATGTTATGATATGCCCCTGGGCTGGTTGGGACTATGAGCCCATGTCTCTTGGGTCATAGGTAGGAACACAACGACTGCACCAGAAGAGCCCACTGAGAACAATAAATTATTTCCTAATTAATCTGTTCAGAGATAGGTATTATGCTCTTGTGGACTTGAACCCAGGCCTCCTAGCCCAGAGGTAGAAATGTTACCATTGCACCACAAGAGGCCGCTGATAACAGTAATACTAATTGAATCAACTACTTTCAGTTGATTAACGGACAGTTGCCTCGACAACCTAACATGCTGTTTAACTAAGATAACAAGGTGTGGAGCTGGATGAACACAGCAGGCCAAGCAGCATCGTAGGAGCAGGAAAGCTTGACGTTTCGGGCCTAGACCCTTCATCAGAAATGAGGGAGGGGAAGAGGGTTCTGAAATAAATAGGGAGAGAGGGGGGTGCGGATAGAGGATGGATAGAGGAGAGGATAGGTGGAGAGGAGGCAGACAAGTCGAAGAGGCGGGGATGGAGCCAGTAAAGGTGAGTGTAGGTAGGGAGGTAGGGGGGAGATAGGTCAGTCCAGGGAGGACGGGCAGGTCAAGGGGGCGAGATGAGGTTAGTAGATAGGAAATGGGGGTGGGGCTTGAGGTGGGAGGAGGGGATAGGTGAGAGGAAGAACAGGTTAGGGAGGCGGGGACGAGCTGGGCTGGTTTTAGGATGCGGTTGGGGGAGGGGAGATTTTGATGCTTGTGAAATCCACAATGATACCATTGGGCTGCAGGGTTCCCAGGCCAAATATGATTTGTTGTTCTTGCAGCTTTCAGGTGGCATCATTGTGGCATTGCAGGAGGCCCAGGATGGACATGTCGTCTGAGGAATGGGAGGGGGAGTTGAAATGGTTCGCGACTGGGAGGTGCAGTTGTTTATTGTGAACTGAGTGCAGGTGTTCTGCAAATCGATCCCCAAGCCTCCGCTTGGTTTCCCCGATGTAGAGGAGGCCACAACTGGTACAGCGGATGCAGTATACCACATTGGCAGATGTGCAGGTGAACATCTGCTTGATGTGGAAAGTCTTCTTGGGCCTGGGACTGGGGTGAGGGAGGAGGTGTGGGGGCAGGTGTCGCACTTCTTGCGGTTGCAGGGAAAAGTGCCGGGTGTGGTGGGGCTGGAGGGAAGTGTGGAGCGGACAAGGGAGTCACGGAGAGAGTGATCCCTCCAGAAAACAGACAAGGGTGGGGAGGGAAAAATGTCTTTGGTGGTGAGTTCAGATTGCAGATGGCGGAAGTGTCGGAGGATGATGCGTTGGATCCGGAGGTTGGTGGGGTGGTACGTGAGGACGAGGGGGATTCTTTTTGGTTATTATTGCGGGGACGGGGTGTGAGGAATGGGTTGCGGGAAATGCGGGAGACACGGTCGAGGGCGTTCTCGACCACTGTGGGGGGAACGTTGCGGTCCTTGATTAATGAGGACATCTGAGATGTACGGGAGTGGAATGCCTCATCCTGGGAGCAGATGCAGCGGAGGCGACGGAATTGGGCATTGGGGATGGCATTTTTGCAGGAAGGTGGCTGGGAGGAGGTGTATTCAAGGTAACTGTGGTAGTTGGTGGGCTTGAAATGGATATCGGTATCCAGGTGGTTACCCGAGATGGAGACAGACAGGTCCAGGAAGGAGAGAGAGGTGTTAGAGATGGTCCAGGTGATCTTCAGGTTGGGGTGGAAGGTGTCGGTGAAGTGGATGAACTGTTCGAGCTCCTCGTGGGAGCATGAGGTGGTGCCGATACAGTCATCAATGAAACAGAGAAAGAGGTGGGGTTTAGGGCCAGTATAGGTACGGAAGAGGGATTGTTCCACATAACCTACAAAGAGGCAGGCATAGCTTGGGCCCATGCGGGTACCCATGGCAACCCCCTTTGTCTGTAGGAAGTTGGAGGAATTGAAAGAGAAGCTGTTGAGGGTGAGGACGAGTTCGGCTAAGCAGATGAGGGTGTCAGTGGAGGGGGTCTGGTCAGGTCTGCGGGACAGGAAGAAGCGGAGGGCCTTTAGGCCATCTGCATGGGGAATACAGGTGTATAGGGACTGGACGTCCATAGTGAAAATGCTGTTTAACTAACTTGGATGTTGTTAGTTCTAGGTCAGAGTCTGACTTTTGCATTTGGACCAGACAAGGCTCCTTCAAAATATCTTAAGGCAGCCCTAGACCCTAACTTTTCCTTATGGCAAAGGTAAATGTAAGGTGCTGTGTTCCAGATGCAATTCAATTAGTCAAATTACTCAATGTCAAGCAAAACACAATTTATTCCACACTATGCTTAAAATACAAAAGATAAAAAAAAAGAAAATAATTGGCTTAGCTGTAACTCTGTTGGAAAACTTATCAAAATCATAGATACAGTAACTATTAGTAATGTTCCAATGTAGTAACAACCCATAAACACGCCCTTGGCAAAAGGCAAAATTCAGAAAGCAAAATTGTCTCACGCACAACTACAGCAGCCCAAGAGGAAAACATTGAGAAAACTCAGAGAGAGGTATAGCAGGGAGAGGTGTACTGCAGCAACAGACCCAGTAACAATTACGATTGAAAAACATAAGAAACTAAAAATCCTGGTTTTGAGAGAGCTTGGCCATACCCTTTCAGGCTGCTTCTATCGTTCCAACTTTTAAAAAGAAACCCAAGACCTCACAAGCTGTTTACACTTGCAGTTCTGTGGACACTGTTCACACCTCTGCCTTAAAACCTCTTTAAAGAAGAAAGACAAAATACCCTCTTAAAGCATAGTATTATCATGCTTTTAAGTGAAATTTCAACTTCCCAGAAAATATCACGAGTTAAATTCCTGACCCCACACTCCATCCACATCTCACTCCAGCATAATTTCCTGACTGAGTACATCTTTTGGCCCTACTGGACTGCTAATGCCTAATGATGCTGCGCCTTTCTTTAAAATTGGGAACAAAGGACAGACAAATAATTGCAGACCAGAAGGTCTAAACTCAGCAGTGGGCAAGTTATTGGAATCACTTCTGAGAGACAGGATAAACTGTCACTTTCAAAAAGTACCAATTAAATCAAATGATAGCAGCATGCATTTATCATCTGACTAACCTGCTGAATGTTTTGTGAAAGTTTCATAAGGATAGTGCTGTTGATGTGAGCTACATGGATTTTAGCAAACCTATTGTCAAAGTCCCATATGATAGACTGGTTAAAAAATAAATGAAAATTCCTAGGAGCCAGTAAAATGTAACAAGCTGGTTGCAAAATTGACAAAAAAACGCTTGGAAATTTTGATGGGTGCTTTTGTGGCTGGAAGGCTATTACATAGACTCATTGTGATCTACAGTGCAGCAAAAGGCCCTTTGGCCTATTACTTCCACTTCACTTGAAAGCAACCACATATCTATTTCAATTCCATTTTCCAGCATTTGACCCATAGTCCTGGATGCCTTAGTATTGCAAGCGTACATCGAAATATTTAAACTCTTTTCTTGAGTGTTTCTTTTCCTGAATATTTAACTTTTTAAACTTACTCAGAGGGGAGTGGAGGAGCCAAGTTCCAGACCAGAGGCCAGCACAGAGAGCGAGGCCTTGAGTTTTGAAGCCCAGCATGGCCAGGAGACTTGGCTCGTTGCAGTCTGTAGGCTAGGCGTGGGCACGGACTTGCATGAAAGGACTGTAAAACAGAGAGTATATTTTTCCATTTTATTCTTATGCTGGACTTTTATTTATCATTCTTCTGATTTTGTACCAAATACTTAAGTATTTGTACCCAGTTATCTTGTACTGAGGTGACACCATAAGCGACAACATTGCAAACTTTTCAATGCACTCATTTGAGCTCATGTGACAATAAAGTTAGTTCATGCATTCAAATATTTCTGTAATGGTATGAGGGTTTCTACCTCTACCACCGTTTGGGTGAAAAATGAATTCTTGATGGGGTTCCACTGAACTTCATACTAGAACCTCCGATTTTTGCGATAATTAGTAATAATTTGGACATAAACATAGGGGGACATGATCAAGAAATTTGCAGATGTCACAAACATAGGCCCTGCAGTAGATAGTGATGGATTGCTGTAGATTTCAGGAAGATATCAGAGCACTGGTCAGGTTGACAGAAAAGAGACAAGTGGAATTGAACCTACAGAGTGAAAAGTGATGTCAGAAAGGCAATGGAAAACACAGTCAATGGGAGAATACTTAGAGGGATAGAGGAATCAGGCTGTGATAGACTTCCTAGCTCATCAAAGACAAAACTGGCACCGTGTGTTCTACAAACAGCCCAGGCCTTTTAAAAGTCCTCAGATCACAAATTGTTAACTCTGCTGGTTCTGAACACATAACCGATGAGGACAACTCAAATTATGGGAAGGATGGATATGGTAAGAGCAGAAATAGAATGGACATAGTCAATGGCCCTGTCATCTAGAGTTGACCAAACTTGGCTGAGTAGAAAGGAAGAAATCACATATAATAGTATAGAAGGTTTCACAATCTGAACAGATTCTACAGAGACGGAGAATCTGCAAAATATAATAGACTCCTTACAAGTAGTGAGGTGTGACCAAAGCCAAGGCACATGTAAGAATTGGTGGGCTTATAATCTTGCTAATTGTGACAATTCTCAGGTTTCGGCATAAAATAAGTCTCACTGTTATGAATTAGTTGACAAATCCTAACGTGACAACAGAACCAAGATTAGTCTAGAGACAAAATGTAAAATTAATAAACACCCACACATCAGACAGTTAACAAAGATCTCTAGCCAGAACAGTTTATTTTGATGTTAGGATTGACTTAGGTTCCCTCCGAGGTGCTGTTGACTTCTGCAGGAACACTATA
Source organism: Ginglymostoma cirratum (assembly GCA_024137785.1). Lineage (NCBI taxonomy): Eukaryota > Metazoa > Chordata > Chondrichthyes > Orectolobiformes > Ginglymostomatidae > Ginglymostoma > Ginglymostoma cirratum. The sequence goes on along the minus strand of JAHRHZ010000267.1, from coordinate 5,783,005 downwards.
TCTCTTTCTTGAGCAATTTATCATTTGGTGTACAAGTTCCTTTTTCCTTCCGTCAGCACTTTTTTCCTCAGGAGCTATGTCTTTAATTCCAAGTAGGCAGTCCAGCACCCTGCAAGTGTTTTTCTTACAACACACAGGACTGTTCACACTCCGTGATTTTTCAGTGACCTTGTGTCCTGCTGTTGGAAGGTGTTAATTTGCTCTGGCAGTCTTTTGGGATCTCTTACGTGGGTTCCTACCTTTCTTGATTCTTTTACTAACCATACTGCATCATTATCTCTGTCACCTTGAAATCCTTCACATCTTGTCAAGACAACCCTGATCATGAATGTTCTGTTCTTTCTTCTAATCCCTCAAGATACGCTAGAGGCCCAACATGATCCCGGCTATATCATTTACCTGAGATAATTTACTTAGTGGATCTAATATTCTACACTCCTCTCAAAATCCCTTTTGGTATGACCCTGTAATCTCCTGTGCCTTGCTATCTATGTCCATAGGTCATTGTTAAACCAGGTAAATAATAGTCTTTATCCTATAACCCCGGTAAATTCTGTCTTTATTCCTTGTCAAGCTGTTTGCAGTCTCCGATCTTACCATCCTCCCTCACTCCAAAACCACCCTGCATGAAAAGGAGTTCCCCAAGTTCCATTCTGGCTCATAATCATAGCTGGAGAATTGACTTGATTATGAGTGCCATCTTGCCCTGGCATTGTCAATGATCTATCCTTGGTCTCAGAGGCATAATGTATTATGTCGCCATAGTCTTATTAGACCATAGCTCTACCCTCTCATTCAAGGGAGATGACTGGTGTGGTGGTCCTCACCACCTCCGTTTAGCTCAGTTTGCTGGACAGTTGGTTTTTGAAGCAACATGATATGGTGGGGCGGCACGGTGGCTCAGTGGTTAGCACTGCTGCCTCATAGTGCCAGGGACCCAGGTTTGATTCCACTCTCGGGTGACTGTCTTTGTGGAGTTTGCACATTCTCCCCGTGCCTGTGTGGGTTTTCTTCGGGTGCTCCAGTTTCCTCCCACAGTCCAAAGATGTGTAGGCTCGGTGAATTGGCTGCGCTAAAATTGCCCATAGTGTTCCGGCATGTATATAGATTAGGTGGGTTATGGAGGGATGGGTCTGGGTGGTATGCTCGGAGGGTCAGTGTGGACTTGTTGGGCTGAAGGGCCTGTTTCCACACTGTAGAGATTCCACGATACCAACAGTGTCAGTTCCATACCCATCACTGGCTCACCACAGAGGACTCTCCTTTTTAACTTCTCCCCTTGCCTGGGGGATGATGGTCCTCAGGTTAAACCACCACCATTCAGAGGCAAAACTGCACACACATTGTCATTGTATTACTCACAGAAATACTCCACCATGATATCACAATTAGCCATTTGATTCATACCCACAATATCAAATTGCCTCTGCTCTTACTGGTAAGAGACAGCAGAGATGATTCCTCTCCTTATGAAACACAGCCATCTGAAGACAGAAGGAGGCCATTCAACTCATCATATCTTCACATGCTAAAAAGTGCCATCCTGCTTAATCCCACTTTCCAGTGCTTGTTCCATTGTCCTGGATCTATGAAAAGCTCAAGAGAATATCCTACTAATTTAAAATGAAATGCATGTTTCTGCAGTATCACCCTGTTGGTGAGTGACAGCCAGACAACCACCAATCTCCACTCCTGAAAATATTTCCCTTCCACTACCCTCTCATCCTTGACAATTTTCCCTAGCCATCAACCTGTCAGCGAGTGGAATTAGATCCCTTATATCCGCTGCACCCAGTTCCCTCAATTTTATACACATCAAATAAACCTTCCCCTAGTCTCCTCTATTCCAAAGGGCAGAATGTCAATGTAATCAATCTTTCCTACATTTAATATTCCATATCCCTGGTAACAACTTCTGCAATTCTTATCATTATCCTCTCCAGTACAGTCACATCCTTCCTGCAGTAATCAGACATTTTGCGGTGCTCTAGATCCATGGTGTAAATAATATTTCATGTAGTTCGATGTGACCTCTGCTCTGATACTCTAACCCTTGGCCAAGAAATAAAACTATCCTGCGTACCTTCTCCACCATCTTAAAACGTGCGTCCCTGGGCCCCGTAGAACTCTGCACTATATAGTTACAAAATAACTGGGTTTATTAATTGATTTTGCTCCCCAGTATACAAGGAGGCAGTGGTACACTGAGAAACGAGCTGAAAGGCTTTATAGAAGCAGGAGGCAATGAAGAAAAGGGAAGACTGCGAGAAGACCCTCATTCACAGACAATCAGTTGTGAGTAAAAAGAAGCATTTCAATACATCTATGTTCTTGACGAGGGCATAGTGAGGGTCTCACTAACATAATTGAGTGTTTTGAAAAAGTAACATAGAGGATTGATGAAGGCAGAACAGTGGGCATGACCTACATAGATATCAGTGAGGCATTTGGCAAGGTTCTGCATGTAGACTCGTTGACAAGGTTAGATCACGTGGAATACAGGGAGAACTAGCTATTTGGACACAAAGTTGGCTTGAAGGCAGGAGACAGAGCTTATGGAGGAGGGTTACTTTTCGGACTGGAGGCCTGCGACCAGCAGTGTGCAGCAAGGATCTGTGCTGGGTCTTCTGTTTTTTGTCATTTATATAAATGATTTGGATGTGAACGTAAGAGGTATGGTTAGTAAGTTTGCAGATGACACCAAAATTAATGGTGTACTGGACAGCCAAGAAGGTTACCTTAGTGTACAATGGGACCTTGTTCAGATGGGTCAACGGGCTGTGGAGTGGCAGATGGAGTTCAATTTAGATAAATGTGAAGAGCTGCATTTTGGAAAGGCAAATTAAGGCAGGACTTCTACATTTAATGGTAAGGTCTGGGGACTGTTGCTGAACAAAGAGATCTTGGAGTGCAGGTTGATAGTTCCTTGAAAGTAGATTTGCAGATAGAGAGGTTAGTGAATAAAGTGTTAGGTAGGCTTGCCTTTATTGGTCAGTACATTGAGTATAGGAGTTGGGAGGTTGCTTTGTAGCTGTACAGAAAATTGATTAGGCCACTTTGAAATGCTGCCTTCAATTCTAGTCTCCCTGCTTTGGGAAAGATGTTGTGAAACTTGAAAGTGTTCAGAAAAGATTTACAAGCATGCTAGCCAAGGTTGGAGGGTTTGAGCCACGGGGGATGCTGAATAAAGTTGGGGCTATTTTATCTGTAATATTGGAGGCTAAGGGGTGACCTTATAGAAGCTTATAAAATCATGAGGAGCATAGATAAGGTGAATATCCAAGGTCTTTTCCCCAGGCTAGTGGATGCCAAAACTGAAGGGCGTAGGTTTGAGGTGAGATAGGGCATAGGAAAGATTTAAAAGGGATCCAAGGGGCAACATTTTCACACTGAAGGTGGTGTGTGTATGGAATAAGCTGTCAGAGGAAGTGGTGGAGGTTGGTACAATTACAACATTTAAAAGGCATCTGGATGAGTCTAGGAATAGGAAGAATTTAGAAGGATATGGGCCAAACAGGACTAGATTAATTTAGGATATTTGGTTGACATGGATGTGTTGGACCAAAGGGACTGTTTCCATGCTGTATAACACTATGACACCATAACTCTAGTTGAGTAGAGGCCTGGGCCTGGGGAATGGGAGGGATCCTTCTGCTGACAGGGTCATGTGTTCAAGATGCAGGGGGCTGGTGGTGGTAGTTGGGGGTGTGGGGTGGATGAAGAGGAGGCAGTGGTGTGTGGACTGGTGAGTATGGCGTCCAAATTCTTTTACTAATGAAGCAAGGGCATTAGTGTAAGTGGTATCCAGCTCCTCTGTCTCTTTGCTCCTCTGTCTCTCATTTGGAAAATAGTCTATAGTCAATAAATGTGCGGCTGGAAAAGCACAGCTGGTCAGACAGCATCCGAAGAGCAGGAAAGTCAACGTTTTGTGAAACCCTTCATCAGGACTGGGGAGGGGGAGGGAAGCCCAGAAATAAATGGGGGTGGGGTGGGACTGGGGAAAGATAGGTGGGTGGGATGGTGATAAGTGGACGCAGGTAAGTTGTTATAGTAATTGGTCAGTGGGAAGGGAGGAGAGGATAGGTGAAATTTCCTCTATTCTTCTGACCAAAATGCATGTCTTCAACTTTCCCACAGTGTTTTCCATCTGCTACTTCTTTGCCTACTGCCCTAGCCTGTGCTAATTCTTCTGTGGTCTCTGCATCTCCTCAATACGACCTGTCCCTCCAACTATCTTTGTGTCATCTGCAAACTTTGAAACAATGCGCTCAGCTCTTTTGTCCAAATCATTCATCAACAGCAAACGTTTTATTAACCAACACCTATGGGACCAGGAGTGTCCCAGTTGATCAAATATTCTGAATCATGAAAGGGGTACACATAATCAATGTAGAAACACGCACTCTGACAGAAATGTAATGCAGTGTTATACTTTATTTACAGCATAAATCACTTAAATAATAATACAATGTTGTCTTAAATAAAAGACTTACGGGCAGACAGCCCTCTCACTCGGACCTTCAACTGGTGACTCGGACATCAAGGTAGATTGTAGTCCTCAAGGAGAAATTGGCGCAAAATTAAATCAACTGTTGACATTTTGTGTGGCTATTCGATTGAACAGCAAATATGTTTACATTGAGGTAAATAAATTGAAAACTTGAAATAATTGGACAGAATATCACAGCAAACTTCAATAAAATGTAGTAAACTACAGGTATATCATTTTTGCAGGTTTATTGAGAGTGCTGGTTCATCAGGTGCCAATTAAAACAAAGTTGCTATTTAACGTGAATAGTTTTGCTCCTAGCACTGACACCTGTGGAACGCCACTTGTCACCTGCTGTCATCCTGAAAAAGATCCTTCTCTCCTTATTCTTTGTCTTCTGCCAGTTAGCCATTCCTGTATTCAGGTGAGTACTTTGCCCATAACACTGTGGGCAGTTTATCTAATTGGGCAGACTGTCATGCGGCACCTTGTCAAAGGCCTTCTGGAAATCCAAACAGATCAGATACTTTGGCTCTCCCTTGCTTGACTTACTCATTACAATTCTTTGAGGAAGTAACAGATTTGTCAGGCATAAGCTCCCCTTGATGAAGCTGCGCTGACTGTGTTCTATTTTACCATGCACTTCTAAGTACCCCACAATCTAGTCCAAAAGGACTATAGAATTTTTACCAATGACCAAAGTCAGGCTAACTGGACCATAACTTCTTGTTTTCTGTGTCCCTCCATTTTTAAACAGGTGAGTTATTTTCCAATCCTCTGGGACCTTCCCTGACTCCAGTGATTCCTGAAAGATCACGACCAATATCTCCACAATCTCCTCAGCTATATCCTTCAAAATCCTAGGGTCCATTCCATCTGTTCCTGGTTATTTATCCACTTTCAGACCTTTCAGCTTCCCCTGTATCTTCTCCTTAGTGATGGCCAATACATTCACCCTGGCTGTCCTGAAAATCTGGTATGCCGCTGGTGTGATGCAAAGCACTGGCTCAGTTCATCCGACATTTCTTTGTTACCCATTACTACTTCTACAGCCTCATTTTCCAGGGGTCCAATATCCAATTTTGCCTCTTTCCTTTAATTTATAAAAAAAAACTGTTGCAATCATCATTTCATCTTCTCTCCTGTATTTTCTTTTGTAGTTTTCCTCTGCTGGTTTTTAAAGGCTTCCCAATCATCTGGCTTCACACTAATCTTCACTAACCTCAGTTTTGTGCTGTTCCTTTTTCTCTTATACTGTCCCTGACTTCCCTCGTCAGCCATGTTTGCCTCGTCCTCTGCTTCATATGTTTCTTCTTCCTTAGGATGATTTTGTACTGTGTCATCCAAGTTATCCACAGAAATTCCTACCATTCCTGTTCCACCACCTTCCCTGATAGGCTCCCCTTCCAATCAACTCTGGCCAGATCTGTCCTCACATCTTTGTAGTTACCATTACTCAATTGCAATACTGTTATAAATGATTCCAGCTTTTCCGTCTCAAACTGCAGGGTGAGTTCTATCATATTGTGGTCACTGCCCCCTGGGGGCTCCTTCACATTCAGCACCCTAATCAAATTTGCCTCATTAAATGTCACCAAATCCAGAATTGCCCTGTTCCATAGTGGGCTCTACCATAAGCTGCTGCAAAACAAAACAACATCTCAGACATTCCACAAATTCCTTTTCTCGGGATCAGCTACCAAGCTGATTTTCCCAATCCACCTGCACCTTGAAGTCACCCATGATTATTGCAATAGTGTCTTTCTTACATACCTTTTCTACCTCTTGATTTATTTTGTGCCTCTGTCTGCTGTTAGGAGGCTTATACATAACTCCTATTAGGGTCTTTTGTCCTTTGCGTTTCCTCAACTCTACCCACACAGATTCTATACCTTCATTTCTTGCTAATGATTTAATTTCATTTCTTACTAAGAAAGCAACCCTGCCCCCTCTGCTTGTCCTTTCAATAAAAACTATGGATATTTAGCTCCCCGCCCTGATCCCCTCGCAACCACGTCTCTGTGATGCCCACAACATCATACCTGCCAATTTCAACCTACACTACAAGCTTATTTACCTTGTTTTGTATACTGCGTGCACTTAAGTACAACACCCTCAATCCTGCATTGACTGCTCCCGTCTCAAAGTTCTCCCTTATCTGCTGCCTCTGAATTTAGATTCCTGACCCTTTCCATACTCTCTGACCTATTACTTATTTTGGAAGCTTTAATAATCTCAGCCGAGCCCCCTCGTCTTTAATTTTTTCCATAAGTTTTTTTTATGGAACTGAACCTACTCCACATCCCCAGCTATTAAGTTGAAAGGTCTATCCAGAGCCTTAGCACCACAGCCCAACCCTTCCCCAGAACTGGTGCCAATGTTTCATGAATTCAAATCCAATCAACACACACCAATGAGCCACACATTTACAACTTGGACAAAGTAACTCCAGTAACATCGACATGCACAGGAATTCCTAGGGGCATGGTTCTCCACCCATACTTCAATCAACAAACATATAGAATTGGACCCCAAATATAAACCCACACAGATCAAAACCGAAAATGACAGTACTCACCATAACAGACCGGACAGCATAAATTCCAAGCGGAGCAGAATAACATCGCTTCATCTGAGGCTCCACTGATGATGGTACCTAGTACGGTGACAAAACGTCTGAAGAAAAACAAGACAGCTCGGCGAGCAAATCAACAAGTTCACACATTTACATATTTAATCTTGTTGATTTTGCACCAATTAACTTGGGGTTCAGGTAGTAATCCAGGGATTATTTACTTTTTGGTTCTGCTTCTCAGATTGGCCTCTGGTTCCTCATATTACCTCAGTAGATCCTCTTTCCACCTACATCATTGATACCTACACGGACCACTACAAGTCGATCTTTCCCCTCCCACTCCAAGTTCCTCTGCAGACCAGATGAAATATCCTGAACCTGGGCACCAGGCAGGCAACACAACCTTCGGGATACTCAATCCTGGCCTCAGAGAACAGTGTCTATTTCCCTGACTATTCTATCCCCGATCACAACTACAGTTCTCTTTTCTTCCCGTTCTTGAATGGCTCCCTGTACCATGGTGCTGTGGTCAATTTGTTCATCCTCCGTACAGCCCAACCTGTCATCTGCACAGGGAACAAGAATCTCAAACCTTTTAGACAAGTTTAAGGGCTGAAGCTCCTTCAGCACTAATCCCTGGATCCCTATACCTGCCTCACTCAGTCACACCTTCCTGCCCCTGACCACTGACCAAATTCAAGGTACTTAATCTAAGGAGGTGCAATAACCTCCTAAAAACACTGTTAACTCTTCCCCTTCCCTGATGTGTTCAAAACACAGACTGCAGCTCATCAACTCTGAGCTGAGTTCCTCGAGCAACCAACATTTGCACCAGATGTAGTGACTGTGAACCACAATGGAGTCCAACGACTCCCATTTCATACAGGTGCAACATATCTTCTGGCCCTGAACTATTTATTATTTACCAAGTGCTTAATTTGTCTCTTAAAAAATTCCGATTATTCTTTTAGTTTGTAACCTGTCAATATTTCTCCAATTTGTCTTCAATCTGAAAGTAATCTCTAATAGATAGCCAAATTTGCAGTGTTATCAACTAATGAATTCATGGTTTTCCTGTGATGTCACTCTTCGAGCTGTGTGCTGGGCCTTCGATCCTGGGTTTCAATATATCCTGTTTAAAATAAACCTACAAACTATGAGCTAAAACACAAGAAAATATGCATCACATCCCCTCTGCACCAAATCCCCCCACTGCCTTCAATATCTCAAGTTATATTCACTTGGGCTTGCCTCACTCCAAACGTGATTGCTCCTTCATGACAGGGTGCAGCTACCTGGTTGTGCATTTTCAACTGGTCCTGTTTTAAATAGAGCCGAATTGAGCTGAAATGGCTCAGTCTAGTTAAATAGTAGTTCAATCATAGTTATCACCTATTGAGGCCCTATTCAGACTTTGGGTGATTGACTGATAACTGAGTTGTTAACCTTTTTCTAAGACAACTGAACTTTAAACTTTTAAAATAGAGAAAGTAAAACAAAATTACCAGTTTTATTTGCATGCTGCCTTCAAAGCACCCAGACTATATAACAGGCTGTGTCTCATTCCAGATGTGATCTTTCTTTCCTGACCATATGAAGCTTAATCACAGTCCGTGCCGTGTCCTGCTGCTGGAGAAATTACCCACTGACGAGACTGAATGTGTCCTGACTACATACTGACTGATGGTGGGTTGTCAATTTAAATATATGACAGCAAACTGAGGGTTAATTCCTTGGGGCTTCCAGCATTATCTTGCCAGCAGTGTCATGGCCCTCCCAGCATGCGAGGTGACTACTGATCGCTGGGTCTGAAATGAAAGAAATTTTGAAGAGGTGTTAAAATTATGGAGTGGGATTTAACTATCAACCAGTGTCTGAGAAGAAATTACAGCTTTTATTTTGTCTCCTTCCGGTCAAGTCTTCATGAGACCTCAATCATGTAACCCTTTAGGGGTATTGGCTGCAGCAGGGTGATAATGTCACAGGATGAGTAATCCAGGACTTTAGGCTGATGTGGATTCAAATCCCAACATAGCAGACTGTAAAGCTTAAGATCAATTTTAAAACAAATATTCCAGAAGTTAAGTAGCTACCTTATTTGTAATTCCGTAACCTTGGGAAGAAAATCTGCCATCTTTACCTGGTCTAGCTTTCAGGTGATTCCAACACTAGGCAATATAATTGGCTCTGAACTGTTATCTAGGCATTTAAGGATGGGTAACAAATATTGGCTTAGTCAGCAACACCCTCATCCAGTGCATGAATAAATTTAAATAAAGAAATTGATAAGAGCCTCTGGTGACTTGGGAGACTAAATATCACTTGCCGGAGTTCAGTTTACAGTTTGGAAGCTGATCATGAGGATCTACCTATAGGAATGGCCGTGGGAGATTTAAGTTTTCCCTGTCAAATGAACTTCCAAACAGGTAAGATCTCTTCAGCTCTCCAACACTCTTCATGCTGGCCTTTGGCTGCCAGGAAATTCACAGCAATGTGTTTGCCAAATCTGAAGCTAGCATCACATTTTAGGCCTTTGCACATGTACATTTGTACCTCATTGACTTCAAATGACTTAGCTGTCTGTCCAGAAACATTAAAATTGGAAAATAATTTTTGTGGCCGGTTTAGTACGATGTGTCATTACAGCTGTCCACTTACCTGGTTCCTTTTCGGTGGTTAAAGAATGATCAGCTTGCACTTGTACAGTCTTCTTGTGTTCTCAACATGCCTCAAATAGCTTTACGACTCATGGCATGGTTCTGAGCTGCAGTCAATGGAGCTTCAATGTAGTGGAGTGTTAAATTCCCCCAATCTGTTAATCACAATGCTTAATAAAACTTTGGTGAGGAGGTGCTTGACGAAGGAGCAGTGCTCTGAAAACTTGTGATTTCAAATAAACCTGTTGGACTATAACCTGGCATCCGGTGATTTGATAAAACTTTAGTGACTCCACTGAGCAAGGTGCAGGAAAAGAGTACATCGAAGGGAAGAGATATGAGATAGCTTGCACCCAAAGCAACAGAGATGGAGAGCAGGTTCCATTGCACATTGGGCCGACATTGTGTTCTTTTGGAAAGAATCACAAGGCAGGTGCCACCTTTTCCACTGAGACAACCAAGTCGTCTCATAGAACAAAGAACAATGCAGCACCGGAACAGGCATTTTCCCCTTCCATACTAAAACTGTCGTCTCTTACAGGATCCGTATCTCTCTATTCCCTTCCAATTCATTTATTCATCCAGATGCTTTTTGAATGCTGCTATTGTGTCTGCTTCCACCACCTCCTCTGGCAGCATGCTCCAGGCACTCACCACCCTTTGTGTGAAAAACTTGCCTCTCTTTTAAACATCACCCCTCAACTGCACCTTGAACCTGCGTCCCCTAGTAGTTGACCCCTCCACCTTGGGAAATAGTTTCATGCTTTCCGCTCTATCCGTGCCATTCACAAACTTTTAAACTTCTATCAGGTTGCCCCTCAACCTCCTGCAGTCAAGTGAAAACAAACCCCTGTCAGTGCCACCACAGCCATGGAACATAGATGGATTCCTCCATCTCATGCTTCATCTTACAAAGGGCCTGTGGTACACTTGCCCTGACATGTCTTTGCAGTTTGACCAGATAAGTCATAGCCAAATACAAGGGCACCTCTTCTACCTGGCCTGGTTGCGTACCTGGTCTCCAACAGTCCACTGAGTGTCAAAGCCTGGGTGTGTTCTACCTCCCCCAGATTTGGAAATTACAATGATATACTCACCAGAGGTGTCTGCCTTGTGATCAAGGTCCAACAGAGCACAATGCCTAGCTCATGTACCCACCAGGATGATTGCCTGCACGAGTGCATGGTGCCAGTCAATGCCTTGCTGATGCATCCTGTGAGGGCTCACAGACTTCCTCCTGATAGGCAGTGCTGGTGAGGAGAGGCTCTATTTCACTGATACTCCCTGAGTGCTGCTTGTGCCAACAGGGTAGAAGAGAGGGAATTTGATAGTGAAAAAGAAGGGTTAAGGGTTATCATTGGGGCTCATCTGCCAACAACATTATCTTGTTGACTGGGTTGCTGGGACTACGCTGTCTCCCCATCACCACTAGATCAGCCCTGGTGTCCCCCCACCAACCTGTTCCTCAAATGGGACGAAAAGCCTGATGTTCACCCCTTCCATACTCCAACTGGTCTTGGATCTCTCAGCCTGACTGTGGGCCACCAGATGAATAGAAAACTGGAGAGTGATGGAATGGGTGTGGCAGCAGCTTGTCATTGTGCACACCACACCCGTGCGAGACCTCCGTGCAATGTGAGTCACTTGCCCAGTGAGTGAGTGCCATGGGAAAGTAGATTGAGTAGTTTGAGAGAATGAGATAGTTGTAAGCCCTTGAGTTGTCATGATATACGTGCTAATGAGATTGTAGCCTATCAGCCTTGGAGAGATGCATGTGCAATGCATATATGTGTCAGTGATGTCCCAGTGAGCGTGAGGTGGCTGAGAGATGATGGTGCCACTTAAGTTTGAAGTGTGCGGGAGACTTTGTACTGGCACTGCTGGCCATTGCTTTTGTGGGGGCTGATTGTCAGCAATCCATGCTGTGGTCAGAGATAGAGGAATAATGGATCATCTAAACCTTGTGTAAATATACGGAAGAAGAACCCACCCATTTAGAAAGGAAGGCGGAATTAAGACATTCTCATCCCAATAATAGACCAAAGTCCAAAAGGACCATTGGCATTCCTGTCCATGAGAGAAATTTAATGACTGGTTTCTAATGGCTAAAGGGGCCAGGTCCCACATCAAAGGTGCCCATCCCATACCTCATGATCCTCTACCTACTTGTTGCTAACAATCATCCTGATCATGAAGCAGGCAACTTTGTCAATCTGTTAACACAATCAGTGTTTAATATAGTACAAATAACACAAGTGCTAAATGTACAGCATTAACTGTATGTTAAAAAAAGGCTCTAAGAAAGAATTTAATACATCAAAACAATGGCTGAATCCTTCAGCTGCCTGCTTGAAACATGATTTCAAATACACAATTGCCTTTGATTCAATCATTTGACAAATTTCTAAGCTTTTTTATATCTATACTGCATTTTTGTTTCCGTTGTTCCCAGAACTCAATGCATTTCTCATATGTCTAGACTGAAAGAATATACCTTTTATTTCTTATCTATAAATTACAATTCACAGTCAAGGACAAATAGTCACATTGTTTGTAACTTTTTCCAACCTTTAGGAGTACCATCTCCCCCTTCCGCTCCTTTTAAAGCACTCAAGAACTCACCTTGAAAGAAAAGTGAGTTGCAAAAACTGTTGCTGCTCCTTCATCTATAAGAGTTAATAAAGAATAAGGGCTGTGATGTAAGGTCTATTGAGCTGTTACAATTTATTGGAGAATAACATTGAATGTAGAACCTTTCTGTCACTTTCTGGGGGCTTTTAAAGGACTCTGAAAGAATCATTTCAGTTGACTGTATTCACTGAAGTACATAACTACAGGAAAAAGAAGCCTGAAGTATGGAGGCGAAGTTCAGTGGCTTGGACTTGAATGACTTCAGGGACTTATAGACTAATTAATAAAGTGCACAGCAATGAACAGGATCACAATTGGAACACCATCTTCATATTGAGAAAAAAAAGACTAGCTTCGGCTTGTTGGATAAAACAAGTTTTTAGTGTCTGGCAACATGCTCTGAGTCAATGGAATACGATCTGAAAATAATCTATACATTAACACTGGGATGTTCCACTTGGGAGAAATAATCCAGAGAGATTATTGCTTCAAGTAATCAAGACCACCAAACAACTATTTCAGGTCAAACAAAAGTAAATATGCACCTTGATCTGGGGGCACTATAATTATAATGCACTAGATTAATCTAAGGTCCAGTCCCACCTACTGTAGGGTCTATCTGACACTTGTATTAAAGGAATCTATAATTCTATCTGGAGAAATTATATCTGGCTATCAAACATGATCTGCTAACTGTAGAGGGCTTTTTCTATTTGCATGGGGGTAAGAATGTATGGGTTGGTTTGTACAGCTTTTGATGAGATGTGCGCATCAATGTCCCCATGTCTGTGCATCAGTGAAGAAGGTAGTTAGAGGGTGTCTGTGGCACTAGAGTGTGTTGGGTGATATGTATGCCTGTTGGGAGAATGTGAATGTGCATTGGTAGAGTGTTTGTGTGAATCTTTTGTAAGGGTTGTATGTACTGGGGGACTGTATGTCTGTTAATAATGCAGAAATGTTTCTCAGGGGAATATTTCTCTTCATCAGTGGGCAGTACATACCTGTGTATGTAGTTAGGGAGAACATGTTGAAAAGAAAATTAGTGTGAGTCATAAACGTAAGTACATGTTTATTTGTTGGAAAAATTTGTATGCACGAGCTGTGTGTGCTTGTGTGGACGGGGGAAGTACATTGGATGAGGTTGTCTCCATGTTTGAGACATGTATATGTATTGCATGATGTATCTATTGGAGATGTGTGTGTAGTGAATGATTTGTGGCTATGTTAGGGAGATGCTAAGAATTAGTGGTGAATATGTGTGCTTTAAGATTGGTGTATTAGCAGGATCAAATGACGAGGAGATGCTCTATGTTGGTGGAGTGTACTGAGGAATGTGTAGGTATTGTTGAGGTAGCTGTTTGCATTGGACAATGTCTGTGTGTTCATAGTTGCATTGTGTTAGGGAATGAATGTACACTAGTTTTTTTTTAGGAGTAGTATTTTAGGAGTGTGTATGTGCTTTGGTGAGTTGTATATGTATGTTGGGGAGTAGTGCCCACTTTAGCTGTGGAGTCAACTCATGTTTTCTGGTTTGGCGTCATTGTAGCCACTGGACTAAGCTAACCATGGTCATGGATCCTTTGTAACTAAAAAGTGCTCAAAAAGATGAAACCCATCATGCAAAGCCCAGTTCCAGTATAGATGTTCTTTGATCCTTGGTTATTCCAGTGTGATTGTGTGGGCTATGTGTTTGCACGGAACTAATACCTCGTTAGTAGATTAACCTAACTCAGAACACCGAGCTCTGTTAGCATCAGCAACTTAGGATACATCCTTATTAAGGACTGGGGTTCCAGTGGGTATTATGGCTGAGCCAGCACAGTCGCTCTCCAGGATGTAGCTATATGGAGCATATTTCCCTATTGTAAAGTAGCTAAGATTGCAATTGGATTTCTCGTAGGCTGATCATGTTTGCAGGACAATGCACCTCACTTCTAGAGAGAGGGAGAGACAGATGTTACTCTCTATGAGGGTATTCTTCGTCTTGACGTTGTTGGTTGTCAATGTTTTCAGTTGTAATGCCCACAAGCTTATCATCACAGCTTCTCAAAGAAGAGGTTTTCAACGTGTGGAAAACTGCCTGTTGGCCCACACTGGGGGAAATCAATTTCTAACAAGGGGATTCAATGTTCAACTGCCAGAGTTCCCCAATGTGCTTACATTATATTTAGTGGGGTTGACTGCAGGGGTGATATTCAATCATTCTCTTCACATTGCACGTCTGTCTTTTCCTTTTTAATCCAGTCTTGAATATTCTTTGTTCTTTGGGCTTATTGCTCCGAAATTTCACCCTGAGGGGACCATATTGGGCTTATACCCTCCCCAGTACCTTTTCGAATGCCTCCCACTGTTCTGCTGTAGATTTACCATCAAGTAGCTGTTCCGAGCCTATTTTGGATAGATCATGCTTTATTTTAATTAGATCTGCCTTAACCCAACTAAAACCCTTTTTTGCAGAACAGAGGTCTTACACATCAGAGAAATTTAAATGTCTTATCACTATACTTCACTGATGATGATTTTGACTGTCTAGGGGTGTGGTAGACAGGTTCAAACATTTTATTGACATATTCCATTGTAAATTCCTGCACGAGATTTCCTACTTTAAGGTTGTAGCGTCCCTACAGAGTGGAAACTGCCCAATTGGCCCACTGAGTCCACACTAATCCTCCGAAGGGCATTCACCAAGATCCACCCCAATTCTGTATCTCCCATGGCTAATCCATCTAGCTTGCATATTTCTGGACCCTATGAGAAATTTAACATGGCCAATCCAACTAACCTTCACATCTTTAGACTGTGGGAGGAACCAGAACACCTAGAGGAAGTTCATGCAGACACAGGGAGAATGAACCTATGGGTGGAATCGAAGAAAGGAAATGCTACTAAGAAAGCTAGATAAAAGCATTTCATCGTGCGCTATGAGGTAGCAGTGCTAACCACTGAGCCACCAAGCACGTCATGGGACTTTGGATTCTGTTAACAGGTAACCAGATCACTATTCTTTACAATGCAAATGACAGTTCACTCTCCTGAACAAGACTGTTTGGTGATTACAAATTCTCACTCTGGACATGCTTTTATCGAGTTTTTTTAGTAGCTTTTCCTTTTTCTCCCGCTCCCTGCAATATTGAACAGTGATTGCAGGCAATTTTATAGGTTTTCTTACCTTTCTTGGCTCTTTTACTAACCTTAGTCCATCAGAATCTCCATTACTTGACCTCTTTCATCAACTTGTCATAACAGCCTTGATTGTGGATGTACTGTTCTCAAAGCTTTTCCTTTCATCTCCTACAGCAGATCGGTGAGAGAGCCTAGCTCAGGGGAGGGACTCTGCATCCATGCATAGATGAGATGCAGTGGAAGGGAAAGAAAGAAGAGAAACATCATGAAATTATGTCAGTGACATGGGTGTTAATTAGTAAATATAACAGTTTTATAAATATATTAGTTTCGTAAGTATATTTTCACTCGACCTGTATTAATGCCTGCTGTAATCTTGTTGTGCCCACAGATTCAAAGTAAGTTCTAGAAAGATGTGAAGCAACCACCAAACAACATGATGCATTGCAAACACCAAACTTTGGTTATTCTCTTTGGTTCCACTCTTGACATAATGGGAGTGATGGCTGATGCTGCCACACATTTCACAAGGCAAAGGCTTATAACGTGTCTGCCCTTCTCAAAGGGGTATTTAGGTCAGTGAGATAGTCAACTCCCACATTAACTTTTATTCATGATGTAACACTTTGTAGTGAACAAGTACACTCATCGCAGCTCACTGCAGTCAGATAGGACCATGAGGCACAAGAAGAGACCAGTGTAGTTTCGTTGTGACCTGAGGAGATGGTTATGGTGATGGACAATCTCTCAAAGGAGTATTTTCAGAGTGAGTGACAACTTGGTAGTCCTCATAAGGGTGTAACCTCACTGAAATTCCACAAAGACCAAATTACTGTCAACATACAGCAGAATGGTGCAATGGAAGTGGTCTCTTTCACAATGATTCTTGCCAAAGTTTGGGCAGGTTGTATTACTATAGTCTGAGAATTTCTTAGAGGGGTCGTGGGCCACCTGTAGAATGAGTAGACTTTGTCCTACCAACAACAATCCTTGCCTGGGCCATGGACCTTGTAAAGAAGCTGGTAACTGTGAATGCTCTAGTAGGTATATGTGGTGGCAGCTCCCTGGAATTCTAGTACAGACCTCCAAAATCTAGCAATTATGGCCATAGATTAGTTAGACATTATGGGGATCGAAGCTTTTTCAGTTTACAAACATTGTTGAATAGTAATTAGGCATTCTCAAAGCAATGTTAGTACAATGGATGGTACTCTGCTGCCTCAGACAGCCAGCAATGGCTGAGAATCCTAATGCCCTTGCTGCTTTTCTGGAGATGAGAAACAATACACAGAAAGGGCTCTGATGAATATTGTATCAGGGGCATTCTGATGTACTTATTCTTCAAGGGTTATGAGAGGTCACAGAGGACACCAGTCACTCCAACAAATGAGATTCTGGAAAAGAGGTTAATGCCAATTATAACCTTGAAGGCTCCTAGGATAGGATTGACACCCCAGTCCTTGGCAGTACAAGTCTTTGTCCATCAGTTGGCATAGGTGTGAAACAATGGCCCAGAAATTTTCAACATCCTTTAGCACTGGATTCCAGTCATTTACAGAGAACTGACCCAAAGACTGTAGTGGTTACACATGAGAACTCTGTGCCTCTTTTGAAGGTAATGTCCCACCCTTCTCACTTTGGACACTGAATACCAGCCTCTGTTGGTAGTGCCTCCTGTACTTGCTGAGCCCGGATAAGCAGTCTCCTACTCCTATTTCTTCTTAGATGGAGCACCAGGTGAAGAATGGCTGCATTAGCATCGGCCATTCTGTTCCAGGTAGATGCAGATCTGTGCAAAAAAGGTAAGACATATTGCAAAGTGTTAATAAAGGGTCACCTGATGCCTTACATCCTTTGCAATGAAGTTGAATGACATGCTGGGACCGAGAGTACTGTTGAGACTGTGTGACAGAGTTACTGTACTGGGTTGATGAAGAATTCACAGTAATGTATCCTTAGATTGGTCTTGCAATCTAAAAGGAGAGCAATGAATTACGACAGTTGTTTTAAGCAGAGAGAACTTGGCCTTTGGGCTGTCACTCAATTAAGTCCTTGCCCTTGGTATTATTCCTGCCACCCCAAAGAGGGGGCAATCATGCAAAAGAGGGTTGTTTGTTGCATTATGTCTGTGCCAATGCTTTGTTACAGCAATCCTAAATTAATTCCAGAGATAATTGGTACTGCAGATGCTGGAGAATCCGAGATAACGAGATGTGGAACTGGATGAACACAACAGGCGAAGCAGCATCATAGGAGCAGGAAAGCTTGACGTTTCGGGCCTAGACCCTTCATCAGAAATGGGGGAGGGGAAGAGGGTTCTGAAATATCCTCCCCCTCTCTCCCTATTTATTTCAGAACCCTCTTCCCCTCC
>JAHRHZ010000267.1:5716790-5764759 GCA_024137785.1 Ginglymostoma cirratum | reverse complement strand
CTGTGTTCATCCAGCTCCACACCCTGTTTTCTAAGTTAACTCCAACTCCCTGCATTTTGATCCCTTTGCTTCAATATTTAGCTTGGCAAGACATTTGTGGTATGCCAGCACTATGATTAACTGAATCTGAATATGTATAAGCTGAATTGGCCAAGGCATAAATATTGTCTGTTTCTTCTACGTTAAGCCTTTTAAGCCTCGGAAATTGTGGAAGTTCAACTTCAAACTTCACATCAATTTTCATTCATTATCTTATAGGCTCATGGTCAACTTCTGGGTATCCCATTCAACCTAATTCTGCCAATGGGTTTGGGTGTGTTTGTCCTGCAAGTTGTGCAGAAATGTCCATGTTTGTCTTTCTGAATGAGAAGGCATCATTTCCAGAATGAGTCAGAAGAAATAATTCAATCTGAGCCAAAATGAGTGAGACAGAATTAATCAGCTTAAGTGCAACCAACTATTGCTTGAGAGCAACCACAACTTTAAAAGCGCTAATCAGCCAGTAAGATTGCTAAAAATAATTATAGAGCACAGTTGATGGATGTGGATTTTCTTTAATTAGGTTTACGTAGATTTTCAGAAGGCTTTTGATAAAATCCCCCACAGGAGCTCATTAGAAAAATTAAAGCACGTGATACAGGAAATAATGTGTTGGCATAGATTAATAACAGAAAATAGGGAGTCGGAATGAATGAGTCTTTTTCATGAGAGCAGACAGTGGGGAATGACAAGGGTCAGTAATTGGGCTGCTCACAATATATTTCATTGATTTGGAGGTAGGGACCAAATGTAAAACTTCCAAATTTGCAGATGATACAAAGCTAAGTAGGAATGTGTGCTGTGAGGAAGACAGAAAGTGGCTGCAGAAGGACTTGTGCAAGTTTAGTGAAAAGGCAAGAACATGGCAGTTGGATTATAACTTGGAAAAAAATGCAAGTTATCCATTTTGGTAGGAGAAACAGATGTACGGAGTACTTCTTAGAAATGAATGGAAAGTACAGATGTACAAAGGGACCTAGGTGACCTTGTAGAGGAGTCACTGAAGGCTAAATTACAGGTACAGCAAGCTCCTAGGAAGGCTAATGGTATGTTAGCCTTTATTGTAAGAGATTTTGAGTGCAGGATTGGTGAATCATAGAATTAAACTGTACAGAAGAGGCCCTTCAGCCCATCAATTCCCTACTGCCAAAGCTTCACTTAATCAACACTAGTCACACCCCCAGCACCAGGCCCATAGCCTTGAATGTTATGACATTCAAGATGTTCATCCAAGTATTTCTAAAGGCTGTGGTAACTGTGGTTCTGCTTCTCCTACTCTTTCAAGATTGTGAGTATGACATTATGACTATCTGACTGAAAAAAAATCTTCTCCAGCTTCTGACAATTATTTTAAGCCTTTACCCACAGCTACTGACCTCTGTGAAAAGCAAGATCCCTCATTATCTTTTGTACCTTAATTAACCTTCCCTCAGTCTGCTCTGGTCAGCCTGAACAGTCTTACCTCAAAGGTAAAATTCCGGATTCCAGACAACATCCTCATAAATCTTCTATGTATTCTGTTTTGAAATACACCAGGAGTCTTTATCCAACACTCATCAAAACCTCAGTCTCACTAACATTTGTAGCTCTATACACCAAGGAATTTAATACTTACCTCAAAAGGGAATTGGATAAATATTTGATGGATAAAAAAGTGCAGGAGTATAGGGAAAGAGAAAAGTAGTAAATTAAGTGGATTGCATTTAAAAGAGCTACTGCAGATTCAATGGACTGAATATCACCTTTGTGAGTTTCATTTTATTATAATTTTATGATTCTGTTCTATATCATTTCCTAATGGCAGACAAGACCAAAGAGATGCAGCTCCAACACTTAACAGGACTGCAGGACTCCCCATGATCAGGCAGCCATTAACTATATACGTCTGGCTATGTGACTCTTTCATTTAAACTCAGAAGTATGTAGGTGCGGGAAGGGATTCCATTCTGTGACCATTGGGAGCACAGCCTGCAGGAGAATATTTGCAATGCAGAGAGCTGCCACTGTGTCTTTGTGAAGTCCATCCTCCTTGTCTTTGAATGCTGAAGCAACGTGGCGAATTGGCTATAATATGGCGAGATTACCATCTGATATCATTCACACCTCTCCTCCATGTGGCCACCTGAGCACTTGCAGAGTGAGAGCTATTAAATCTCACCACCTCACACAGAACAAGCAGACTGCTTCATCAGGCACCCATCTGCACCTTCTTGTAAGATGAGGGATATTTTGAAGTTTCCCAAGCAAGAGTCCACTGCATATACCACATGCATAGTCCTGTCTCGTGGTCAATTTGTAACATTTTCTCCTGAGATGACAAGAGTAGACCACTGGGCCTTTCAGCAACTTCCACCAATATGGTGAAACTCACATTTGACAATTGTGTTTGGAACGGCAGAGGTGAGCTTGAGGATGTGATGGCATTATCCTATTAAAATGGCAAAATTTGTTTAGATACCTGCACACGAGTAGTAATTGGAGATAACCGAATTGCAAGATTTTGTGTTTTCTTAATAACTGTTTTCTTAATCAATTTGCAGTGTGAGTTGTACAGCTGTAGATGGTTAACAACGTGCTGATGCCCAGTTCCATGAAGGATTTTTTTAATCAAACAAAATAGGCTTAATAGATGGCGAGAGATTTATTTTCCAGGTGTCTTCATTATGAACACTTGGCTGAACCCCAATGAGAACTAATGGACACAGCCCAGTCGGGGTCTGTTTACTCATTTGTAAAGGGAAATGGTAACTGTTTTGATTGACATACAATACCTATACCCTTGTAATAACAATCTTTCTTTGAAGAAAATCTATAATATGTGTTTCTTTATACAAGATTAGGAGATAAGAATAGAGTAATAGTTTTTTTGTCTTGTCATTAATATTACAAATGATTCTGATTGATTGACAATTTATGAGAAGGTGAGGGAGAGAGAATGCATTGATTTTTCTTTTTCGTTCCTGACTGATGTCTGGATGATCTCTATAATTCATTAATCCTTAGAGGAGCCACAACCTACCTCTATAGACCCAGCTCCATCAGAATTTTGGGGCTGGGAGGTTGCAGTTTCAAATGGTCATGCCTGGAATGAGTGGTGTGGCCACCAGTATCCATTGCCTACAGTAGAAAAAAATCACCAGAAACAGGATTGGATGCGGGAATCCTGGAAATGAGTCCTGTCCGTCACTTTAAAAAACCAGCTGTCTTAGTGAATTCAGGCTGAAGTTAGCATTTTAGGTAGACCACTGCTGGTCAATGTTCCCAGCATTTCCTGTTTCTAATATTCTGATCAATATTTTCCTATCAATCAATGTTATTAAAAGATGTAATTTAATCCATTTAATTTTTTTTTGTGGAGTCCTGCTATGTGCACATTTGCTGTCAGATTTCCTAAATTAAAACAATGGCTGCACTTCGGGAATGCATTATCAGCTGTAAACTGATTTAAGACATCGTGGACTGCGTGAAAGGCGCTATAAAAATGCAAGTTCTTCCTTTCCAAGAATATTGTGCTCTTCTACAGTGACAAAATGTCCAGTGCTTTTCTTTGTTTTATAATTGATAGGCTTCTTACTTTTCTCCTCTCTTTTGCTAGTGCTGTTAATTACTCACACCCTGCCAGGATCTCTGACCAGGATCGCCCTCTTTAAAATTCCAGATTACTTCCACCTTACATCTGCGACTTCCTCCTAGGCCCAAACACCTCAGTGTTATTTATTCAATAATTCTAGCCCTTTTTTTGCAGCACTCACTGCTTGCATTCTACTCGTAATGGCAGAAATTTCCAATTCTCAGCTTCGTTTTCGGGTATGTTCTTCCTAAACATCTCACTGCTTGTTAATGCTCTCCTTTCAAAACTCCTTTAAAACATGGGGCTTCTAGTCTAATTTCTGTCACAATACCCACAGCATTGATTATTATCTCTGATTGCCTCTGCAGAGTTGTTGGGATGCTTTGCTATGATCAATTCATTACTCTGTTGAAAGCATCAACCAAAGCAACAAAATGATAAGGACCGTGTGATTATTGGTGACAATTTCCTCCCAGTTGTACTGAGATTGGAGCTGACAGTCTGAGAACTTGGCTTTCATGTGTGTGGAATCTCCCAATTGTTATCATCCACTTAGGAAATTGCACTGATGTTCAATTCCCACTACTCGTTGCAGTCACTGCAAACATGTATGATTTAATTAAAGGGTGCATTGTCTGTTTGAAACCAAGTTCACAGCTGAACTCACTAACAGGGAAGGGTTTCATATAATCAGTATCCAACTCATCTGTGATCATTGCAACCAGATCTAAGGTCTGCACCAGGGATCCTGGAAGGTGCCATGAAGTCGACAATCTCGATAATTCTCAAGTTCTTGCCTCATTCCAAGGACCAAGTACCCTAACAGGTTGGCTGCAGTGAGACAAGTCCACTATGTAAAGAGATAACAAGGTGTAGAGCTGGATGAACACAACAGGTCCAGCAGCATCAGAGGAACAGGAAGGCTGAAGTTTTGGGCCTAGACCCTTCTTCAGAAATGGGGGAGGGGAAGGGGGGTTCTGAAATAAATAGGGAGGGAGATCCACTGGGGTTTTTCCGGAGGGAGGTGGGTAACTTCTTCAGGGTAGGCATCCTTAGGAAAGGCTTTGCAGTGGGGTTAAAACTGTTTCAGAGATAGTAGGAACTGCAGATGCTGGAGAATCTGAGATAACAAGGTGTAGATCTGGATGAAAACAACAGGTCAAGCAGCATCAGAGGAGCAGGAAGGCTGACGTTTCGGGCCTAGACTCTTCTTCAGAAATGGGGGAGGGGAAGGGGGTTCCCTCTCCCTACTTATTTCAGAACCCCCTTCTGCACCACTATGTAAAGCTTTGGCTGATAACTCTTTTACAGAACATACTGACTGATGCAGAATGCAAATGCAATACTGCCCACTTTTCGTCCAGGGTCACTGTGGAGCAGGTGATAGGCCCCCTCAAAGAAAGAAAAGGAAAGGACAAGCTCTGGCTGAGGAGACCTACTCCGCCGCCATCTTGGATCTGAATATCATTACTACTATCCTGTCGCATCTCAGGATTTTCAATTATTTTGTCTAAGGTACAATTTAAACAGGATTTAGGCTAATCAAGTCGCAAAATGTTAATGGTAAAATATAGAGATTGGTTAGAATTCAGACTAAAGAAGATTAGATTTTGACAAACCAAATAAGGAACAACTATTGCATCAGTTGGAGATCATAGAAATTGATTAAAACTATGTAAGTCGACATTCACATACGGTGTTTGGAATGGCTTCAATCATGTAAACTCTGTCAGATTGAGCTGATTCCCATTCCCATTTCCAACAAGAGAATAAATTGTTAATTTTTAGAAGGGCGTATCAATCCTTGGGCATGACGAGCTGGGAATAATTCAGAAGCCAAGGCTTTCATCTCTTGTCAGACTAACAAAGGAAGTTCATAAACAGAAAAGGGTTCTGCAGAGGTTTCTCATGTAAAAAAGGGTGAAGTTTTTTAAACTATTTATTCCTGGGACATACTTAGGCACTTACTTTGTAACTCTAATTGCCCCTGATGATGAGCTGCCTTCTTGAAATGCTCAAATCAAGGCAACATATTGCTTTCTGCTGCTGGACGCTTGTCATAAAAGCAGAAAATGCTGAAGAAACTCAACAGGTTTGGCAGCCTCAGTGGAGTGAGGAAGTGAGTTAGTATATCGAGTCCAATGATATTGAAATGTTTCTGAGGAAGTGTCATGGGACTCAAAACATTAGCTCTACTTCTCTCTCCACAGATGCTGCTAGACCTGCTGAGTTTGTCCAGCATTTTATATTGATCCGTTTCAAAATGCTGCAGTCTAACTGGTGTAGGGACACCCACAATGCTGTTGGCAGGTTATGAGTTTTTATTTTGGCAACAATGGAAGAACTGCAATATAGTTCCAAGTCAAGATGAAACATGGAAGGAATCTTTCAGGTGATGGTGTTCTCTCGTGGTTGTTGCCCTTGTCCAGATATTGCATGTTTGCAAGGTGTGCTATTCAAGGAGGTTTGGCAAATTGCTAAAATCAAGTGCTGACGAGTTTCAGAGAAATTATTAATCAGAAAAATGCATTTCTCCAATGTTCTGACATAACTTGGCATGTTTCCATATTTTCTCTGTTACAAGAAATATTAGAAATTAAGTGCAAGTTCACTGTAAACTGTATTCTAACCGTACACCATCATTAAACTTAACTTATTCAAATGTTGCTGCATGAATTCTAACTCGCTTTAAGTCACATTTCCTCATGGCAATCTTGTGAAGAAGCACAGAGTGCTGTATCAACAGATGTTGCTGTTCATTTTCACATTTTCCAGGAAGGACCTAAAGAGAGAGCTAAGAAGAGCCAGGAAGGGACATGAGAAGTCTTTGGCAGGTAGGATCAAAGAAAACCCTAAAGCTTTCTATAGGTATGTCAGGAATAAAAGAATGACTAGAGTAAGATTAGGGCCAGTCAAAGACAGTAGTGGGAAGTTGTGCATGGAATCCAAAGAGATAGGAAAGGCGCTAAATGAATATTTTTCATCAGTATTCACAAAGGAAAAAGACAGTGTTGTCGAGGAGACTACTGAGATACAGGCTATTAGACTAGACAGGATTGAGGTTCATAATGAGGAGGTGTTAGCAATTCTGGAAAGTGTGAAAATAGATAAGTCCCCTGGGCCGGATGGGATTTATCCTAGGATTCTCTGGGAAGCTAGGGAGTAGACTGCAGAGCCTTTGGCTTTGATCTTTATGTCGTCATTGTCTACAGGAATAGTGCCAGAAGACTGGAGGATAGCAAATGTTGTCCCCTTGTTCAAGAAGGGGAGTAGAGACAACCCTGGTAATTATAGACCAGTGGGCCTTACTTCGGTTGTGGGTAAAGTGTTGGAAAGGATTATAAGAGATAGGATTTAAAATAAGAAAGGAATAATTTGATTAGGGATAGTCAACATGGTTTTGTGAAGGGTAGGTCATGCCTCACAAACCTTACTGAGGTCTTCGAGAATGTGACCAAACAGGTGGATGAAGGTAAAGCAATTGACGTGGTGTATATGGATTTCAGGAAAGCGTTGATAAGGTTCCCCACGGTAGGCTATTGCAGAAAATACGGAAGCATGGGATTGAGGGTGATTTAACGGTTTGGATCAGAAATTGGCTAGCTGGAAGAAGACAGAGGGTGGTGGTTGATGGGAAATGTTCATCCTGGAGTTCAGTTACTAGTGGTGTACCGCAAGTATCTGTTCTGGGGCCACTGCTGTTTGTCATTTTTATAAGTGACCTGGGTGAGGGCGTAGAAGGATGGGTTAGTAAATTTGCGGATGACACTAAAGCCAGTGGAGTTGTGGATAGTGAGGATGAATGTTGCAGGTTACAGAGGGACATAGATAAGTTGCAGAGCTGGGCTGAGAGGTGGCAAATGGAGTTTAATGCGGAAAAGTGTGAGGTGATTCACTTTGGAAGGAGTAACCGGAATACAGAGTACTGGGCTAATGGCAAGATTCTTGGTAATGTGGACGAGCAGAGAGATCTCAGTGCCCCTGTGCATAGATCCCTGAAAGTCACCACCCAGGTTGATAGGATTGTTAAGAAGGCGTATGGTGTGTTAGGTTTTATTGGTAGAGGGATTGAGTTTCGAAGCCATGAGGTCATGTTGCAACTGTACAAACTCTGGTGTGGCCGCACTTGGAGTATTGCGTACAGTTCTGGTCACCGCATTATAAGAAGGATGTGGAAGCATTGGAAAAGGTGCAGAGGAGATTTACCAGGATGTTGCCTGGTTTGGAGGGAAGGTCTTATGAGGAAAGGCTGAAGGACTTGAGGCTGTTTTCGTTAGAGAGAAGAAGGTTAAGAGGTGACTTAATAGAGACACACATGATGATCAGAGGATTAGATAGGGTGGACAGTGAGAGCCTTTTTCCTCAGAAAGTGATGGCTAGCATGAGGGGACGTAGCTTTAAATTGAGGGGTGATAGATATAGGACAGATGTCAGAGGTAGGTTCTTTACTCAGAGAGTAGTAGGGGTGTGGAATGCCCTGCCTGCAACAGTAGTAGACTCGCCAACTTTAAGGGCATTTAAATGGTCATTGGATAAACATATAGATGAGAATGGAATAGTGTAGGTTAGATGGGCTTCAGATTGGTTTCACAGGTCGGCGCAACATTGAGGGCCGAAGGGCCTGTACTGTACTGTAATGTTCTATGTTCTATGTTCATACTGAGGGGGAGGGGGGAGGTGGAGAATCAATTTACCTTTGGACAACTGTGTAAACTATTTATCATTGAATCAGTCACCTCTTATACATTATGCCTGATTTATGTTTACCACTGAAATTGTTTGTGGGAAGGAAAATTGGGGTTTGATAGTCAATGCAGTAGCAGCCATTTCTCCCAAAGTAAAACACATTGCCATTATATGTCAAATAAATCATCTTGCAGGCTGATGACTGATTTTTGTCCCAGCATTACATTAAGCAGAAGACAATTGGAATTCCACATGTTGCAGTGAATACTGGCTGAGTGGACACCATTGTCAGCATGGATCAGTTTGGGCCAAAGAGCCTGTTTCCATGCTGTATTACTCTATGACTCTATGAATGATAACTGGAAATCAGATATCAAAGGATTTTCATCATTGTGACACTGCCATGTGATTAGATTGTGTGCACGAAAGACTATCTGTGATTGTGAACAAAATGCAATTGGATTAGGGTCAGGATGATGAATCCAAGGTTGGTGCAAGTGGAGACACATATAAAATTTATGTTACTTCTACTGTCCTTCCTTTAGTTCTTAATTAAGCCAAAAAGTGTTTTATTTTTCTTTCTTTTTTTTCTCATTTACCTGCAGCATTGTCTTTTGCCCACATTGTGTTCTTTTGCCCACATTATTCCCTTTTGCCCACATTATGTCCTTTAGCTTTAATTTGTGCAGCTTTCCCCATGAAAGCTTCTCCCTACAATAAGATCTCAGAACTGACAACAAGACCCCTAAGACCACAAAGAATCATGGTAGCACACAAGCCCAGAGCCATTCTATGACAAACACTCACAAGGATCAAAGACTCCATTTTCCACAACGTGCAGAACCAACGTAGTTTACAAAATACCATGCAACGGCTGCCACAAACATTACAGCGGACAGACAGGAAGGAAACTAGCCATCAGAATACACGAACATCAGCTAGCAGCAAAACAACACAACAAACTTTCCTTAATATTAGTACACTCAGACAATGAAGGCCATCTGTTTAACTGGGACAACATAACTATAGTAGCCCAAGTCAAACATTGACATGCACGGGAATTCCTAGAAGCATGGTTCTCAACCCATAATGCAATCAACAAACATATAGAATCGGACCTCATATTCAAACCCATACGGAACAGAACTGGAAATGACACTACTCACCATAAAGGACCTGACAGTATAAATTCCAAGTGGAGTAGAACAAAATCGCTTCATCGGAGGCCTCACTGATGATGTTACCAAGCATGGTGATGAAACGTCTGAACAAAAACAAGCCAGCTCGGCGACCAAGTCAACAACATCAGGAGGAATCAGTTGCTAGTTACTCTGCAGAAACTCATTCTTCTTTCAGTTAGTTGCTCTAAATTGTCACATTTTAGAATGATATTACATCAGCAAATTGGATATCATTAGTTACTTCAGCTAAGGTTTAAACTATCGGCATGGGGGATCCTGAAGTTTGCTACTGTGTGACACTTCGAGAATTACCATCAGTTGTAATGTGTGAAAATTCTGCAGGGCATACAATTAGTGAAAAAATTATGGGAAAGCATTGTGAAAGTAGTTAAGCTTAAAGCAGAGCTTCCACATTAAACTAGACAAAGCATTTAGCTGACGTGTAATCAGGCTGAAAGGATCTCACTAACTTGGACAACGAGAAGCAACAGAGTGGGGCAGCACAGTGGCTCAGTGGTTAGCACTACTACCTCACAGCACCAGGGACCCAGGTTCAGTTCCATCCTTGGGTGACTGTCTGCATGGAGCTTGCACATCCTCTGTGTGTTTCCTCCAAAAGATGAACAAGTAAAGTGGATTGGCCATTCTAAACTGCCCATTGGGTCCAGGGACATGCAGGCTAGGTGGATTAGCCATAAGTTACAGGGATAGGGTAAGGGGTTGAATCTGGGTGGGATGCTGTTTGGAGGGGTGGTGGGATATGATGGGCCAAATGGCCTGCTTCCACACTGTAAGGATTCTACATGGATATAGCAATAAAATATTAGCTCCCAAAGAGATAGCATATTTTGATTGAATGGGCAGCATAGTTTGATGCTTAGTAGAGGAACCAAACAATCCAGATGCTGTGGTCAGTGGCTCAGTGATGATGATTACTGCTGAACGCAAGTAAATTTCTGCATGTATTTGGCCCTCTCCCAGTGGGAAAAATCCCAGTGACTTTGAGTGAAAACTCACACCTAACCTGGTTGTGTAGAAAAGACCAGCAGCACAAGGTAAAGCATGGGTAAAAACAGATCTGAGCAAGCTTTATAGCCACTGCTATAAAAAGGCATTAGGCATTTCCCAATGCGAAAGTAAGCAATATTTTTACAAAATTAAAAATGTACGCACATTTTTCAAATTTTAGACATTTTAAAGTGTGCGCTGATTTGATCAGTTAAACTGAATTAAAAGTGATATTTAAGAAGTCTAATAGACTGTGTTTCAATAGATTTTACTTTTTAATGATACTTATCCGATTTTTGAAAAGTTACATGGTTAAAAAAATGTTGCAAGTTTGCTTTTAAAGTGGTTTGAACCTCAAAATTAGGTATAAACAAATTTAGGAGAATCTCTATACATCAGCAGATGCAAGTGCATTTTTTTTAAATTTACTCCATCTTTCTAAGCAATTAGTTCAAAGATGTTATTACACACCTCCAGACCTGGTAGGACTTGAACCTAGGCCTCCCAGTCTAGGGGTACAGACACTACCTCTGCACCACAAGAGGGAAAGATGTTTTTACACACTGCTGGAACAGGTGGGGCTTGATCCTTGGCCTCCTGGTTTAGATGTAGGGGCATTACCACCACACCACAAGACCCCTCTACAAGTGTAAAATTTTAAAGTGCAAATGATTCATAATTTGTGGGAAGTTGATCTTTATTTGAGCTGGTGCACTGTATGCAACGCGATGTAGCAAACCCCACAGGAACTGCACCGAATTGGCCCACCATCTCTCGGATTAAAGAGTTGGACTGCTTGCTCCGGATCTCATTTGGAGGTCTGTTCAAATGCAGTAGCAGCAAATGCTGAATGAGTCTCTTCATAGTCTCTTATAAATGCTCTTCGACTTTCATTTCCATGTTACACTCCAGCATGAAAACTTCAGCAAACAGTATCGCATTAAATGGGGAGTGAATATGCTGCTCCAGAAATTAAGACAATATTTCTTGCATTTGTGCATTGCATCTTCTCCCATTAATAAAATTTGACACAGTCAGTATCAGCATTCACATTTAATGCCAGTCAACAAATTACAAAATTCAATAAGTAGCTTAGCAAGTAAATTCTAAAATTCTGGTTGTTTTTGGCAGTAACACAACTCTATTATTGCCGTTTCAAAGGGTAATCACAAGGAATGCTGGATATACCAAGCAGGCCAGGCAGCATCTGTGGATATAATAAAGGGAACAACAAACAAAGCTTTTCATTGCTGACTCAAGCTCCTTAAACATCTTGCAATGCAGTGGACAGAATTCAGTAATAACCTTTCCAGTAGAAGGTTTTCACATTGATGTAAAATAGTTGATCTGCTGAGTACTTTTACAGCATTTTTGGCATTTTTTTTCAGACTTCCAACTATATTCTATTTTTCAATTATATTTAAAGTGTGTGAGCTGATACAGTTAATTCATTTCAATGTTTAGCTATTCGATGCAGCCAGTCCAGAGAAACCTGAAGGGCGTTAAATGAAACCAGTGTACATGATATTGTATCAGAGCAGTTGTGGTTACATGGACAGTGACAGAAGGCAGAGGATGGTAGGAAGCAATTCATTTTTGGTTCAGAGAGAAGGACATAATGGTTCTCCCCAGGAGTTCTATGGAATTCACTGCCACAGAAGGCTGTGGAGGCTAGGTCATTGAGTATACTTAAGATGGAGACAGGTAGGTACTTGATTGTCAAGGGGATCAAGGGTTACGGGGAGAAAGTGGGAGAATGGGGTTGAGAAACTTATCGGCCATGATTGAATGGCAGAGCAGACTCAATGGGCTGAATGGCCTAAGTTCTGCTCCTATTTCTTATGGTCTTGTTTGCTTATGGAGTTGATATAAGGAGCTGTGCTATTTTTGTTAAAGTTAGTTCTGTAGACTTGTGTACATCATTTGAAATGACAGGATAGGAAATGGTGTAAATAATGCCAAGAGTTACAGATTTTAGGAACTTGAAATAAGTGAATGTCTTCACATACAATTTGATATAGAGAAGGATGCAAGGATTCATCTAAGAAGGAAAAAAATGAGGAGATTAAAATAAGCTAAATGGTGATGTTTTCAAGGGTCATAGGAACCTCCATAAATACCATTCAAGTAAAAGCAAAATATTACAGATACGGGAATTCTGAGATAAGCACAGACAATGCTAGAGAAACTCAACAGGGCTGGCAGCATCTGTGGAGAGAGAAACAGTGTTAATGTTTCAAGTCTGGTATGACTTGAACCGTCCAAAGAACCACCTCACACTATCTCAAAGATGTCATGGTCCACGGTTCCATTTCAATCTTTGTCTCATTCAACTTCTTAACAAGAAACATTTCCCCCTCCTTTTAGGTGTTAAGGAATGTGAGCTCCAAAACTCAAGGGTACTGATGCTCCTCTAGGTTTTTCTTCCCCTCGCCTTCGCTCTGACTCCATCTCCTCAACCAATCCTATCTCTTGCTGTGTATTCACCAGCTCTAAAGGGGAGTCATACTGGACACAAAACAGATGTTCCCAAACCTGCTGAGTTTCTCTAGAATTCTCTGTGTTTGTGCCAATATTACAATCAGGGTTCTGTGTGTTTTTGACACATGAGGACTGGAAACCAGACTAGTGTATTTTAATAAAACATTGACTGACTAAAGAATACAAGGGACATTTCCCAAAGTAGGACATGAATAAGGAAGTCCTGATGTGTGACAACTACTCTTATTGCTGAGAATGTTAAAGGAGGACGTAACAGCCCCATTCCAATTCTGAGGATTTGTTTTTATTTATTCACAGGTTGAGGGCATCACTGGCTAGGCCAGCATTTATTGCCCAGGAGGGCCAGTTAAGAGTCAATCAGATTGCTGTGAGTCTGGAGTCCCATATAGACCAGACCAGGTAAGGATGGTTGTTTCCCCTCCCTAAAGGGCAGTAGTGAACCAGAACCAACAATTGATTCACAGTCACCATTAGACTCCTAATTCCAGAATCTTTGTTCAATTCAAATTCCATCATCTGCTTTGCTGGTATTTGAACCCAAGTCCTCAGAACATTACATGGATCTCTGGTTTAACAGTCCAACTTTAATACCACTAGGCAATCACCTGCCCCTTTTGAGGGATTAAATTTTTGACAGAGTAAATAAAGATAAATTATTTCCACTTGCGAAGGGTGTGAAATGGGATGACATGGATTTGAATTGATTTTTGAATCAGAGCAGAGATGAGTTGAATCATTTTATGCAATGAATTGTTATGATCTGAAATGTATTGACTGAACGAGTCTGGGGAAGTAGATTGAATGGCAATTTTAAAAAGGAAACTGCTGAAAAGAACAGGTTTTCTAGGCTTTGAACAGATAGTTGCAAAGTAGACTAATTGAATTACTTTTCCCAGCACAAATATGGTGGGATCAAATGGCCTACCCTTGACTTGTACGACTGAATGATCCTAGAATAAATCATTGAATTTGAATAAATGCAACATATTGTTCTTTATGGAATATTGTTAGGTGCATGACACTGCACATTGTAAGAACTTCCACTGTGACAAACCATCTAGGAGGAAAACCAATTGCTGAATCATACCCATTGTTTTACAGCAAGTTTAATGAAATCTTTGAGGTTTCATGTGTAACCAGCAAAAGACGTTCTGAATATGGTCGAGGATCTATTGACTTGAATTACATGGCCGAGAGATTCGAGGTGTCAACCATGACTCAGCGGATGGTATTTTCTGCATAGCCAGATGCTGATGGGCTTAAACTCCCATTCAAGAGACGTATGCACAAAATCTGTGTTGACACTTCAGTACACTGTCAGGCGTGCTCTCCTGGAGTAAAACATTAAATTGAGGCCTATCTTCCCTCTCAGGTCAGTGCGATGGCACTGTTTTTGAAGAGGAACAAAGAAGTTTTCTCCAGTGACAAGACCAACATATATGGTGCAGAGCTGGATGAACACAGCAGGCCAAGCACCGCAGACCCTTCTGATGAAGGGTCTAGGCCCGAAACGTCAAGCTTTCCTGCTCCTATGATGCTGCTTGGCCTGCTGTGTTCATCCAGCCCTGCACCTTGTTGCCTCAGATTCTCCAGCATCTGCAGGTCCTATTATCTCTCTCGGGCCAACATATATACCTGAATCAATGTCACTAAAACAATTTGTCCAGCAACGCTACTGTTCCAGTGTATGGATCCTCACTGCGTGCAAATTGGTCGATCTAATTTGTACGTTACAACAGTGACTATGTTAAAAAGTACTTCAGTAGTAGTAAAGCACATGGAAATTGTTGTGTTCACTGGTTTGTTGTGTATTTATATTTCAGGGTGACACAGCGATGATAAGCTGCAAGTTGTATGAGGGTGAGAAACGTATTTACAAGAGGTTTACAACATCTCTGAAGTTGTTCAATATCTGTTCCATGTTTCCAACTCTAACTTGCAATACCTTCATCTACTTTATTTACTTCTCTCTGAATCGACACTCGAACTCAACTCAAGCACAGTGAGTATCAAAAATAATCAGATGCATGTGATCAACCACAGAACAATTGAACGTGACAGGAATGACCTGATTTTATGAAGCATATGGAAATGCAGGTCCTTCCTTTCTAGAGGTGATATGTACCAGC
This sequence comes from Ginglymostoma cirratum, assembly GCA_024137785.1. Classification (NCBI taxonomy): domain Eukaryota; kingdom Metazoa; phylum Chordata; class Chondrichthyes; order Orectolobiformes; family Ginglymostomatidae; genus Ginglymostoma; species Ginglymostoma cirratum. The sequence continues at coordinate 5,749,643 of JAHRHZ010000267.1, read as the reverse complement.
CAGAAAGGAGCAGATAACTAAAGAAACAGGGAGGAAAGTGGAAAGGGAAGCCTTTGCATTGTGATGTGGCATCTTTCTCCTAATATTCCCAGAAGCACAGATTTTGATACCTAACATACAGAAGGAAAGTAATTGACATTTTCAATCAAAAAATAACTGTCATATGAATGGTCAGGTCCTGTGTCAACAGTCAAAAATTCTGTGACCAGCACATGAAAGGTTAATTCTGCCCTTACACTTTCTACTGTAATTTATGCACATGTCACAATCTGGCATCAACAGACATTTCGTTTCCAACGTTCAATTGCCAGGCAGCAGGCAAGTCTTTCTGTTTTTCTATGCTTGTTTTAAATGAATGCACTTTCAGATTGTTTTCTATTGCCTGTGTCCTTGATGTTCCCATAGAGTCAGCTTTTGTGAGAGGAAGCTGCCTTGGCCATGGCCTTCAATTATTTGATTGTAAATTTTGTGCCAAGGTCTCATTTTGCCCAATCTGTGGGCTACACTCAGGCTTCGCAGTAATAAATCCTGAAGGCTGAAGGCTTTTTTTTTGCACAATGAGTAATCAATGGTCCTTGATAAAGACCAAGTGGCAATTCAATTTGTTGTTGTACTCAACTGAGATCATTTGTGAATTGTTACATTGATCAATATGAATAAGGTCAATCGATGTAAGCTGTAGTTTTATTACAATTAGCCCCAGCCTAAGTCAAGGTTTGGGCATGTTTGAAGAGTGAATGATATGCACTGTGGGTGAACTTTGTATTATGCTTTTTCCATTCTGAAACAAGTGATTTTATTTTATGGGTTTTATTCTTTGACAGCAGACGGTTTCTCGCCCCTGTAAGCTGTGTTACTTTCAAGAAATACATGTAATCCAATGATCTGATCAATCTCTCTAAAGTATTCCGGCCAGTGATAACATGAAATTTCAAAGCTTTCCTGCTGCAGCTGACATCTCAAAAGTACCATGAAGAATTCACACATGAATTCAGACTGCTTGAACAGGAGGAATATATTGCAACATTGTTACAAGCTGCTTCACACGTTCTGAGAACAAGGCAATGAGCAACAGCTAACACCAGGCAACATCAAAAAATGCAAAAGAGAATCATTTCACAGCTAGTGACCCAGAGCCCAACTTCAGGCACTGGATTAAAATAATTAGTGTTATCAATGACGTTAGGATGATTTGGTAAAAGAAAATGTGATGGTTAAACTGTGTGTTAGTTAGAAATAAACTGCATATGGGGTAGAAAATCTTAACATAGGAGCCTCCTTTCTTCCTGCATTTTTAAAACTTGTTAAACGATAAGGCTGCCAACGCCTGCCCTTACCAAAAATATTATGAGCTCTCACCAAACGTAATTAAACTCAATTGATCCTCAATGGTTCATGTACATAAAGGCTGCCAATTCCAGTGCACATCCAACCCGTAGAGTATAGGGGTAAGGCCAGAGCTGAGGGAAGGTAGTGAGCCGGACACCATATATATGATCCGTTCCCATCGAAAACAAACCCAGCAGGGATTGGTAATATTGTTTGTCATTCTAACTTTGACCTTGCACTACTGCATGTAGTCAATTAATGAATTGTCTGCTATTGGAAATATCTAATTCATTAATTGGTTATGGAATCACATTTTCAATTACTTACCATTGGAAGTATTGAAATGAACATTACCATTAAATCAATATAATTCCTAAAAATGAACTGTGATGAGAAGTGCATTGCATTATTCTGCAATTCATAGGCTGGAATCTTATGCTTGGCTAGGATTGCCACAGTTACCAGTAAAAATGCCATGGGCAAGCCCACCCCCTTCTCTAGCTTTCTCTGCAGTCATTGGTAAGAGTTGGAGGGCAATTCAGCTCTTTGATATGGACTTCCATGCTCATCTGAGAAGAATTCAGTCCAATAAGAATTGGCAGCTTATCAGCTGGCAGATAGCTCTCTGACCCCAGCAATGACACCATGTGCACGGCCATTACTATTATAGTATCCAGCCTCTAACTGTGCTAACCGCTGGAGCTACACACTGTGGTAAGTGGAGAAGACATTGCTGGTAGGCAGGCCCTGGTGGTGCCCAGGTCTGTCAGATCAGGGGAGGAGGTGGAGCGCAAGTGGGGAAATCTTGAACAAATCTCCAAGTGGCACAAAGAAAGCTGGTGGGCTTGCCAATGGCCCCTGCCTGCTGCTGGAATGTTTGCATGTAGAATATTTCCAGGCAGTTGCTGGGACCAGGATTGCACCCAATTTTAAGTCTCCCCACCCTCTTACTGCTTGCCTTAAATACAGCCTATGAAATCTCCCTGCATGTGTACCTTGCCTGTGCCAGTTCTTTGAAGAGTTATGCACAAAGACTCCCATGCAGTTCTCCTTCTTTCCCCATTATCCCTGCAAATGTTTCACCTTAAAGTATACAATCCAATTTATCTTTGATCATTGCAATTGAATCTGCGCCCTCCACCACCTCAGGCAATGTGTTTGAAGGAGGGGCACATAAAGGGCATTGAATTCATTATTAGCTATTTTACACAATCATCCATTGTCAGAATCATTCACAAAAATGGCTGTCTTTTCTCTCCATAATTGGTGCCAAGTAAGTAGATGAAGATAAATGGTGCCATCTCAGTTTTTTACTCAGGGACCTCATTTCAAATTCTTCCCGGCTTTCTTTTGTTCCTTTTCTGTCATCAAATCTTCTGTTCCTGAACCTCTTAAATCATTTTTATTTAACTTTTTATTTCAATTGTATCAATTGATGGCCTCTGGTTGTTGGGCGATGAGATTGGGATATTGCTGGAAATAGCAACAAATCATGTTCAGATAAGAGACTGGTGAAAAGGTACCTCTCGAACATTGTCCCCAACTCCACTCACAAGGAATGAACTCAAGAGTAGTACCATGTTTTCCAATATACGCACCTCCCTATGTCTCCTATTTTCAATTTCAATATGAATTTCCCCTGAGTTAATCTTTTGAGATGCATCCTCCAGCTGCTTTGCAAATAATTTCAGAAGTTGCTTGAATTTAAAGAGTAAAGCATTCCTTGTTATTGAGGTTGGGAAGTCTACCAGACCATCCACCAACCCACTAGTTGGTGTTTCTGCTAGAATTAAGATCCCAGAGCAGGAACCTTTTTTTAAATTTATTCATTTTTGTGGGATGTGGGTGTTGCTGGCTGGCCAGCATTTCTTGCCCATCCATAGTTGCCATTGAGAAGTTGGTGGTGAGCTGCCTTCTGGAACAGCTACAGTCCTCCTGCTGTGGGTTGACCCACAATGCTATTAGGAAGGGAATTCCAGGATTTTAACCCATCACAGTGAAGGAATGGGGATATATTTCCAAGTCAGGATGGTGAGTGACTTGGAGGGGACCTTGGAGGTGGTGGTGTTCCCATATGTCTGCTGCCCTTGTCCTTCTAGATGGAAGTGGTCATGGATTTGGAAGGTACTGTATGAGGGTCTTTGGTGAATTTCTGCAGTGCGTCTTGTAGATAGTACACACTTCTGCTACTGAGCGTCAGTGGTGGAGTGAGTGAATGTTTGTAGATGTAATGCCAATCAAGCGGGCTGCTCTGTCCTGGATGGTGTCAAGCTTCTTGAGTGTTGTTGGGGCTGCACTCATCCAGGCAAGTGGAGAGTGTTCCATCACACTTCTGCCTTGTAGATGGTGGACAGGCTTTGGGGAGTCAGGAGGTGTGTTAATCGCTGCAATATTCCTAGCTGCCACCAATCAGGGGCTACAGAAGTTGGCAGCACCATGGTCATAACCATGGTTACTACAGGGACACCAGCATCCCAGATGGAGGATCACCACTGGGAAAGTTAAGTGTTGTAAGGGAGGGAGGAGGGGATTGTGACCGTGGCTGTAGTGTGGCAGGTGAGAATGGGACTTCATAATCGAGTGCTTTTACCAACCAACACCCCACCCTACTTTCTGTCCCTAAACTAGCGCAGATCAAGATACTTCCTGTACTCACCAGAACTGACAGCATGTGTGCACTGGTTAACCAGCAACTTGGAGCCAAAGTAATTACAACACAGGGTGAGGTGAGGGCCTTAGTTCGTTTTTGACTCACTACCTAAAGGCGTCCAATGGCATCAGGGATGAAAGGTCAAGTTTGGGCCTTCCTGCACAGTGCTTGATTCTTGTTGTGGCAAAGGGGAAGGGGCCCGGTATCTTGTTAACACAAATCACTCAATTTTCTTCTGGACCACCACCATCATATTCCCCACTTTCTTTACAGGAAGGGAAGGTTCTGCCTCAGGAGTGTTGGAGAAAGGCTTCTACCCCGTGATGTAGGTTAATTTCTAAAGCTGAATTTAAATATCAGTGTTGTCACAAAATCGTGTCCTTCCGCTCAACGATTTATGCACTAAAACTGGTCTATTTTGTACAACATGACATTATTGTCACAAAGAAGCATGAGAGGGAAAATTGGGCAAAGTGTAAAAGAGACTGCAGATTCATAGAATCCCTAGAATGTGGTAGCAGGCCATTCAGCCCACTGAGTCCACCCGAACCTTCTAAAAGCATCCCACCCAGATCCAACCCCCCAGCTCCCCAGTCCCAGTAACCCTGCATTTCTCATGGCTAATCCACCTGGTCTGCACATCCCTGGACACTATGGGCAATTTAGCATGGCTAATCCACCTAACCTGCATTTCTTAGGACTGTGGGAGGAAACCGGAGCTCCCGAAGGAAACCCATGCAGACAAGGGAGTAATATGCAAACTCCACACAGATACTTGGCCGAGGCTGGAATCGAAGCCAGGTCCCTGGTGCTGTGAGCGTGTTGGCTACTTGTCCAAATATATCATGTCAGAGTCACAGTACGAGCTGCTGACTTATCCAACAACTTGATGTTAACTTTAGAAACAAGGGAAACTTTTGTTTGTCCACAGTTGAGCTGAATTGTAACATTTGACCTGACCTTGGAGTGTATATCGACTGCTACACTGCCTGACCAATTTACTGCCGACTGCACTTGGGTTTGGTACAACCTTACACAAAGTACAACGCTATATCAGTGATCATTCATTAGCTAACAAGGCATGTTTCTATCCTTCCACTGTTACTGGGTAGTTATATCGAGCTACTGCAGATTAGTCCAACTTAGCTCAGCAAACTTTGCAGCCCTCATAATAAGGCAGAGCAAGATGGGAAAGGCATGGAAAATTCTTAGCCAAACCCACACATGCACAGTGAACTTCAACTCATTATGTCACTCGTGTTGTGCAACGTTGCAATAAGGAGTCGTGATTCAGCTGTTTGAACTGAAATATGTCAAATCTGGGAATCATATTTATGCCTGAACAGGAATCATTTGCAAAGCTATGAGGGGCTATTGAATTGGCTTTGTTGTCACATATGGTCAATGAGTATCATGAAAAATTTATACGTCGCCACCTTAGGTACAAAGGTACATAGATACAGCTTCTCCAGTTACAAGATCTTAGAAAATAGAGAAGTAAAATGTCCAGCATTGCAGAAATATGAGTTCAGAACAATGGTCTTCCAACCCAGAGCACACTGGGATCTAGCCTCCAGTCTGCACTGGGCCCTGGCTCCAGAAGATGCCAGGCTTCACCCTGAGGATCCTGTGGCTGGGAGATCATTCCAGTCCACCACGCCAGGCTGAGAACCCCACACTGGGCGGTTGCCCCACCAGGCCGGGAAGCCACCATGCCAGGAGAGGAGACCGCCATACCATGCCACGCCATGCCAGAAGGCCACCACGTAGGCCGCCGTGGGAGGTCGCTATGTCAGCCTGCCACACCAGTGTGGGAGGCCAGTGTTCCAGGCCAGGAGGTCACTAAGTCAGGCTGGGAAGTTGCCGCGCAAGGTCGGGAGGCTGCCATACCAGGCCGGGAGTCATCGGTGGCCGGGAGTCGTCCACCGAGAAAGAAGAAGACACCAAGAGGGGGGAGAAAAGAGAAGAAAAGATGAAGAAAGGACAGAATGGATGAGCTTCGACTGAAATATCCCAAACCACTGCCATCTAGCAGTGAAACAAATTGGATAGGCCTTTCAGAGGTCAGATGGATTGAATAGTCTCCTGAATGTTACAGCTAGATGAGGAGAATATTTGCCATTATCAAAGCTTATCCATTAGGCAGTTGAGCTTACGATGAATCGTGAGCAGTTGTGGTCTGTTAAAGCTTTTGAATAATCACCTTTGGCTGCAAGAGAAGAATTTCCCATGGTTTTCCCTTTTAATGTGCTTTTCGCAAAAGGTGGACAATGTTGTAATGGGCAAGGTGGGATTACACCAATGACGGGCTGGGAAACATTTACGTACCAACTTCTGGAAAAAATTGCGTTTAATAAGTTGGCATAAGATCAATATTTCTCATCCGTGCATTCTTGATATAAATGAACAGAGAAGTAATTGGCAGGTGGGAATGACCATGTGAACCGTCAATTCAGATCCTCAGTGCATAAGGCTACTAACAGGTTACTAATTTGCAATAAAAGCACAGTGCTGCAGATGCTGGAGCTCTGGAATTGTTATTAATTAGTAGAGTGAATGTGCAACAGCTACTTTCAGAGTGATCTTAAATTGCGGTTGTTTATATTTGCCCAGGGTTTTTGAATTTCCAACCTGTCAAGTCTGTGTACAGTGTGACGCACTTTTCTCCAGAAAACCTTTCATGCTAAGGCAGCGGAGGAGTTTAAAGAAGAGGTTGGCATTTTGTTAGGAAGCAAAGCACATAGTAAGCAAAAGCACAATTCACCCAGTGCTCTCAGCAGGGAGTGATTCTGACAGGAACTGCCACGTGAGAAACATTGAACGCACAGCCTGTCATCTCCTAAAATTACTTGTGGCTGCACTTCCTTCACTTTCCATTCCCATAAGCAGAAGGAGAAGTGAATACAGATTTGCAAATAATAGATGTGTCAAAGGAGCAAGCGCCGCCCTCCAGCTAGAGGAAACATGATGACTGAGCAACTTGTCACTACACTCCTGAATGAATGACAATCTTTCCATTCTTATTTTGATTCTCAAATATCACGTGTGCTGAAAATAACAGGTCACAATAAAGCTCGATTCGGATTGATTATAGAGTCATAGAGATATACAGCGCAGAAACCTTCAATCCAACTCGTCCATGCCAACCAGATATCCTGAAGAAATCTGGTCCCTTCTGCCAGCATTTGGCCCACATCCCTCTAAACCCTTCCTATTCACGTACGCATCCAGATGCCTTTTAAATGTTATAATTGTACCTGCCTCCACCACTTCCTCTAGCAGCTGGTTCTATACACACACCACTCTCTGTGTGAAGAGGTTCCCCCATAGGTTCTTTTTTAATCTCACCTTAATCTAGTATTGGACTCCCCCAGCCTGGGAAAAAAGGACCTTGTCTATTTACCATATCAATGCCCCTTATAATTTTGTAAACCTCTATAAGGTCATCCCTCAGCCTCCGATGCTCCAGAGAGAAAAGTCCCAGCCTGTTGATTGCACATAGTTATGAAGTTAGAAAACAAGAAGTAAATTAAGAAGTTCCTTTTTCACCCAGAGGGTTGTGGAAATCTGGAAGTTGCTGTACTGAAAGGCTACGGCTACTGCATTAATTAAAAACTGTGATAGAGAGATTTATTTTAGGCAAGGACATAAAGGAATACGGAATTGCGTGGAAATTAGCCATGATTTGGTTCAATGATAGAACAGGTTTGAAGGGCTGAACGACCTACTCTCATTCCTGTGGTAAATAAATTTCTTTCTTGCAAAATTTCAGGTACAATAAATGTTCAAACTGCATCAAATGGCAAACTAGAATTATATCATCAGTACATATTTTGCTATGATATTGATATATTATTTGTTTTGAAACATTAAAGATAATATTTGTAAATATTGATACAACTGTGATGTTAATTAAGATTTGGCATTGTTCATTCAGATTACTTGAGCTGAATTAAGAACTTATAACTGCACGTTGTCAAATAAATGCTGTGACAACAATATAAGGAATTCCGAATGACTGCTGGTTTGCATATTTTAACGGGCAAACAGGCAGAATAAAATTGTTGAATCACTGTTTAGACCACAGGAGTACATAAGGAACATATTCAATAAAAACTGAAAGAACTGCGCATGGTGTAAATCAGGAACCAAACAAATTTGCTGGAAAAGCTCAGCAGGTCTGGCAGCATCTGTGAAGGAAGAAACAGAGTTAACGTTTCGGGTCCCGGTGACCCTTCCTCAGAACATATTCAAGGCTGGCACTTGAGGTTTGCAGCATACGATTTGAAATGCTTCTTGAGATTCAGATGGAATTGGGCAATACCATTGCGAAACATTTGTAAAAACCCGCAAACTTCAACACATTCGAAAGGGGAATTTGACCAATTCAGTTACTGAAAACCAGTGATCTGGATTCACAGGAAAATGGAAGTTCATTCACTGAGGCAGGCCAGCACATTCCAATGACTAAAACATTGTTTCCTTTGGGCACAAGCCGTTGCATTTTACAGCCTGCCCCTGCTAGTCCTGTCCAAATCAAACTTGGAACTCCAACATCACGCAGTGACTGTACTAAGGAGCTGTGCAGCTTCCTCGCTGATGGTTTCCTTTTCCTGGTGTTTGCTGTGTTTAACATTGCATTGAACAAACATGTGGCGCAGTCAGACTGATCTTAAAGAGAGCCTGCACCACTTAAAGGGACGCTGTGCTGAAATGGTTGCTAGAATTTAAAATGTCAAAAACGGAACACACAAAGGCCCACAGAGGGTCCTGGGGTGACAGATGCGGTACTGCTCGTAGTAATGGTGGAGGTGGACAGCAGGGCAGATAACAGTGTTACCGGGGTAAAGGGAAAAGAAAAACAAATCTGACAATAGAGTTAAAGCCAATGGCCAGAGAGGTGAACCATGGAATCTGGTCGCGAGGATCTGACAGCAGTTTATTGACCTCGAAGGGTGGTCATGATCAACCTTCACATGAAATCTCCTGTGTGCTAACCACCAATCTCTCACGGCGTTTGTTTTGTTTTTTGTTTGTAATATTCAGTTTTTAATGGGGCTTGGACATCGTCGGCAATGCTAGCATCCCTAATCACCAACAAACTGAATGGCTTACTCTGCTGCTTCAGAGGGTACAAAGGAGTCAACTGTATTGCTGTGGGCTGTATCCATGAGTTAGATCAGGCAAGGATAAGAGATGTCCTCCTCTGAATGGTATTAATGAACCATTGATGACAGTCAATGCTAGTGTCATGGTCACCATCACCAAGATTAGTTTTCATTTTCCGATTGCTAATTGAATATAAATTCCACAACCGCTGTGGTGGGATTTTGACCTGTGACCCCAGGTATTAACCTAGGCCTTTGGGTTATTAGCTCTGTGAAATTTTCACTAAGCCACCATCTCCCACATTGATGCACCGCATCCTCATCATTCACCTGCGGCATGTCCTGGCACTCATGGCTACAATCCAGATGTATTCACTATTGCTGCCTGTTTCACACGCCCCTCTGACTGCTACCATTTACTGCCAGCTTTACAGCTTCTAAGACACATCACCCAACAGCAGCACAAACACAATAATTGACATTGTGTTGTCTTTTTTTACATGAGAAGGTGGCACACATAAATGGGGAATGGGCTTAACTGATGGTGGTTGTGGACCTCTGCATGTCCTGAGCCCTATGTTCACTAGATGGTGAGGCTGTAGGTGAGTTCTACTACAAGGGACTCTTCATGAGAACTTCAGTAGGCTATGGAAGAGCACCAGCAGAAATGCACACTGACATTCATCCTGCACAAGTATGAGGCAATGTCTTTTCCTAATTAGAGTTAATTAGCTCATCTCCTCATTCATTCCTCATTGAATCCCCAATTATCAACATCCTGGGGCTCTGCATTGACCAGAAAATTAACTTGAGCAACTATATAAAGACCATGGCCTCAAGAATACGTCAGAGTTTGGACATTCTATGGCGACTCACTTTTCTCTAACTCCTCCATGCCTGCGCAGCATCTACAAGACACTCATCAGGAGTGTGTTGGAATATGCTGCACTTGCTAGATGAGTTCAGCCCTACACAATCCAAAACAAGTTGGATCAACGCCCTATCTATCCATCATCAGCACTTGTTTCCTCCACCTCTAGTGCACAGTGGTGGCAGCACGTACCACTTGCAACTTGCACCTACAAAAATCAACAGCACCCTCCAAATGCACAAACTCTTTCATCGACAAGAACAAAGGCAGATGGTTCATAGGAATGTCACTTACCTACAAGATCCTCTCCAAGCCACACGACATCCTGACTTGAAACTATATCACCATTCCTTCATTGCCATTATGTCAAAATCTTGGGAATTTCTACCGTCTGTTTTGAAGGATTGCCTTATCAGACTCAAAACGTTAACTCTGTTTCTCTCTGCACAGATCATGCCAGACCTGCTGAGTTTCTCTAGCATTTTCTCTGTTCATTTCAAATAATAATCTTGATTGGCAAAGTTGGAAGAGAAATACATGTCACAGGCTTTCAACTCTGGTAAGCTGCCCATAACTGATGAAGATTTTATAAAGGTGTGTTATGTATTCCTAGAATTTATGAAAAGGGCACTTTGGTTAACAGCTACTAAAATTTTGCAGAGGTGAAAAGCACAGGCTTCTTCTTAGGAGATACAGAGTGTAGGAATTTCTCAGACAGGTCATTTGATCCAGCACTTAGGGTTAAAAAGCTCCTGGATCTGGAGTTTATTGTCTGGGACAAAGACTACCACAGGACCAAAGGAAGACAGGCCCCTGCCCACTGTCTCTCCAGCTTGGAAGTGTTTGTCAACATATATAAGTCATTCGTGTTAAATTGAAAATCTACCAGAGGTCTTCATTGCTGCAACATGAGAGTTCTTCAGGGAAAGTTCCCAACAAATCTGTCTCCAAGAGGATCAACCCACCTACAGTTGCAAAATTACTGTTTCAGTGAGAAACTACAAGGCCATCATTGACTGCAGGAAAAGTGACTCTTCAACCAGAAACAAATCGCTGAATAATCTATGAAGTATTATCATTCCTTACTTTGTTTGTTTCTTGGCCAAGATTCAAGATCTGATGCTCTGCAGAGTTCTGCTGTCTTTTTTATTGGAGAGATAGTGGCTTATTTCACTTGTAAATAAAAATGACTCATCTGCTGTCAAGATCAGAGTTTGTAAAATCATCAGCTTCCCTCTGTTGTGATTCTTTAATGATACTGTTTTGTGATTTTCTCTCATTGTGGTGTTCTGAAGAAAATTAATATTTTGAAGTTGAATCAGTGCGGGTATTTTGAAGATATGTTGTCAATTAAAGTACTTTTGCTAATTCCATGCGATCGATACGTATCATATTGAATGCTATCAACTTGATATTTACAGCCGTGCTGTCCAATGAAAATTGCTGATTGGCAACACTATTTTGGCACATGTGCTAATTGCAGTAAGAAATACATTCCACTCAATACCAACAGTGGACTCCACATGTGGAAAAATGTGATAACCAAGGAATTAAATATTTCAACAAAAGCAGTGGTTACACATAATGCTTTTCATCATGTTAGCTATTTTACCAACAAATGCTCAAAAGCATTTAATTCTTCTGTATATGTCTATTGAGACCATATGCTCAGCAATGTTATCTCTTACTTTGCTTATTTATCAATGAGAAACTCTACGTCTGAATTCCCAATTATCCACTTGTGGCAGTGGCCAATTTATTAGACAACGCTTGTTTAAAGGTTTCTACAAACTGCAGCTTTTGCATTTTGAACGAATGTATCTGGAGTCAATACCTAATACTTACTCCAGTCTGGCGAGGTCTCAGATCCCCTAGTTGAATTTGACACAAGACTTGCATTTACCAGCTGTTCAAGGGTTTTAAAACCGTGACTGCAAGTGCACAAAGTCCCCAGATATTTAAAGCAGAACTTTTCTGTAGTCTTCGAAGCTCCGTGATTGAGGCCAAATGGAGGTCACAAATTCCCACAGTCCAAAAGGGAGACCTGTTAAGTCATAGGCCCAGAGGCAGCTACTTTGATAGTAACTAGTTTTAGAGATTTTCGCAGTGCATTTGAGCTTAGTGACTTAAGATGCTGTCTGACAACATTTTTTCATGGGTATTTCTTGAATTTGGAATTCTTTACCACAGTAGGCTGTTGAGGTTGAGTAGTTAAGTATTTTAAAGTCTGAGATAGACAGATTTTCAATTAGTAAGGAAATGAATGGATGTCGGGAAAAGTCAGGAAAGTGGAGTTCAGGATTATCAAATCAGCCATGAGTTCATTTAATAACAGAACAGACTCGATTGGCTGAATGGCCTATGTTTGCTCCTATGTCTTACGGTCTAGTTTGCTTGTGGCTTGGAGCAAGATAAAGAGTTCCATATTGACGAGGCTAAATGTGCAGCTACTAAAGTCATGAGCAAGCAATAATCACCCTTAATAGAGCCTTGTTTCTGCCTAGTGAGAATCTCACCTCAACGCCTGGAACTTAGTTAAAAGCTGCAGTGAGTTGCTCATAATTTTGAGAATGGCCTCACTGGATTTCTCACTTGATACTGCTACCTTCCTCACAATAATCCACATCCCATTCAGGCTCCTGTAAGATTGCACCCTGTACCATCATTCCCTCACTGGAAGAAAATCCTGGAACACCTTGTCTCAGGGTGTACTGTCACTACACAGATTGCTGCTGTTCTTAATGATGGCTCACCATCACTTAATAAGGCCAGTTAGCAACGGGCAATTAATGTTGACTTTGTCAGCAACACTCACAACCCATGAATTAAATTTAAAAAAATTGAAGTTGTTTGCAAGACAGTGACAGTTTTTCATGTCCAAACCTAGAAGTAACTTTAAATTGTTATTTTCACAGGCTAGAAATTACCGTTTACATTAGATTTGGAGGAGTGATGAATGCTCATATGGAATTCCCCTACCTCCTGTTTTTCCTGCCTTTCTATTCTAGTTAACAGAGACATTAACTTCCTTTAAATCTGTTTTACATCTGCTCTCAAATCATTGATAGACAAAAGACAAATGACTACATTAATTATTTAGATGCTGTTTTCACCAAGAGTTGCAGTGAGCCATCTACATTTGTATTGATGGGAACAGGACACTTATTGGTGAGAGATGGATGAATACTTCAATTACATTGTAGGGCTTTCAAAACTGACATGTGACTTCCCTCCACTATTACAGCCTGCAGTCAGTGAGTCATCAAAAAAAAAGAACCATACTTAGAGGAAGAAACTTCACTCCAACAGAATTGTCTGACAAAAACTACTCTATTATTCAAATCACTCGTATTTATGCAATAGCTTTTCTGTTCAGTATGCATTATCAGGAAGAAAAATGGAGGAATTGTGGTGCAGTAATAGTTGCCTAATCTCCAGGTTAGATGTTTTAGGTTTGGGTCCCAGCCTGGGGCATGTTGGAGATACATTTGTGACGTGGCTGAACAGGTCAATTGTCAGCCTGTAAATCCTTCCAATGTACTTGATGGCAGACAAGAAGAGCAGGAGACTTTCTTGGTCAGTTACCAAGCTGAACATGGAAACAAGGACGGGGATAAAAGAAAACAGATTATAAAAAGCAGAAAATCATTTAAAATGGAATGTAAACATCATATGAGGAGAGTTAGGAGATGGAAATCAAAGGTTGGTTAAATGAATGGGTTTGTGAAGGTGCCGTAAGATGTTGAGAAATGGAGAGACTGAATGCCAAAGGAAGGAACAAAGGTGAGGCAGCTGACTGCTCTTGTTCCAAAATTCAGTCAAGAAGCTCAAAACTTTCATGTAACTAGCATCTGTTAAGACTTCATGTTGAGGGAAAGCGCTTTATCGCCAATGATATGTAATCAATTTTATCGTGTAGAAACCGTGTACAGCAAGATCTCATGATCCGTAATGATATGACCAGTAGAGCAGTTTGTTTAGAAATTTTGACTGACGAGGTCAGGACATGTGGGGAAACTGCATTGTTCCTTTTCTTTTTAGAGCCATGGGATCTTTTACATTGATCTGAGAAGATTTAATTTCTCACTGAAAGGATAGTACTTCAGACAGTCCAGCCCACCCTCAGTACTCCAGAGTTAGTGAGTTAGCCCAGATTTGATGCTTAAGTCAATGTTCTGACTCAGAAGTGATGTGGAAAATTAAAGGGTCAATAAGATTTCTGCAGATGAAATCACTAAAATTCACCAGCTCAAGCTGTTTACTTGTTTCGGTGCTTTCTGCTAGTCTGCATATTTGTGAGAACATCTTAGGAACAGAGTACTGAAGATTGCAAGAAGAAAGATGAGGCTGAAGGCATTTGGAAAGATAAGATGAAGCAAGGTCAAAGAAGTATTTAGAGATGAAGGCACAATTTTTACATTCAATCTATTGGAGGATGGGGAACCACCCTCGGTGGAGAAAAAAATACAAGAGTGATGTCCCAATGAGGTCTACTTTTGTAGCTCTCAAAATACAGACTCACAATTCTTGCATCAAACAGAACTGTCTTTTTGCGCTCTCTATCTAAGGAAGGATTTGCTGGCATTGGAGGGGGTCCAGAGCAGGGTTACAAAAATGATCACGGAGATGAAGGGCTGTGGGTCTGTACACAATGGAGGTTAGAAGGATGGGGGTTGGGGGGGGGGGTGCCGTGAAATCTGATTGAAATTCACAGAACACTGAGAGGCCTGGATAGAGTGGATGTAAAGAAAATGTTGCCACTACTAGGAAAGACTAGGACCTGAGGGCACAGTCTCAGAGCGAAGGGACAACTCTTTAGAACTGTGATGAGGAGGATCTACTTCAGCCAGAAGGTGGTAAATCTGTGGAAGTCATTGGCACAGAGGCACAGGAGGTCAAATCATTTTGTCCATCGAAGACGGAAATACGTTCTCAATTAGTAATGGGAGTAAGGGTTACAGGGAGAAGGCAGGAGAATGGGATTGAAAGCATATCAGCCATGATCAAGTGGTGACTCTGACTCAATGGCCTAACTGAATTCAATTTCTCCACTGGAATGTTAGAACCTCCAGCCTGCAGCTATACTTGTAGTCATTGGCACATGTTTTTCCATGGTTGAAAGTTCACTGTCCGCACTCATCAATCGCTGATTATGTTGATAACCACATCAGAATCTAATCATCAACCTCATTAGTCTGGGCATTTTCAACAGTTCAGTTTGTGAATGGGTATTTCACTGCTTTGTGCAACTGAATAGCTGATGTAATTCGCTGTACTGTTATCACAAACAGCGATCATGACAGCAAAGTGACTTGCAATGTTGGAGAATGCATGGTTATGGTGATTATTCACATGACCATGAATCTTCTTATGCAAGATGAGTTAAATGTAAAAACAGGCAGTGTATTGCAGAAGGTAAGACAGATTCTAAAAATGAAGTTTTTTTTGAAATAGGTGAAGTGTGGTCCCATACAGAGTGCAG
The DNA here is from genome assembly GCA_024137785.1 of Ginglymostoma cirratum. Classification (NCBI taxonomy): domain Eukaryota; kingdom Metazoa; phylum Chordata; class Chondrichthyes; order Orectolobiformes; family Ginglymostomatidae; genus Ginglymostoma; species Ginglymostoma cirratum. The sequence goes on along the minus strand of JAHRHZ010000267.1, from coordinate 5,734,203 downwards.
AATTAACTCCTACTCTCTAACTGCAACTGTGCCATGCTCAGAACTCGTGATCATTCCAAAACTACTGCAAGAAATTGTATTATAGATATAGTCCATAATAATATAAATATAATATAATATATAATATAAACCCTCTCAAAATATGTTAAGAAGATAGTCTAAACCTTAACTTTATTTTAAGGGTAAGTGTAAAGCATTGTGTTCCGGGTGCAATTTGAATCACCAAAATACTCAATGTTAAGCAAAACACACGTTACTTTTATACCATTGTTAAAATACAGGCAAAATGAAAAGAAAAATATTGGCTTTACTGTAACTCTATCAAAATGCTTTACGAATAAAATATATATTAACTAATACCAATTAACTGTTTCAATATAGTGATATCCCATAAGCACACCCTTGGCAAAGGCAAATTCAGTAAAAGTGATGATCTCACATGCAATTCTAGCGGCAGGAAGAGAACCACATCTGTGAGAGACAGAGGAATAAAAGGCTCCACATTCAGATTCAGATCTCCAGCAACTCCAGAAAAATAAAACTAAAAATTCTGGTTCTGTGGGAACTTGACCCCACTGATTCAGGCTGCTGCTATTGCTCCAACTGAAAATGAAACCCCAAAGCCTCACAAGCTTGTTACTTTAATCGAACTGAAAGAACTGTGGATGCTGTAAATCAGGAACAAAAACAAAGTTTCTGGAAAAGCTCAGCAGGTCTGGCAGCATCTGTGAAGGGAAAAACAGAGTTAAAATTTTGGCTCCAGTGACCCTTCCTCAGAACTAATGGTGGCTGGGAAAACGTCAGGTTATGTGCAGAAAATAGGGAGGTGGGTGGGGTAGAGGGTAAACGATAGGCTAGAGCCCAAAGAGAGATAAAGACAGTTGGACAGACAAAGGAGTTGCTAACGATCAGGCTGGGAGGGTGAATAGTTGTTAATGGGGACTGTCGGCGTCTGTTAGGACAGTTAATGGCTTTGAGCAGACTGCTCAGTACCTCTGCCTCAACCTTTCCTCATTAAAAAAAAAGATAAAATACACTTCTTAAAGCCATAGTACCATGACACCCATGAAGGAGATCTTGGTGTGTTAAGACGTCCAATTGTCCCCTGAAATAATCAGGTGGATAGTAACGCATTGTCCCATAGAAAATTCATTAGAAACTTCATCGTTGGTAGAATCAGTGCAAAACCAAAATTAGACAGCAACACCATGGCCAACAAAACCATGGCAACAGCTCAACATGGTTAATTTTTGAGACTGGCAAATAGCCCTAGCGATCAATGTTTTCTTGCTACTTGCTCATGTTTAGGGAGAATTTACCCAATTAATACCTGAAATGTGAATGTTGCCTTTTAAGGAAGGGTCGGGCAGGCTAGACTTCCATCATCTGGCGTTCAGAAGAGTAAGACATGATTTGTTTGAAACATTTAAGATCCTAAAAGGGTCTTTACAGAGTGGATGTAGAAAGGATACTTCCTGCTGTGGGGGAATCAAGAACTAAAGGGTCACTGTTTCAAAATAAATGCTCACACATTTGAAACAGAAAATGAGTACTTTTATTTCTCACAGAGGGACATGCATTTTTGGAACTCTCTTTTTCAAAATTCTTTGGATATTTGGAAGGCAGCCACAGATAGATTTTTGATAATCAAAAGGGTGAAAAAAATATTGGGGAAAGGAAGCAGGAATGGATTAATGATATCAGCCACGATCTTATTGATGATGATATAGGTTTAAGGGGCTAATTGGCTTACAACTCCTTCAAACTTGTACTTTCCTATGTTTGTTTTGTAGAGACAGAGTCTTTTTAAAATCGGTTCTTTTCTCATTTCGGTTAACATTAAAAATACCGAGAAAAGAAGATTGGAAGGAATATCTGCTTGTTTTGAAACCATCGCAAACAGCATTCATACTGTTGCAGTAGTTGAAGTGTAGTTTGCAGATGAAATGGAACCAAGAGGTTGTGTACCAGTTAGATTTTGGTTAGTAAAAGTAGCTGATTGGTCTATGGACTAGAGACCAGTTATCCATGACAAAAGCCTTCTGCTTGCCAAAACCCATGTAATTTATTCACAGGTAGCTGAACAACTTGGGGCTGCAAACAAAATATGGAGAAGTAATCAGATCTCAGCCAGCTCAGAGGTCTCCCTGTTCTCTGCAGTGAAGGCCAATTCAAGACTATAGAAAAACAGCTTATCTTCCCTTCAGCAGTTGCTGAAAGTTGTGATTTTTAGTCAGTAAATTGGAAACCTTTAATCAGTAAATTAGCCACCGTGTGTATTTTGCAAAACAGTGGAGGTATCTGGAAAAAGAACACCCGAGGAGCAGTGTCCTGATCAGCAGAAGAATGATCTTCACAGACCCTGTGAACAAAGACCAATGAACTGCTCTCTGGCTTTTCCTGCATCCATAACCCCCTTTATTTTCCTGTCTGGTTGAATACTAATGTGAAGGGGAATTTAGAATGGGATTAGAGTCTTAATTAGTGGAGCTATATGCCAATTGTTCATAACTGTTTATCTGTAGCTATTTACTCCAAATAAAAATTTTAATTAAGTGCATAAACCTGCTCCATGACTTCTGTCAACTTGGACTGAGAAGACCAGGAAATTAGGGAATTTTATGCACTTCTTAAAATTTTAATTTCTGTGATGACTTAAGGAATAGCAGGGCTTAATTTTGCACTATATCAGTGAGTCATGACAGTGTGTTCTTATCTGACTACATAGCAAATGACTGTAACTTCATAAGAACCACTTAATTCATATTATTCTTGCCAAGTTGTTTAAAAATGATGCTATCGTCAGACCATCACTGGAGAAAATGAGTGATGGTTCATTTCCAAGCAGTTCATGAAACTACAAAATTGACCATCATATAGCTTTGTGATGCAACACACGCAGAATACTGGGGTTAAACAGTGTGATAAAGGACAAATTGAGGACTAATATGTCAGAGGGGAAATTATCTGAACATTCCATTCAAATCATATTTCATTCGTATCAACTCAAACACTGGTAAGATAATGGTCAAAATGATGGGATTAGTCATAACTTTTGAATGCCACTGATTGTTGTCATTGTCAGCTATCACTGCCATCCTCTGAGAATATCAGAGTGAAAGCAGAAGAAACAGCAAAGTAAAGCAAAACAAGACTGGAAACATGTACAAAGAAACCATGATTTGACTTTGGAAATTGGGTTCATGTCAAGCAACCAAATTGCATGATCTCCATCAGGACCAAAGCAGATCAAGCCATGGCTCAGTATCAATGTTTACCTGTATGAACATGGGATCTAGGAGTGAGAGCAGGCAGTTCAGCCCTTCAAGCCCACTCCGCCATTTAACATGATTGTAGATGATCTTATCCTGGTCTCAACTCCACTTTCCTGTTTGTTCCCTATAGAATCTTATCACACTTTTCATCAGAAATATATCTATTTCTTTCCTGAATCTGTTGATTGATTCTGCCTCCACTGCACTCTGGGGTAATGAGTTCAACAGATTCACAACCCTCTGAGAGAAGTAGTTTCTCCTCATCTCAGTTTTCAACTTACCTCCTCTCACTCTCTATCTATGACCACTTGGTCGAGACTGTCCCACAAGGGAGAACATCTGTTCAAAGTCCACCTTATCAATCTCCTTTAGCATTTTATATATCTCAATAAGATGCCCCCCATCAATACTTCTGAACTGCAGCGAATACAAACCCAAACTATTCACCTGGTCCTCATACGGCAGCCCTTTCATCCCTGGAATCAATCTGGCGAATCTTGTCTGAACTGCCTCCAGTGGCACCACACTGTTCCTCAAGCAGGGAGACCAAAACTGGACAGGAGAGTCCAGAGGCGGTGTCATCGACACCTTATATAATTGTAACAACGATACCTTTATAATCCAGGTCTTCTGTAACAATAAACACTTGAAAGCAAGGTGCCCAGGATATTTTGGCGATAATGATTATAAGGATATATTTCCTTTTCCAGTGAGTAACTCTGATGGTGTTTAGCCATCTTATCAAGCTTTTCGTGCAGAACAACAGGCCTCACATGTATAGATTGTCACCGGAGACATCTCAAAGACAGTACTTGGAGAAAATTGACTGTCTAAATTCTAAGAAATGCCTTTATATACATGTCTATTTAATTTATACATGCTGTTTTAATTTAAATAAGGGTTTAGTTTTACAAGGGGGTAAGAGATGTAAAAGTTGACGTCAGCTCTGTACAAGCCTGAGGTATGTAGCATAACAGTTTTGATTCTGTGATTTTATGACTATTTCCCTTTTTAAGGTAACTGAAAAAAATCTACCAAACCACCTGATATTCATCACCTGTCCATGCAGGGTAAACCCAGGGAGAAGTTTTTATATTCACATACATTTGGTTCTGCAATTACGTAGTGATTCCCTCTTTATCGCACTGCTTGTGAGGTGGAGAGCTGATAGGAGCCCACGTTCTTGATTGCATTGAGAGCACAGTTAACGCAATGAGGGTCACACAAGTACATAATGTTCAGAAACTCCTTCATTCACTGATGATGGCATTCAAAGAACTGAAAAAAGGAGAATTCCAATCTTAAACAAATTAGAATGGCACCGTTGGAAACCAGGTCAAAGCATTAGACATTGCCACAAACAACTTGCACCTGAATTTTACTCAAATGTTTCAAGGCCTTTCAAAGTTATGTTACCTTCCAAAACAAACTCTAGATAAGCCAGGGCAATTTTTAAATCCTTACATATTAAATAATTTTGCACTGAAGTCTCAGGGACTATAGGATTAGATTTTTCAAAATTAATAATGTTTGAGAGGTTCAGCCACCACAAAACTGAAAATGCCGTTGCATAGATGTTTTTGACTAGAAAGCTCACAGCAGTTTAACTTATCATATTCCTTGTTGACTGCTTTGAAGAGCAGTCTATACTTAAAACCTACCTCACCGCTCCTCCGAGTGATGTTCGGTAGTGTTTCACATAAAATAGTGTTGAAATGCGATATCTTCAGGCCAATGGTCCTACCTTAAAACTGAATAACTGTGATATTTCCACAGCCAGAGCGAGTGTGCTGTGCCTGTAGAACTGCAACAAAGCAGTCAGCCTTGATGAACAGATATGAATTGACTGATTTCAAGAGGAGAGCCCTGAAACTGAAGCTGAGCTGAGGATAAAAGGACCTGCACTTCCTTGAACTCACCAAGCAGACAGAGGGATCATCACCTGAAAGATAACACTGATTGCTTCTGGAATTGACGAGTTTAGCTTTCATACAAAATTTTGGGCCCTCCTCAGCTCTTAAGAGGCATAGAATCTCCGCAGATTTTCAATTTTTTAGATGAGGATATCCCATGAAAAAATAAGAAAAGCAAAAAAAAACTCCTACTTTTAGAACACAATCATGGTAACTTTTCATGCACAGGGGATCTTGGTCTTCTCGTTCATGAGACACAAAATGCTAGCATATGGATGCAGCAAGTAATTAAGGCTGAAAATGGAATTTTGGCTTTTTATGTTAGTGAGTTTAAAAAAAAAGGGAAGTCTTGTTAAAACTGTACGGGGTGTTAGTGAGGTCATGCCTAGTGTATAGTCTTGGCATAGACAAGCATTGGAGGCAATTCAAAAGAGATTCAATAGGATGATTCAAAGGATGAAGGGGTTGACTAACCAAGAACGGCTAAACAGTTTAGGCCTTTATTTATTAGAGTTTAGAAGAATGAGAGATGATTTCATTGTAACATACAAGATACCTGCAAGGCTTGACAGAATAGATGTTGAGAAGATGTTTCCTTTAGTGGGGGAATCGTGAACTAAAAAATATACCTGCATTCTCCACAACAGAAATAGGGTGGCACAGTGGATAGCACGTTTGTCTCTCAGTGTCAGGAACCTGGGTTCAATTCTAGCCTTGGGCTTGTGTGGAGTTTGTACATTCTCCCCATGTCTGCATGGGTCCCCTCGGGTGCTCCAGTTTCCTCCCACAGCCCAAAGATGTGCAGGTTAGGTGAAATGGCCATGCTAAATTGTTCATTGTGCCCAGGGATGTGTAGGTTAAGCGGATCAGCTAGGGTAAATGTAACGATAGAGTGGGATGGTCTTTGGAAGGTCAGTACAGACTTGGTGGACAGAATGGCCTCTACCTGCATGGTAGAGATTCTGTAGTTCTAGAAAAGAGGAATATTCACTTTAAAACTAAGATGAGAAGGGTTTTCTTCTCTCAGAGGATAATGACTGTCTGAAAATTCCTACCCTCGAGGATTGTGGAGGCTAAGTCGTTGAAGCTATTTAAAGAGGAGGTAGATAGATTTTGAAATATCAATTGGCAATTGGCACAAAGGAGGAACTGAGGCCTGGGGCAGATCAGCCATGATCTTGTTGAATGGCAAGATAGGCTTGAGGGGCTGAAGAGTCTATATTGCTTCTATTGCTTATGCTGTTACGATTCAGCAGCCTCTCTGAATAAGTTGTCAGTTAAACCCTTTTCTTAAAAAATAGCCCATCAAGTATTGTTACTATATACTGGGAAAAATGCCACATGTTCAGAAAGAAAATTTCAAAACATGCAAAAAAGAATTTAACTTTATTTACACAAATGGTGGAGGTTGTTTTCAAGTGGCTCAGCTGACCAGATTGGAGGGAATTTAAAATGGTCAACCTGTTGTTTCAGTGATTGTTAAAACTAACAATTTTTCTGAGCCCTCTCCTGATACCACAGAGATTGAGCCTGCTATAGGTTAATGTGAGACACAAACCATTCACCACACCCCAAGCCATTGAAAGTACTGTCCTATTTAAACTTGGTGGGTGATTTACCATTTGGAGAAAAGAGAAATGTTAACAGGATACTTATTGATTAATGATAACAAATTTAAATGATTGTTTCAATTTTTGTTGCTTCACCTTAATCTGCACAGAAATATTACAAGATCACTAGAGATGAGAGCAGGACTAGGCCGTTTGAAGTCATCTCCACCAATAATAAGGTTTTAATGATCTGCCTGTGGCTTGAACTCCACATTCCTACCTGCCTCTCTCCCCCATCATTACCCTGCACTCCCTCATAGAAGAAAAATCTGTGTAACTCTGCCTCGATTACATTTCGATTTCTTCAGCCTTACCAGTAGAGTTCTGACCATTTTGGACATGAATATCTTGCAACTTGTTTGATGACACTTTAACTGTTAAGAAAGTTGGCAAGAATGTTCTTTCTGATCAAAATGTAAGGACATACATACAAAAAGAGCACTGAAACCCATATGGTCAGATGTAGGTTCATTTGTTGCATTCCTCAAGGTCTGAAGAATGGAAAGGGCTTTTGGGCAATTAAATTTGCTGATGATTCTGAGGTATGTGGTATCTTAGGAATGAGAATTAGATTAGAGAATTTGTAAAACAATCTGAAGAATTTAGGAAAGTGGATCTTGGAATGTAAACACCCAAAGGGCTAAAAGCTAAGTGGTTGAGTATATTAAGGATGAAGATCAATAGATTTTTGGTGTTAAGGAAATTAAAGATATGTCTAGGATGGTGTTGTTGAAACAGAAGACCAATTACGTTCTTACTGAATGATAGAACAGACCTGATAAGCCAAATGGACTACCCCTGTGGCTTTATTTCTTAGGGTCTTATATTCTTACAGCCGGATTAATTGCAACTTGAATTGCAATTTTAGTATTTCTGGTGCTAGACGCAGGATATTTTTTCTCATGTGGAATAATTTCTTAGCTTTGAAATTGTGTATGTAATCTATTCAGAAAGATTGTGTTTAAAATTATGAGGCGATAACTCAGTAATGCTTGCAAACATGGAGCTGAAGGTTGGTGTACATGATTCAAGGACAGGTCAAGGAAGCGGGGATGAGAGGGAATGTTGGTCATGAGATGAAGCCGGGGGTGGGGAGATTTTGAAACTGGTAAAAACCAAGCGTAGACTCGGAGACCATTTTGTAGAGCACCTATGCTCCGTTTGCCACAAATGCCAATACCTTCCGGTCATGAACCATTTTAACTCCCCCTCCCACTTGCTGGGTGACACGTCCATCCTGGGCCTCCTCCAGTGTGACAACGATGTCATACGGAAACTGGAGGAGCAGCACTTCATATTCCGCTTTGGCAGCCTACAGCCCAATGGTCTCAATGTGGACTTTACCAGTTTCAAAATCTCCCCATCCCCCGACCTCATCCTATGACCAACGCTCCCTCTCATTCCCGCCTCCTTGAGCTGACACAACATGTCCATCTTCTCTCCCATCTATCCGCTCCTCCATCTTCACCGACCAATCTCCATCACTGCCTACTAGCACTCACCTATCACCATCCAACCTACTTTCCACAGTCCCACCCTTCCTCTCTATTTATTTCGGAGTTCCCTTCCCCCTCTCCCATTTCTGAAGAAGGGTCCCGACCCGAAACGTCAGCTTTCCTGCTCCTCTGATGCTGCGTGTCCTGCTGTGTTCCTCCGTTCCACACTGTGTTATCTCTGAGTCCAGCATTGGCAGTTCTCACTATCGCTCAGAATGTCATGATCCACTGGAGACATCCATTCCAGCAGCTTATCAACATTATAAAGATAAGTGCCTCCACCTCTGACATCCAAAGTTTACTGAACCACTGCTAGTTCAGTAGCCTGAATAAACAAAATTGAACCAGTGGTGTATTTGTGTACCACTGAGTTTGCATGCTGGAGCCCACATCTACCAACATATCTCCTTTGATATTCTGAAGCTTTGAACACCCCTTTAGTGTTATCCCTTATCTGGACCTATAGAATCTACAGGATACACATCTAAAGAGGTTACAGAAGCAGAGGGACTTCAGTGTATACATCATTAAAGATGCCAGGATAAGATAAGATGAATGTTAATAAAGCATACAGTATCCTAGGCTTTATTAAGATGAGCATAGAGTACAAGAGCAAGGAAGTTACATTAAATTGTACAGAACATTGGTTTGGGGATACAAGTCTATTGTGGCCAGTTCTGAGCACCCCAGTTCAAGAGAATGTGAAGGCGTAGACATAATGCAGAAGAGAACCATGAAAATGATTCCAAAGTTGAGGTGCTTCAGTGAATTAGATTGGAGAAGTTGGAGCAATTTTCCAAAGAAAAGGTTGAAAGGAAATTTGGTAGGGGTGATGTAAAGTCATGAGCAGTCTGGACAGAACAGAAATAGAGAATCTGTTTCCACTCACAGGATTGAGAAGAAGTGGGTACGGGTTGAAGATAATTAGCAAAAATAAATCAATGGAGACACAAGAATAAACTTTCTCACATGGACCTGGAATGCACTGTAATTGTGGTAGAGGCAACTTCATTCAAAAGGAAATATGATTATAATCAGAAAATCAAGAACGTGCAGAGCTACAGGGGTAAGGCAGGGAAGTGACTGTCAATGCATTGTACGTTCAGAAAACTAGCATAGACGTGATGGGCTGAATGACCTCCTTCTGTACTGTAAGCATTCTGAGATTCTATAGTGTGGAAGCTCATTCAATACAAGGAAGATGCAAACTAACCTGCTGAGCTAAATTCACTACTCCAACCCACTGCCATTAATAAATTATTGTTTTCAGGACTGTTGTGGCAACAGTAACCTCAGATGCCACTGCATGTATTAACCACTATGGAGTAACATTCTGTTGTCATTAAGTATTTCCACATGATCAGCCACAGTCTTAAAATGATTAATAACTTTACTCAGACGTTTTGAAACTGGAACAATAGGAGGAAGCCCGAAGCACTAAGTACATACCAAACACTTTATTTTAAGTTGTTATTGAATATGCTGAATATATTTCATCAGGAGATGGTCCACATTGAAAAAAAAAATCCAATTAAGTGCAGTACATCAAAATAAATTTCTACAGTAAGAATATTCAGTCCTCGATAATTGTCAGGTTGAACAGTTTATTCTGGATCCACCTTAGAGACAGAAGGCATGTTTCTGTTGAATGGTATTGCGTTAAAGCCTCATGATATTACTTAATGGCATTGTTGAATGTCACCATACAGTTTTAGACAACATTCCATCCATGTTAACTTCAGATACTGGGTAAATTTCACAAATAGCTCTAAAAAAATCATCCGCATCGTAATTCTGGTGATAAGCTTCTTTAAAGTGATAGGGCTGGCTTATCAGTTTACTGGCTTGAAATCTGCAAGTTAGGAGTGCAGATATCAGATGAATTAGTTGCACATGCAACACTAAGAAGACAGTTTAGAACAATATCCTTAGCTTTTGTGGGCTCCATATTATTGTCATGGGAAATCTGCAGACTAATTTGATCGATGTTGGTCATCAGGAAGTGAGAGCCCATTATTTTTGTTGGAGATGCACACTTGGTCATATTGTCCTCAAGGTACTGTTTATACAATTCTGTCATCTTTTGCTCCATGTATCTGTTAAGCACGGAATTGGACAGTGGCTCTTCCAGAAGGGCAATGCTTCTGTCACTGTTCAAGTTTGTTTCTGTTCCAGAACGTGGCCAGACTTCAAACCCAGAGCCAGGTATAGACGGCCACCCGGATTGGTTCTCAAGCTGAAGTATGGGCCGGTTGCAACTTTCATAACCATGATCCACAAGGCAGCACATGCTGCTGGGACTGCAGGGTGTTACATTATCTCCTGCAATCTGTAAATCTGTGTAACTCTGACAAGTGGGGGACCATGATTGGTACAAATCCAAATTGCTTTTGCTGCACCTGGTCGACCTTGGTATGTCTAAAATGTCAGAGATCTTTCTTTCAAACACAGGCGTTCTGGCGTCTATGTCTGTTGCTTGCCCTCCACTTTGGCACGGCAGAGATTGTCCCTTCTCACAAACGGTGCTGTCCAGGCTTTCTTCTGCGTTAGACTGCTCATGATCAATACTTTCTGAGAATTCTGACGAAATGAAAAGCACTTCCCAAGAGTCATTCCTGGTTTTAGAGATTCTTTTGGAGTTTACATTGTTATCCTGGTGGACACATTCCCTTTGGTGATGGCTGTAACCAATCCCAGTGAGGAACCCTTCGGCTAACATGACAAGCGCTGTTAAGACAAAAAAGCTGTTTGTTAGCCAAATTGCCAATCTTAAACAAGTCATCAAAAATCAATTATACGTAGCAACTTATTTCTGGAAGAACGTTTGCTCTTCCTGGGTGGCATTTGAGGGTAATTACATTTGTTTAAATAATCTGGGGGAATACAAAGGAGTCTAAATACCAAATATCAGAAAGCGTTGCCAGGTTAATATATTTCCAGTTACCTCTTTTTGTCTCTCATTCAGCCAACAAAACCTCAATGCGAAATCCACTTAGAGGCATAAACAAGAATTCCACCAAACCTTAATTAAAGTTGCAGTGACTAAACAAACAAGAGCACTGATGCTTAATCTTGCCCTCCAGACCACACACTAGATCAGAAATAATGGCCCCTTCTAGGTGTTGAGAGACAACAAAAATCGACCTCCGCTTTGGTGTTCCCATCATTAGAAAGCGCAGGCCGTTCAAGATCGAACGTGAAGGATAGCCATTGAAAGGCACAGCCATCGATTTCAGGCAGCTATTGCTTCTCTTGAGTAAATATTTCAAAGCATTGCAGCCTGAAGAGCTCATTTTGTAAATTGTATGGGTCTATGGCTGTAGTTGCCCATCTTCAAGTATCCTGCCTGATTAATCACCATGGTTTCTGGGACACAGGAGAGTGGAAGCAACATCTTCCACTGGAAGTGTGGACAGATGGATTATTGGTCAGAAAGGTATGGCAGCAAAGTTAGGCAGCTAAGATTAGGATAAACCAGGTTGGGTCCCAACAACAATCTCCAATTCTCTCTAATTTTGCAAAAAATAAAAAAAAGGCTTGTATTTAGATTGTGTGGGGTGTGGCCCCAGCTTGTCCCAAAGCGCTTTACAGACGATAAAGTACTTTCTGACATGTAGCACTATTTTAATGTGGGAATGTAATGTGATGCACATAGCGAACAGCGTCGGTAATGACCAGAAGATCTCATATTATCCTGAGAAGTAAATATTGATCAAGACATCAAAATTAACTTCCCCAGGTCAATTCATCAAAGCAGTTTAACAGATAATTCACCTAGATCAGCTGATTGAAAGTGGAGGTGCAATGGTGACTGCTGAAGGTCTCAATAGAGAATGGGAAATTTGAAAAGAGAGGTAGTAGCATGTCAGTGACTGAACCGGAAACTGCATCTTAAAAGGGTAGGCAATAACCCAGTGGTATTGTCACTGGTCTGCTAATCCAGAGACCCAGGTAATGTTTTGGAGTCCCAGATGCGAATCCCACCATGGCAGATAGTAGAATGTGAATTCAATAAAAATCTAGAATTTAGAGTCTAGTGATGACAATGAATCCACTGTTGATTGTCTGGAAAAACCCATCTGGTTCACTAATGTTACCTAGGAAAGGAAACTGTCATCCTTATCTATTCTGGCCAACACGTGACTCCTGACCCACAGCTATGTGGTGACTCTTAGTTGCCCCGGGCAATTTGGGATGGGCAATAAATGCTGGCCTAGCCAGGGATGTCCACATCTCATGATTGCATAAATAAATGATGAAATTGCAATTGAGATTTATATATCAACTACAACACATAGAACTGAATGACCAAAGGTTGTAGCAGTTGCAACTACATTGAATCAGTTACAAATCGAAAAAAAGTGTGGGGACAAACATTGAGAATTAAACAGGCAGAGAGTTTTGTAGGAGGACAAATGACCAGATCAGGAGAAGTCAACTAACCCAAACAGCAATGTTGGATTGTCCTGCCCTAACATTTCATACACTTTGACCCTTATGAGAACATGGAACAAGGATTTTATATACTGCAGAATATCCATTCCTTTGCTTGTGTCATTGTAGTCAAACATATGTATAAAGCAAGGTTCCAAAAACAACACGCACAGGATTTCCCTGACAAGATTTTGGACCCTGAAGTTAGGGTCCAATGGGGGTCAGAAACCCATGCTGTGGGAAGAACAATCAGCTGGTAGAGGTTTTCACCAAATTGATAACTTAATTGCCCAAGAGAGGCTGAGCTCTTGTGGTTGATTAGTCAGTAACTGCTTTCTCAGTTAAAGTAAAGGGTGCCACCTGTCTAACATTTTAAACTGTAAAATTTAAAATCATCCTTAACAGTTAAACCCACAATTGAGGAAAGTGAGAACCTCCTGGGATGGACAGTACTTGCAGCTGAAGCCAGGTGGGTGAGGAGAACTTTAAAATGCAGGTAGATCTGATCAACAATATTCAAGGAGTAATAGGAGGCAGGCTGAAAACTAGAGTTCATTTGTACTGGCTGGTGAAGTAGACTCAAAGGGATGAATCACCTTCTTCTGCCCCTATTGCTCATGATCATATCACATTTCTGCTGTGATTGTAATAAGATGACTGAGGACTGAGGAGGCATGTTCCTCTGATGGACTCAGTTCACTTAAATCTAAGCTCCAAGCACCCACTAACACAGGGAGACATGGAACACCAGCATTGTACTAGTCAGAGGCTGCCTGACCTGAGGTGGATGATGGCTGCCCACTGCATCAGGACAGTCTCTCCCATTTTCAGACACAACTTGTAGCATCTACTCTCCATACCAACAATTTTGGACCAACTACTTACAACATCTGTCGCTCCCATGTCAATCCCTGCAGAGTTAGCTAATAATACTTATCAAGGACAGAGAGGGACACAATGGGAATCAGAAAGATGCAGCACTGAGCCTTACTTGCGTTAGTCCAAAGAAGGTGCCTCTGACAGGATTGCAATCAATTGCTGTGAACTCTGGCTCATTTTGCTTATTCTATTCACTGAAAGGAGTGGAAGGCTGAGGGAGTCTTGTCAGGGTTTACATTCGGGGCTCTGGTAACTGTCAAAGTGGCCAGTGGTTAGTAATCTGATGGGATGGCTCTCCCATCCCTTACGTGTGTCTGTGCTCCAAACATTCCTTTGAAGTCCAGCAGAATATCACCCAAGAGACTTGGCTGAACACTACCACTGCCCGGCCTGCCAAGTCCAATCATAGTTTGAATACAGTGCTTCTAACCACTGACCGAAGAATTTAACAATTGAGAAAAGGGACACTTTCTCCATACAATCTCAATGAAGCTGAGAGGAATTTGCCATGTACTGCATTAAAATAACTGAATGCAAGAATATAGAGTGAAGCCATCAATCCATCATAACTATGCCTGCCCCTTTTTTTGTAATGGTACAATTAATATAAATTGCACGTTTGAGAAAATCATATTTTTGGATTCATTCAGTGAGTAACTTAAGACAAAACATATCTCAAATGCAGCAAGGGAAGGTCAGGTGACATTGGATCTATGCCCCTCAGCCTCTCACTAGTCAGTGTTGTGGACTGACGTGTAGCAATTAATTATTATGGTTGGTCCACATCTCCCTTATCTTTGCGCAGAATGACGGAAGGTGATTTTCTTGTTATTTTGCTTCGCCAATCCAAAGCTCTGTTACAGATCATTTTTATTGAACCTATTAATACACTTCATGACACGCTTCTGAAGCAGGCAAGACTTGATCCCGGGCCTGCTGGCTCAGACATAGGGACACTACCACTGTGTCACAAGACCCCACAGCAGAGTGTAATTGTATTACAGGCCACTTTAAACGAGGTATTCAGGAGCTGATTTGAACCAAATGAAGAGCTGCTGCAGAGCAAGAAAGGGGTAAAAAAAAATGAATGAGGCCAGGGCAGCATACTTTGGTTTTCTGGTTTGACTCTTTGGCAGGTCATAGCGGCGAATTTTCAGAAGATTTTTTAACCCAGTTTTGCAAACAACGAGGTTGAAAGAACATTTTTCCTTTGTTTCTAAAATTTGGTCATTGAAGGAGATATTTCAGCTTCCCAATTTAAAGGAAAAGAAATGTGAAGGAGAGTTTGAGCATGCAATCGACTTCAGCTGCTGCAGTAGCTTTTCATCCTGTGAAACAGCAGCATGAACAAAGCTCAGCCCTGCCCCGCTGTCAAGTCAGCCCATTGCCTCATTCGGGTGATATCACTGACTCATGTGTAACATTGTACCTGTGGAAGTGTACGAACTCCCTCCATGGTTATCAGCTAATGTGACTGGGCTGAGTGAAACAAGTCTCACTAGTAATTGGCACCAGTAGTGAGTTACCAGCTGAGTGAATACAGTACGGAAATTACCAGATCCGATTCTGTCTGGTGACATTTTCCTGCCCGCACTAGTCATGATGAGGTTTAGCATCACTGAGCTTTAAGAGGCTAGTGTTTCCCTTTAATTCCTATGTGCCTTTCATGCGCTGGGAAACAAGGTTGGTTAGGAGGTGCCAAATGAGGTGCAGGTATTAATTTTTGCAATGGTATTAAGAGTGGAAACCAATTCTTTTGTCAATTAACTTGCTCACAATTCATCGCTCTGAGGATATGCAAGAGTTTCAATTCTGCAGCACAGCCTGCGCTGGAGCAGTTTGCCAGCATGGTTCAGAGCCATGAAGAGGAGAGAGGTAAATTAGAACAGAATTCACAGACATGAATGATTCTGCCCTGACATAAATAGGTTCTGAAGAAAGGTGACTGGACTCAAAACATTAACTCTGCTTTCTCTCTCCACAGATGCTGCCAGACCTGTTGAGTTTGTCAGCAATTTCTGCTTCTGATTCTTTCCTGCACGTTGGCAATAATCAAAATCAAAAAGGACTGTACTGTCACCAGAGGAGATTTAAGTTGTTATTTTAATTGAAATTTGGACCTGGGTATGTAGGAATAATAAGGGGAGAAATTGCCAGGCCAGTGGGGAGGCCAGAGGCTCATTGCAGGAAAGACAAGGCTGACAGGGAATAGGAGAGATCGCAGGGCATGGGAGGGGGTGGTCAAGCAGAGATTGGGAGTGACTGCAGGGAATGGGAGAGGGTAGTCAGGCAGGAGTTAGGGGAGTGATGGCAGGGTATGTTGGGGTTGGTCAGTCAAAGTCACACGGCATAGAAATAGACCCTTTGTTTCAACTCATCCACGCTGATCAGATATCCTAAACAGATCTAGTGCCATTTACTAGCATTTGATCCGTATCCTCCTAAACACTTCCTATTCATGTATCCTTCCAGATGACTTTTAAATGTTGTAATCGTACCTGCCTCCACCACTTCCTCTGACAGCTCATGCACCACCCTCTGCATGAAAATGTTGCTCCTCCGATGCCTTTTAAATGTTTCCTCTCTCACCTTAAACTGTCTAGTTTTGGACTCCCTATGCTGGGAAAAAGATCATGGATCGTAGAATCCCTACAGTGTGGAAACAGGCCCTTTGGCCTAACAAGTCCACACTGACCCTCAGAAGATCCCACCCAGACCCATCCCCCTACAACCCCCTAGTCTACACATTCCTGAACACTACGGGCAATTTAGCAAGGCCAATCCACCTAGCCTGCACGTCGTTGGACTGCGGGAGCAAACTGGAGCACCGGGAGGAAATTATTTACCCTATCCGTGCCCCTCGTGATTTTTATAAACCTTTAAAAAACACCGCTACAGCCTCCGATGCTCCAGAAAGAAAAACCCCAGCCTATTTAGTCGCTCCTATTTAGTCTCAAACTCTCCAATCCCAGCAACACCCTTGTAAAACTTTTCTGAACCGTTTCATGTTTAACAGCTGGGGAGTAATTGCTGGGTGCATTCAGGGTGGTTAGTCAGAGATTTTTGGGGAGCATACGTAATGGGAAGACAGTGTGACATGGGGTCCTCGTGGATCAAGGACTTTAGGGGTTAGGGAATCATGGGTCTTTGGAGAGATATTGGTCAACAGGCTATCATCGGAGGTCCAGAAAGGTCGTGACTTGGAAGGACGGCCCAGGCCTGGGCAGAGACTACAGTTTGGCAGAGGGATCATGAGTTGGGGGAA
The DNA here is from genome assembly GCA_024137785.1 of Ginglymostoma cirratum. NCBI lineage: Eukaryota > Metazoa > Chordata > Chondrichthyes > Orectolobiformes > Ginglymostomatidae > Ginglymostoma > Ginglymostoma cirratum. The sequence goes on along the minus strand of JAHRHZ010000267.1, from coordinate 5,717,331 downwards.
TGAAATAATCAAGGGACAGCAAGGAACAGGAAGGAGAAGGAGGATGATCAAGGAGAAATTCATGGATTAGCCTTGAGGAAGCATTCCTGTCCCTTCCGGCTCGCGAACATGACCGGAAAAGCCCACCTACTGACTACCTCGACATGTTCTTGCCATTTCTCTAACTGAGCATTAAACGCATTGGCTCACAGCCATTCAGTCACAGCAGCTGCAAAAGTGGCACAGAGCTTCAGATTTAACAAAATGGCCCTCCTCACATGTTAGTGAGTTGCCCTGACTCAACCCTTCAGCCCACCTCTATTCAACCCAAAATGGACGCATTCAAGATGGGAGTCAGGTTTCATCTGTTTGTGAAATTATAGCCGTAAACCCTGACCCACCTACAGAGAGGGGAGCAGTAAGGGTTAGAAAATCATCCTCCACATGATAACTTAAATACAACATCACATAGATTTATCCAACATCATATAAAAATAATTCAGAGATAGTAGGAACTGCTGATGCTGGAGAATCTGAGATAACAAGGTGTAGAGCTGGATGA
>JAHRHZ010000267.1:5643208-5706288 GCA_024137785.1 Ginglymostoma cirratum | reverse complement strand
ACTTGTCTGCCTCCTCTCCACCTATCCTCTCCTCTATCCATCCTCTATCCGCCTCCCCCTCTCTCCCTATTTATTTCAGAACCCTCTTCCCCTCCCCCATTTCTGATGAAGGGTTTAGGCCCGAAACGTCAAGTTTTCCTGCTCCTATGATGCTGCTTGACCTGCTGTGTTCATCCAGCCCCATGCTTGTTATCACTGATGTGGCCTTCTTAAGGTGTGGTGCCCAAAATCTGGTCTCAGTTTTCAGGAGGTGGATGATGTGATCAATTGTGTTAAAGGCTGAAGGCAGATTGAGAAGGACGAGGAAATTAAACTTTGTCATAAACACGATTGAAGGTAAGTGCAACTTTGTTGGTACTACTGTATGGTGAAGAACCTACTTAGAGTGACTAAAACAAGAACATCCAGGTAAAACGGTGGTTAATTGGGGAGGCAAAAACCTATTGAGGGACTTTGTAAAGTAAATGGAGGTTGGAGATGTAAGGGTGGTTTGCAAAAGCAAAATGGCCAAGCGCTGTTTATTTTCACTAGTAGAGGGAAGTTGAGATCAGATTTGGGGGGCAAAGGGCAGAAGTTAAGGAGAGAGAAGTTTTAAATAGATAGGCTAACACACATGATAGGAAGAGAAGCTGGACTGCCAGTGGTTTAGTGGAGACAGGATCAACTGATCAGTCTTATGGTCAAGATGAACTAGAGAGTAGGAGAGAAACAAAAGAAAGATGCAGGCCTAAGAAGACAAGGAGACATTTTAGAGGAAATTTGGCCTGGTGGGCCAATGGGTTAAATGTAGTAGAGACAGCTGACTGGCTGGTCTCAATCATGTGACAATTAAATATGAGCTCCTTACACTTGGTGAAGGTCAAGATGGAAGAGATGGGAAGAGGTTTTAAAAGATAGTTTGCAGGAGATAAAATACAGGTGATCTTTTCATTTCTGAGTGATCCCAGAAAATGTAACAGCTTTCACAGATGACAGCAAGTCCCTAACATAATTTCTGCGGTACGCCAAGTTTGCTGGTAAATGGTTAAAACTGTTGTCTACTATATCTGTTCAATTATGTATCACTTGATTGAAGGAAGCAGTGATGAGGACCTAATGGGAATGGCCTGGAAGAGTGATTAATGCTTTTAATAGGAGCAAGGGCAGTGAAGGTAGCATGTGATTGACCACATTAGTAGCCCCAGAAATGTCACGGCAAATGGATGATCAAAGCCAAGTCGAAGATTTTCAGTTTTGAAATGGTGATAACATATAAGCAGTGGCGGTTCAAATAAACTGGAAGGTCTATGTATATACATCATTACAATGTCATGAACAGATGGAGAAAATAATCAAATAGGCTGATGGAAAGGCCACATGTATGCCAAGAGGAGTAAAATACAATGAAGTAGAAGTTATGTGACAGCTATCCAAAGCCCTGGTTTCCTGTACTGTTATTTCTAGTGTCCCTAACGATCTATTCTTGTTCCCTCCTGCACGCTATTCTTCAATAATATTTTCCAAAAACATGTTGGTTTCCACAATGTATTCTGTTGACGCCCAGCTCTACTTCTCTACCACCTCTCTCTCATCAACAGACTGTTTACTGTTTGTAGTGTTTCACCAGAAATTTCTGTCAGCGAAATATTGGAAGATTTGGTCATTTTCTAAAACAATCCCCATTCTTTCATCACCAATGTCATTGTTCTCCCTGTCAAAATCCTGAGGACCAGACTTTAGTTCCATACTTGACACCAGTATGAAATTTCAACTACATTTTTCCATTGTTGTTGAGGCCACCTACTTCCTCTTCTGTAACTCCATTCAATCTGGCCTCTTCCTCTGATGTTGGAACCTTTATCTTTGCCTTTGTCTCTACCAGATTTGACTCGATTCTAACACATTGGTGATTCCTGTAAACTTGAGGTTATACTAAGGGTGCTACCTGACCCTTAACTCTCACCTAACATGTTCACTCATCAGTCCTGTGCTTATTGATCTACATTGGACCCAGTTTACCAACACATCAACCATAACATTTTCAGCCTTGCTTTCAAATCGCTCCATGGCCTGGCTCCTCTCTATCTCTGTACTCTCCGTAACCCTTCTAGATATCCTCTTTTCCCAGAAACTCGATCACCTCATTTTTCTCCTGTTAGACCCTCCTTAAAATTTACTTCCTTGATGAAACTTTTGGTCCAGCTTCCCTAATACTTGCTGATTTGACACAATATTAAATCCTGTTTTAACATGTGATATGCACACAAAGATGTGCACATTTCGACATTTTATATCGCTTAAGGTTAATATATAAAAATAAGTTGTTATTTCAGAAGTAAAAACTCAAGATAGAACTTCACACTCAGTTATAATTAGTAACCTAAAACACTTTGCACTCAGGTCCATAAGAGAGGAACTTACCAAATGAAGCATCAGGAAGCCACAAATGTACTTCCTTAATGTGAATTCATGGAACTTCCTTCCTTGAAGCTTGCTTTTTTTTTGTTGTAATATATTTTCTTTGTTGGTGTTTGCTTTCAGGCTATACTCAGGTAACCAGTAAAGTTTCAAAGTTTTGTCAATTAAAGTGGAAGAAACAAGTATCAATAGACTTATCTAGCTATGTACTCATAAATAATAACCTCAATTAGCAACATTTAAGGAAGTGAGAGATATCTGTGATTATAATTATCTTCACAACAACAACTTGCATATAAATTGTGTCTTTAACATAGTAAATACTCCCAAACTGTTTTAAAGGAGCACTGCCAAATGAAATTTGACTCTAAGCCGTTTAGGATGAAATTAGGTTGGCCACTGAGTAGACTGCTGGGTGGCTGCAAGAGAGAAAACAGAGAGTGAAAGTAAAGAGGAGTTGTTCAGAATAGTAGAAAGTAGGAAAAGGTGATCTTTGTGGATGAATGCTGAGATACTTGTTGTTCACAACCTGCATCAACACATTGGACTTAGGAATCAAAACAACATCTAACTTTGCAGATGAAATGGAAGTAGAGGAAGTAGAGGCGACCGTTAAGAAAATTACAGAATGGTCAAAATAATAATGGGAATACCACTATCTGAAAATTCCCATCAGAGCCCCTCACTATCCCTGAGGGTAGTGTGGATCAACTTACGGCAAGTGGACTCCAGCTGATCAAGAAGACAGCTTATCACCACCTTCTCAAGGACAATTACGGACAAATAATAAATGCTGGCCAGACAGCATCACCCATGTCCCATTAGTGAAAAAGATTGGTATATTATATTCAACACAAATAAATATGATGTGATACATTTTGGTAGAGAGAATAGCGAAGTCACTTCACTCTTGGAGGTTGCAAGTCTTGCCAGGGTAGAGTGATAAATGAATCTTGGAATACAATTACACTAATTAGAGTCATAGAGATGTCAAACTTGTCCATGCAAACCAGATATCCTAAATTAATCTAGTCCAGCTTGTCAGCATTTGGCCTATATCCCTCTAAAGCCTTCCTATTCACATGCCCATCCAGATGCCTTTTAAATGTTGCAATTGCATCAGCTCCCATCACTTCCCCTGGCAATTGATTCCATACATGCAACACCTTCTGCATGAAAAAGGTGTCCCTTTGGTCCCTTGTAAAAGAAATTGGGTCACAGGTTAGAAAGGCCATTTAAAAGCCAACCAAAGTATTGACCTTATTTCAAAGAAAGAGAATTGAAAAGTAGGGAAGATATGCTGAACTAGTACTGAATGTTGCTTAGCAATTAACCTGACTCCCCAAAGGGTACCCACCATCTACAAGTCAGGAGTGTGATGGAATACACCTCACTTACCTGCATGAGTGGAGATCCAACAACACTCAAGAATCTGGACACAATTCAGGACAAAGCAGCGTGCTTGATTGGTACCTCAATTATTACTTTCAGCATCCACTCCTTTCACCATTGACAACAGTGGCAGCAGTGTGTACCATCTTCTAGATACACTGTGGCAACTCACCAAACCTCCTTTGACAGCACCTTCTATGACCTCTACCATTCAGAAAGACAAGAGCAGCAATGCATGGGAGCAATGCCATCTGCAAGCTCCACTCCAAACTACATACCATTCCGATTTGGAACGATTTTGCCATTCCTTCCCTGCCACAGGATCAAAATCTTGGAGCTCCCTTTCTAGCACTGTTACTGCTCACCATGCAGAATTTCCAGCTTCTGATCTACAATATTTATATCGGTATTACAGTTCAGTTTTTGGTTAATGGTAACTTTGAGGAGGTTTCAGCATTGGTAATGCCACTGAATGCCTAGAGGTGATGGTTGGATTCTGTCCTGTTGCAGATGTTCATTACCTTGCAGTTGTATGCTGTGAATGCTACTTGCCACTTATCAGTGCATGCAGGAATGATGTCCAGGTTGTGCTGCATCTATACGAGCAGTTGTAAATGGTGCTGAACATTGTGCATTCAATGACAAACATCCTCATGTCTGATTGTATAGTGGAGGCAATGTCGTTGATAAAGTAACTGGGAATGTTAGACCTAGGACATTCTCAAGAGATTTTTTAAAAATTCTCTTATGGGACATGGGCATTGCTAGCTGGGCCAGCATTTATTGCCCATCTCAAGTTGCCCTTGAGAAGGTGGTAGCGAGTTGCCATTTTGAATTGCTGCAATCCAAATGCTGGAGGTAGACCCACTATGCCCTTAAGGAGTGAAGGTCAAGACTTTGACCCATTGACAATAAAGGAATGGCAATACATTTCCAAGTTAGAATGATAAATAGCTTGGAGGTTCACTTGCAGATGGTGATGTTCCCATATAGCTACTGCCTGTGTTCTTTGAGATGGAAGTGGTCTTGGGTTTGGCAGGTGCTGTTTGAGAATTTTTGGTGAATTTCTGGGGTGCATCTTGTAGATAGTACACACTACTGCTCCTGACTCTCGGTGGTGGAGGGAGTGGATTCTTGTGGATGTGGTGCCAATCAAGTGGGCTACTTAGTCCTGAATGATGATAAACTTCTTGAGTGTTGTTGGACCTGGTTGGTAAGTGGGGATGTTGCATCACAGTCCTGACTTGCGCCTTCCAGATGGTGGAGTGGCTTTAGAGAGTCAGGAGGTGAATTACTCACTTCAGTATTCCTAGCTTCTGAATTGCTCTTGTAGCTATTGCATTTACGTGGTGAATCTATTGAGTTTCTGGTCAAAGGTAAGTCCCAATATGTTGATAATGGGGGTTCAGTGATGTAACATCATTGAATATCAAAAGGCAGTGTTTAGATTGTCTCTTCTTGGAGATGGTTATTGCCTGGCATTTGTGTGGTGCAAATGTCACTTCCCGTTTGTCAACCCAAGCCTGGATACTGTCCAGGTTTTGTTTCACTTGAATATGGACTACTTTGGTATCTGAGATGTTACGAATGGTGCTGAACATTGCGCAGTCAGATCTGCAAAATTCCCTACTTCTGACTTTATGATGGAGGGAAGGTCCTTGATGAAGAAGCTGGAGATAATTGGGTCCAGGGCACTACACTGAGGAATTCCTGTAGAAATGTCTCTGAGCTGAGATGACTGATCTCCAATAAGCACAACCAGCTTCCTATGTGCCAAGTATGACTCCAGCCATTGGAAAGTTTGCTCCCTGATACCTATTGATTCCAATTTTCCTCAGGATCCTTGATGCTACTGTTGGTCAAATGGGGCTTTGATGTCAAGGACTGTCACTCTCACCTCACCTCTGAAATTTAGCTCTTGTGTCCATGTTTGAACCAAGACTATAATGAGGTCAAGAGCTGAATGGCTCTGGCAGAGCCCAAACTGCGTGTCACTGAGCAGGTTATTGCTGAGCAGGAGTTGCTTGATAGCACTATTGATTTCACCTACCATCACTTTACTGATGATTGAGTGTAGACTGATGGGGCAGTAATTTGCTGGGTTGGATTTCCACATTGTTGGGTAGATGCCAGTGTTATAACAGTACTGAAACAGTTTGGCTAGGGGTGTGGCAAGTTCTGGAGCACAAGTCTTCACTGCTATTGCAGGAATGTTGTCAGGGCCCATAGCCTTTGCAGTATCCACTGCCTCTAACCATTTCTTGAAATGACATGGAGTGAATTGAATTGGCTGAAGGCTAGTATCTGTGATGTTGGGGACCTTTGGAGGAGGCCGAGTTGGATCATCCACTGGTAATTTTGGCTGAAAATTGCTGCACAAGCTTCAGCCTTATCTTTTGCACTGATATGCTGGGCTCTTCCGCCATTGAGGATGGTCATATTTATGCATCATCCTCCTCCAGTGAGTTGTTTAAATGTCCATCACCATTCATGACTGCAGAACTTTGATCTGATCCATTGGTTGTGGGATCACTTTGCTCTATCATTTGCTGCTGATGCTGTTTGGTGTACAGGTAGTCCTGTTTAGTACCTTCACCAGGTTGACACCTCATCTTCAGGTATGCATGGTGCTCCTCTTGGGCATGCCCTCCTGCACTCTCTATTGAACCAGAGTTGATCCCCTGGCTTGATGGTAATGGTTGATTGAGGGATATGCCGGGCCATGAGGTTGCAGATTATGCTGGAGTACAATTCTGCTGCTGCTGGTGGCCCACAGCGCTTCATGGATTCCCAGTCTTGAGTGGCTAGATCTGTTTAAAATCTGTCCCATTTAGTACAGTGACAGTGCCGCACAACATAATGGAGTATAATCTCAGTATAAAGGTGGGACTTTGTCTGCACAAGGACTTTGTGGCAGTCAGTCTTGCCAATACAGTCATCGACAGATGCATCTGCAGCTGGCAGATTGTTAAGGAGGAGGTCAAGTATGCTTTTCCCTCTTATTGGTTCCCTCACCATCTGCTACTGCCCCAATCTAGCAGTTATGTCCTTTCGGACCTGACCAGCTTGATCAGTAGTACTGCTGCTGAGCACTCTTGTGGTGAACATTGAAATCGCCGACCCAGAGCACATTTTGCCCTTGTCACCCTCAGGGCTTCTTCCAAATATTGTTTCACAAAGAAGAGTACTGATTCATCAGCTGAGGGAGAAATGATATGTGGTGATATTTGTTTGCAAAAATTTAAAGGACAGGAGGTTTAAATGCCTTGACAATCTGACAGCTCCTTTTGACAGGTTTTTTTGACGCTTTCTGTCATGCGCTCTTAGCAGTTGCCTTTAACAATTTTGGCAGTTGGTTTCGATAGATTTATTGACAATACCAATGAGCTGGACTGTTAATTAATTGATACACATTTTGTACCACTCATGCCTACTTTCAACCATTCCAAATGATAGATGGCCTCACCCAAAGTTGTCCCAGGACCATTTCCAGAGGCATATAGGATTTTTCCAAGGGCGTGCTCTAGCTATCCAAAGAAGTGCATAATGTTCAGATTTACTCTCATCAAGTCTTTTCTACTCAATTCAGTTTGCACGCTCGTGGACTAATAAATTCTAAACAAAGTGGAGGCAGCTAATGTTTCAAACGGTCATCTATCTCATGAACCATGTACGTGCAAAAAGTTACCTTCCCAAATCCCTCCAGCAGGTGAAAATGGGAAGTGACACATTCGGGTTGTGAGACTTGACATTTCTGGGTTCATACCCGACATTTTTTGCCACGATTGAAAAGCTGACAAACATGGAGAAAATCAAAACCAAACTGCTTTAAATCATTTTCTCCCCGTCAAATATGTTTAATTGACTGTTAAAAATTTGCATTCTGCAGCAGTTATAATAGTGAAGAACAACACTGTCCAAAACATTAGGCTGTCTTTCTTTTCATAGAATCTGTCAGGCTCACTGTTTTTTCTTCAACATTTATTTCAGACAATGCTTCTTTTCCCGACATATTTTTTGCGCGCTCTTTTTTTGTAGTTGTTGTATTCTATTTGAATTATTTAATTTACTGTCAGTTCTCTGTTCTGGGAATGTAGCCTTGAAGAGGTTTTGTTCATCTCTTCTTTGTCATTTCTATATGCCTTGTTCACCCATTGCCGTCATTGTTACTCAATTCCTTTTCTCATTTGTGACTTTGTATGTGTCGAGGTCCTCTTTCACAGCCATTTCTCAGCATTTGCCTCCTGCTCTGGTGGATCCCACTCACACTCTACTCAATGCTCATTCTTGGGTCCACCGGTGGGGTCCAAATCTCCTCCGAACCCTGATTCCTTGGTTGTGTATTCAATATGCTTATTTGCAAAGCCAAAATTGTACTCCCTATGCCCAAGATCAGTTAACGAGTATAGAAGAAAAGCAATGATGCTAATATCATTTGGGCCCTAACTGCATGATAAACACGGAAGTTGCATCAGAGAATGAAATCCAGGTTAGATTAGCTGCGGTAAGCAGTGTGACCAATATCTAGCCCAGGTGCTGGTGTGAGGTGTTACTCCTTATGGATGTGAGAGTTGGAAGAAGGATAATGAGAGGAGGTTAAATGCTTTTGAAATGTGGCAGTGGCAGAGGTGACTCAGAAACAGCTACATGGCTGGAAAGACAAATGTGCAGGTGAGATCGAGAACTGTCATGCAGGAAATAAAATGGTTATTAAGTCCAGTTTGAGAGACAAAGACAGTTCTGTGGTATTGCAATGGGAAGGGGAGTATCCAATGGTGGAAGTCCCTGGCAGTGCCAAAAACATAGGTGGAACTTGGAAAGATCTTGAAGTTGATAGAGTTGTGTGTGGATAAACTCTCAGCTCTTGATGGACTTCATCTTAGAGTCTTAAAAGAGGTTGCTCATGAGGTATGTAGGTGTTAATTGTAGGTTGGTGTTAATTTACCAAAATTCATTAGCCTCTCTATTCAAGAAAGAGGGAAGCAGAAAACAGAAAACCACAGACCAATTAGCTTGACATTTGTCATGGAGATGTGTCTAATTATAATCTATTTTCTTTAGCATCAAGATAGTTCTATATTGAGGTGCCCTTATCTTTCCTTCTGCTAGAATATGATTGATATCAAAAGAATCCCCACAGTAAAGAGTTGACATTATTGATTTATTGTTTTCCTGGCAAACTTGTTTCCAGTCAATCTGTGCTGATTTATTCTCAAATATTTGTCAGTCATTGAGATGCAGATTCTGTGCCATGTGCCTTAGATGAAGCTATCATGTGTCATCAGTAGGGAATGTTGTTTTAGGCATTAACAGTTGTTTCCAAGCCAGTGGAGTCAAGTGTCATCATGGTGGTGCATGCCAGGAGGTGTCACCTTTGCCCTCTGTCAATAGCTCGTGACCCCTACCTCCAACCAAGTTGTGATTATGGATTTTAGAGTGTTTATGTCACACCTGCAAACATCCTTGAACTATGGCTTTGGCTCCCAACATCATGCCTACTTCTAGATACCTCACTATAAAGAAGGTCCTTGGGTATGCAATCATTCCTCATCCTACAAACATTTTTTAACCAAAGAAGTCTCCTCTTTTTGATTTGTGCTAAACAAACAATGATGTTATGTATGGTGAAACTTACTGGGGAAACACATTGGGGATCCATTGAAGTGTCACTTTTCCTTCACAAGAGCTTCTGTTCACCAGTTGTCTTATTTCCAGATTTGTACATTCTTTCAATTCTTTCCAGAAGACACTATCTGGTTAGTAGGCTCATTGTAAAGTACTTCAGCATTGGTTAGATTCAACAGCTTACTGCAACTGGTGGGAGAGAATATACAGCTGGTTTCCAGGCTTTGGTTACATCACTGCTTGGAGTCTTCTCTCCCTGTACCATAAGATCACACAATGTATATCTGCATAGCAGCCAATCAGAAAGTTGTCTTCATGCTGATTACTTCTGATATCTAGTCCTGATTTGCACAAATCAATCAGCATCTGTCACTGGGAGGAACTCAATCCATAAACACACGCCCAGTGCAATGGCATCATAGATATTCCCCCCAACTTCTTGAACAAAGCAACAGTGTAATCAGTCATAAGTTCCAGTTTTTTTTCTGAAGAAGGGTCCCGACCCGAAACGTCAACTTTCCTGCTCCTCTGATGCTGCTTGGCCTGCTGTGTTCGTCCAGCTCTACAATGCTTTATCTCATAAGTTCCAGTAACTGGTTTTTTAAAAATGCAGCAACTTCTTCCACAGTCCTCCATTTTAAAACATTCTTTTTTTCCCATTTTGGTCCACAACACAAACTAAAGGAAAATAAATTATGTCTTTACAAGAGTCAGTTTGTTATTACTCCCTGCTCGTTTATTGAATCAGCCAATGTTGATTTATGCTTAGCCTGAGTGTGCATCAAGTTCTACATCAATAAGTAGATCATCTGTGGATGCAACTCAGTAAAATTTGCTCACTGAAGACAGAAGGTAGCACAGAAAGAGACTGTTTGGCTCATCACGTCTGCACCAATTCTCTGAAGAGCAACCCCACCCCACCCCAGTAACACCACATGGGATTTTTAACCATGTGGTAACCCACCTGACCCACAAATCCTTGGGCACTTTTGTTTTTAAAGAATGGCCGATTCACCCAACCTGCACATCTTTGTAACTGTGGGAAGAAACCGGAGCACCCAGGAGAAATCTATGCAGATGCAGGGAGAACTCCACACAGGCAGTCACCCATTGCTAGAATTGAGCCCTGATGCCTGGTGCTGTGAAGCAGCAGTGCTAACCACTGAGCCACATTGCTGCCAGTACTGGTATCACTTCAAGTGAATTGTGATCATGAGGTCATTTTGTCTTGTGAATGTAATTTTCTTAACATTTATAGTCAGTGGGATCAAGTTGCTGGCATTACAGTGATATTCTATGACCCTTTGTAACTCTATTCACTGTGGACCTCCAAAAATAGACTGAACCTAACTGTTGGAGTCTGCAACAGGAACCTGCTCTCTTAGCTGCATGAGGGCTCCACCAACAAGCTCCTCTGCAGTGTTTAGCAACGACGTGTGCTCTCACTGAAGCCATTAGTATCACTAGCCATTAGTATCACCACAAGAACTCCCATCCTACCCATGAGGTAAACTAGTCAGCCCCTGGCCAGGTTGGTGCTTTCTGTCACCAAATAATAATTTTAAGAAGGTTTGAACATTTTAAAACCATTCAATACATTTAATCACTTTAAATAAAAAGTTGAAAAACAACATTTAGAACTTTTTTGTTTGACGTCGATTATTTCAGCAGTAGAAGTTTAAACAATAGAACATGATTAATTATTAATGCACTGCAGCAGAGCCACTGATGAGAAGAAATAGGTACCGCTTGCTCCTATTTTATATTTACATCTTATCATACCCTTTGCAGAAACAATTCTAGTCAGTTACTAAGTTCAGGAAAATTGGAAGTTTAATCAAGATTATTATAAGTCCTCTCAACATAAACCTCAATTCTCATTCAATTACAACTTACCACAAAGCAATCTAGTTTAATAGTCAGTTTTAACACTTAACGGCATCACCGTGGAACACAATATAACTAATTGAACTAACACCAGGGAATTGTGTTTTCCTTATAATGCATTCTGTTTTTAAGAAAAAGATTGCGTCTGTGGACGGACAGGTCAAAATGTTAATTAAAAGCTTTGATTTGAAGTAGAATAAGAAAGTGGAATTTTTTTTTCATATGAGTTAATCAGAGTTTCCTTCAGTTCTTAGCATATTCAACATGATTTTGTCCTCCTGTTTGTTATCAGTTGATAAATGCAGACAGAAGTAAGAAGGAAATTTTAATAAGACAAGATCATTGGAATTTTACACATATGGTAATACCAGTTTTCAAGGTGTACCATTCTGTTTGGTTGTTGTAATAAGAAACAAATAATCCAAGCCAAGGCTCATGGTGAAGACATCTCCTCAGCACTAGTCATAGCAAAATCCTAACCATGTCAATAAGGAACAGGTTTATGCAGTAATTTCACTATGCTTACAGCATGCAACTTTTAGTCACTTAGAAACTGACACACATTTTCGCCACATCATGTCTGTTGTGTTGTTATATGTCACCTGTTTAGTAAATCTGCTCAATTTTAACTGTATTGTATGGATCTTCCCTGTCGAGTGCTGGTTTTGAAAGGTGATTTTTTTCACCAGTTGTTGGTCATCTGGTTAAATAATTACGAAGTTGTGAGGGTAGGCCTTGTTCATCCAATACATGTGGTTGGCTGTCTGATGATGTCTCAGCTCTGTTTCATTGAGAAATTCTGCACCAAGTCTCCTTTCAAAGATACTTATCTTTTGTTGGATTGAGGGGCAAGATGAAATCAAAGATGCATAAGTTCCAGACATATGCTGTTCTTTTATAAAATTTTATGATTTTAGTATTGAATAATTATAGGGAATATTGTGTGTCACCATTATTGCTGTATTTAATAAAGCTTAAAAAAATAAAATAACCTGATTAGTTTAGTTGGTGCATGTACATAATATTAAATTTATATTCTCTTCATCATAAATAAGACGCAGTTTTGTGATTCTTGTGTCTGATAGAATTTCAGAGGCAGGACGAAAAACAAACTGTACTTGACATCAGTAGGAACATGAAACCAGGGGAACTGGGACTGTGGAGCATGGGGGACCGATAATAAGAGGAACCATGTTTAGTACCGTAACTGTCCTTGCATTCTCTATGGGCCCTCCTGCCTTCTCTTGACCTTCTCATCAACAACTACTTCAATAACATTGGCCAGTTTTTAAAGAATGTCTTGCGTTTATGTAATGCATTTCACGATGTTGAGATGTTCCAATGGACTTTTGCAGCCAAGTATGTCCTCCTTTAAGTGTAGTCATAGTTATAATGATGGAAATCAATTTACACACAGCCAGTTCCCAGAAACAGCCAGGAATAACCAGGAAGACAAATTGTTTTCAGCATTAGTTGAGAGATTGATGTTGGCTGGGATACTAAGGACAGGTCTTTGAAGTTTTCGTTTCTGCCTTTGGCACTTTTTTCCCTGGTTACCCTTAGTTACTCTGCCTCCCTCTATACTTGCAGTACTTTGTTCTTGCATTGCAATGTACATCATCAAGGTCACTGACAAAGAGAACTTTCATTTTGTGGGACACAAAGCTCTGTTTTTGTTTGATCCTGAAAGCCAACTTTTGTGTAGCTCTTTATGCACTATGACTCCAATGTGAAATATTATTTTTCAGATGATGACAAGTCTCATCTCAACTGGAGAATTCTGTCGCTACAGTAGGACGCAAGAATTTCAGACGAATTTCAAAAAGGCCAAGGTTGCCTTCATGGTTTGTAGAAATTATCAACAAAATGCAGGTGCCCCCTCTCTGGAACCTATGACAGTACATGGTCCATTGTTGACTTTTTGCTGGTGGAGTAGGGGAATTGGGGATATGTAATGGAGTTAAAGAGAGATAACACAAGAGCCACAAGTTTCTAAGAGTTGACAATAAGTTGATAACCCAATATACTGTTGGGGTTAGGTCTAGAAATTTAATTTTAATAAATTCTGTAACATATCAAAATGGCTGATATTGTACAGCCTTCTGAAACCTCCAAAGAAGATTAAGGTCAATCAGGAATAAAGTCTGGTGAGTGGAAAACATCACATGAGAGTTTGTAGTTAATAGTGAAGAGGATTAAATATAGGATGACATTAATACAGTTGCAGAGTGAGCCTCTTCTTCCTTTCTCTTCTTCTCCATAACCAGTCACTTCAGGATTGAGGATGGCTTTCTTCCATTCCAGAACTGTGGATTCAGAAGTCACTAAACAGTCCAATGTTGGATCAGCATCCCGCTTCCAAAGATGGGGTGGGTCGGGTTTAATGAGGTGGGTTGGGGGGGGGAGATTGTCAGTTTTTGCCTGCTTCTTCCACAAAATGTATTTCACCTCCAGCTGGGTCTGTCCAAGGTGTTTGAATTGTTTTGTGCCTTCATAGATGTCTCCACTCCTGCTTGCATGGTTTTGGGTAAGAGATTTCAGTGAATCAGCCGGGGCATTGCATCATTTCAGGAAAACTTTGAGACTACTCTTAAAGCATTTCCTCTGTTGGTGACCACTTGCGTTGAAAAAGCTCAGAAAAAAGAGCCTGTTTTAGAATGTTTGTGTCAGGCATGTGGACAATGTGACCCATCCAGCACAGCTGATTAAATCTAAACAAAGGGTCAATGCCCAGGATTTTGGCCTGAGAGAGGTCACTGACACAGGAGTGCCAACCATGTCATTAAATTTCAAGATTTTGCAGAGGCATCTGTGATGACATTTCTCCAAGGATTTGGGGTCTCTGATGTATATTACCCATGTCTTCAATGCAAACAGAAGTGGGGAGGGGAGTTGGGGAGGTGTGGTGGTTGGTAACTGTGTGTCCCTGGAGATTATGAGCTTGATGCTGGGTTTGAAGTCTTTGCCATCGAGCACTCTGTTCTTCAGATAGCAGCAGGGAGGATCACCAATATCCCTTCAGGGAGCGAATCTGTTATTCTGACTGGGCCTGGCCCTCATCTAACTGTAGATCCACAGTAAGGTGGTTGACCTTCAGCTACCCACTGAAATGGTCTAGATGGTCACTGGTTAAGTTCAAGAAGGTGGTGCACTCTAATCTTCCCAAGGACAATAGATATGGGAATTCAAAGCTGACTTTACTGATGTTGGCCACATGCTTTGAGTAGATTGTTTTAAAAGTGTGATTCTGGAGGCAATTGCTTCTATTTAGGATGTTAAGGAGTTGGGGGGTTGGGGGGAGTTCCTATTATTAATGGATTAGATACTAAACCTGTCTGGCTCTACCAACCACGACAAACAAATCATACTAAGACCAATTGCTCACTCTCGGAAATGGGTACTGTGATGTTAAGATCATTGCAAGCTAATACTTTCTTTCAAGAAGCTGTACTAAAACAAAACTCTCACAGTACAATGGTAAACCTACGTAACATGTAAGCTCTCATATACCTGTAATATTTTCTTTTTAATATAAACAAAAATCAATTTTTTACCAAGAATTAGATTGAATTGTACTCAACTTCAATTTTGATTTGATTTGATTTATAGCAGTAACATGTACCTGGGTACAGTGAAAAACTTTCTCTAGCGAGTAGTACGGGCAGATCATAGCAAATAAGGACATACAGATCATAGGGTGCTTAGACAGAGCAAGGCACACAAGATTATGACTGCACAGGAGGTGCATAAAGCAAAATCAACATTATTTGAAGTTAAAAATGTCCATTCAGCTGACTAATAATGGCAGGGAAGAGGCTGTTCTTGACAGTATCTTGAAGTTGGTACGTGTGTTCAAGCTTCTGTATCTTCTGCCTGACAGAAGAGGTTAGAAGACAGCATTACCAGGTGGGAGGGTTTTTTGATTATGTTGGCAGGCTTTCCATGGCAACAAGGAGTATAAATGGAATCTATGGATGGAAGGTTGGCTTCTGTGATGGTCTGGTCTGTACACATAGCTTTCTACAGTTTCTTACAGTCCTTGGCAGAGCAGGTGCCGTACCAGGCTATTATGCACCCATATAGAATGCTTTTTATTGTGCATCTGTAAAAGATGGCGAGGCTCCTGATGGACATGCAGAATTTCCTAAGCCCCCTGAGGAATAAGAGGTGTTGTTGTGCCTACATGAACATCGCATCTACGTGAGTTGCCCAGGACAGATTGTCATTTGTCTCCACTTCTAGGAACTTGACGCTCTTGACTCTGTCTACCTCAGCTCCATTGATATAGAAAGGAGCTTGTCCTCCTCCTTTCTTCCTGAAGTCAATGATCAGTTCTTTTCTTTTGCTGACATTGAGAGAGAGGTTGTTATCATTGCACTCTATCTCCTTTCTGTATTCTGATTCATCGTCGTTTGATATCCATTGGATAATGCTTGGTTCTGGTCAGATCTAATGTTTTACATTCATAATACCAGGCGCGATGTTTGAAACATTGTTGTTACACATAATTCTTGCAAACAGCATTAAATAATTGGTGTTTTGGGTACAATACCAGAAGTGATATTTTGAATACTATACGAAAGCTACTTTGTTTCTTTTCAATTTTTAAACATATGCTTTGGGATTAATGGGATTATACCTCGATTATGTGTTTAAAATGTTTGAATTTGTGTTATAAGTAGATGGCCTGGATTACTCTTTTTGTTTCTTTTGCAATTACAAAATTCTAAAATGAATTGTATTATGTGAAGTTGAGCTTAAAAGAGATTCGTTTTGTTGCATAAGTGGCAGTACATTTGAAAATACACGCATCATAGTATGCATGAGAGCTGCAACAGCAAAAGCTCTATAAACAGTCCCTATCTATTTCTTAAAAACTGAAAAAACAGCAGACGCTGGAAATCAGAAACAAAATCAGAAATTGTTGGAAAAGCTCAGTAGGTCTGGCAGCTTCTGTGGAGAGAAATCAGAATTAACGTATCGACTCCAGCGACACTTTCTCAGACCTTTTGGAGATGGTCACTCTATTGGGACTGTATTATAGAATCCCAAACAGCCAATGGGCATGAGAGGAGCAGATGTGTTGAGAGATTGCAGACACCTGTAGGAGTAATAGAGTAGCATTGATGGGAGATTTTAATTTGCCCTGTATTGACTGGGCCACCCAGAGTGTAAAAGGCCTGGACAAGGTGAAGTTTGTCAAATGTGTCCAAGAAAGTATCCTATGTCAATATATAGAGGGCCCTACTCAGGAGGGTGCAACACTGGACCTCCTGTTAGGAAACGAGTTCGGACAAGTGACTAAAGTGTAAGTCAGAAAGCACTTGGGCTCAGTGACCATAACTCTCTGAGTTTTAACAAAGTTATGGCAAAAGATAGCACCGGTCCACAGGTAAGGTACTAAACTGTATCAGGGCCAATTTGGGGGCCGTTAGGCAGGATTTAGCAGAGGTCGATTGGGTGAGTCTGTTTGAAGGAAAAGGAATGACTGACAAATGGGAGACTTTTAAAAGTGTGTGATGTCAAGAGTCCAGGGGTAGAATGTCCTTGTTCGGGTGAAGGGAAAAGCTGGCAGGTTTAGGGATCCCTGGCTGATAAGGTATATTGAGGCTCTGGTCAGGAAAAAGAAGAAGGCAAACATTGGGTTTAAGCTGTCGGGCTCAAGTGAATCCTAGATGCCTATAAAAAGTGTAGGACCACACTTAAGAGGGAAATCAGAAGATCAAAAAGAGGGTATGAGATGGGTCTGGCAGATAAAGTTAAAGATAATCCCAAGAGGTTCTATGGCTATGTTAAGAGTAAAGGGGTGGCTAAGGAAAGAATAGGTTTCCTTAAAGATCAGCATGGCCATCTATGTGTGGAGCCACAGGAGATGGGGGAGATTTTTAATGAATATTTATCCTCAGTGTTTACTGAGGATAGAATCATGGATGCTAAGGAAATAAAGGAAACAGGTGGGGATGTTTTGGACTGCATATATATTACCAGAGAGGAGGTGTTTGAAGGCTCAAAGTGCATTAAAGTGGATAAATCCCCCCGGCTTGATGAAGTCCATCCTCGGACATTTTGTGAGACTAGGGAAGAAATTGCAGAGGCCCTTGCAGAGATGTTTGTTTCATCTTTAGCCACTGGCGATGTTCCAGAAGACTGGAGGGTGGCTAATGTTGTTCCATTGTTTAAGAAAGGTAGCAAAGACAAGCCAGGGAACTACAGGGCAATGATCCTGACGTCAGTGGTAGGCAAGCTATTGGAGAGGATACTGAGGGACAGGATCAATCAACATTTGGATAGTCAAGGTCTGATTAAGGATAGTCAACATGGATTTGCAAATGGGAAGCCATGTCTGACAAATCCTTTAGAGTTTTTTGAAGAGGCAACCAAGAGGTTAGATAAGGGTAGGGCAATGGATATTATCTATATGGGCTTTAGTAAGGCTTTTGACAAGATCCCACATGGCAGGCAAGTCGTGATGGTTAAGTCACTTGGGCTCAGGGGAGACCTAGCTAATTGGATTCAAAATTGGCTCAATGGTAGGAAGCAGATGATGATAATTGAAGGTTTTTTTGTCAGGCTAGAGGCCTGTGACTAGTGGTGTGCTACACTGGTTGATGCTGGGACCTTTGTTATTTGTTATTTACATAAATGATCTGGATGTGAACGTACAAGGCATGATTAGTAAGTTTGCAGATGATACAAAATTAAGAGGTATCGTTGACAATGAGGAAGGTTATCAAAAATTACAAAGGGATCTTGATCAGATGGGAAAGTGGGCTGAGAACTGGCAAATGCAACTCAATATAAATAAGTATGAGGTGTTGCACTTTGGAAAGTCAAGCAAAGGTAGGACTTATACAGTAAATGATACCACCTTGAGGGGTGTTGTGGAACCCAGGGACCTAGGAGTACAAGTACATAGTTCATTGAAAGCGGTGTCACAAGGTGGTGAAGAAAGCATTTAGCATGCTGGCCTTCATTGTTCGAGGCATTGAGTATAAGAGTTGGCAGGCTATGTTAGAGATGTATAAGTCATTGGTGAGGCTGCATTTGGAGTATGATGTACAGTTTTGGTCACCCTGTTATAGGAAAGACATACTTAAACTGGAAAGTGTGCAAAGAAGATTTACAAGAATGTTACCAGGACTAGTAGGTCTGAGTTATAGGGAGAGGTTGGCCAGGACAGGACTTTATTCCTTGCAATGTAGGAGAATGAGGAGTGACCTTATTGAGGCATATAAAATCATGAGAGGTATGGATAGGATAAATGTATATAGTCTTTTTCCCAGGGATGGGGAATTGAAAACTAGACGGCATAGGTCTAAGGTGAGAGGGGAAAGATTTAAGAAGGACATGACGGGCAATTTCTTCACACAGAAAGTGGTAGATACATGGAATGGGCTACTAGACAAAGTGGTTGGTGCAGGTACAATAGCAACATTTAAAAATATTTGGATAGGTTCATGGATGGGAAGGGTTGAAAGGGATACGGACCAAATACAGGCAATTGAAGCTAGTTGAGTGGGCACCATAGCCAGCATGGACTAGTTTGGGCTGACGGGCCTGTTTCCATGTTCTACTACTTTATGACCTTCTGACTCTATGGTGATAGCTAAGAAAGTCCTAGACTGGGTATCAGGGAACAGGGTAGTGCTTTTCACTTGTTAGCTCTATTGAAGACACTGTTGAGGGTTTGTTGAGAAGTTCCTAGCTACCATCAGTTCCGAAAAAGGATCACTGGACCCAAAAGGGTAAATCTGATTTCTCTCTGCAGATGCTGCCAGGCATGCTGAGCTTTTCCAGCAATTTCTGTTTTTATTACTATCCATTTCTTTCTCAGTATAGTGTAACCATGAATGAATAATGTAGGCAGTAGCATGTTCAGCTGTTAGTGAATGTTGGTCATGGGTCAGTGCACAGCGCACTTACCTCTAAGTCTCACATAGAATTGAATACAAAATCCAGGTGACACACATCAGTGCAGCATTATGGCTACATGACAGGCTTCAAACCAAAACTGCACCTCCCCCCAACACCTCTTAGAGTGGGAATAGAATCAGACAGAAAACCACTCAACACATCTTGCTGGAATTGAATTAGCCCATCACTCTTTCCTGCCTACAGTCTTGCTTACCCAATTGTACAGTTACCTGACAATGTGAAAAAATCCCAGGTATGTCCTGTCCAGACAAGGAAGAATTAATCAAATTCTGCCAATTTCTGCCCTCAGTCATCAGCAAGTGATGGAAGATGTCCTCAACAGAGCCATCAAGTGACATTTATGCAGCACTATCCTCTTCCCTGATACTATGTTTAGGATTTGCCAGGATCACTTGGATCCATGTTATTGCAACAGATTGTGCAAGGTTGTTTGATAGGACTAATCAAACAGATGCATTTAGGAAGGTGATAATGTTATAATGCATATTATTACTAACCAGTCAGATTCCAGACAGGAACCTAACTTGATAAATCATAATTTTATTCCCGTTTTTGCTTTAACAAAGTGGTCTTTCACTGAACCATAAACACACAATGCTGCAGATTTAGCTTTTACAATAAAAGAGAAAGTTATTGCATAAGACACATAAATAAAAGAATAATCCAAGCCATCTACTTATCACACAAATTCAAATATTTTAAACACATAGTAGAAGTATAATCCCATTAATCACAAAACATGTCCTTATAAATTGAAAAGAAACAAAACAGCTTTCATATAGCATTCAAAATATCACGCTAAAATACCACTCTCATAATACTTCACACCAAAATCTCTACATCTAACATCTTAGTAGGTTTAATTCATTTGTGACTTTAACTTTTAAACTAGAACCGCAGACGGCTTTTTCCTAGAGCCATCATTTACCTGGGCTTCAATGAATGTACCTTAAATAAACAATTTTGGGTCTTTCCCAATACTTCTAGCCTGGGACTAAAACCAACTTTTCACTTTAAAGCAATTTAATTCACTAAAATTATCATTTCTTTCTCAGCAGCACTGGTCTATTTAGACACCCTGTTTCAAGATCTTCACAGGACTAACACAACCCAATGTTCAAAATGAAACCAAAGGTTCCTCTCTCTCAACCAAGGACACTTCCCCGCACTCAAAAAGCAGTTTTCAGAACTCCCTAACAAACTTTTGCAGCCACATTATTTACCATGCTGGCTCACAAGCATTAAAATAAACAAAAGTCTATTAATGCAGCAAACTCATTCACTCTGCAATTAGAGTACAAACATTGCTTTTAAAATAATTGCTGTGGTTACAGAAATACTTACAAGTTAGTTATTAATATCAGATGCACAGAAGTTTCTATGAGTTACCAGTTCAAAACCAGAAATCCAAACTTACAGGAACTAATGTTAAAATTTATACCTATAAAACCATAGTTTACATCACACTTTCCCTCAAGAAAAATAAAAATGTTTCTTAAAGAGGGATCTTTATTATTCATAAAAAATCATTTACAAATAGCATGACTAAATATGTGTTAACATGAATTATAACCTGAGGTATACAGCAATTCATTTTCTCATATCTTACAGTCTTTGACATGTACACTCACAATAAAACACTCAATCTGATATTTTCTTCTCCACCATTTGAAGGATTTTCAAATTATATGGATGCGGGATTAAGATCTGTTGAAAAAATTGTGAGATCTTGAACGTTTCTGAGAAAAATCAAAGAATAATTTTCTGTAGAGATAACAGCTTGGCCCCACATTATCAGCGATGTCGATGTCAAAATGGTGTAAACCCAGCACAAGACTCAAGGGTACACATTTGTTGCTATGCAGTCAAATTCTTCAAAATATAACTGACATAGCTGTTCAATCTTCAACCTGTTGCCTTCCAAGCAACAGCTCCCAGCGTTGCTAGCATCAAGTATCAGTTTGAATGGTCGGTATAAAGTAGCTTGGCTAAAACTGGTCTCCAGGTTCATCCAACATTTAATTTTTCAAAGGCACTTCGACATTCTTACATCTTTACAAATGTTCTACCTTCCTCCAACAAGTTTGTTAAGGGTGCAACAACAACACCGAAGTTCGGAAAAACTTGCGATAGAAACCACTTATGACAACGTAATGGAAAATTTCATGTTTTGTCTTAGTCACGGGGAAGTCCGAAATAGCCTGTACTTTTGCTTCTCAAGGTGCTACTTGCTCTTATCCCACAGTCCCCAATAAGTCATCTTGAGGTTGGCAAATGCACCCTTCTCCAAACTTATAATCAAATTGGCTTTTTGTAGCCAATCAAAGCAATCAGTCAAATGATCCAAATGTTCTTCCAGGATTTAGCTAAAATGAAACAAAACATCCATGTAAACAGTACAATTACCAAGCCTTTCAATTACTTTATTGGCTAATTATTGAAACATTGCTGTGCATTTTTCATTCCATATGCACGGCTTTGCACTGATAAAGTCATCTATTGTTACAAAATCTGGTATTTCATTAGCTCTCTCAGTTGAAGAAACTTACTGGTATCCCTTTATTAATTCAATTTTGGTAACAAAGCAGGCTTGTCTAATGCATTCACATTGTGGTATGGAATTACCGTGCTGACTTTACAATAGTCAATCCAGATTTTTTGTGACCATCCAGTTTTGGCAGCATCATCATAAATGAGGCCATGCAGGGTGGCATTTATGGGTACTGCATTCCCCACATCAATATCCTAAATAGCCAAAATCAGTCTTCCCGGTCTATTCTCACAAATCAACTTATAATTCTGAATTAGCCTTCATTTTACACCCAGATAGTTTTCTGACAGATAAGGCATGATACTATCTGATCTTTTAAGCAGCTCTATGTTCTCCAACTTGTTTGTTGGAAAGTCAACTTTTGAATTTTCCATTTCAGATTCATTTTACCATTGCATTGATGTATCTATTTCATTGCCAACTTCCCCCAATACTGTAGATATATTTTCCTCTCAACTTTCATCACTATCATTATATCTTTCTTAATGTGTTAATATGACACACTTTCTCCTGTCTGGAGTACGAACTGCATAGTTTAGATCATTGAGTCTCTTAATTTGATAAGATTCAATGAGCCTTGTTTTTAAAGGGTCTGTAGAGATAGGCACCAGAACTAACTCCTTGTTTCCTGCAACAAAATTTCAAACTCTACCTTTTAAACCAGCTCTTATTTCCAGTATTTGTTGAGCTTCTTTCAGATTGTTTTAACCAATGAAAGACTCGGGCAGAGATGGTAAGAACTGCCGATGCTGGAGTCAGAAATAACACAGTGTGAAGCTGGAGGAGCACAGCAGGCCAGGCAGCATCAGGGAAGCAGGAATGTTGACGTTTCGGGTCAGGCCCGAAGAAGGGTCTTTTTCTGAAGAAGGGTACCGACACGAAATGATAACTTTCCTGCTCCCCTGATGCTGCCTGGCCTGCTGCACTCCTCCAGCTCCATACTATGTAAACCTTCGGGCTATTCTCCCCGTGTCTGCATTGGTTTTCCCCGGGTGCTCCGGTTTTCTCCCTCAGTCAAAAGATGTGCGGGTTAGATGGATTTGCCATGTTAAATTGCCCACAATGTCTAAGATATGCAGGCCAGGGTGGGTTAGCCACAACAAATGCAGGGTTACAAGGATGGGGTGGGTCTATGTGATATGTTCTTTGGAGGGTCGGTGTGGACATGATGGGTTGAATGGCCTGATACCACCGTGTAGGGATCCTATGATTCTATGATACTGGTTCCCATTCCTGTTTTTTTGGTAGGGCCCTACCGAATCTTTTAAGACCCTGGTAAACAGTTCTTCCAAAGCTGATTTTGGAATTAAAGGTCCAGATGTGGTCTGATATATTGATTCTTGCAGACCCATCCAAATATAAGTTTGCAAATCCTTTACCAGGACAAAAGAGATTGATTTAATCATACAAGTCTGGCCCAGGGATATGGTCGGCAAGAATATGACCAAAGTACAAGATCCTTGAATGGTGCAGCTTGCAGCCATTCAATTCACCCTCCTAGCCCATAGATATCTCAGTAGCTCACAGGAAAAATAACAAAAAAGTTCACAATGTAAATATAACTACTGCAATCCATCTGTTGACTCAATATGGAAGAGAAAGAAACTCCATGAAGATACTGGAATACTAATGAAACATCGCCACCTACTGCATCCCTACTGGAAATTGCATCAGAGGCAGAAATCCAAACAAATTCAACCAAACGCAGTCAGATGAAACTTCAATTCAGTGTTTTCTTTTGGTTTATTTTTTAACGGGAAGGGGACAAGACCGGCATTTATTGTCCATCCCTAATCGCTCTTGAGAAGGTGATGTTGAGATGCTTTCTTGAACCATTGCAGTCCATACTGTGTATGAACTCCTGACATTGACATCTCCATCTTAACTGAGACACAGCAGGCTGGAGTAGGTCAGCTCAAAGAGCAATGTGGTGGATAAGTAAAGGTAAGTTGGAGGAAGACCACTGACTCCATTGGATTCATCATAAAAAACAAACTAGTTGACCAACCAGGTGAGTTTCCACAAGGGATAAATGAACATTCCATGACCCCTTGGCTCATTCTAACCGAGAAACAGTGTACCAGAGATGTGGATATGCTGATGTTGGGCTGGGTTGGACAAAATCAGAAATCACATGACACCAGGTTATAACCCAACAGGTTTATTTGATATCACAAGCCTTCTGAGCACTGCTCCTTTGTCCAGTGAAGTGGAGGGAAGCACGTAGGCACAGAATTTATAGGCAGATATTCCCAGTCAGGGAACACTTCAGTGGTCAAGGGTATTCAGCCTCTCTCTCATCTTCAGGTAAGCGTCCTCCAACATGGCCTTCGAGATACACAACAATGCAAAATCCCCAAACAGAAACTGATATCAAAGTTCCGTACCCATGAGGACAGCCTCAACTGTGATCTCGGGTTCATGTCGCGCTACATGTAACCCCACCACACTGTTCTGTATATGTAGAATCTTCCTTACTGTTCTATTTTGACACCATCACCTTGATAACTTGTTATTATTGCTCTACCTTAATTAATTTCTACAGTTTTGGATTACTTTGCTTCGACCCTTGTCATGCAACTCTGATACGTATCATTTTATTCCACCCATTTGGTTTGTCTGTAGCAAAATTTAATTTTTGATTTTTTGTAATTACCTCTCTGCCTTAATTAATTAGGTCATAGGTCAATCCTTCACTTGGTACCCAGCTGTTGACACTTTACATACCCAGTGTGACATTTTTGATCAGTTACAAAGACTTGTTATTCAGCCTGTTGGCACTCCACTCACACTATTTGCACTTATCTTTTGACACTCTTAATTAACTGGAGTTATCTTCCCATTATCTCTCCGCCTATGAATTCTGTGCCTTTGTGCTTCCCTCTATTTCACCTGATGAGGGGGCAGCACTCAGAAAGCTTGTGATTTCAAATAAACCTATTGGACTATATCCTGGTGTCATGTAGCTTCTGACAGCGTACTAGTGTCAGGGGTAAGACAGAATGTCATTTTGAATTTGGAACCACTTCAGCCAAGATCTTGTTGAATATTGGAACGTGTTCAATGTGTTGGAGATAATAAGGACTGCAGATGCTGGAAGCCAGAGTCTATAGGTGTGAGGCTCGATAAACACAGCAGGACAGATGACATCCGAGGAGCAGCTAAGTCAAAGTTTCAGGCCGAAACCCTTCTATTTAGAGGCCGGTGGGTGGGGGTGGGGGGTGGGGTGGGGCTGGAAGAAGGGCAGGAGAGATAGTGATAGGCGGATGCATGTAGGGGATTTTGTGATTGGTCCTTATGAAGGGTGCCCTCAATCAGATCTCCTCCATTTCCCACACTTCTGCTCTCAAACGCCCTCTTCCCAACAACAATCAGGATAGAGTTCCCTTAGTCCTCACTTACCACCCCACCAAACTCCGAATCCAACGCATCATCCTCCGACATTTCTGCTACCTATAATCAGACCCCACCATCAAACAGATATTTCCCTTCCCACCCCTGTCCGCTTTCCACATGGGCTGTTCATTCCGTGACTCCCTCATCAGGTCTACACTCTTCACCAATTCCTCCACTACACCCAATACCTTTTCCTGCAACTGCAAGAGGTGCAACACCTGCCCCTACACCTCCCCTCTCAGCTCTGTCCAAGGCCCCAAACTATCCCTTCAGATCTGGCAGAGATTCACCTGCTCTTCATTCAACCTTATCTGTTGCAATTGTTGCTCCCGAACGCAAACTTGGGGACTAATTCACAGAGCATCTGCATTCTGTACGCAACAACTAACCTGACTTCCAGTTGCCATTCTTTTTAATTCCCCCTCCCACTCCCCTGGTGACATGTCCATCCTTGGCCTCCTACACTGTTAGAGTGAAGCCAAATGTAAACTGGAGGAGCAGCATCTGATATTTTGCCTGGGGAGCTTACAACTCAATGGCCTCAATATTGACTTCACCAGCTTCAAAATCCCTCTATCCCCAGCGTTATCCCATCTCCCCCCCCCACCTCCTGACCTGACCTAACCTGTGCATCTTTCTACTCACCAAACTGCTCCACCCTTCCCACAGACCAATCACAATAACCCCGTACCTGCGTCGATCTATCATCGTCTCTCCTACCCTTCACCCAGCTTCCAAACCCCTCCCTCTACTTTTTTTTTCTGAGGTCCCTTCTCCCCCCCTCAGTCCTGATGATGGGTTTTGGCCCGAAACATTGACTCACCTGCTTCTCGGATGCTGCCTGACTCTGTTAAGCTTTTCCAGGGTCACACCTGTAGACTCATGTTCAAGGGGATAGATAGCCTATTTGTATGTTTGTAATTCTTATATGAAATATATCATATGACTTGGTTAACTGATATTAACATCAGGCCAATATGTAGATTGGCCAACAACCTCTTATCTCTGCATTCATGTAACTCGTCTGGAGACAGTGAGCATTATAACATTGAAGTATGCACTTGCTGGATGATAGACCATAGTGAAAAATTGAAAAATATGCCTGTCAAGTGGATAGTGTGTTTTTATAGAGGACATCTTGAAAAATGGGTAATTTGGTTGCAAACTTTGGAATCTATGGGGATAAAATATAATGCTCCTTGTAAGTCACTGTTCTGTTGTAGTGCGGTATCTGCTAGATGTTTTCTATTTTTAGAGGAACAGATCCAATATCAGTTGACAAGTAAATGAATCAAAGAAATTGATCTGGATAATGCTAATTTGTCATTTCTTAAGTGGCCCATCAGGAAAAAACCTCACCATCCATAGTGCTCTTGGCAACACAAGCGAATGCAGGTCAACATCCCCTTCCTCTGAACTGAATCAGAGGGAAGTTTCAGACATGGATGGCAGTCATAGAATCATAGAAACAACAACAGCCGAGATGGAGGCCATTCAGCCCGTTATGACCATTATGACTCCCTACATGAGCAACTCAGCTTGTCCCCATTCACTTATCGTGTCATGTAGCTTTGTAAATTCTTTTCTGTTCTGTTATCTGCTCAGTACCATTTGGAAAGTAATGCCTTATCCTGCTGCACCACAATCTCAAATAGGCCATTCCGGATCCGAAATACCAACTGCGTAGAAAATATGTTCCCTTTGGGTTCTCTGCCTTTTACTTTAATTTGGTGCCTTCCGGTTCTCAAATCTTCTGCCCAATGAAACCAGGACGTCCCAAGTTACCTTCTCTAGACATACTTTTGAGCACCTCTGTGAAATATCCTTCCCACCTTCTCTTCAGCAAGAAACCACAGCTTCCCCAGTCTATCTCATAACTGATGATCCCCATCTTTGGAATTATTATTATGAATCACTTCTGCATCCTTCCTGATGCTTTTATGTGATTCCCAAATTAAGCGGCCAAGAAATGTACACAATGCTTCCTTTGAGGCCACACCAGGCTTACCATAACTTCCTTGCTATCACACTCTATGGGCTGAACTTTAACAAAAATTGGCCAAGTATTCGGGGAGTTCCCTAGATGGGTTGTGTCTGTGAGCTTATTCTGTTATTCTCATTCGCTGTGCACCACACCACTTACAGTATTGTGCATTCAACAATGGTCGATGTGCTCACCACTGCTGGAAATGCCTAGGCTTTTTGACACCAAGATGGCAGCAGAGTAGGACTCCTGAGCTGGAGCTCGTCTGCTCAATCCGTTTCTTTTCTCTCTTTTACACGTTTTTTTTCCCTTTTTATTTCCCGTCCTCGGGCGGCATCAGCGATGTCCAGGGTGAAAATCAGAGCAGACTCCTGGCCTCCATGTGGTCTGACTCCCAGCCTCAAACTCTCGGCCTTAGTGTGGTCTTGACTCCCAACCTCAGTGTGGACTCAAACTTCTAGTCTCGACTCCCAGCCTCAGTATGGGCTTGGACTGCATGGATTCAATTCCTAGCACTACCAGTCTCAAGGTGAGGCCTGGTCTGGTCCGGAGACTGCTATTCTGAACTCTTATTTCTCTATTTTCTGAATTTTTTTTTTTTTCCCCTTTATTCATTCACAGGGTGAGGGCATCACTAGCTAGGCCAGCATTTATTGCCCATCCCTAATAGCCCAGAGGGCAGTTACGAGTCAACCACATTGCTGTGGGTCTGGAGTCACATGTAGGCCAGACCAGGTAAGGATGGCAGTTTCCTTCCCTAAGGGACATTAGTGAACCAGATGGGCTTTCCTGACAGTTGGCAATGGATTCACAGTCATGGTTAGATTCTTAATTCCAGATGTTTATCGAATTCAAAATCCACCATCTGCCGTGGTGGGATTCGAATCGTGGTCTCCAGAACATTACCTGGGTCTCTGGATTAACAGTCTAGCGATAATACCACTAGGCCATCGCCTCTCCTATTGCTGGATGCTTTATTTCTTTATCCTTCTATTCTTTTTACCCCTCAGAATTCGTATTTAAGGCTCTGTAGCTAGCTACCTTGGTACCTAAGATGGCACCATAAGTGGCAACTTGTAAACTTTTCACAGTGCTCATGTGAGTACATGTGACAATAATTTTAATTCTAATTCCTACTGCTAGGGACATTGTTAAAGCCAAGCCATATGTCAAGTCATGCGTTGAAACCAGGAGCTGCTCTTCATATTGCATTTAATAGGAGGGGAGCAATCAATGAACACTTCTGTGGGCACATATGTTGCATGAGTCACACTTTTGTTTTCAAATATTCATAAATAGATTGCTGCTTCTGATCGACTGTCCTTGTAACTGTGCTCCAAGCATCAAACTACACAGCTTACCCAAACTTGGTGTCAGCTTGCCTTAAAACCCTATATAAGGGGGTGCTACTTTTTCCCTAATGCCTGCTTAAGAATAACATCTCTCATTGTTGTAGATGGTACATTATGTGCTGGAAAGCCTGACTTTCATTGAATGACAACAAAAGCAAAGGAAAAAAAAACAAAGAAAAGATGTGTTTGCTTCTAGAAACAAACCATTTGCTTATCAAGCCATAAGTTTATAGTCTATTGGAGCTAGGTATCAATTAGGTTCGATCTGGCTTGACACCCCCGATGCTACAGCAATTCATGCTGAAGGTGAAATTCCTCCTGCTTCACTTCCAGAGAACTTGGACCTCAACAGAATGGAACCCTTTCCTGTTGGTGAAGTCTTCTGCATTTTGATATAATGCTGTCAATGTGGCATCAGACCTTGATGCACTTTGCTGATAAAGCCTACTGCCTGGGCTGCAGCACAGACCTCGCTGTGGGGCAAAGAGATAAAGCAAAGTGATCTGGTACAAATTGCATGGGTAACAGCCTTTTGTTGATTGAGGCCAGGACATCACACGCAAGTTCTCAGTGAATCCTAGAAAGCAGCCAATCGCATGAAATTATAGTGCAGTTGAGCACCTTGATGGCCACCAGGAGAAGTTGGTTCCTGCAGCTGGCACAGGTTTGCTACGGTAACCCGGGACATTCCCAGTCTGTAGCTAACCTGCACCTTACTCATCTGGAGGAACTGCTTTGAGGATGTTAGACTCTGGGAATCCTGCATCTCAACCATATCCTGAGAGGACCTTCTGCCGCAAACTCTTCACCTAGAGGTGTTCAGCAGCTGCTGGTGTTTGGTGTTTGTCCTGGGCTCGCTGGTACAATTGTTCATCCTCACAGAGCCGTGGCCTTGGCAATGATAGCTCCTACTACTATGTGGGGAATATCAGAAACAGAACAGGTTCTCAGTAATCTGAGCAGTCAGCATTAGCATCACACAGCATACAATGGCTTTGCATACACTATAACATAGACTACTCCAACAAGAAGCCCATGGACTGCCTCTACATGGAGTTTTGACACTAGGGGCCTCATTCCAATGTATACAACATAAGCCTTGCTGTTCCAATACAGTTGGAGATTTTAAGTGCTGTATAATGATTGATACCTCGGTCAAGGTTGCTTGTGACCAGGATTTGTATTACACAGAGTCGAATGTTACATGGGTTTCACATACAGGGAACTGTGATGACAAATGGTTTCACCCTGCCCTGTGAAAGGGCCTGATTAATGCAATTATCCCTTGAAAGGCCTCTCCTCATTCACAAGTAGAACACATGTGCCCAGGCTGAAAAAGAAAACCACTCACTCAGTCCACTCCAGGTGTGCCACTGCATTTTCATCATCATTACACTTACACAATTTGCATGAGGATGCACTACAATGTGGGTCACACTTGACAGAGTGAGTCACAGGTTCAGCTCGGTAATCAAGGAGTCCCCAAGAAACTCCGTGCTCTTTCCTTTCTTGCATTCCTTGTTGACACTTTCGCCACATTACCACCCAACTCTTTCATTGACATCTTCAGCTCCAAACATTACACCCAACGCTCAGGCAGTACAGCTTAAGACATAATAACCATCATGTTGCACTGTCCCCCTGTTGAAGCCAGGTGGCTGTGGCTATTAATGACTCACCCTCCCCCCAGTGACCATTATCCTCCAGTGCGCCATCATTTCCCACACTTATATCTTTGAAACTGCCTCCTTTGCGATTATTGTCCCTTCTGCATCCCTGTATGCTGTGTTGGGGTGTCGGTTTAGCTCAGTTGGCTGGACGTTTGGATTACGAAGCAGTGTGACGCCAAAAGCATGGGTTCAATTCCTATTACTGGCTGAGGTTGCCATGAAGGACACTCCTTCTCAATACCTTCCCGCACTTGAGGTATGATGACCCTCAGGATAAATCACATCAGCCATCTCTATCTAATGTTAGAGCAGTCGTGTAATCTGCTAAGACTATGGCAACTTAACTTAACTTCATCATGCTGCCTCCAGTCCCCAAAATTGACTTCCTCACCACAGAAGTGGTCCATGATAACCCCCTCCCCTTAACTCCATTGAGCAGAACCCCAACACTGACCATGGCCCACTCACTGACCTACTTGGGTGGAGAGCACTGACTATTGAGTTACTGGACCCCAATGGACCTCTGAATTTCCTTGACTGATTAAGGAGAACTTCTGACTTATTGGACTGGGCCTGCAGAACTGGCCATTGGCCACTCTATGCATCGTAGTGATACAGACCCTGGACCTAGATGTTGCTGACTACCCACATCCAAGTCCCCGAACTGATGTGGATGCTGCTCTTCATTACCTTGCTGGGACTCATTGACTAAAGGGTTACAGTCCTTTACATGAATGAGGACTACTTCCACTGTGTTTTGAGACTTGGCCTTTAGTTTGAAGCACATGAAGAGTATTCGTCATATCCACTGTTAGTACATGGTGTAGGTGTAACAATGATGTAACATGGCAGTGTATAGCCGCATGTCCACAGCAGCCTCCCCGCTCCCTTGACTGTTCAGTGCTGTCCACATTGAAAAGCTGCCTGGTGCTTCATGCTAAACAGCAAGGCCAGACTGAGATATTGTGTGCCTTTAAGTTCTGAACAAGGTGGCAAAGCACAAAAAGGCAAGGCAGCAGAGATGCTGTGATGACACAAGTGAGTGATAAGGAACCTGGTAAGGAGCCTTGAGGTGCACCCTGGTCCAGTCCATGAGACGAGTGCCTGGCAGCCGCGTTACAAAGTAAGATGACAGTGTATTTCAAATTGAAGCATTGAAGAACAGAACTTTAGTGTAAAAGGGTCAGAGGTGTGCTATGCTGATGTGGTGGTGCTGGTATGTGTCTGATCTCAACCTCCTCAAGGAGTTGGGGTTCAGTGTGTGCAGCCACCCCTAGAACTTGCCCTGAGATTGTCGGTAACTGTTGTCCAATATGGAGGACCAGAGATGCTGCAGCAGCTTGATTTCTTAGCGAAGGCATTTTCTGAAGAAGGGTCTCGGCCCGAAACGGCAGCTTTCCTGCTCCTCTGATGCTGCTTGGCCTACTGTGTTCATTCAGCTCTACACCTTGTTATCTCTTGATTTCTTGGCGAAGCTGCTTTAAATAGTCAATACTACAAAGATATATTTTATGCAACCACAAATATTTGTATGACTTCAGGCATATGCCAATACATAGCTATATAGTTCTTTAATAAATGTTTATTCATACAGAGTTGGTCTGAAGTCCTATGTAACAACAATTTCTATCTCATGGTCTCACAGGTATAATTATCACCAGCAAATCACACCAATCTGAGTCCTCTGTCCCTCAGGTAATGACAGTACTATGGCATAGCTTTTCAGAGTAACTTTTCATTTAACCAACCAATATCAGCCCTGTTCACATTGTTCCGATCAGTTTTTAAAAAACGCAGTTTGTTAGTGCCTCTGAGCTATTCAAGTTAGCTTTCAAAGTTTGGATCTTATTAGCCAGATTGCACAATGTGTCCAAGATGGTCTGTTGTCTTCTTTATGAGAACAGCTTCTGTGTTTCTCATTTTCTGATGAAGGGTTTAGGCCCGAAACGTCAAGTTCTCCTGCTCCTATGATGCTGCTTGACCTGCTGTGTTCATCCAGCCCCATGCTTGTTATCTCGGATTCTCCAGCATCTGCAGTACCTTTTATCTCAGTGTTTCTCTTGTCTGGATCTGGTCACAAGTTTTGTTTTTGTATTTTAACTTGGTGTCCTATTGGTACTGCTTCCAGGTCAAGAGTTGCAAGTTTTGTTTTTACTTTCCAAGAAATATACTATTGATATAAGCTCTTAGAAGACATTTCAAAGCATTCTTAAAACAATAATGATCCTACGTTTACTTCTAATAAGTTACAAGTTTTCTTTTCGGCGCAACATCTGGGTCAAAAGTCATCACAATGTCTGATAGATTGAAAAAGGTCATTTCAGAAGTGTGTTCTATGCCAAAAGTCTTCAGGTTGGTCTGCAGGTTGACCATGAAGGTTATGTTGCTTGGACTTAATTTTTTCCAGTATGCTTCAGAACAATGATGTTCATTCAAAAATCATGACATGGATTGATTTTTTTTAAACATTACAGTGGTGCAGAGTAAGGTCCTTTTTCTCTTTTGTTGATGCCTTCAGGTGGGGTCTGTGACTCACATCAGTGTTACTTGGGAACAGTGCTAATGTTTAACTGGTGAGAAATGCTTTTGAGAACAAGTACAGCTCAAAAATTCCAGAGTTAATCCAGAGTTAACCTCTCCAACCAGGATATCTGAAAATAAATTAACTGGTGCATTGCCTCTATTTAAACTCAGCATCCGTGATGTCTTGAAGAAGACAAACTTTGTTTGAAGTGGATGCTTTCAACTGTGGGGAGATAGATGAGCGAGTGCTATTTTTCCTCTAGAGTTCAATCATTCAAAGAACTTGAGCAAATTAATATGATGGTTTATTTAAAAAAGCTTGTGGTCCCGAAGTAAAAGCACATGGGCCAAAATCTGATTTACAACTCAACCTGATTATTGCCATCCTGGCAGTGGCGCAAATTGCTTTGTCAAAATCGGTGGGCAAGAACACTGCACAAAACTGGTTGTCTGCTATAAAAGTTAGTCCTGCAATATAGGCAGGGTACCAACTGAACACTAAGGTGAAAGGTAGCCAGTTGTGAGACTGGTGATGAAACTACATTGAGTCTGGGGGTAAGTAAAGCAATGGACATGAGCAGCGGCCAACAGTTTCAGTGGGATTTACAAAAACTCTTGATCCTTCTAGCTCCACAATCATGTCAAGCTTGTGTGCCTGTCGTTTGAAGACGGCCCTTGATGGGGGAGTGGGGGTGGGGATGTTGGTGGTAGGGGTGTGGGGGGGGGTGGAGGTGAAGGGCTGAAGTTGACATCACAGCAAAGGCAACCATAGAGGTCGGCAACTTTCGGGTGGAGTGAGGAAGGTGGAGAGGGGATGCTCCAATGGGTCTTTGGGACTCAGTGTGCAGGCACCACCCCTTTGCCTGTCACCAGCCCTCGGTAAGCTGCTGGGTTTGATGTGGTGGGGAGATGATGCTCAGGTGTGATTGGGCAGGTGTACTCCCGCTGCTGCATGTTAAATTGCAACTAGGGTGAGTGAACAGAGCGTTAATGGAATTTGATGCCTCCTCCCTCTGTAAACTCACATGTCAATAAGAGGCCTAAATTTCCACCCCATTTTTCAAATTGGACTTTATTATAATGACTCCATAACTGAATATGCTAAATGAGACTATACTTCAATGTGACTGTGTTATACTGGGACAGTGTTATAGAGGGACTGTATTTTAACATAACTATGTAATACATAGAACATAGAACATAGAACTGTGCAGCACAGCACACGCCCTTTGGCCCACAATGTTGTGCTGAACTTTTACCCTAATCCTATCTACCCTCCACCCCTACCTTATACTATCATCCATATGCCTATCTCATAGCCGCTTAAATGCCCCTAATGAGGCCGACCCCACTACCCGCTCCAGCAATGCATTCCATGCCCCTACCACTCTCTGAGTAAAGAACCTACCTCTGATGTCTCCCCTATATCTACCTCCACTCACTTTAAAACTACGGTCCCTCGTAATAGCTACCTCCAGCCTAGGAAAAAGTCTCTGGCTATCCACCCTATATATACCTCTGATCATTTTGTACACCTCTATCAAGTCACCTCTCGTCTTTTGTTGTCATAAAGTGAAAAGCCCTACCTCTCTCAACCTCTCCTCATAAGACCTTCCCTCCATTCCAGACAACATCCTGGTAAATCTCTTCTGCACCTTTTCCAATGCTTCCACATCTTTCCTGTAATGAGGCGACCAGAATTGGACACTATACTCCAGATGTGGCCGAACCAGGCTTTAGTATAGTAAAAGTAATAATACGGAGACTATGTTATAATGGGACTACATTAACATGAATGTGTAATACTGGGACTATTTTATAATAGTCACGCATGTTAAAATGATTGCGTTAAATGAGGACAATATTTTAATGTATCTGTATATTGATGCAACCATGCTCTACCGGGACAATGTTACAATATATATTAATCTGATTATATTAGGAATAATGGGACAATGCTTTAATGAATCCATAAACAGAGTTGTTTTTATTCACTCACAGAATCCAGGCCTAGACCCAGCCCGAAACGTCAAGCCTTCCTGCTCCTATGATGCTGCTTGGCCTGCTGTGTTCATCCGGCTCCACACCTTGTTATTTCAATTGGCTATACTGTTGCCTGGCACTTATTAGACATTCTGAGAATTAGAGTTCAAAACATAAAGTATGGAAATGGATTTTTTCAGTGGTGACTGTGTCTCCATCCCCACCAATGAGATTGGATGTTAGTTCAAGCTCCAGTTGGGTGGTTAAAAGCTTACCACCAGCCTTTTGTAGCGAATGATAGACCTTGATACAAAAGTCCTGTCTTGCATAATTTTGTCAGCCAATCAGAAGCTCCAGAAGGAATGTGAATGCTCCCTAAAGGGTAGGGGGTGAAAACTTGACAGAAGCAATGCAGTCTTCACAGGGAAGGAAGGGGATCAAAAGACCATTCTCACCTCTCAGAATAGGTATTGCAAATGAGCTCTACATGCAAACATACAAGGGACAGAGCAAGTGCTGGAAAAATAATTTATTCTGGAGCCACCGTAGTAAAAAGGCCACAGGCTGTACTTAAGGGGATTAAAATAAACAGAAAAGATTGATGGAAGAGTAAAATAGAAGAAGTTAAAACAATTGTAAGAATTTTAGAAAACTGGGACACTTGGGATTTAAATGGTTATTTCAGCACAAAGATTTATTAAAGCTGCAGCCAAAGAACTTTACTTCAAAATTGTGCAAGTGGATGTGCCTTGTGTAGGGTGGAAAAAAGATGGGAAAGCTTTCATTTCATCTGGGGAAAAGCAGAAAATCACCATCTTGATTGGAAAAGGTGGGAAAACTCTCCAGAAAGTGGAAACAGCTATTTTGTTTTTTTATCAAAATGTGGGGAAATGCTCAGCAAGTGGTTCAGAGATACAGTATTGCTACTTAGCAAAGTTAGAAACAAGAAGTGTCAGAATAAGCATTTCTAGTTAACAGAGTTTAAAACTTTATTAGAAGAATACAGAGATGCTGTAAACCTAAGTTTAAAAGTCTGGATAGTTTTAAAATATTGAAACAATTTTAAGACAACAAGTTTGAATATACCTTTAGTTCAATGCAAGAATAAAAGCTTAAAGACAGCAGATTTGAGATCCTTCAGATTTGAAATTACATTACAGTAATAGTAGCTTGGATACTCCATTGGCCAATCAGTCAATATTCCAGGGAGTTGTGCATTGGATCCCTGCAAATCCCTGTCGTAATGGACTCCAAAATAATGGCCCAAGAAATTGATGATTCCACATGGCAATTCCCCTACACCTGGAAACTTCCAAACGTCTACATCTAAATTGGACAATTCAGAGTGATCCAATGAAATTGTTACTCAGCAAGTTTAAACTGTTGAATTAATAGTCCTGAGTAATTACCTGAGTGACATAGAATGATACACCATGGAAACAGACCCTTCAGCCCAATTTGTCCATGCCAACCAGGCTTTCTCAATTGAGCTAGTCCCATTTGTCAGCATTTGGCACATATCCCTGTAAACCTTTCCTATCCATGTACCTGTCCAAGTATCTTTTTAAATATTGTAGTTGCACTCACCTCTACCATTTCTTCTGGCAGGTAATTCCATATATGCACCACCTTCTGTGTGAAAAAGTTGCCCCTAAAGTTCCTTTTAAATCTTCATCCTCTCATCTTAAACCTATGCATCTAGTTTTGGACTCCCCTACCCTGGGGAAAAGGAACTTGTGTATTCCCCCTATCCTTGGCCCTCATGATTTTTAAATCTCTGTAAGGCCACCTCTCAGCCTCCCATACTCCAGAGAGAAAAGCCCCAACCTATCCAGTCTCTTCTTATATCTCAATCATTCCAGCCCTGGCAACGTCCTGGTAAATCTTCATTCCTAGCTACACCTATCTCAAATTGTTTGCACGCCGTATACACTGGTCTGACACGTCCTGTCCCACTCCACAACTGAGCCCACTGCTCCTCCAATGCGTGATCTGACAAGCTGAATCCCTCCCACCCCGATACCCTGAATTCATCACTAGCCACTCCATCGCTGTCTCCAATGCCCAGTTAGAATGGGCCCACACTGATCGACACTAAACATTGCTTCACTTACCTTGTCCCTTTCCCACTTGCATTCTGGCACTCCATTCACTCCCCACCTGGTACCCAACCTCTTACTCAGCTCGTACCCTGTTCACCTGACACATCACCTCCTACCCAGCTGGCACAATATTACCTAATACCCTACCAACCTTCACACTACTCATCTAGCCCCCTAACCATAATGTTACTATTACTTGATGTATTTACCTCTGACAGCCGGTCTTAGCTACAAAAGAGTTGTCAAAATGGAAGTATGGCTCTGCACTCCTGAGGGATCCCTGAGCAGAATCTTCTCTCAGGGCAGCACGGTGGCTCAGTGGCTAGCAAGCTGCCTGAGAGTACCAGGGACCTGGGTTCAATTCCAGTCTTGGGGAACTGTCTGTGTGGAGTTTTCACATTCTCCCTGTGTCTGTGTGGGTTTCCTCTGGGTGCTCCGGTTTCCTCCCACAGTCCAAAGATGTGCAGATTAGGTGGATTGGCCACGCTAAATTGTCCATAGTTTTCAGGGATGTCTACATTAGGCGGGCTATATGTGACTGGGTGGGATGTTCCGAGGATCAGTGTGGACTTGTTGGGCCGAAGGACCTGTTTCCACACTGTAGGAATTCTATGAAATGAATTGGTTGCGCTCCATTCTTACATAAAGAAAGAAGGGTCAGATGGCAATCTCTGTGAGATTGCCTTTCCTTGAAAAATCTGGCCCTGTACATCCAAAAAGATTCAATGTGAGAGTTAGGCCCAGCAGAACATGAGTTGGACAATTTGGAAAAGGCCATTATTTAGATACAGAATTGTTTTGAAATTAAACACCAAACCTGAAGCTAAACAAATTGAAACATTATTCTACTCAGAGTGTCCAAGAGAAGAATAAATTTTAAATCACTAAAATATTAAATAAGGCAGGAATCTTTTGATAAAGTTTTAAAAACCTTTGACGATTAATTTAATTTGAGAAGAAACAGAATTCCTGAACAAGCAAGAGTTACCAGAAGAATTCAGCTTCTGGGGCAATCCATAACTAATTTGGTGCAAGGCTTCTACAGTTTGGCTGAAACTTGTAATGATGGAGTTTCTAAATTAGAATTTGTAAGAGGCAGAA
Organism: Ginglymostoma cirratum; assembly: GCA_024137785.1. NCBI lineage: Eukaryota > Metazoa > Chordata > Chondrichthyes > Orectolobiformes > Ginglymostomatidae > Ginglymostoma > Ginglymostoma cirratum. The sequence goes on along the minus strand of JAHRHZ010000267.1, from coordinate 5,668,390 downwards.
TTGTTGGCTATTGATGAGTTTTTGTCAGATTTCTTACAGCAAAGCAAGATTTAACTTTGAAGGATCAGAAACCAGAAAGCCTCACAGAGATCTATCTATGGAAGAACCTATCTCAGGGAAGTAACAGAATCTACTCTCTTCATTACGTACAGACTTACTAAATAGGCATGTGAAAAACAATTACAACAGATGCTAAGAGGCAGTGTCACTCTGTGACACAACAAAGCCTCATAGACACGGATGATGCCCAGACATGACAAAATAAATTACATTTGTAAATCCCTAAGCCATTTGTAGAGCATACAAGAGAATCAATGGTTACAGGGAATAGGCAGGAAAGTAGAGTTAGAGATGATCAGATCATCTATGATCTTGCATCATGCAAGACATCCACTGAGGCTTTCTTGATGGTGAGAGCAACAATTTCAGAGCAACAACTTTACCCTTGTAAAGTGATTGATTCAGTTAGTCCAATTCCAGTAGAAACGTTAGTGGCATTGGATGAAATAACTCCATTAGTAAAGATACCAAAGGCATTCCTAGGTGAAATTACTATTTTAAACAAATGAAGTGATTCAACTAACGTGATTTCCACAGAGCTTATTAATGTCAATAGAGATCTTGCTATATTAAGCTTAATACAGGAAGGAGTGTCTCTGTTCTGTTAGATCAGGTATGGTGACTGAAGAAGTAAAAGTTGGAGGCTATAGAAATGAAACAACATAAGTGTAGTTGAGCTCCATCATGCACAATGAGGCTTCCCCCTCCCCATTGATCTCATTCTCCTCCTTGGAAGATGACTGACGTTCTATTAGTTCGTCCACAGCATCCAATGTGTTCTCTTATACTGTACGCGAGTGTTATGAGGCTGATAGGGCACACTTTGCCTAGACTATGCAGGAGACCTCCCTACCCCACAGAATCAGCCTATGCAGCTGAACCACACCTTTGGCGGTCCCTATTGTCAACTCTACCACAGCCTTGGTTACAGCATAGGCACAAACCTGGTGATGGTGTCAAGTGGCTGAGTGACCATCAGTTCTTTCATTACTGAAGCAGAAAGAAAAACAGAACAGATTCTGCTTCAGTTTGTTCATGGGGTCTCTTATGACTTCCTGCGAAATATTTGCTGTTCTTGGTCCCGAGGCAGAGCACACATTGTGACTGTCTATCCTTCCCTGTTCTGATAACATCTATCTCAGCCAAGATCTGAAACAGTAACCACTCCTAGAGTGAGATCTGTAAGATTTGCACAAACATTTTACTTTCACAGTAATTAGGTTGTATCAGGAGCAATTTTCTCATACTGTTTGAAAACCTGAATGTTATGACTCACTGGGTTAACATGATGTAAATCAAGCCACACTAGCCCTAGAGTTGTCACGAAAGTTAGAGATTTTAAAAAGTACACAGAAGTTCCCAGTTTAGCAAGTTAACAGAAAGCACAGACAATGTTTCTGCACTAAACAAAACAATTACTATTTATTACAAGTAATTAGATTGTAGCTAAAGGTAAACACTGAGGAACTATCAGCATATAAATCTACTGCATAAAACTCTTAACCACTTTAAACACACACTTAAACAGATACAGATCAGAAAAAAAACATGGGTTTTCTGGACAGAGGGAAGACTGGGAAAGCAGTTCAGTAGTCTCTATTCAGAGGATCTGCTGAGATGGTTCTTGTACTGATCAGAGTATTGCTTCTCAACCTCCCTTCTCCACTGGTTTGCAGTAGGTACAGGGTGGCTTGTCTGCAAATGAAAAGGTATCTGACTCTTTAATTAAAGAACATAGCTTACAGTAACTGTTGAAGGAAAAATAAAATGGTTTTCTTTTGGCTTCAAGTAATTTTTGTTGGCTTCACTGTACCCTATTCATAGTCTCAAGCTGCTCAGTTACCTGTAAAGCAATCATATATTTGTTGGCAGGTAGAAGGCCTTTGGCATTGATAACTTGTCATGAATACACAGACGAATAAACTACTTGCTTCCAACCAAAGCACCATTTGTACACAGCCCCAAGACTTCAGCTGACTTGCAAACTGTACTTTAGTGACTGTTTGAACAAGCAGCTATATAAACAGTACTTACAATAAATGCTCGGTTATTTGCTTTCAAACCATGCAGAAATCCTTGGTTTTAAAATAGTTTATTTTTCATTCCAGTCCACAATTAAAAATACATAATTTTTTTTTAAAAATGACACACCCACCTACATGAGTGATCCCATCTTTGATTGATCCTGTTCATTTCCACCACCCAGTGGAAGATGAAATTCTACAGTAAACAAGCTGCCCTGAAGACAGGACAAAGCGGGTGATGGTGTCTCTCTGCTTCCTTGTTGCTCACAGGGATAAACAGATTCATCACGGACATTGAGATGATGACTGGAGAAAGGAATTAGCTCTTCTGGCTGTGGTGGAGGGCATGTTGGATTCTGATCTCTCCGGGTTAGCTGGCAGTAAAATGTTACATCGTTTAATGATTAAGCTGAAAATACAGTCCATTTTGTTTAGTACCTTGGTTTGAGCATCTGTTTCATTCAGGAAATCTTAATGTGTTCTCTCTATTCATGTTGATTGTAAACAGATATCACATCACTGTTCAGTAATATATCGCTAATGAATAAATAAATAACAATATATTCACCAAGATTGCAAATATTGGTGCAGGAATGGCAATGGTTTTGATGCTGCAGGGTGTGCATCTGTGTGCACAATGAGGCTAACTTGCATTGTTGTGGGCCTGCTCCTGGGTACGGCATAAGCAGTCAGCAACAGGTCCAGGCAGCAGGCCATAGAGGAATAATTCCTGACTGTTGTCACTCTTCTGCAGTTACATTCATGCCCATGTATCCTTGAAGAGGGAGCACACAGTCTCCACCGGCACCTTTGAAGTTTTTAGAGACGGGAAGGCTCATGAATGAAGGGAGGCTGGAATGCATCATTTCTCCCTCCAACTCAATTTTGACTTCGTGTCTACTTTGCTTTCCTGTCATTTTTGATTGTTGTTATTTTCACACTGCCCCTGGTGGGCAATGCTTGTTGTTTGTTCATTTCTAATTGGGTGCATGGATAAATTAGTGGTGGACTTCAAAAATAAAGTTGGAGCAGCATGGTGGCTCAATGGTTAGCACTGCTGCCTCACAGCACCAGGGACACAGGTTCAATTCCAGCCTCAGGCAACTGTCTGTGTGGAGTTTGCACATTCTCCCCATCTCCATCTGAGTTGCTGCCAAGTGCTCTGGTTTCCCCCTCAACAGTCCAAAGATGTGCAAGTTAGGTTGATTGTCCATGCTAAATTGCCCATAGTGTCCAGGGATGTGTAGGTTAGGTGGATTAGTTATGGGAAATACAGGGTCACAGGGATAAAGTAGGGGGCTGAATCTGGGTGGGAAGCTCTTTGAAAAGTTGGTGTGGACTTGTTGGGCTGAATGGCCTGTTTGCACACTGTAGGCATTCAATTCTAAAACAAACACTGCTTCTGGTTGGCAGTGTTGGTGACCTGTTACACTGGATGAACTTTTAAAATCATGATGGGTGTCTAAAATAATGAAAAAAAACTGGGTTCTTGAGTAAAAGAAGAAAAGCTAGGTTCTTAGCCTCGAAGCCTTTAGAAAGAAATGAGCACCACAAGAACAGGAACTGGAATGCATTATCTGCCTGTCCAAAGCTAATTTGATTTATTTCACTCCCTTATTTCCCCACCTTTTTAACTTTTATCATTGTCTTGCTGCCTTAAATGGGCAGTTTTTGTCGTTTGTCAGCTGAGTGAATTGGTAAACTGGCGCTCTGTTTCACACATGAAGTGAATCTAAGCTCTTTGCTGCCCCTGGTGGGCAGTGTTGGTAATCTCTTACATTGGATGATTGGATAACTAGGTGGGAGGTGACTGAAAACAAGAGCCTCTTTCTTTAAGTAAAAACAAAACAAAAAAGAGGCTGGGCTTTTAATTCCTGTAGCTGTTAGAGATGGGTACACACCACTGAGGCTGGAGAGTATTATTTCTATCACCAACATGATTTTAATTTAGTTACTGTCTTTGTTTTTTTTCTCCTTTTTAGTTTTAGATGTTTGTCATTTTGTTACTCATAACCAGAGGATGCAATTTGTTATTAGGTGCTTTGCAAATTTGGTGATGGACTTATCTAAAAAAGAAAAGATGCCGGGTGCTTTATTCCGTAGTGCTGTAGAGTCTGCAAGCCACACATTGAGTTGACTATGTTAAATTACTCTGTAGCGCCCAGGAATGTGCAGACTATGTGTGTTATTGTAGGGATACAGTCAGGTGGCTGGATGGGATGTTCTTTGGAGGGTTGGATGCAGACGCAATGGGCCAAATGGCTTCTTTCTGCACTCTAGGGATTCTATGAAATTTGAGGAATGATCAGAATGAGGAGCGTGAGAGTAAGTAGGCAGGATGGATGGAGGCTTTCTAATTCGAGAGAACAGAATGATTACAGGAAAGGGCACATTAAAATAGCAAAATACTTCAGGTGGATTATGATAAAGGTTAGGAAGAGAAGGATCCTGCTGGTAGGGAGGTATTACCGATCAAGTGCGTTACAATGCATTTTGGCAGGAGAAATAGAAAATGACAATATGAACAGAACATATTGAGATAACAAGGTGTAGATCTGGATGAACACAGCAGACCAAGCAGCATCAGAGGAGCAGGGAAGCAGACGTTTCGGGTCTGGACCCTTCAGAAAAATTTTGAGAACATATTGAGAGAGTAGATGGCAAAGCATCTGTGATTGTGAATGTGGTAAGTGTAGATATTGGCCCAGATCAACCGATTACTCTCACACCAGATCCAACTAGCACTAACCCTATTAAGGATTACCCATTTAATATGTCAGCGATTATTTCTGATGCCACCATCATTGGAAGGAGGCCAAAATATGCTGAACTTTTCTGTAATAGCTGTCGGGTTCCCACAAGTAAATTGTTTAATACTGCCAAAGCCACTTTGAAAAATACTGAGAGGAAGTGTGTAAGGTAAACCGGTGAGGGGTAAGGTAGTAGATGGGTAGTAAGGGTAGGACAACTGGCAAGTGGGTGAACATTTAATGTAAGTCAGATGTGAGGAGAATCCAGGGTTGGGGAGGGTGTATTCAGATCTTCCTTATGGGGAGGTGGTGTGGGGATGTGAATGATAGAGTTATAAAATATTACAGTGCAAGAAGAGGCCATATGGTGCATTGTGTCTGTGCTGGTTCCCAAAAGAGCTCCCAAGCTAGTCCCATATTCCTGCCCTATCTCCATAACCATCTAAATTCATCATTTTCAAACATATATTCAGATTTCTTTTGAAACGTCCCAAGGAACCTGCCTCCATCACTTTACCGGGTTTCACCTGACGAAGGAGAAGTGCTCCAAAACCTTGTGATTTTAAATAAACCTGTTGGACTATAACCTGATGTGATGTGACTTCTGACCTTGACAAATGTCCCAGACAGCACATTCCAAATCCCAACAACTCTCTGAGTAAGGAGGCTTCTCCTCACTTTGCTCCTAACTCACTAACTGAGAATCTTGAAATTGTTAGCCCTAGTTATTGACATACAAACTCATGGAAACAAAATATTCTCCTTTACCCTATCAAAATTGATCATGGTTTTGAACACCTCAGTAAGGTCTCCTCTTAATTTTAAATGAGCCCACATTTTTAAAATCTTTCCTTGCATCTAAAATCTCTCATTCAGGTTTAATTCTAGTAAAGAGATAACGGGGTGTAGAGCTGGATGAACACAGCAGGCCAAGCAGCGTCAGAGGAGCAGGAAAGCTGATGTTTCGGGTCAGGACTCTTCTTCAGAAATGGGGGAGGGGAAGGGGATTCTGAAATAAATAGAGAGAGGGGGGAGGCGGATGGAAGATGCATAAAGGAGCAGATAGGTGGAGAGGAGACAGACAGGTCAAAGAGGCTGGGATGTAGCCAGTAAAGGTGAGTGTAGGTGGAGAGTTAAGGTGGGGATAAGTCAGTCTGGGGAGGACAGACAGGTCAAAGAGGGGGGATGAGGCTGGTAGGTAGGAGGTGGGGGTGGGCCTTATGTGGGAGGAGTGGATAGGTGGGAGGAAGAACGGACTGGTTAAGGAGGCGGAGACAAGCTGGGCTGGTGTTGGGATGCAGTTGAGGAAGGGGAGATTTTGAAGCTTGTGAAGTCCACGCTGATACCATTGGGCTGCAGGATTCCCAAGTGAAATATGAGGTGCTGTTCCTGCAACCGTCGGGTGGCATCATTGTGGCACTGGAGGAGGCCCAGGATGGACATATCGTCCAAGGATTGGGAGGGGAAGTTGAAGTTTTTGCGACTGGGAGGTGCAGTCGTTTGTCGCAAACCAAGCGTAGGTGTTCCACAAAGTGGTCTCCAAGCCTCCGATGTAGAGCAGGCCACATAGGGAACAGCGGATATAGTATACCACCTTAGCAGATGTGCAGGTGAACATCTGCTTGATGTGGAAGGTCTTCTTGGGGCCTGGGATGGGGATGAGGGGTGTGGTGTAGGGGCAGGTGTAGCACTTCCTGTGGTTGCAGGGAAAAGTGCCGGGGGGTGGAGGGTCTGGTGGGGAGTGTAGAGCAGACAAGATAGTCGCGGAGGGAGTGGTTCCTCCGGAAGGCAGATAAGGGTGGGGAGGGAATAATGTCTTTGGTGGTGAGGTTGGATTGCAGATGGTGTAAGTGTCAGAGGATGATGCGTTGGATCCGGAGGTTGGTGGGATGGTACGTGAGGACGAGGGGGATTCTGCTTTTGTTGTTGTTGCAGGGAGGGAGTGTGAGGGATGAGTTGCGGGAAATGCGAGAGGCCTGTCTGCCTCCTCTCCACCTATCTGCTCCTTTATCCATCTTCCATCTGCCTCCCCCTCTCTGTCTATTTATTTCAGAATCCCCTTCCCCTTCCGCATTTCTGAAGAAGGGTCCAGACCTGAAACGTCAGCTTTCCTGCTCCTCTGATGCTGCTTGTCCTGCTGTGTTCATCCAGCTCCACACTGTGTTATCTCAGATTCTACAGCATCGGCAGTGCCTACTATCTCTTAATTCTAGTAAATCTCCTTTACACTATCTTCACGGCTTTAACATCTTCCATTAATTGAGTTACCTGGAGCTGAACACAATACTCTAAGTGTGGTCTAACCAATGATTTGTAGAGGTGTAACATCACTTCTTGCTTTTATACTCTGTGCATCTATTTATAAACCCAAAGATCTTAGAAGCTTTCTTAACAATCATTTCAACTTGCCTAGCCACTTTCAGAGGTTCATGCACATGAACCCTGATACCCATCTCCTCTCGTATTCCCCTCAAAGTTGTATCATTGAGCCTGTGTTGTCTCTCCGCGTTTTTTTCTACCAAATGCACTTCCCGACATTTCTCTGCTTTAGTGTTCATTTGCCAGGTAACTGCCCATTTGGCCAACTTGCCAATGTCTCTCTGAAGTCACTCAGCACTACCATCATAATTTACTACTCTCCCTAGCTTAGCTTGATCTGCAAATTTAGAGATTTTATGCCTCAACATCCATCTCCAAATCACTGATATAAATCAGAAAAAGCAAGGGTCCCAACAACAATCCATGGGGAGCACCACTGTCAACTTCTTTCCAATCTGAGAAATGTCCATCTATGCCTACCCTTTGTTTCCGAACTTCTAATCCATGCTGCCAAGGACCCATCAATCCAAAATGTTTCGAACTTGCTAACCTACTGCATCAGATGTTTTCTGAAAGTGAGCAGTAATGTTTTATTTCGGCAAGGAGGCAGCCATGCCAGCTGGGTCACGTAAGGTTACCTCAAAAGCAACAAAGAGTTGCATCACCATTCACCATCCAGTTAAGAATGATGGGCACATTCCCAATTTGAGAGAACCAGTCAGAGAACCACAATCAGTAAAGATAGGTGACAACACCTCCGCCACAATGATCCTCAACACAGTTGCCCCGCAAGGCTACATACTCTGCCCTTTACTCTACTCCTTATACACTGAGGACTGTGTGTCCATATCCAGTTCTAACTCCAAATTTGCTGATGACAACGCTGTAGCGGGTCAGGTCTTATACAAAGATGAGGCAGAGAGGAAGGAGATCGAGAACTGAGTAACGTAGTGTAAAGATAACAATCTCTCCCCCAATGTCAGCAAAATGAGGGAGCTGGTCATCAACTTCAGGAAGCAGAATGGAGGACATGCTCAATGGTGCTGAGGTGGGCATGGTCGAGATCTTTACGTTCCTAGAAGTAAATTTCATCAATGATCAGTCCTGGTCCATCTACGGTCAAGAGAGCACACCACACCTCTACTTCCTCAGAAGCCTGAAGAAATTTGGCATGCCCACAATGACTCTTACCGATTTTTACAGATGCACCATAGAAAGTATCCTAACTGGATGGATCACAATTTGGTATGGCAACTGCTGTGTCCAAGACTGTAAGAAATTACAAAGAGTTGTGAACGCTGCCCAGTCTATCATGAAAATTAGCCTTCCTTTCACTGACACCATTTACACTTCCCACTGCCTCAGGAAAGCAGCCAACATAAACAAAGACGCCTCCCACCCCAGTTATATTCTCTTCCAACATCTTCCATCAGGCAGAAGATAGAAAAGTTTGAAAACACGCACTGATAGATTTAAGAGTAGCTTCTTCCCCGCTGTTATCAGACTTAGGAAAAGCCTCTCGTATATTAGACTCGATCTTTCCCTGCATCTTCTCTGTAGCTGTAACGCTACAATTCTACATTCTGTTCTGTTACCCTGTGTACTTATGTAAGGTATGATTTGTCTGGTTAGCACACAAAACAATACTTTCTACTGTATTGCGATACATGTGACAATATAAAACAAATCAAATCAATTCTCTGGATGGCCCAACAAGAAAAAGTGGGCACCGCTAAGGAATGGAAGAGAATGCATGTACTATCAGGGTTTGCAAGGGTCAATGCTGAGGAGTACATTGGCAGTATGAGATGGGGTGAGGTTGTGGTTTTAAACCTCCAAGGAACCTACTTTATAGTCCCATGCTATCGAGTGAGCTAAGATGCCTCAGGAATAAGTCATATCACATCAAAATCCTTCAATGGATGTGGAGTTGAACAGAAAGTTACAATTGGACCTTCGCAATGATACAGGTCTAGCTGACTAGCTAAACCAGGCAGTGCGTCACCAAGACAATGAAAGGCTGTGCAACAGGACTCCCATTCTAACAGACATAATGCAGAGGCCTGTTTACAAGTGGTAAATTTCCACCAATTATTCAGCAACCAGCTGGTGGTTATGGGTGGGTGGGGTAGTGGATCATAATATCTGGGAGTTTCTAGGCACAAACTGACAACAGAAATTGCAATTACCAATTAATCATTCAACTTTTAATGAAGGCAGAGAGGTGATTGGATGTGTAACAAAAGTTGTTAGAAATTTACAGAAGAAACACAATGTGATTGATTAGCCAGGTTTCATGCTGGAACCTAACTTTCCTAGTAAGAACATTAGTTGTAATTGTAGCATGTGGGGCTTTTGTGGGATCTTAATTCACTGAATTTAAGAGGGAACTGTCCCTTCTAAAGAAGTGAAGTGCTCGACATAAAATGCTGTGTTGTGGTGAAATTTAATGCGCAGATTTTGAAAGTGGCTTTAAATGTTGCTAAGAATTTTCTGGGCACAGAAGATACAACGGTGGATTATTAATGGTTGATTAAGGCTAAGTTGAAAGAGTTAGTGGATAAATGAAAGTAGAAGCTAAAGAACTATCTAGTAAGGAGGAGATGCTTAGAAGTAGGCCACTCAATGTCATGAGCTTATCCTGCCATTCTATGAGGTCACAGCTGACGTGATAATCCTCAACTCCACTCTCCTGCCTTGACCAGCATCCCTTGATTGTCTTACTGACTAAAACTATCCATCTGTCTCTGTGGCCCATCCCATTGCAGTAGCTTTAGGCTGGCAGTTTATGAGCAGGCACAAGGAGCCGTTGTGATCTGCAGCTGACAGCCCATCAACACTTGCCGACTAGGACCATACCCTTCAAATAGGCTGAGACAACAAGGGTCTAGACCTGAAACGTCAGCTTTCCTGTTCCTCTGATGCTGCTTGGCCTGCTGTGTTCATCCAGCTCTACACCTTGTTGTCTCAGATTCTCCAGCATGGGCAGTTCCTACTATCCCCTCAGATAGGCTGCCATCTTTGGGAAGGACCTGGAATTGCCATCGCCATGCCTACAATTGACCACTTGATGGATTTAATTGTCCATCTGCCTTTACCAGATAGGTAACTGCTGCCACATTGGCGTTGGTTTCATTGATGTTGCTTCGATGCAGGGTCACTTATGTAGCTAACCCCTAAAGTCAATGTTTCCTCCTGGTCCCATCTCCTAACATGCTGTCTTCATGAGGAGCCTAAATAACAGCATCAATCTGACAGGCTGAATGGTCTGGTTTCATGTTGTATGTCTGCTATAATTCTGTGTGATGTTTTAACGAATGAAACTGTAAATAAATAAGCTGACAATAATTGGTCTCATTCTGCTTCTGATTTTGTCTGGTGCCTTCATTTCAAATAGGTTCTCTTGTTCTGGTCCTTAGCCACATGCACCCCTCCAACACATGGGCCTGTTGAATACCCCTTCTGGGCAATAGCACAGGGCTGGTGTATGATCATCTTTCAGTATTGTGTGGATTCCCATTGTGGCCAGAGTGAGAAATGAAAACAGAAGGTGCTGGAAAAGTTCAGCAGGTCTGGCAGTATCTGTGAAGAAAAAAATCAGAGTTAATGTTTTGGGTCCATTGACCCTTCCTCAGAAGTTCTGACCCGAAACGTTAGCTCTGATTTTTTTCTTCACAGATACTGCCAGACCTGCTGAACTTTTCCAGCACCTTCTGTTTTTGTTCCTGATTTCCAGCATCCGCAGTTCTTTCGGTTTTTATTTGACCAATGAAAGTTGTCCAAGCTGAGGGCTCCACCTTGTGGCAGGTAAGGAAATAAGGAAATATCTTTCAAATATAAAGGGTGGAAAACAGTGAGTCATGGCAAATAGTTATATTTCGGTTTGAATATGGTTCTCCAAGGGCTGATTCTAGGGTCACTGTTTTCCCCTGTTTTATATTTACAAATGACTTGAATAGTATGATGCAAGTTACAAAAATGAAACTTTTCTGAGGATACTGAACTTGGAGTAAACAGTGAGGGCAGGCAGTTGGACATGGGTAGGCCAGCAGGGTGGGCCAGAAAGGGACAAATGGAATTTAATACAGAGAAGAGCTTGAATTTAGCAGAGCTTAGAGATTGCCAATGAGGCAGCAATGTCGCCTGAATTGCCTGAGCATGCTGTATGTCAAAAATAAAACATAGACACAGTGAATAAGTGAAGATAAAAGTATTTTTTTCAATTAGTTCACAAATTACAGTTGTGTTCCCTCTCATTTTTTTGCACGGAACTCCAAGGTCTGTACATAGATTCATAGAGTCCTACAGTACGGAGACCGGCCCTTTGGCCCAAACTGGTCCGTGCCGACCAAAATGCCCATCCACGTTAACGCCCGTTTCCCTGCACTTAGCCCATACCCTTCAAAACCTTTCCTATCCATGTATGCATCCAAATGCCTTTTAAATGTTGTTAATATACCCATCTCAACCACTTCCGCTGGCAGCTCATATGCATACCACCCTCTGTGTAAAAATGTTGCCCCTCAGGTTTCCATGTATTCTTTCCCCTCTTAGCTTAAACTGATGCCCTCTAGTCCTCGATTCTCCAACCCTGGGAAAATAACTGAGTGCATTCACCCCGTCCATGGCTGTCATGATCTTATACACTTCTATAAGATCCCCCCTCAGTTTCCTAACCTCTAAAGAAAAATGTCCCAGCTTGTCCAACCTCTCCCTGTAACTCAGTCCCTTAAGGCCTGGCAACTTATGGCAGGGACTTCCAACTCAGTGCTGGGATCAGTGAATGCCGATCACTGTGCATGGACTCTTGGGATGGTCACACAAGTTAAAATGATTGGTACTTACAAACGGCTTGACCATGTAGAATAAAAGGGACTGTACATACTAGCAATCTATAGTGTCAGGATAATGTTTCACCACAGCTATTGGTAGAATGTTTAACAAACAATGAATTACGAATTTACTTGAATAAAAAATGTTGTATTTGAAAGCTGGTCTCAGTATTGGTCACCGTGAAACTATCATTACTGGTTCAGTAATGGCCTTTAGGAAAGCAAGTCTGCCATCCTTGCTCATCCTTGGCCAACATGTGACTCTGGATCCATAGCTACCCGGTTGACACTTTACTGTTCTTTAAAATAGTCTAGCTCAATTTTGGCAGTTAGGGATGGGAACAAAATCATTGCCAGTGATGCACACATCTTTTTAAAGAACATATTAAAAAAAGTTGGGCTGTTGAAATACTTTAGTGTATGACCAATTGCATAATGCATCATTATTGAAGATTTCCTGGAGCATAATCAATAATACAATAGCTTCCTTATGTGCTGTGGACACCCTGCACCTTCCTTTCTGGAGAGGTGCAGGCTAGTTGAAATTAGTCCCAGGCTCCGTGATTTCTGGCCATTAGCCTATCTGCTAGTCCACCACAATGTTAGATTGCACTCTGTACTAATGTTCATCTCCAGGATGAACAAAGTTTTGAAATGTTTTCTGCATCATATTGAATAAGTGCAGGTTAATTATGCAGGAATCTCAGAATTATCAAATGTTGTCCCGGTATCTGTAATTTCCTGAGTGGGATTTCTTCCACTTTTTGAATGCTACTACAACCTGAACCTTCTTCCACAACTGGATTTCCTTGTGTGATCACATTGCAAGATAATCTGACTAGAAACAGATTTTTATCTCATTGAAAGTGCGATGTAAGGTGTGTGATTTCTAATATTTTAATATCACCTATTTTAGATTTTGGATTTTGAACAAGTGGCCCATGGGATTTTATCTGAGTCTGAAGAAATTTAATGATTAGCTTATAAGTATTCCTGTAGACATGTTTTAAAGCACAGTATGAGAGAAATGGAGAGTAATGTTGCATTATTTATATTGGAAAAGTTTTTACAAATATAAAGAAATGATAATGAGGAGCATTGCACTTCAGTTAAAAAGTTTTGGATTTTGTTTTGCCTTAGGGGAAATGCCCATTGTTTGAAGGAATCCATTTTGGTTTCAGTTCAGTTGGAAGCAGTCTTGGGTGAAGCTGGATGTGTAAGGCGGTCACTCCTGAAGAAGGGAGATTGCTCATAACTCTTTAAAAAATGCGTATGTTACCTTGCCGTAAGGAGCAATTTGGAAGCTCCAAACCAGAAGAGGTTGGTTAAAACTGTGAAAGAGTATTTGAAGGTGAGAAAGTCTAATTTCCTGAAGGTTCCAGGAAAAGGCTATCGGAGTCTCAGGAATGGGTATCAAAGCTACGATTAAACTAAACAATATAGATATAACAGAGAAGGAAATCCTGTCTGGTGTTAGTTCTGTAAAGACGTGTTATTAAGATTAATGGCATTGCATTTTATCATACTTTGGAACTTGTGTGATTTGTAAATTTTTGTTTTACCTTAAGTTTTGCGCAATAAACTTCTGATTTATTATTTGAACCAAATCTGCAAAATTTTGTCACATGTTTCAGTGCAAGACTAAATTGTTAAAGAAAACAAAAAAAAAATCAAATTTCTGTCTAGGACCTGATTCATCCAGTAATAACATCAGCTGTGGCAGGGCTCTGGGACCAGAACAGAAGTTGATGGTCATTGAAATTTGGGCTGAAATTGCTAAACATTTCATTTTTCCCTTCACAGATATTTTCCCAACTAATGTTGCCTAGAAAAATTTACAGACAGAAATTCAGATCAATAAATACTCAGCGTTCACAGCAGAGTGCCATCAGTTCCTGATTGGGGTCTGTACTTGGAGCCACACTTGGAGGGGAAATATACAGAAACAAGCCGGATTCTACAGAGGCCCCAAACTGTTTGCATCCCCTAGTCACTCCTAAGATGTGAGAAATGGAAGGAAGGATTTGATGTTCTATTTGTAAACAAGGTCCTGAAAATCCATAGGAGGACATTGGTATACTTACAGGATAATGTCAATGCAAATACCCTGGAACAGTTAAAAATTCAGCGAGGACACCAATAACCAATTCAGAGTTTATCCCTCTGAGTCCTTTTTGTACGTTTATTTCTGTTTAAATCAGTTTGAGTTCTGTCAAACTATCTGCTTCCATCTCTTGAGATAAAAGGTACTGCGGATGCTGGAGAATCCGAGATAACAAGCTGTGGGGCTGGATGAACACAGCAGGCTAAGCAGCATCATAGGAGCAGGAAAGCTTGACGTTTCGGGCCTAGACCCTTCATTAGAAAATCAGTTCTCTGCTTCCATCTCTTAATTCTTCTCATGTTGTACTGTGCTCTTATTTACTTCTTAATCTGTTTATGGGATATTGTCCATGCCAAAATATAGAGGGCAGTTAAATATCAACAACATTACTGTGGGTCGGAAGACACTTGTAGGCCATACCAGGCAAGGATGGCAGAAATACCCTCTCTAAAGGACATTTGTAAACCAGGTGAATTTTTATGACAATTGACAATGGTTACTTGTTGCCATTAAAACAGCTTTTCCAGGTTTTCATCAAAATCAAATTTCACCATCTGCCGTGATGGGATTTGAGCCCATGTCTCCAAAACGCTAGACTGGACCTTTGGATTACTAGTCCAATGACAGTATTACTACTCCTGTAAAGTCCAGTCCATGTCATGCTTTGGTGCAGCAAAGTTCTGAGATGTCAAACTTACGATTTCTTTTCTGTTCACTGTGATCAAAACTCTCACCATTTCAGGCTCAATTGTTGGATGGACTCCAAGTACTTCCGAGAATATTTCCTAACAGAAAAATCTGTTGACTAATTTTGATTGTTTAGTCTGTTCACTTCCTGACTTGTTACAAATATAATATTTAACAGCAGGATTTAAACGCTTTGGGAGGCACCTCCATCTGGGGCAGCTCCATCTGGAATCAATCCTCAGGAATTATAACTACACATGATTAATAAAAGTTTAAAACTGACTGAGAACACTGACCATTGACATTCCGGTGTTGATTCTATTCACGCGGTCATCCTTAATTTGAGATTTTAAATCTTCTGTAATGTATTTAGTTTATCATACTTTAATATTTTACCATCAGGAAACTGGGTGAATTTTTCCCAACTAATGTTGTCCAGAAAACTTTACAGGCAGAAATTCAGATCAATAAATACTCAGTGTTCACAGCAGAGTGCCATCTGACTGATCTACAATATAAAGCCCAAGTAAAGTGTTAGACATTAGCCTGAAGAGTACAGATGGGAAACAAGTGGCTAAATTTTACAGAAAAAATGACAAAGTCAATCTCGGGGAGTTTCATGGAGGCTTTCTCTCTGCGAGCTCCAATGACTTATCTCACGCATTTTCTCTGCACCCCTCAGTATGAATGTACCATGACTTAATAGCACTGCACCCACACTGTCAAGTATTTACCAGCAGAGCAAGTACTTTTCACTGTCAGAAATCTTTGGGATTTCTACTGCAAGTGCCATATTTAAATACAACCTGTGCACCAGGTGTCAAACAGGAATAGCCCTTCACAGTACATATAATCAAAGGGCAATGTCTGGGAGAAAATAGATGGCACAGATGATATTTCTTTGCGAATAGAATCTCACATTCATCAACATATTACTTTGTTACACTACCTTGATCAGCTACCTGATCAACTGTCATTGTGCAAAAATCAAGCTGCACAGGCTACTTAGTCTCAGCACCATGTCATGGCAGATCCTTGTGTATGGGAGTGCCATTCTTTTCCTAAGGCCCAGCAAACATCTGGTTCAATGCCAAAGTATGAATTGTTGGAAGACAATTAAACAATTGTTAATGTTAATTTCTATCAAATAACAGGAGCATGGGTTTCCTCCGGGTGCACCGGTTTCCTCCCACAGTCCAAAGATGTGCACATTAGGCGGATTGGCCATGCTAAGTTACTCGTAGTATACATGGATGTGCAGGTTAGGTGGATTAGCCATGGAAAATGCAGGGTTTCAGGGACGGGGTGGTTCTGGGTTAGATGCTCTTCAGAGGGTTGGTGTGGACTTGTTGGGCCGAGCAGCCTGTTTCCACACTGCAGGGATTATATGAACAGGAAAAGTGAAGAAAAGAAACGAATAAAAAAGGTAACATTTGCTTCTGGAGACAAAGAGGGCTTCTTGTCTGTTGAGCAACACCAAGTTTACAGTCAATGAATGACGACCTCAACCAACTCAAATCAACTGAAAGTGAATGTTAATTAACTCCTGTCTAACATGTTGCCCTTGATGCTGCACCAATCTATCATGCAGGGGGAGATGTACCTCTTGTCCCATTGTCTTCATCTTCTTTGATTTTTTTCAAAGAAGTGGCCAGGCATGTAGCTGAGGACATCTGACATACTCTAGTAGGACTTCAGCAAGCCTTTGATAAGATCCAGCATGAGAAACTGATATCAACGATAAGAGCTCAAGGGATCCAAGGAAATTTAGCTAATCAGGTCCATAAGCGGCTGAGGGAGAGGGAAGTGGTTGAGGTGTGTATTTGTGATTGGAGACCTGTGTCCAGAGGAGTTCCACAGAGACCAGTGTTGGATCCCTGGCTGTTTGTGGTATGCATAATTTTTTTAAACGTGAACATAGGAAGGTTGATGAGTAAGTTCATGAATTATATCAAAAATTACAGATATAATTTGGTCAGATGGACTGATCAGTGGCAAATGGAATTTAACCTGAATAAGTGCTTGGGCGGCACGAACGCAGCAATACATGATGAATGGTAGGAGCATGTGAAGCACCAAGGATTAGAAGGATCTCGCTATGCATGTCCATTAGTCCCATACATATCTGCTGCTTTGTGCCTTTAAGACGGTGATCAGAGGATACCTTTTATCAGCACAGACACAGCGTTAGGAATCAAAATCAGATGGATGGGTAACTGCCAGGAGAGGGAAGAAAGTAGTTCAGAAGTCTCTTGTGGCTATTCCGCTCTCAAATGTACCCAGTTTTGGGTGCTGCTGAAAAGGAATCTCAAAGAAGATAATTGAAAAGGCAGCTAGACCTTGGGCATTTAGAATAAATCTTGCGTTAGATGGGGTTTGTCAAAACTTAAAAGAATAATTGTTTTCAGAGACTGCCCTATCAATGGTACAGACGGGAGATTCTGTGGAAGTGAGCATGAATCTAGGATAGTACGTAACTTTCCTGGTGCCAGGATTAAGGACGTCTCAAAATGTTTGAAGCATACAGTTAAAGGGGAGAGTGAGAAACCAGAAGTTATTGTGCACAATGGGACGAATGACATAGTTTAAGAAAAGATTAAGGCTTTACAGAGTGAATATAAGACGTTAGGCAGAAGATTAAAAAACAGAACTTCAACGGTAGTAATCTCTGGTTTACTCCCATGTCCCAAGCTTGAAAGAAGAAAAGAATAAAAGGATAAAGAAGGTAAATCAACAGATAAAGAAGTAGTGTAATGATCAGGAATTTAGGTTCTTGGAACATTGCGATCTCTTCTGGGACAGAAAAGACCTGCTGAAAACAGATGGGTTTCACCTATACTGGAAAGAGACCAATATCCTAGCGGGAAGATTTGCTAATACTATTAAGGGAGACTGTAAACTATTAGAAAAGAGGATCCTAAGTAGCAGAATAAATAGAAAAGTAGATGGCGATGGTTTTGAATCTGAAAAGCACAAGTTAATTAGAATAGACAGGCAAGAGCAAGTCAGAGAATGAAGTAGGTAACTCTGAACAATTAAATTGCATTTATTTCAAAATAAGGTGTCTTACAAGTAAGGCTGATGAACTCAGGGCATGTTTGGGTACATTAGATTGAGACGACCTAGCTATTACAGAAACTTGGCTGAGGGATGGACAAGAAAGTCAAATCAACGTTCTGAGTTTCAGATGCTATAGGAAAGATAGAAAGACAGGCAAAACAGGGAGGGGGACTGGCATTCTTGATTGAGGAAAGCATTGCTGTTTGAACTAGAGAAATTATTTCTGAAAAATTGTCCAGTAAAAATATATAGGTTGAAATTAGAAATAAAAAAAAATTGATCACCTTGTTGGGATTATACTATCGACTCCCTCAACTGTCAGAGGGAAATTGAGGAACAAATATGTTATGGAGAACTCAGATATATGTAAGAATAGTAAGGTTGAAATAGTAGATGATTCTACTTTTGAAAACATTGACTGGGACTGCCATAACGTTAAAGGTTTAGCTGGTGAAGTAGTTGTTAAATGTTTTCAAGAAAAGTTTCTTTATCAATATGCAAATGTTCCTTTTAGAGCAGATTAAGTGGGTTGGCCACGTTAAATTGCCCGTAGTGTCTCGGGGGGGAAATGCAGGGGTAGGCTAGGGCGTGGGTTTGGGTAAGATGGTCTTTGGAGGATTGGTGTGGACTCCGAGGGGCGAATGGCCTGATTTCACAGTGCAGGGATTCTATGATTTCTATGAAAACCTGACCTAGTGAATCCCAGGACATTGTGGGAAGTTAGGGAGGAAACTGCAGGGCCCTTTGCAGAAATATTTGTATCATCTGTAACTATGGGCGAGGTGCCAGATAACTGGAGGCTGGTTAATGTTTGACCTTTGTTTAAGAAGAGATGCAAGGAGAAACCTGGGAACTATAGACCCGTGAATCTGACTTTGGTGTGAGTAATCTGTAGGAAGTGATTCTAGAAAATGTGATATAAATGCATTTGGATAGGCGAGAAATGCTTAGGGATAGTCAGGTTTCATGCGAAGGAAATCCTGTCTCGCAAACTTAACTGCTGTTTTTGAGGAAATCAGCAAGAAGTTTGATGCAGGCAGAGCGGCAGCCATGTTGTGGAGGTGCCGGAGTTGAACTGGGGTGGACAAAGTCAGAAGTCACATGACATCAGGTTATAGTCCAACAGGTTTATTTGAAATCACAAGCTTTTGAAACGCTGTCCCTTCATCAGGTGAAGTGAAAATTGTCTTAACAGCTGGAAACAGAAAGTGATGGTGGAGGTATAGTAGGAACTGCCGATGCTGGAGAATCTGAGATAAAACATTGTGGAGCTGGATGAACACAGCAGGCCGAGCAGCATCAGAGGAGCAGGAAAGCTGACGTTTCGTGTCGGTGATGGTGGAGGGTTGTTTTTCGGACTGGAGGCCTGTGGCCAGCAGTATTCCCCTGGGATTGGTGCTGGGTACACTTCTGTTTGTTATTGACATAAATGATTTGAATGAGAATATAGAAGGCATGGTGAATAAGTTTGCGGATGACACCAAGATTGGTGGTATAGTGAACAATAAAGAAAGATATCTAAGATTACAAAGGAATCTTGGCCAATTGGGTCAATAGGCCGAAGAGTGGCAGATGGAGTTTAATTTGGATAAATGTAAGGTATTGCATTTTAGTAAGACAAACAAGGGCAGGGCTTGTACAATTAAATGTAAAGCCTTGGGCGTTGTTGTAGAGCAGGGAGACCTAGAGGTTCAGGTATATAATTCTTTGAAGTTTGCATTCACATATAGACAGGGTAGTTTAAAAAGGTGTTTGGCATGCTTGCCTTCATCGCTCAGACTTTTGAGTATAGGAGCTGAGACAGTAGGTTGAGGTTGTACAGGATGTTGGTGAGACCTCTTTTGGAGTATTGTGTGCAATCCTTGCCTCCCTGTTATAGGAAGGATTGTGTTAAGCTGGAGAGGGTTCAGAAGAGATTTACCAGGATATTGCTGGGAATGGAGGATTTGAGTTATAAGGAGAGTCTGGATAGGCTGGGACATTTTTTTCACTGGAGGATATAAGGTTGAGAGGTGACATTATAGAGGTTTACAACATCATGGTGGGTCTAGGTAAGGTGAATGGCAGGTGTCTTTTCCCAAGAGTGGGGTATTTCAAGACTGGGGGCATGTTTTTAATGTGAGAAGAAGAAAGATTTAAAAAAGCCACGACAGGCAATTACTTTACACAGAGAGGGTCGTTTGTGTGTGGAATGAACTTCCAGAGAAAGTGGTGGATGTGGATACATTTACAATGTTTAAAAGACATTTGGATGAGTGCATGAATAAGAAACGTTTGCAGATATATGGTCCAATTGTGGGCAGATAGGACTAGTTTAGTTTGGGAATATGGTTGGCCCGAAATGCCTCTCTGATTCTAAAATCAAAAATAAGAGTTGTACAAATCTGCTACTCCAGAACAGACCTTTTAAGAGACTTTGCTGTGACTTTAGAATCATGCCTCAGACCATTGGATCTCTGCCTAAAGATTGAATTTGGTGTTACCAAACATTTTGTTCAATCCAGAAACATGTCTCTTCACTTACGACACCCAAATTGTTCAACTTGAAGTTGATTATCTGGAGGAGAACAGAACTAATCTGACAATAAGTTTGAGCATCTGCCCATGTGGGACATTGACCCTGATCCCACTAATGCCTAAGACAGTCATCCACATCTCTGGAAACATAACCTGGCACTTGGCTTTCACATTGCACTGGAGAAATTAGTAGAATTATTCAATTCAGGGATATAGGTTGATCCCCGAAAATAACAAAACTATGCCACAGTCAGCTTTTATTTCAATTCTAATCTTCTACCTACTCCAGGCTTACTTGACGTCAGTTCTCAATGGGCAAGCTACTGCCAAGCAGAACCTGGAACCCACTGTGGGCTCAAAGTGCATTGACTTTAAGATTCAGAGTCCTCTATTGCCTCCAATGCTGTGGGATATGTTGAGGCTACTGACGTTAGAGAAGGAGTATTCTATACTTGCAGTGCCTTTCCAGGGCCATTGTTTACAAATTGAATGCATTTTCATTTCTCTTCAAGTTTCACATCTCAGAGAAAGTTAACAAGTTGCACAGAGTGAGCGGTCGCACTAAGGACATACTAGTTCCTTCTCTGTTGTTCCAAGCAGGGATAACAACCAGTGCCTGATGTGCAAGCAGCAGAAATTTTCTGTGAAAAGTAAAATCTTCACTGACTTCCTCATGAATTTTGCACATACACGCAATTAACGTCCGTGGGGAGTGCAGGGTGGTGGGAGGGTGCAGACTGGGGTTGGGGTGGGTGGGGGTGGGGGGGTGCGGTGTGGTGGGAGACAGCAGAGTTGGCATTAATGCTGACACTGACGGTTAAGCTGGGCATGTGAGTGGATGATATTAGACAAGAGATTGTTTGACTAAAGCTGGGGAGGAGATTGGGTAACATACACTAGGAGGGTCATGAATCTTTGGAACCCTAGAGGAATTGGAGCCTAAGTCGTTTAAATCTGGGTTTGACAGATTATTAGCAATTGGGGAGTTCAAGGTTATGGAAAAGAGGTGGGAAAGTGAAGCTGAGTTCAAAATCAGGTCAATGATTCTTATTGATTGGAGAAGCACACTTGAAATGCCATAAGACTCACTGCCATTCTTACTTTGTATGTTTCATGTTCTTAAAAACCTGGTGATCAGGATGTTGATTCTTGATCTTCCTTCTCCAGGTGTTCTCACTGTCGGTACAGGGTGATTGATTCACAGTTATAAAACTCTCTGAATTATTCATTAAAAATCGCAGCTTACAGCAACTGGTCAGAGGAAATAAGTTGGGTATCTTCAGACTTAGGATGCTTTTCACTGAAGAGCTCCTTCTCTTCCAGTTTGTTTGGACATTAGGAAAGGCCCATTTCATTAGCATTCCATTTTTGCTGCAAGATTTAGCCCAGTATTTACCAGTAATGTAAACTTTATCGCCATTGTGCACCATAACATTGATTGTTTTCTCATTTTCCATTCTGTTTCTAATTGATGTTTCACATAAAATTTAAAAAATGACAAATTTCTTTGTACAATCTCTAAATATTTAAGGTCATTATTCAACTCCAATCTCTGTCCATCATAATATAAGCATAATATTCTAGTGTGAGTGTTCAGGACCAGATTAGCAATTTCTATCAAAATGACTGCTGGGATTCTACATTTTCATCATTGTTCAGTGTACATAATCCGGAACAATGGTATATAATTTAATGTCTACTGATGATTGATTTCAGAGGTCTAGTTAAAGTGATGGGACGGATTTGAATAGATTTATACTTCTGGTTACACTCGCTTATAGATGATAAACAGCTGAGTTGATATGGTTACATTGTTTCAGTTCAAGTTTATTGTAAACTATTTTCAGATCTAAACTATTGGATCTACAGAAAAGGCATGTTAAGAGTGCTGAACGTTTTCTCAACTTTATAATATTTTAACAGGAGACAGCTAATTGGACACTGCATTTACCTGACTGTGCAACCTCTGAGTCAGGCTTGTTGTGTGCATGAGCTATGTATCCATGGATGGAGAATATGACAAATCAGCAAACACACTCATAGTACAATTGTCAACAGAGCCAATGAAGGCATCTTGGTAACAGTTATTGTGGAACCTGTTGTAGGATGACAGCATTATTAACCTACGAGAACTCACCGAGGAAGAAGAGAAAATTTAGATTTCTGCATCTTTCCAGACCTGGTAAAGAGACGGCTTAATTAGTCAGCACTAGGAGACTTTGAGAAATGCCTTACTATAATTTGCCTTTAAAAACTGAAAGAACTGTGTATGCTGGAAAGCAGAAACAAAATCAGAAATTGCTGGTAGAGCTCGGGAGGTCTGGCAACATCTATGAAGAGAAATCAGAATTAATGTTTCGGGTCTAGTGACCCTTCCTTACAACTAATGGCACCTAGGAGAATTTTTTTTTATGCAGAAGATAGGGTGGGGTGAAGGGATAAGGCATAAATGATAGATAGGGATAGAGCCCAAAGAGAGACAAGAACAGTTGGACAAACAAAGGAGTGGATAACGATCAGGTTAGGAGGGTGAATAGCTGTTAATGGAGTTTGTTAGTTGCTAACAATGGGTTGTATGTAATAGCAGAACAAGTGATAACAAGGCCTGGTGTGTGGGGGTGGGAGGACATGGGAGAGCCCAAGCCTGAAAATTGCTGAACTCAATATTGCATCTAGAAGGCTGTAGAGTTCCCAAACTGAAAAGCAGGTGCTGTTCTTCCAGCTGTTCAACTATCCTATCCCATCCAAATCCACCACATCCCATCATATCTCATTTAATGTTAAATTCAATATCTGCTGATGTATAGAAGACAAAAATAATAAATTAATCTTCTCACACAGCTTTCTGCTGATTCCCTGACACAAGGGACAACAATGGAAGATAACAAGCATGGGGCTGGATGAACACAGCAGGTCAAGCAGCATCATAGGAGCAGGAAAACTTGACGTTTCGGGCCTAGACCCTTCATCAGAAATGGGGGAGGGGAAGAGGGTTCTGAAATAAATAGGGAGAGAGGGGGAGGTGGATAGAGGATGGATAGAAGAGAGGATAGGTGGAGAGGAGGCAGAGATTATGAGAGAGTTGCAGTGGGAGAGAGATTCCCTGAGGTTTGTCCGGAGAGAGGAGGGTAACTTCTTCAGGGAGGGCATCCTTAGAAGAGGCTTCGCAGTGGGGTTGAAATTGTATCAGAGATAAAAGGTACTGCAGATGCTGGAGAATCGAGATAACAAGCATGGGGCTGGATGAACACAGCAGGTCAAGCAGCATCATAGGAGCAGGAAAACTTGACGTTTCGGGCTTAGACCCTTCATCAGAAATGGGGGAGGGGAAGACAGTTCTGAAATAAATAGGGAGAGAGGGGGAGGCGGATAGAGGATGGATAGAAGAGAGGATAGGTGGAGAGGAGGCAGAGATTATGAGAGAGTTGCAGTGGGAGAGAGATTCCCTGAGGTTTGTCCGGACGGAGGAGGGTAACTTTGTAAAAAGTTGGTAAAAAGAGGGTAAAATTGAAAGAAATCTTTCTTTCAATTCCTCCCACTTCCTACAGACAAAGGGGGTGGCTATGGGTACCCGCATGGGCCCAAGCTATGCCTGCCTCTTTGCAGGTTATGTGGAACAATCCCTCTTCCGTACCTACACTGGCCCTAAACCCCACCTCTTCCTCCGTTACATTGATGACTGCATCGGCGCCGCCTCGTGCTCCCACGAGGAGCTCGAACAGTTCATCCAATTCACCAACACTTTCCACCCCAACCTGAAGTTCACCTGGACCATCTCCAACACTTCTCTCTCCTTCCTGGACCTCTCTGTCTCCATCTCGGGCAACCACCTAGAGACAGATGTCCATTTCAAGCCCACTGACTCCCACAGCTACCTGGAATACACCTCCTCCCACCCACCCTCCTGCAAAAATGCCATCCCCTATTCCCAATTCCTTCGCCTCCGCCGCATCTGCTCCCAGGATGAGACATTCCAATCCCGCACATCTCAAATGTCCTCATTCTTCAAGGACCGCAACTTCCCCCCAACAGTGGTCGAGAACGCCCTCAACCGTGTCTCCCGCATTTCCCGGAACACATCCCTCACGCCCCGTCCCCGCAACAATAACCAAAAAAGAATCCCCCTTGTCCTCACATACCACCCCACCAACCTCCGGATCCAACGCATCATCCTCCGACACTTCCGCCATCTGCAATCAGACCCCACCACCAAAGACATTTTGCCCTCCCCACCCTTATCTGCCTTCCGGAGGGACCACTCCCTCCGCGACTCCCTTGTCCGCTCCACACTCCCCTCCAGCCCCACCACATCCGGCACTTTTCCTTGTAACTGCAGGAAGTGCTACACCTGCCCCCACACGTCCTCCCTCACCCCAATCCCAGGCCCCAAGAAGACTTTCCACATCAGGCAGAGGTTCACCTGCACATCTGCCAATGTGGTATACTGCATCCGCTGTACCCGTTGTGGCTTCCTCTACATCGTGGAAACCAAGCGGAGGCTTGGGGACCGCGTTGCAGAACACCTGCGCTCAGTTCGCAACAAACAACTGCACCTCCCAGTCGCGAACCATTTCAACTCCCCCTCCCATTCCTCAGACGACATGTCCATCCTTGGCCTCCTACAATGCCACAGTGATGCCACCCGAAGGCTGCAGGAACAGCAAATCATATTCAGCCTGGGAACCCTGCAGCCCAATGGCATCAATGTGGATTTCACAAGCTTCAAAATCTCCCCTCCCCCAACCGCATCCCAAAACCAGCCCAGCTCATCTCCACCTCCCGAACCTGTTTTCCCTCTCGCCTCAAGCCACACCCCCATCTCCTATCTA
>JAHRHZ010000267.1:5610876-5642808 GCA_024137785.1 Ginglymostoma cirratum | reverse complement strand
GTGGAACAATCCCTCTTCCGTACCTACACTGGCCCTAAACCCCACCTCTTCCTCCGTTACATTGATGACTGCATCGGCGCCGCCTCGTGCTCCCACGAGGAGCTCGAACAGTTCATCCAATTCACCAACACTTTCCACCCCAACCTGAAGTTCACCTGGACCATCTCCAACACTTCTCTCTCCTTCCTGGACCTCTCTGTCTCCATCTCGGGCAACCACCTAGAGACAGATGTCCATTTCAAGCCCACTGACTCCCACAGCTACCTGGAATACACCTCCTCCCACCCACCCTCCTGCAAAAATGCCATCCCCTATTCCCAATTCCTTCGCCTCCGCCGCATCTGCTCCCAGGATGAGACATTCCAATCCCGCACATCTCAAATGTCCTCATTCTTCAAGGACCGCAACTTCCCCCCAACAGTGGTCGAGAACGCCCTCAACCGTGTCTCCCGCATTTCCCGGAACACATCCCTCACGCCCCGTCCCCGCAACAATAACCAAAAAAGAATCCCCCTCGTCCTCACATACCACCCCACCAACCTCCGGATCCAACGCATCATCCTCCGACACTTCCGCCATCTGCAATCAGACCCCACCACCAAAGACATTTTTCCCTCCCCACTCTTATCTGCCTTCCGGAGGGACCACTCCCTCCGCGACTCCCTTGTCCGCTCCACACTCCCCTCCAGCCCCACCACATCCGGCACTTTTCCTTGTAACTGCAGGAAGTGCTACACCTGCCCCCACACGTCCTCCCTCACCCCAATCCCAGGCCCCAAGAAGACTTTCCACATCAGGCAGAGGTTCACCTGCACATCTGCCAATGTGGTATACTGCATCCGCTGTACCCGTTGTGGCTTCCTCTACATCGGGGAAACCAAGCGGAGGCTTGGGGACCGCTTTGCAGAACACCTGCGCTCAGTTCGCAACAAACAACTGCACCTCCCAGTCGCGAACCGTTTCAACTCCCCCTCCCATTCCTCAGATGACATGTCCATCCTTGGCCTCCTGCAATGCCACAGTGATGCCACCCGAAGGCTGCAGGAACAGCAAATCATATTCAGCCTGGGAACCCTGCAGCCCAATGGCATCAATGTGGATTTCACAAGCTTCAAAATCTCCCCTCCCCCAACCGCATCCCAAAACCAGCCCAGCTCATCTCCACCTCCCTAACCTGTTTTTCCTCTCACCCCAAGCCACACCCCCATCTCCTATCTACTAACATCATCCCGCCCCCTTGACCTGTCCGTCCTCCCTGGACTGACCTATCTCCTCCCTACCCCCCTACCTACACTCACCTTCACTGGCTCCATCCCCGCCTCTTCGACTTGTCTGCCTCCTCTCCACCTATCCTCTCCTCTATCCATCCTCTATCCGCCTCCCCCTCTCTCCCTATTTATTTCAGAACCCTCTTCCCCTCCCCCATTTCTGATGAAGGGTTTCGGCCCGAAACGTCAAGTTTTCCTGCTCCTATGATGCTGCTTGACCTGCTGTGTTCATCCAGCCCCATGCTTGTTATCTTGGATTCTCCAGCATCTGCAGTACCTTTTATCTCTTTTCACTGAAATTCTAACTGGCATCTTCTAGAAATCTTTTATCTGTATCTACTTCTAGTCTTTATATCTGTACTTCAGACAATAGTTGCATCACATTTTTACCTAGTATTCTTCAAAAATCTGGTAGAGTAAACTGATCTTTGAGCTTTGCTGTTAGCTATTTTTAAACTGGACCACTCAATGAAGAAGTAAAAACATGTAAAATGAATGAGATAAATTCATGGTTCAAACTGATCATGCTGCAAGTCGGCTTCGTTGTCATGGCATAATTGTATTGTTACTTTTACTTCAGCATCCACTGGTTTGGAGAAGCCTGACTGGCTTCAGATGTAGAATGTAATTCCTTCAGAGGCTCCCTCCAGGGTAGCCCTTTGAATCAGGAGTATGGTCAGAACCACATATGGGAATGTCGCTGTGAAATAAACTACCTGAACAAAGAGAGAAACTTGGTAGATCTTTCTGTTTTGCGTTTACAACATTTACAGCATTCAATCCAAGTGAATAGAAAAATAATATGATTAATGACTTCAAAGAATGAATCTGACGATGATTGGAAAAGTAATAAGTAAATGACAGCTGTACTTAAACCTGAGCTACAAAATGTAACTGAATATAAATAGCACAATATCATTCTATAATTTATTCCTGATATTCAGGGAAGTAAGACATTCAAAACGCAGAATGTAACACAGTATGATAAATATATTTCACTCCTCACACCTACGCCTCAGGTCTCTTTCCAATTCACATTGTCCAGACAAATCTCCTTTCACTCAACTAAAACTCTGACCTTAATCTGCTCAATCACTTCCCCCAGGCCAGCCCAGCTTCCAGAGCAATTGGAAATTCCCCCAGAGACCCTGTAACAGTGAGTGAACCCCTCAGATTGAGGGACACATTTGCAGTGGTTTGGGGAATTGCTGTTGTTCTTTCCCTCAGTAGAAAGATCTTCAGATCTCCCTCAGGCCTAAACTGTTGATGAATTATGGATCTCCCACTCCCCAAACAAATACTTGTAATATCACCTGGGAGATACACTAGCCACTTCACAAATGATTTATAAATTCCAGTTTCATTGTTCAAGAAACCTAGACTTTGTCACTAGCTATAACTCTAATTGTCACGAAGAATATAGCTTTCCTGAAGATTTGATGCCTTTTGATAGTGCTGCTCCAACTAACAGCCAGGCCAGAAGCAGGCAGAGGGCTAAACACCAGACTATCTCCCCAGTCTCATCCATTGAATTGGAATGGCCTAAAACCACATTACTGAATAAAATTACAAGGAAATAATTGAGTGTAAGGATTATGTTCATTATGTACAGAAAGAAGAAGTAGATATAATGTGCAGATATTATTGAGAAAAAGACACAATGTGTTGAAGCTTTTCATTTTGTATTTTATGAGGTCAATTCACATGAAATTAAGGGACCACAATAGCCATACTGTACGAGAAGAAAGCTGATTTGTTGCCAATAGACTCATTATTAGAGGCTTTTCCAGAGAGAATGCATCCGTTAATGATGTTTAACAGGTAACTGCCAATGTCTGGTCACATTTTAAACAAGTCCAGTTGACTCTAGTCAAGGGATTTCCCTGAAAAAAAACAGCCTGAGAATAATTGTGAGATAGTAAGAACTGCCCATGCTGGAGTCAGAGAAAACATAGTGTGGAGCTGGAGGAACACAGCAGGCCAGGCAGCATCAGAGGAATAGGAAATTTAACTCTTCAGTTCGGGCTCCAGCTCCACACTGTGTTATCTCTGAGAATAATTGTCATCTATTTTGTCAGGTTCAAACAGGAACACTATATGTACATTCTCTTTGTTTTCAAAGAATAAAGCACTGTGAATTAATATATGTAGTTTCCAGTACACAAAAGTGTTCCACACTACAAACTCAAAAGTCAATCTAAAATTCTTTTTCTTTGCACAGTCAGGGTTATGTCATATATGTTGTAAAATTATAGAATTACAGCTAATGCTGGACAATGTGTTGTGGGTTTTGTAAGCATGGGCTGGTTGAGTATGGTTAATATCATCCTTATTGTGGACAGCTGAAGAAATATGCAGTTTGATAGGATCTGCCAGGCTTTGGGGCATCCAACCTAACTGGCATCAAACTGGCACTGGCATTCATTCATCACTTTATTCGTTTGTATGATAGACAGAATGCTTAGTTGGTTTGACATAACATAATGTTAATGACAAATTCATTTGTGTTGCTGCTGTAAAGTTGCTGTGTGAAACAGCTAGCTTTACCTGTTTCTCAAACAGTCATGATACTTTAAACTTCCAGGGAAATGTGAGCTCGACTGGGTACTTTCAAGGACCAAATGGCCTTAGCCCATTCATAACTTTCTGTGATATACAGTGCAAAATGTGAAGAAGGGATCAAGTAGTATATACCAATGAGAAAAGGACATTTTCCTTCTATATTCATAGGATATGAGCTTCATTGTCTGGGTCAACACTTGTTGCCCATCCCAAGATGAGCAACAAATCCTGAGAAGATGGTGGTGAGCTGCTGAATGATATGAGCATACAAACATGGAACAACAGTAGGCCACTAGCCCCTGCTCTGCAATTCAATAAGCTCATGGCCGATCTGATTTTAAACTCAACTTCACATTCCTGCATATCCTGATAATCTTTCAACCGTTTGCCTTCTTGAGCCACTGCTGCCCATGTAGTATGGATAAATCATCAATGCTGTAAGAGAGATACATCCAGGATTTTGACCCAGAGCAATGTAGAAGGAACTCTGCTCTTCAGAGTTCTGAAGACAGGCCTTGTGGAGTGAAATATTAACTGTGTTTTCTGTCCACAGATGCTGCCAGACATCCAATATTTTCAAGATGGCACCAATGACTCTGTGTGGGCTCTCCAAAGTAGGTCATCCTTTCACATCTTTCAGAACCATTCCACTCTTTTAAATGTCAGCTGTAAGTCTGTCAGCATCAGTAACAATATTCTCTTAAATCTACTTTCAGGTCTGGAAATCTTTCGATTTCTGGAGACAACTGAAGGCCCAGGGAAGATCGGGACCTCCTGGAACACCCAACTGTGTGAACCGACGTGGCCCGACTGATGACTCTTGAACTGCGACCACAGCAACGAAGTGACCAGCCACTTACTGGCTCCCAGAAGGCCTGACCCAGACGTCCAAAAGCAACCCAATTGTGTGGAGTGGACCCGACGTCCTACCTAACCACATGGAGACCCGACAGCGAGGCCCAACCAGATCGAGAACAAGACCCCTGGAGTGCCCAAGGCTGCAACCAGTGCCCAGGACCCAATCAGGAACACCCACTTACCTTCCAGAATGGTAAGCTATCTGCAGCAATTCCTTGGCCCCATTCAGAAGCAGCAACCTAACCAGGAAATGTGGGAGACACACCAATATCAGACTCCGATTTATTGACTTTGGTTCCACCTTCAACACCATAATTCCAACGAAACTCATCTTCAAACTCCGAGACCCAGGTCTCAGCTCACCCGTCCGCAACTGGAACCTTGACTTCCTGACCCTCAGACCACAATCAGTAAGGATAGGTGACAACACCTCCTCCACAATAATCCTCAACACCGGTGCCCCACGAGGCTGCAAGGTCAGCCACTTACTCTACTCATTGTGCACCCACGGATGTGTGGCCAAATCCAGCTCTAACTCCATTTACAAATTTACTGGTGACACCACTGTAGTGGGTTGAGTCTCAAACAATAACGAGACAGAGTATAGGAAAGAGATAGAGATCTTAGTGGCATGATGTAAGGACACAAACTCTCCCTCAACATCAACAAAACAAAGGACCTGGTCATCGAATTCAGGAAGCAGAATGGATGACATGTCTGTATCGATGGTGCTGAGATGGGGGTGTCGAGAGCTCAAGTTCTTAGGAGTAAGTATCACCAATGATCTATCCCTGGTCCATCAACAATGACTCTACAGGCATGAAAGTACATCAATGCCTCTGCTTCCAAGACCCTAAAAGATTATAGAGAGCGGTGAATTCAGCCATCAGGAAAACCAACCTTCCTTCCATTGACTTTATCCGCACTTCCTGTCACCTTGGGAAGACAGCCAACAGAAACAAAGTTCCTCCCACTCCAGTTTTACTCTCTTCTACCATCTTCCGTCAGGCAGAACGTACAAAAGTTTCAGTTTCAAGATTCTTCGCTGCTGTTATCAGACTTATGAATGGGCCTCCCAAATATTAAAGTTGATCTTTCTCTGAATTTTCGCTATACCTGTAACACTACATTCTGCATTCTGTCCTATTACACTGATGTACCTATGTACGGTATGACTTGCCTGGATAGCACGCAAAATAATACATTTCACTGCATCTCAGTCTATGCGACAATAATAATAAATCAAATCAAATCAGACCTGCGGAGTATGTCTTGTCCTTGCCCTTCTTGATGATGCTGGTTATGGATTTTGAAGGTACTGTATAATGAGCCTTAATGAATTATACATGGCACACTCTGCTGCTAGTGTGTGTTGGTGTTGGAATTGGAGAGGGTGGATGTTTGTGGATGCAACAACAATCAAATCTCTCATTTGGATGTGGTTCAAGCTGCACTTCTCCCTGCAACTGGGGATTATTTCATCACACTCCTGAGTTGAGCACCCCCACTTCTGACCTTATGATGAAATAAAAGGTCATTGATGATGCAGCTGAAGATGGTTGGGCCTAGAACACCCACCTGGGGAACTCCTGAAAAGGTGACTTGGAGCTGAGATGACTGACCTCCAACAACTGCAGTGAATGGTTGTGGAAATCACTTCACCCTATCACTTGCAGCTTACGTTGTTTGCCATGTAAGGAGACCTCTGTTGAGGTTTCATCAGTTGACACCTCATTTTCAGGCATGCCTGATGCTGCTACTGGCATGCCCTCCTGCACTGTCCATTGAACCAGGGTTGATCCCTAACTTTAAAAAAAAACTGAAAGAGCTGCTGATGCTGTAAATCAGGAACAAAAACAAAGTTGCTGGAAAAACCCAGCAGGTCTGGCAGCATCTGTGAAGGAAAAAGCAGAGTTAATGTTTTGGGTCTGGTGACCCTTCCTCAGAACTCTGTCTTTCCCTTCACAGATGCTGCCAGACCTGCTGAACTTTTCCAGCAACTTTGTTTTTCATCCCTAACTTAGTGGTAATGATAGAGTGAGGGGATATGCCGGGCCATGAGGTTACGGATTGTGTAGGGGTATGATTCTGCTGCTGCTTTTGGCCCACAGCGCCTCATGGATTGACAGTCTTCAGTTGCCAGATTTGATCAAAACTCATTCCATTTGGCACGGTGATTGTGTCACAATTTAATCTATTTTCAATGTGAAGATGAGCCTCTTTCTATATAGGAGTCTGTGATGCTCACTCCTACTGATTGTGTTATGGCAGATAGATCAGTAAGAATATCTCTCATTCTTGTTGCTTCCTTCACCACCAGCAGTGGGATTGGCGGTATTTGGCTCCTCAAGCCAGGGCTCAGTTGCTCACTGGCACCATGCAGCGAAGCCGAACGCATCAACGTCATCCACACTATCTTGTGCATCTTCATCGTTTGGTGCCGTGGCGGTTTCGTTCCCTTTTCTGCAGTGGAATCATTTGGTAGTGAACCCTGTGTAGTCCCAGATCTATGGCCGGCTCCTACTCCAGCACTGAGGACTCAAAGGCTTCAATGTCAGCAGTGGGCGAGGCGGATCGAGG
Source organism: Ginglymostoma cirratum (assembly GCA_024137785.1). NCBI lineage: Eukaryota > Metazoa > Chordata > Chondrichthyes > Orectolobiformes > Ginglymostomatidae > Ginglymostoma > Ginglymostoma cirratum. The sequence continues at coordinate 5,635,540 of JAHRHZ010000267.1, read as the reverse complement.
ATCCAGACCACCAACAGCATCTGGAGGAGGAGCTGGAAGTACGAGACCAGGCCCATGTCTCCAGTTCAGATGCAGCGGTTACAGGGCCTTTAACTGAAAGTTAAGTCAAGCAGCAAATGGAGGAATAACAAAGAAGAGTGGAAGATTCATAGAAACTGCACATTGTGGAAACAGGCCATTTGGTCCCACACGTCAACTCTAACTCTCTAAAGAGCAGCGCACCCAATTATTCCCCCTATGCCATTCCTGCATTTTCCCCAGCACTAACCCACCTGGCCTACACATCACTGGACGCTATGGGAAATTTTAGCATGGCCAATACACCTAACCTGCACATCTTTGGAACACGGGAGGAAACCAGAGCACCTGGAGAAAAGCCACACAGACACAGGGAGAGCTTACAAACTCCACACAGGCAGTTAGCTGAGGCTGGAATCGAATCCAGGTCTCTGGTGCTTTGAGGCAGCAGTGCTAACCACTGAGCCACTGTGTCACCTGATGCATTCTACTGCAGTAAAATCTTACATGAGATTCAGTGCTTCAAGGCAGTACCAGAGCATGGTGACACTTTGCGTTTTGCACATGAAGAAACATTTTTCACTGTTTATTTTTAATACATTGACAATACATCTAAATCTAATCTGATCTAAATCCAACCTAACCTAATCTACTCTAATCTGATCAACTGCTGTAGATCGAGTCAACCAGCTTAATTAGCATTGTTATTGCCGACCGCTCTTCAGGGTGGACATGGAAGGCCCCAAGTCAGAGCAAATTCAATGTCATTGTCACGCTTAGTGCTTTCTCCAAGTGGTTTTCAACATGGAGGAGAACTGATTCATCACTCAAGGTGGGTTATGGTATGTGTTGATCAGCTGATCAGCAGGAGGTTTCCTTGGAATGCCGAGTACTCCCAGGGTAACTGCCTCCTTCCTTTACACTATTGTGCTATCATCTCTGCTGTGCCTGTCCTGCCAGTGGGACAGGTTATCCCAAAGGTTGGCGATACTGCTTTCTGGAGAATAGTCTGGAGGTTGAGACACTCTGACTGTGACTATGTCAGGCTGCTGCTTGGGGACTCAGTCACAGTTCCCCTACCTTTGGCACTGTCCCCCAATATATTTGTAAAGATGATTTTGTAGGGTCAACAAGGCTGTTTTTTCCTTTGTCATTTCTGGTTCACAGGTCAATGCCAGGCAATCTATCAGTTTGCACTGCCTTGAGACTGTTTTTGCATTTTGATACAATTGATTGGCTTGCTGTCTCATTTCACAGGTGTTAGAGACAATACCAGCATCCCTCAAAATATTTTACGGAGGTAGCTTATTCTAACTTCTATTTTTGTTTTAAAGGCTAGTGTAAGGCTTCTTGTTCCAGGTATGATTCAATTGATCCATCACTAACCTTTAATCAAAACATACTTTATTCTTATAATGAAATGCAATGAAAATGCAACAAAATGAAGAATTGGTGTAACTTTACATTATTGACACACTTAACGATGTAATGTACTATTTAAGCATTAATCATTAACTGTTGCAATAACCTCCAGATTACTCCCTGAGCCACAAGCAAATTAGCACAGGATCAACAAGATTAATGCAGTACATGTGTGGCTTAAAGATTGGTGTGTAGAGAAATGAGTTCAAATTCATGGGACTGGGGAAGGTGGGTTTGGCTCCACCTGAATCATGTTGGGACTAGAGTTCATGAGAATTGCATAATTTGTGCATAGATAGGGCTTGAAACTAAATAGTGAGGTGGAGAGGCGGCTTCAGTTATATGGGAAATTATGGAAAATGTTAAAGCGAGGAGGTCTCCGGAGAGGTTATTAAAGATTCCAGAATAAGTAATAGGGCAGAGAGTATAGTAAGGGTATCTAACTTCAGGCACAGCAGATAAAGGGACAACTATGAGAAGGGGCAGTCAACGCTGGACTGAAGGTGTTGTACTCAAATGCACGCAGTATACAAAACAAGGTAAATGAACTTGTAGCACAGACTGCAATTGGCAGTAGGATGTTGTGGGCAGCATAGAGATGCGGCTGCAATGGGATCAGGGCCGGGAAGTAAATATTCAAGGATACGAGTCCTATTGAAAGGACAGGCGGATGGGCAGAGGGAGCAGAGTCACCTTACTTGTAGGAAAAGAATTGGAATTGAAAGCAAGAAACAATATGGGGTCAGAAGTTGTGAAATCTATGTGGGTAGAGTTGAGGAACAGCAAAGAAAAAAAACGACCCTGATCGGTGTTGTGTACAGGCCTCCTACCATTCGTTAGGATGTGGGGAAGAAAATATATCAAGAGATAGAAAAGACATGTAAGAACGGCACGATTACAATAATCATGGGGAACTTCAATGTGCAGGTGGACTGTGAAAATCACATTGGCAGCAGATCCCGAGAAGAGGAATTTATCGAACGTCTATGAGATGGTATTTTGAAGCAGCTTGTGGTAGACCCCACTGTGGAACAGGGCAATTCAGATTTAGTGATGTGTAATGATGCAGATTTGATTAGGGAGCTTAAGGTAAAGAATCCCTAGGGATTCTAATGACCATAATATGATAGAATTCACCCCGCAATTTGAGGGGGAGAAGCTGGAATCAGAGGTAATGGTATAACAATTGAGTAAAGGTAACTACAAAGACATGAGGGAGGAGCTGGCCAGAATTGATTGGAAGGACAACCTAGCAGGGGCCACAGTGGAACAGCAATAGCAGAGGTTTCTGGGGATAACTCAGGAGTCACAACAGAAATTCATCCCAAGGAAGAAGAAACATGTAAAGGGGAGAACAAGGCAGCCGTGACTGACAAGAGAAGTTAGGGACAACATAAAAGCAAAAGTAAAAGCATACAATGTTATGATGACTCATGGAAAACCAAGGGTTTGGAAAGCTTTTGAAACCAGCAGAGGATAACTAAAGAAGAAATAACATGGGAGAAGATGAAATATGAGGTTAAGTTACTGAGTAATATGAAAGAAGATTGCAAGGGTATTCTTAGATATGTAAGAGCTAAGAGAGAGGCAACAGTGGACATTGGACAGCTGGAAAATGAGGCTGGAGCAGTGGTAATTGGGAACAAAGAAATGGTGGAGGAACAGGACAAGTATTTTACATTAGTCTTCATCAAAGAACAGACACCATCAGCATACTAGAACTTCGGGAGAGTCAAAGGCAGAGATGAGTGTAATGGTCACCATTACAGAGAAGGTGCTGGAAGCTGAAAGTTCTGAAAGTGGATAAGTAACCCGAACCAGATGGACTACACTCCAGGGAGTGATGCTGAGGAGATTGTGGAGGCATTGGTGGTGATCTTTCAGGAATTACTGGAATTAGAGAGTGTCGTAGAAAGTGGCTAATGTAACAACCCTGTTTAAGATAGGATGGATGCAGAAGACTGGAAATTGTAGTCTTTACTGTTTAATCGGGAAACTACAGAACATAGAGAACTCCATTCAGTCAGTTCACTTGGATTAACCTCATGGTTCATGTCATTTTATGTGTCCATATTGATGTAAAGTTTCTCACTACAAATTGATTTCATTTTCTATTTACCAGATCTGGAAAGATGTTGCTACCCAAATCTTCTCTTCTATTTCAGTGGGTTGGGCAGTTTAATCATATTGTCATCCTACAACAAATTCCACACCAACTTCTACAGAGATACCATTGTTGTCTGTGCTGTTAATTATGCTACAAATGTGTTTGCTGGATTTGCCATCTTCTCCTCCCTTGGACACATGGTTCATTGACAAGACAAGCCTGTTTTAGAGGTTGCCCAGTCAGGTAAACACAGATGACAAAAAATGTCAACCAGGGTCACAGAATTTTACCCATCTCTGTGATAGCAACCAAAATAATACTACTGCATCGACTTGAATAATGGTTGATTCTGTGTGTAGGTTAACATCGAAATTAACCAAAATATCCATTCTTTCTCCTTACTACCCAAACACCACTGAAGTCAAACTGACCCCTACTCTTTTGATAAAATTTTACTATTAAGGACTCGACTTTGACAGCAGAATATGTAATACAATGCTCCAGTGCGCAGATACACAGATTCAGGCAGCACAGTGGCTCAGTGGTTAGTACTGCTGCCTCACAGTGCCAGAGACCTGGTTTTAATTCCCACCTCGATCTGTGTGAAGTTTGCATAGGTTTCCTCCAGATACTTCAGTTTCCCACAGCCTAAACGCATGTAGGTTTGGTGGATTAGTCATACTAAATTGTCCAGGGATGTGTAGGCTGGGTGGATTAGCCATGGCAAACGCAGGGACAGAGTAGGGGAGAGGAATGCTCTTCAGAGGGGTGGTGTAAACCTGATAGGCCAAATGGCCTGTTTCCCCACTGTAGGGATTCTATGATACAACCTCAGGTCCACAGCAGTAATCCCAATTGGAAATTGATAACCTGGCTCTGAAAAGCAACATACTGACACGATGTTTGCATTATATCGGACCTGGAATGAAGCTGAATAATGAGCTAGAATGTCTGGAGATTGAAGATCTTGTTTATTCAACTTTGCTCTTAAATGTGAGCTTTTCAAATTGCTACTAAACAATGAATCACAAAGCAACCAATAAATATTGACATAATGTAGAACCAGTTATTTAAGTTATAGTTACATTTTATATCAGACATTGTTTACACTTTATTAGTGAAAATATTGAGTGAGTTGGTCAAGGCTTATTACTTATATACTGTAACGGCTTACTGTATTTTACGTAAGTGAATGGCTGTAGTTTATATTAAAAGATAAAGCCACCATAGTCTTGTTAGGGAGAAGTAAGTGGTAGTAAGTGTAAACTGACAGTGACCACACCTCAGTAAGGGGTGAGTTTGAGAAGGCAGGAGATCTCAGGTAGCACAGGAATTGAACCTACACTATTGTTATCATTGTGCATAAACAAACCAGCTTTAAAGCCAACTGAACTTCCATGTGTTGTGTTGTGGTATGTACTCAAATCATGAATATTTAATTGTCTACTTTGTTTCAGGGAAGTTTTAGTATGAAGTCTGAGGCTTATAAGCTGTCAGTAGATGATGCTTCCATAAGGAATTAGTTGAGGACCTGGTAAAATTGCACTAAAACACAGTTTGCGTATCTTGCCTAGATTTTCAAATATCTGTTTTCAGCAGTGAATGGTACTGCAGCCTGTATCTGAGCATTAAGTTCTCTAGTCAGGTATTTCACATCCATCCCCTTTCTCTATCATTTTTTTAATGCCAATCTCACCGAACAGATCTGAGAGATTTTTACTTTGCATGTAAACATAACTTTGAACTTACAATGTTTTATTGCTTCTATCTATTATACATACACAATATTGAGTGACTTATAATATAAATATGTGATATGGAGTTGATGATTTTCTTTAGACACATGTATTGCATATATGCATGTAATTATCAATTCAGCAAATTTTGACAAATATTGATAATCTAGTTTCTAAATAAACTAACTTTTGTAAGTAAATAACGTCAGTTTATTGTTCATTGCTCCTGAGCACCATTAATTTTGTCATTTGAATTCTGTCCACTGTTTAGGTTTTGGTTTAGTTTTTGTTGCCTACCCAAAGGCTCTTGCACAGTTGCCATGGGCACCATTATGGTCCATTTTATTTTTTGTTGTGCTGCTCATTCTGGGAGTTGACACAATATTTGCAGTTTTCAGTGAGAAATATTTTACTTCACTTAAATAATCTTTCCACTGGAGCAGTAGTAGGCCATTCAGCCCATTGAGTCTGCTCCACCATTCAACAAGAAAATGGCAAACCTGATAATCCTCAATAAAAACAGAAATTGTTGGAAAAATCAGCAGGTCTGGCAGCATCTGTGGAGACAAATCAGAGCTAATGTTTCGGATCCAGTGATCCTTCTTCAGAACTGATGGTAGCTGGGAAAAGGATAGTTTTTATACAGGGGAAGGGGGACACTAAATATTAGGTGGAGACAGAGCTCCTTTCCTGCACCCTCACACAGAAGGCCTTGGCATCTCATGGGCTGCCACAACACACTACCCATTGTCAGTCCCTAACAGTCCCCATCAGCAGCTATTCATTCCCCAAGACTGGCCTTTACCCACTGCTTTGTCTACCCAGGCAGAATCAGAGGACCAGGAAAATTGACGTTTCGGGTTTCTGAGGAAGGGTCCCAACTCGAAATGTCGACTTTCCTGCTCCTCTGATGCTGCCTGGCCTACTGTGTTCCTCCAGCCCCACACTGTGTTATCTCTGACCCCAGAATTCGCAGTTCTCGCTGTATCCCTTTGTCTGTCCCATTGTTTATCTCTCTCTTTGGGCTCTGTCTCCACCTAGCTAGCATTAGTTCTGAAGAAGGGTCATTGGACCCAAAACATTAAGTCTGATTCCTCTCCACAGACGCTGTCAGACCTGCTGAGCTTTTCCAGCAACTTCTATTTTCATTGAGGATTTCTAGCATTTGCAGTTTTTTGCAGTTTGTCTGATGATCCCCAACTCCATTTCCTTTTCCCGATGACCCTTAGCTCCCTTACTGATTAAAAAAAATTTCAGCCTTGAACCAACAACAACAGGCTTCTCTGGTGAAGAATTCTGCAAATTCACTACTCTCTCACTGAACAATCTTTCAGTGGACAGAAAGAAATTTTTCCTCATCTCTGTCCTAATGGTGGGACCCCTTATTCAGAGATTATGCATTCCTGCCCTAGACTGTCCCGCAAGGGGAAACAACCTCTTCATACCGACTCGTTAAACTGAAAGTAGACTGTAAGTAAAGCTCCCTTGATGCTGTCCCCATGAAAAATTCCCAGAACGGGGACAGTACAGGGTTACATACAGAGTAAAGCTTTCTCAACACTGTTCCCATCAAACACTCCAGGACAGGAACAGCATGGGGTTACATAAGAGTAAGCTTTCTCTGTGAAGAGAAATCAGAGTTAAAGTTTCGGGTCCAGTGACCCTTCCTCAGAACTGATGGTAGCTAGGAACATGTTGGTTTATATGCAGACATAGGGTGGGGGGAAGGGTTAAGGAGTAAACGACAGGTAGGGATAGAGCCCAAAGAGAGAGAAGAGCAGTTGGACAGACAAAGGAATTGAACATAACAAGCTGCGGAGCTGGATGAACACAGCAGGCCAAGCAGCATCATAGGAGCAGGAAAGCTTGACGTTTCGGCCCTGATGAAGGGTCTAGGCCCGAAAAGTCAAACTTTCCTGCTCCTATGATGCTGCTTGGCCTGCTGTTTTCATCCAGCTCCACACCTTGTTATCTCGGATTCTCCAGTATCTGCAGTTCCTATTATCTCTGAAGGAGTTGAATATGATCTGGCTGGCAGGGTGAATAGCTGTTAATGGTGACTGTCAGTGATTAACAATAAGTAGTGTATGATGGCAGTCTATGTGGTAACAAGGCCTGGTGTGTGGGGTAGGGGGCAAGGACATGGGAGAGTTTAGGCCCTAAAATTATTGAACTCCATATTGAGTCCGGACAGCTGCAGGGTCCCCAAACAGAAAATGAAGTGCTGTTCTTCCAGCTTGCACTGAGCTTCACTGGAACACTGCAGCAAGCCTGAGACTGAGATGTTGGCCGGGGAACAGTGTGGTGAGTTAATGCAGCAGGCAACTGGACATTCAGGGTCTTCTTTGCAAGCAGAATGTAAATGTTCTGCGAAGCAGTCACCCAGTCTACGCGTTGTTTCCCCAGTGTAGAGGACACCACATTGTGAGTAGCGAATGCAGTAGACTTGATTTTAGGAAGTGCAGGTAAAGTGGTTCTTCACCTGGAAGGTATGTTTGGGCCCTTGGATACAGGGGAGGGAGAAGGTAAATGGGCAGGTGTTGCACCTTCGCCGGTTACAGCGGAAGGTGTCATGGGGCTGTGTGAGGGGGCTGTTGTGAGTGAAGGAAGAGTGGACCAGGGTGTCCTGGAGGGAATGGTCCCTGTGGACTGTAGACATTTGGTGGATGTCTTCCTGTGCTCTAACAGGGTAATTTCACTGCAATCTGATGTCCTTGTGGGGTTTCACGTGACAAGATGTAAGGATGAGACATTTAGGAAAAGAAAGCAAACCCAGGCCCTGGAAAAGAGGCGATGCGTGTCTGGATTATCCTCTAATTATATTCCCGTCTCACCTTGGTCATGGACAAGAGCAGATATCTCCAGTGATCAGGGGAATAGGTTTCCATCTCTGAGTTTAGAGGAGGGAGTTTCAGAGGATGCACTGTTATACTGCCCACTGTTCCCTCTGTTGTAGGTAAAATATTACCAAGTATAATTCTGTGGTGAGTGTGTCAGACACAGCTTTATTAACAAAAGCTTTTGGGAGAAGCAGGGACCTCAAAGGGGCCTCACCAAACTTCTCAGCTATTACAGATGATTTCAAATCTTGTATACATTTGCTGTTACTCACCACCCTCCCCCCAAGTCATGTACACAGTTCTTTAATCTGTTTCAGGCATCTCACAAAGCAGGTAAAGGTTAGTGCGGCTGTTGTTTCTCGCGCGCAGGATCTTGCTGTTTCAGCGGATGTTTCCTTCCCAGGTTCGGTCTCAAGGTCCATTTCCTTATCAGAGTTGTTGTGTTGTTAACTCTTTACTTATTCCTTCACCCTCCATCAGTATAGATTCTCTCTGATTTAGCTGCTCTTTAATCTGTGATCACAATCTGGTGACAGACTTGACCAAATAGCTAATGGAAGTTGCAGCAGTTGAGGCCAGTGATAGTCAATTGTCTTTGGTGAGCTCAGTGATACTGAAAGTCAGGCACCGACTGGTGGAGTTTCTGGAGGCTTTTTCCCACTATCAAACATATGACTGAAAATTCGGTCGCAGCTGTCGGCGCTGTCACAGCTATGGTGATTTATGGACCAATCTTCCTCCATGGAGAGATTAGCTGGCCTCCCAAACAGCTATAACCAGCAGGACACCCAGTAGACGATAGAGACAGACCTGCATGACCTTCAACAATTCTATGGGCTTTATGCTACAACAGGTGAGAAGGAGGTATCTCGAATCAGTCCCTGCAGCTTGCAGAACTGAAATAGCAGGGAGGTATTGGTGTGCCTTTAATTGGTAAAGAAGTGGCTGGCGTTTGCTTGGAACACCTCCGGATGTGGCTAACAGCTCCTTAAGTGCTGCGAATGGCAACTGAGCTACAATTCATATGTCCTCTCAGCTGGGTAACCACATTTCATAAACAAAGGTTGTGCAGCCTTCTCTGTCCGTCGTTTCCAATTCCAACCTCCCCAACACCTCTTTTCCTCCCTACAAAGACCACCTTCTCAAGGTTGGCACTCCTGGTGCCCCTTTGGTTGATGCTGACCTGCTACATATGTTTGCAACTCTCTCCCTCTTCAACATCATAAAAGGATCTGATTCCTGGGTGAACGAGTCCTATGGCACGCAGCTTTGCTCACCCTCGAGGGTCTCTCTCCTCCCCTCGGCACACCCACACCAGTACTCTACTCTCATACTATGCTTACTACAAGCACTGGTACCTTTTCCCTTCCTCGCGACCCTCTCCCCAACCCGGACTATGCCAATGCCTACACTTTTACACAATTCCTCAAAGCTCCTGAGGACTTATGTAGCTGCTGCTCAGAGATGGAACTGACTTCCCTATGGCTCACTATCTCTTTATATCTGTGATGCTCCTGCCCATGGCTTTCAAGCACTTCTATGATGATTCAATCAATTTGGTGAAATTATGTGGACTTTTAAAGGGGACTTTTAAAAGACTTTCAAAGAGTTTTAAAAACTTATCCACTATCTGCACAAATTCTTTGCTCTGCTGGCCAAAGTTTGTTGTAAACAATTCCGAAAAGTACTGATTTTGAACTTCTGTCCCTCTGCTTGCCAACCCTGGCCATAACGCAGCTCACTTGCATAAAATGATTGCAGTTGAGTCTAAATTTAATAAATAATTTATTCACTCAGCACAACAGCATGAAGACAACAGAAATAATGCAAATGTAAGCAACTAAGAATAAACTGTTTGTGCTTGTGAGGTTTCCTTGCTGGACAGTATTGACATTGAATCTTAGTATCTGCTGTCTAGCTAACTCTCTCCACTGATTTCTCTACTGTTTCTTTGTTTTATTTTGCAACAAAGGAACTGAAGAGAATCTGCTGACCTCTTGTGATAAGGTTGACCCTCCTGTCTTAGGTTGATCTGCTTTGCTTCCAGGTTTTTGCTTCTCTCACCATCTAAATGGCTTTCTCTAAAGTAAAATTTTCTTTGGACCACAATAAAGCTGACAACTTCTTACCAGTAATTCCAACAACAATTCTTTCTCTAATGAAGGTTGATTTCAAGGCGTCATAGTCACATTTTTCCAGTAGTCTGGACAGAGTGAGAAATAAATTCCCCATAGTTTTCTCTGGATGCTGAACACTTCTGATTAATCATGTCTTTTTTAAAACTTAAATTCATGAGTTTTTAAAAAAAATTTATTCATTTATGCAATGTGTGTATTGCTGGCTAGGCCAGTATCCCTAATTACCCAGAGGTCAGTTAAGTGTCAACCACATTTCTGTGCCTCTGGAGTCACATGTAGGCCAGACCAGGTAAGGATGGCAGTTTTCTTCCCTAAAGAACATTAGTGACCAGATGGGCTTTTCTGACAATCAGCAATGGTTTCATGGTCAGACTCTTAATTCCAGATTTTTATTGAACTCAAGTTCCACTATCTGCCATGGCAGGATTCAAACCTGGGTTCCCAGAACATTGCCTGGGTCTCTGGATTAACAGTCCAGAGTTAATACTACTTGGCCATCACCTCCCCTGTAATTGTGAAATACTTACAGAACTTTTAAGTTTTTCTGATGCAACATTTATGACTTGGCAAGCTGAATCATTGAATACAAAAGCATATTTGCTCATTCAACCTCCAAGTCAGAGTCCAGTTTGAAGTCAATTCTGTATCTTAATGACTGTTCTCTCCAAGGTGTCCACTTTTGTATATTATTTGCCCATTTCTAAAATTATATCTTACGGAAATATCATTACTGTTGCCTTATGTGACCATTTATCTTCCTTCCTTTAATTATGTAGTATCTCAACGTTGCTTTGTTCTCCTGACCTTAAAGGATTTCTATGTTGCAGCATAACAATGCTGTTACTGTATATTGCTGTATAAGTTTAGGTGGTCAAAATAGATTATTCCCACCTTATTTGCAAATACAATGAATGGGTCATACTTCTTTGTGACATAATAAACATTTCCTATTCTCTTCAATGTCGTTACCTGCTGTGTGTGGATTTAAAGTCAATCCTATTCATTTTAATGTATTCTACCAGTTGAATCTCAATCTGTTGATTCCGCCTTACGAAATATTGCCATGATTTAATCTTCTTAAAGTTGTGTCTGAAGATATCTTCAAAGATCATCGGAACCTGCCCCACAGCTCACCATGGCGCAGATTGGCTCATACTATCAGAATATCAAGGCAGGCCATCAATATGTCACATTTTACCATATCCTTCCTGGCAGGGATTTGCAGGGATCACTTTGTCGAGCGTGGTTAAGGAAAACCACTTGGTAATCCAACAAGAAGAGGCCCTTGTCCGAAACAAGGTGTCATTTATTATGGGTTAGCGACTAGGTACACATTCCACTAATAATGGTAGACATTGCTACAGAGACTCTAAAAGGGACTTCAGTGGTAGGTTTTATTAATCATGATCCTAATCTTCCACTCAAATCAGGATGACATCATCAATACAGCAGCTCTTAACACACTCCTCAGCATTAACCCTTTCTGCACCCTCTATGCCAAATATCAGTTTGGATCAGATCCCTCTGCCATAAATCTGTGGTTAATAGCAGGGAATCCAGCCACTGCAGACTGTAAGTGGGCATTGTTGAGACAGCAGGAGTTCCTGTATACAGAGTACAGAGATGGGAATCCGGTATATTATCACCAGGACTCAGGGAGGAACACAACTGAAGACCCATGACGCAGGAACTCGAATGCTCAGTAATTCTTGCCAGCCCCACCCTGCTCCAAATTGATGCCCATGTTTACAGTGGGCACAGGAAACTTCAACCAATCTTATGCCTTGATCTTGGCCGAGGGGTTGACTGATCAAGGGAATAGCCAATGAAGTTACGCTGATTGTATATCAAAACGGCAGTGGAATTTCAGGACCATTGTTTACTAATTGAACAGGAACTTTCCTTTAAATTTTCATTTCTCAGGAGATGCCAGAAGTTGCACACAGTTCGAGAGTTCTGTAGCGTCAGGCTTCTTCCTGTATCTTCCCCATCTGTGTTTATCCAAGTACGGACCCCAATCAGGAGCTGATTTGCAAGCAGCAGATATTTTCTGTGAATGGAAAAGTGAAATGTTTCATCATTTCTGCTGGATTTTTACCCACTGTTAACTAGAAAAGAACTCCGGTTCCCAAACAAATTATTCTGCAGTTTGTTCTAACACCTGTTGATTCATATCATACCAAATAATACATAACATATATGTTCATGACATATGTTATACTTTCATCCAGACACTCTAATTGACCCTGTTATACATTTGCATTGAGACACACTGAAGGAAATCGGGCATTGCGTTGAAATTATCCCTGGTGAAATGAGATTATTGCAATTCATTAAATGTTAAAGGTAAGTGAGTGTGAGATAAAGAGGTTTAGAGATGAAATTCCAACATTTGGGGTCAACCCTGCTAAATGCACAGCCACCAATAAAGGAGTGATAGAAGCAGCCCACACCTTATCACACCGTCCCCACCCTCCCCTTAACATGAAAACCCACAACTCGGAGGGAGGATAACTGGCGCTCTAGGCTTTGCCCACACTTTATGTTCTAGACTGGACATGAGCAGGTGGGAGAACATTAAGAAGGCAATTGAGGAAATGTCACAGGCCCTCCTGCCTGCAAATCTGCCAGAGCTGGCCTGTAAGAAGCTATTGTTTGCAACAACCTCAAAGACAAATCTCTTAACTATTGCATTAGGGCTTTAGTACTCTGGAGCCATCTTGTAATGATATCACAGAGCTGCCCTTCGTTGGGAAGAGAAACCACAGTGTGACCTGAGTTAAGAAAGGAAAGACAGAGACTCTTGTCGAATTAGGCAGAGCCCCAATATCTAACATTGTTTACATTAGAAACACATGCAGAGAAGCATATGGAGTACACTGACTAGAATTAGTGGTAGGGATCACAATAGTTTATTAAACAGTCATTTGGAAGGACAGAACCGGTGTATTGCAACGAAAAGGCACATTTTGTCAAAACTTTTTGTCTTGCATTCATCAGAACATTTTGCAAGAATCCCAACTAATTCAAGGTGAGAAACAAAATTTATACTGCACGAATGGTTGCTAAATTGAACTCTGATGGGCAAAGGTGATGATGCGGACAATGCTCCCAGTAATTCTGATTGACAGTTGACCATCAGGCTTTGATTAGAGGATTTGGGAGTTTTCTCCATAGAGAGGAGAAGGCTGAGAGGAGATTTGATTGGTGTTTTCAAAATCATGGGAGGTCTGGACCGAGCAAACTGGAACAATTAGCTCCTACTCATTAAATCGGTGCTTTTTAGTCCTTGATATTTCCGAAGTGGTTTGCAAAAGTAGCAAATGTGATGTGAAAATAAAACTGTTGTACAGTTTGGAATGTATCCTGGAAGTCTGGTGGAAACAGAATCAGTCGGGGTATTAGAGACGGCATTGGATAATCATTGAAATGGGAATAATGTTCAGGGTCATGGGGCAAGTTGGGAGAACAACACCAGGTCATCCTGCACATTCAGCAGGCTGGTACTGAAGCAGTGGGCTGAATGGGCTCTTTCTGCACAGCAACATTCTGTGAACTTTGTGAAACCTAGACAGATGAATTGTAACCTCGGTTTTATTTGATGTTGAAATGAGCTTCTGTATACATGTCCGTTTTTCTACCTGCATAATATGCTCAGAGTCCTCCTCAGTTCATCTGTTGCAGAAATCCTCTTCCAAGCAGTTATGTCATCGGGACTTGACGACTCAATTAACTCAGCTAACCTGCCAAATTCTACCCTCTGTGAACTTGGTAATTACAAACTGTTCTTATTCACATCAAGTCCTGATTGTCTATCATTCCTTTTTCCCATTCACTTTGAGTTATTGCGTAAGCAGGAGTCAATTTTAAAATTCTCCTGCTTGTTTTCAAATCTTCCATGGCCTTGGCTCACACTGTCCCTACATTTTCATGTCATCTTAGAAACCTCCGAGATACATGTAGTCCTCTACATCAAGCATTTGACCCTCTCCAGTCTAAATTGTTCCACCATTAGTAGCTGGCCCCTCAGTTGCTCAATTTATGGAACTTTGGAATTCCTTCACCAAAACTCTGTCTCCGTACCTTTCTTTCATCAAAAGCATAAAGAAACAAACAGATTGATCTTGAAAAAATTGTACGAAAACCAGCATGTTACTGGAAAACTATTGAATCCCACCTCCCATTACCGCTACCTTTGATACAACCGGACAAAAGTAAAACTCTGCAACACAGAAGACGCTATTCTGAAACTGAGAGAATGATTATGAGATAATCCAAACTCTAACTATGCATAAATAGTATGTGAATTGCTTGAGATTTTGATACACTCAACTTGACAACCTATGATCCATGAACTGTGACACAAAATATAGAGCATCGCCGACCCTTCATTGTATATTTGCTAAATTAAGGAGATCTGCATTTTGCAAGGTTTGCAATTATTGGCATACTGATGTGTTCATATTTGTGCAATTATTTTAAAACCTTTGTTTTAATTGTGTAAGTGTTATAATTTATGATTTTTTGTAATGTTAAAGTCACCATAGTCTTATCAGACATTAAGTCTGCTCTCTCTTTAGAGAGAGAGAGAGAGAGAGAGATAACTGGTGATGGTTTAACCTAAGAGTCACTGTGCCTCAGGTCAAGGGAGAGCTCCAGGAGGAGAGTTCCTCACGGTAACCTCAGCTGGTACAGGAACTGAATCCATGCTGTTGGTATCATGCAGCAGTGCAAACTAACCATCCAACCAACTGAACCAACCAGCCTGCCTTGTTTTATTTGTATAATCAACACAATTCATCTGTTTTGTTATGAACTCATGATGCCCTCAGGTCAAGAGCCTTTAACTTTGTAATTTTACTCTTTTTCCTCACTTGGACCTTAATTACTGTGCATTCTTATGTTCATACATTCTGTCCCTTACCATCACACTCTGGAGTTATCCTTACCTATGACATAATCCAGGACCAATAACATGTCGTTTCTCATTAACATGGTGTATTACACCTCAGTGAAGTCTTCACACACACTGCTCCCAGTGCACACACAACACTCCAGCTTTAAAGCCCTAACCAAGATTGCATTCACAGTGAACTAAACTGAGCATGAGTGGAAGCAGAACAAAAGGGCATTTTGACTTTGAAATGATATTCTTTGTGTTGAATCTATCGGAACTCTAAGGCCTAATTTTGTGTTCTATGTTGCTTTTTCTTTAAAATATTTCAAAGACATCCCTCACCTGCCACAATGTGGAGCCCTCAGCTTGGACAACTCTCACCACGGCCACAAGTGGGATCCACATAATACAGAAGATGATCATACACCAGCCCAGTGCTATTGACCAGACAGGGTATTCAACAGGACCATATGTTGGAGGGGTGAATGTTGCTAAGGACCAGATTAAGACTGCCTGAACGAAAAGATGCAAAACTAGATCAGAAACAGAATGAGAGATTGTCTGCCAGCTTGATCATTTTCAGTACAAATCATTAAAATGTGTAACATCTCCTTACCACCAGCAAACATGGAGAGATCAGAATCCAACACATTCTCCACCACAACCAGAAGAGCCAATTCCTTTCCCCAATCATCATCTCAATGTCTTTGATGAATCTGTTTATCCCTGCGAACAAAGAAGCAGAGAAACACCATCACTCGCTCTGTCCTGTCTTCAGGGCAGCTTTTATACTGTCGAAGTTCATCTTGCACTGAGTGGCACTAATGAACAGGTTAAAGCAGAGAAGGGATCACTCCAGATTTCAAACAGGATGAGGAAATCGATGCTTGTCACCAACTGATCGATCATTCTCTCCTATTCTGGGAACAAAAGTCTGTCCAACCCAGCACAAATCAGAAACATTAGCTTTTCCTGGAGTGAGTTCTTCATGGGCAAAGAAGGGAATGTGGAATTTGAAACACAAACTGATCAGTTGTGACCTTATTGATGGTGGAGGAGGCTTGAGGGGCCAAATGGTCTATTCCTGCTGATTAGGACTTGTTACAAATTTTGAATTTCATATTTTACAAGTCCTTAAAGAAGTAGATGTGTCATGACACATGATAGAGGAAGCTGTTCAAGTTGGGAGAAGAAATATGAATAACCCTGTGACTACTGCATCTATCACTGGCAAACTGGCACAGGATACATAAAATCATGGAGTTAAATATGTGGCTCGGATTGGTTAGTGAGGTATAGGGTTCAGTTCATGGGGCATCAGGGCAGTACTGGGATAGAAAGAAACTGTTCCAGTGGGATGGACAGGTCTCATTTGAACCCATATTTGAATCAGTGTCCCGGTAACTTTAGCAACAAGGACCTTGTAGGAGTCTTTGGGGCTGTAATCTAAGTGGAGGTGGTGAGGGTTTAGAAGAGAGAAAATTAGGCTGACAAAACAAAATAATCACATGGCATTACAAGGCAACCCCTTAGATAATGATATTCGGAATGGGATAGGAAGGGACAAGACTGTCTCAGAATGTACAATCAGCAGGAAATAAAGTCAAAAGGTGAGGGAGGTGCAGATGGGGGTAAAGCAAAGTTCGTGGCTCTTTACTTAAATGTACATGTTATTCAAGACAATCTAAATGAATTAATGGTACAAAGAGATAAGATTTTATAGCGATTACGGAGACATAGTTGCAAGGAGGCCAAAGCTGGGAACAAAATATTCAGAGGAATTTGGCTTCTCAGAAGGAAGGAAAGAATGCTGGAATAACAACAAAGTTGCTGGAAAAGCTCAGCAGATCTGGCAGCATATGTGAAGAATAAAATCAGAGTTAATATTTCGGGTCCCGTGACTCTTCCTCAGAACCCTTCAGGTCACCAGACCCAAAATGTTAACTCTGATTTTTTTCCTTCACAGATACTGCCAGTTGCTTTTCCAGCAACTTCTGTTTTTGTTCCTGATTTACAGCATCCGCAGTTCTTTCAGTTTTGAACGAATGCTGGAGTAGTTTTGTCAGTAAAAGATGGAGTAGGTGTGATATACAAAAAACCTATTGAATAGGTAATGCAGAATCCACGTGCGTGGAGGTTAGAAATAACAAGGGATTAAAAAAAACACTTGTGGGAGTAGTCCATAGATCACCCCCACGCCCCTAAAGCTGGTTGTTTTGTCGAACAGAGAATAAACTAAGGGATAATTAGAGCATACCCAAAAAGTGTATTAATCATTGGGGATTTGAATCTCCATGAAGATTGGGAAGATCAAGTTGGCACAAATGAGCAAGAGGAACAGTTCATAGAATGCTTTGGAAGAGTTTCCTAGAACAACACATTATAGATCCAACCAAGGATCAGGCTATTTTCAATCTGGCAATGTCTAATGTGATTCAGAATAGAAGACCTCCTGGGGAACAGTGACCATAATATGGCAGAATTTCGCATTTAGTTTGAGAGGCAGTAAATTGGGTCAGAAATAATTGAGCTAAACTTAAACAAGGAGAATTATATATGGATGAGGGCAGAAGTGGCTAGTATGGACTGGAAAGGGAGTTTAGAAGAATAGGCAATTGAGAAACAATGGCTGGTCTTTAAGAAAATAATTCCTGGCTTGTAGCAAAGATATATTCCATTGAGGAAGAAGTTTTCTAGGAATGGGATAAATCAGCTATGGTTAAGAAAGTAAGTTAGGGATGGTCTCAAATTGAAAGAAAAAAACATACAAGATGGCAAGAGCAGTAGCAAACCAGAGGATTGAGAGATTAATTTATTGATTTCTTATTGTCACATGTACCAAGACACAGTGAAAGGAGTTGTTTTGTGTGCTATACCGACAGATCATACCATACAAAGTGCACCAGGGTAGCAGAACAGAGTATGGAATACAGTGTTACAGTCATAGAGAAGGTGCAGAGAGAGAGGTCAGAATTACCATTTGAGAATTACCACTCGAAAGTCTGATAAGAGCAGGGAAGAAGCTGAGTTTTAGGAACAAAACGCAATCAGAAAAATAATCAGTGTGAAAGTAAATTATGAGAAAAACTGGAAGTAACATAAAAAAGCCTTCAATGAGAGAGTTTCTTAAAATGTATAAAAAGGAAGAGAGATCCAAAAATAAATAGGCCCCTCAGAGAATGAAACTAAGGAAATACTAAGAGAAACAAGAAATGGCAGAGGAGTTCGATTAATAATGTTCCAAAGATAAAAAAAATTAACAAAGTACTAAAATGCAATGTGGTGGGGTGTGGGAGGTGAATAGAGAGTCACGGAGCTCTACAGCATGGAAACAGGCCCTACGGTCCAACTCGTCCATGCTGACTAGATAGCCTAATTTAGTCTATCGCATTTTCCAGCATTTGACCCTTATCCCTCTAAAATCTTCCTATTCATATACCCATCCAGATGCTTTTTAAAATGTTGTAATTGTACCAGACTCCACCACTCCCTCTGGTAGCTCATTCCATATGCACACCACCGTCTGCATGAAAATGTTGCCCCTTAGGTCCCTTTTAAATCTTTCCCCTCTCACCTTAAACTTATGCCCTCCAGTTTTGGACTCTGCCACCTTATCCATGACTCTCATGATTTTATAAACTTCTATCAGTTCATCTTTCAGCCTCCAACTCTCCAGGGAAAATAGGCCCAGGCTATTGAGTATTTCCCTTTAGCTCAAACCCTCCAACCTTGGCTAACATCCTTGTGAATCTTTTCTGTACCCTTTCAAGTTTTACAACATCCTTCCTACAGCAGGGAGACCAATATTGAATGCAATATTCCAAAACTGGCCTGACTAATGTGCTGTACAGCCACAACATGACCTCTCAACTCCTATACTCAATGCACTGGCCAATAAAGGCAAGCATATCAAATGCCTTCTTCACCATCCTGTCTACCTGTGACCGTGCTTTCAAGAAACTATGAACCTGCACTCCAAGTTCCCTTTGTTCAGATCCACGCCTCTAGTGTGCTCCATACCAGCTCTCGCCTGCTCCAAAGTAAGTTCCACGAGAGCTTCCCCTGTGCTGGCCTCCACTCGGGATTCATGCCAGCCGCTGCTCCAGTACTGCTTTACCCGCTTTGGCAGCTGCTCCGGGACTACTTCTCCTATGCTTACACTGGAATATTGCACTAAACACTAGCCTCTGCTTTAATCTTTACTGATTGCCTGTTGATGTGATAGATGAACATTTCTTTCTGGCCATCACTTATGCATGCATACTCCCAATGACTCAGGCTGCATCTCCAGGCTACCCACTTGCTGTCACAGTGCACTCTCATTCTGATTCTGGATGCTCACAACATCTCTGCCTTGCCTTGCCTTTGTGTGCTTTTGCTACCTGAGCCAGGATATCACTTATGTCTTGCCTTGCCATTTAGTGCAGACACAAAGGAAAGAAATGTGCTGTGGTTGTCAGCAGTATGTTTAAAAAACAGTGAACAAACAAAGTGGTATTTAATTAGGACGCCAGTCCTGAAAGTTAATTGCAGGTTAATTCTTGTTCAAACAGTGCTTTAGATGTTTCAGTTCCAGAGAAACATTACGCTCAAAGAGGTGCTTGAATGTTAACAGGAGCCAACACTAGAAGACCTGTTCTAAGCAGCCTAACCAAGAACATTTTGGAAAGAAAAAAGCAGAAAGAGAACCTAGAGTTTGTGTTGGTTTCAAACGATGTTCCTGTAAGAAGGATTGTGACTGCCAAAGCTACAAGAAGGAGATCTCATTGCTCTCTGGTTATCCTCCTATTATCGACTTATTGAAAGCTTAGGGAATAGAATCTAAGTTCTAAGTATGAGATGAATATTTCTCAGAGAATACTGAAAAGTATCTGCATTAAATCAGTGCCTTCAGAATCAAGTAAGGTACAATCCTATGTGCCTGAGATATTACAGATCATGGAACCTGCTTAATTGAAATGGAGATTAAGGAGAAGATATGATACAATTAATGAAATTAGCATAGATAGAGCGGATGCTTGGAGTGGCCTGGAGGATATACAAGTCCAGGGCCAGGTGAAATGTATCCTGGGCTGTTGAATGAGGCAATGAAGGAAATAGTAGGAGTGTTTGCATAATTTTTTAAATTCCTCTCTGCTTACAGGAGAGGTGCCAGAGGACAGCCAATGTGGTAACATTTTTCAAGAGTAGAGTAAAGGATAAACCAGTAAACTACAGGCCAGTTAGTCTAACCTCTGCAGTGGGGGATCTATTCTGAGGAACAGAAATTATCTGTATTTGGAGAGGCAGGGATTAATCAAGAACAGTCAACATGATTTTGTTAAGGGAAGTCATGTCTGGCCAACTTGACTGATTTTTATGACGTGGAGTTGCTGGCGTTGGAATGGGATGGACAAAGTCAGAAATCATAGAATATAGAACATAGAACAATACAGCGCAGAACATGCCCTTCGGCCCTCGATGTTGCGCCGACCTGTGAACTAATCTAAGCCCATCCCCCTACACTATCCCATCATCATCCATATGCTTATCCAAGGACTGTTTAAATGCCCCTAATGTGGCTGAGTTAACTACATTGGCAGGCAGGGCATTCCACGCCCTTACCACTCTCTGAGTAAAGAACCTGCCTCTGACATCTGTCTTAAATCTATCACCCCTCAATTTGCAGCTATGGCCCCTCGTACTAGCCGACGTCATCATCCTAGGAAAAAGACTCTCACTGTCCACCCTATCTAATCCTCTGATCATTTTGTATGTCTCTATTAAATCCCCTTTTAGCCTTCTTCTCTCCAATGAGAACAAACCCAAGTCCCTCAGTCTTTCCTCATAAGACCTTCACTCCAGACCAGGCAACATCCTGGTAAATCTCCTCTGCACCTTTTCCAATGCTTCCACATCCTTCCTGTAATGGGGCGACCAGAACTGTATACAATATTCCAAGTGAGGCCGCACTAGCGTTTTGTACAGTTGCAGCATGATATCACAGCTCCGGAACTCAATCCCTCTTCCAATGAAACCTAACACACCGTATGCCTTCTTAACAGCACTATCAACCTGGGTGGCAACTTTCAGGGATCTATGTACCTGGACACCAAGATCCCTCTGCACATCCACACTACAAATCACACGACACCAGGTAGTAGTCCAACAGGTTTATTTGAAAACACAAGCTTCCAGGTCTTCAGTCCTTCTTCAGATGTTGGTGAGAGAGATAGGATCAGACAAAGAATTTATAAGTAAAAGATCAAAGGTGATGATAGGTTTGTTTAGTACATCCTCATCAATGGCATGAGCCTTTGATCTTTTACTTATAAATTCGGTGTGCAACACTATCTCTCTCACTAACACCTGAAGAAGGACTGAGGCTCTGAAAGCTTGTGTTTTCAAATAAACCTGTTGGACTATTGCCTGGTGTCATGTGATTTCTGACTGATTTTTGGAAGAGGTAACCAGGTGCATACATCAGAGCAGTGCTTTTGATGTCACGTACTTGGACTTCAGTAAGGCTTCTGATAAGGTCCTGCAAGAGAGACTGATAGCAAAGATAAGAGCTGGGCTGAAAACATTAGTTTCCAGGGGCTAGAAATGGACATGGTGGTCTCTGTAGAGGCAGGTTGGGTGGTTAATCAGTTGAATGTGGTGACACATGGTAAGAAAACTCATTAGACATGGTGGGAGAAAACCATTCAAAAAAAAAATGAAACTCAGACCAAGCAAAGTATAAAAATATAATTCAGGTTAGAGAGTTGGGAGAAGGGGGAATTTTCAGGATGGCAAGCTGTACCTAGTGAAATAGACACAGGATTCGTGCTTGGGCCACAATTATTGACAATATATAGTAAGGACTTGGATGAGGGAAGTGAATATACAATCACCAAATTTCCAGATCACACAAATATAGGTGAGAGGGCAAGTGGTGATAATCACACAAAGATTGTGCAGACGGCTATAGACAGGTTAAGTGAGAAGCAAAAACTTGGCAGGCAGAATATAATATGGGAAAATGTGAGGTAGTGAACTTTGACAGGAGGAATAGAATAGATGAATAGTATTTATTTGGAAAGACTGCAGAAAGCTGCAAGACAGAAGGATTTAGAGTTCCTTGTGCATAAATCTGAAAAAAGCTGGCCTTCAAATTCTACGGCAATAGGAAATGGACCGTTGGCCTTTATTTTCAAATGAAATAGAATATAAAAATAGACAAGCCTTGTGAAAACTATTCAGGGCTTTAGTGAGACCACAGCTGGAATACTGTGAACGGTTTTTGTTCTCCTAAGGCAAAATATATTGCCTCCAAAGCTAGTCCAAAGAATGTTCGATAGATTGATCTTGAATATGGAGAGATTTTCTGATGAAGAATGGTCGGGTAGTTTGGGCTTGAACACTTTGCAATTTACAGAAATGAGAGGCTATTCTTTCTGATCTTAAAAGGAGAGTGAATCTGTAGATTTATTTACCACAGAGGGCTGTCAAGGCTGGGTTTAAAAGTCTATTCAAGATAGACAGATTGTAAATCAACAAGACAATCAAAGGTTGTGGGGGAAAAGCAGGTAAGGATGGTTAAATGAATGATGGAGCAGACTCAATGGGCTGAACGGCCTACTTCAGCTCCTCCGTTTATGGTCTTATTGTCTTAAATACTTGCATTGCTATAAAAACTCATACTTACACAGTCTGGGCTCTGTGCTGCCTACCTACATAAAGCAAACAAACAGTAATTGCAAGTTGGCTGCTAATATTATTACTGATACTGAAGATGCATCAGGAACCTTTGCACATCACATGTTTCTGAAGCCATCTGACAGAACAAAGATAACCTGCCTATCTGGTCTGGGATCTATGGAATGATACAAGTATCAGCAATTAACAAGACAATGATTGCAGTAAAATTGTGGCCAAGCTGAAATCCAGCAAAATCAAGTGAATCATGAGAGAAGGGTGTGAAAATAAACCCTATGTGTTTCATGTTGGTTTCTGAGACCAATTAGGGAAAGATAGAGTCATAGTCATAGAGCTGTACATCATGGAAACAAACCCTTTGGTCCAACTCATCCATGCTGACCATATATCCTAAAGTAATCTAGTCCCATTTCCCAGCATTTGGTCCATATCCCTCTAAACACTTCCTACTCATATACCTATCCAGATGCCTTTTAAATGTTGTAATTGTACCAGCTTCCTGCAGCAGCTCATTCCAGACAAACATCACTATCTGTGTGAAAAAGTTACCCCTTAAGCCCCTTTTAAATCTTTCCCCTCTCACCTTAAACTTATGCCCTCTAGTTTTGGACTCTGCTACCCGAGGAAAAAGACCTTGGCTAATTACCCTATCCAATGACACTCATGGTCCTATAAACCTCTATAAGGTCACCCCTCAGACTGCGGCGCTCCAGGGAAAATAGCCCCAGCCTATTCAGCCTCTCCCTACAGCTCAAACCATCCAACACTGGCAACATCCTTGTAAATATTTTCTGAAACATTTCAAGTTTCACAGCATCCTTCCTATAGCAGTGAGACCAGAACTGAACGCAGTATTCCAAGTATAACTTAACCAATGCCCTGTACAACCACTTTTAAACATTCAAAGAAGAGCACTTGAATTCCCTTCTGATATAACTACATCATGTCCAGCAGCTGATTCATTTGGTTTACTTTTTATTAAAGAAACCTTAAGGTCCACAAAGTGAAATGGTTTAATTTATTTTGTTTCAATATTCTTCAAGATTCACTGACCATAGATCCAGCTGAGACCGATGAGTTGCAGGAGGGCTGTTATAAACAGAATCCAGTTCGTAGCATAATGATCCACAAAATTTAACCAGTAAATCCCAGCCTAAAATTAAATGGATAATTCAAAAATGTTGCATAGGAAAATTAAGTACTCTTACTTTCAAATTCAGACTTTGAAGAGATTTGAAATATGAAGATGTGTGAGTATTTATAAAAAAAAACACAAAATGGTAATTAAAGCAAAATGCTGTAAATGATGGAAGTCTGAAACAACCACAAAAGATACTGGAGAAACTTACCAGGTCTAGCTGCATCTGTGGAATGAGAAACTGAGTTACCATTCCGAGCCTGGTACAACTCATCTTCAGAACTGTTCCAACACAATTCTAACTTGGTGTTCAATATTTGGTCATTCATTTATGTTTGGGCATCAATTACATTGCTGTTCTCCCTTCTACATTGATAGCTGAATGTGATTTTCAAAATTTACCTGCAGTGTTCTAAATGTGATCTTACATGCCTAAATTTAGACATGATGACCATTCTTGTCCATCTGAACACTCTGTCTCCAGATTTAACTGCCTGGGTACATTGGGTTTTTCACAAATCCCATTAACACAATGATCTCTCTCAGTATCTCAGAGTTCAGCAGGATAACTTTGACATCCAATACAAACTAGGCAGCAAAATAACAAGGTGTGGAGCTGGATGAACACAGCAGGCCAAGCAGCATCATAGGAGCAGGAAAGCTTGACGTTTCGGGCCTAGACCCTTCT
>JAHRHZ010000267.1:5548144-5610476 GCA_024137785.1 Ginglymostoma cirratum | reverse complement strand
CCTGCTGTGTTCATCCAGCTCCACACCTTGTTATCTTGGATTCTCCAGCATCTGCAGTACCTTTTATCTCTAGGCAGCAAAATAGTTGCTTCAGACACAATGAGAGGTGTGCCAAAGCCAAATGAGACTGTGGCTGTTTTGCTAAACTGACAAAACATTACATTAGAAAATATAGTCAATATTAATATGATGAGCATTGGTCAACAGAAATGCAATCACATCAATAAAAATAGACAATAAATGATCCACGGCTGAAGGCATTTCGGAAAGCTATTATTGAAGTCTGATCTGATGTGATACAAGAGGTACCAGATACACTCCAAGGATTTTGGCCATACAGAGATGAACTAGAAGTCTCTCAAGAGACATGACTTTCAAACATTCACAGATACTTGTAGCTGAAGTTCTTTACTAAGCTATATCGCCAAATTATACCCAGGGTATGTGGGCATAGAGTGAAAAAAGGTACCGCTACAGCTCACTCTGAATTGGTCAAGGATCAACAGGAAAATTGAGAAGGCATTGAGAATTTGTTAGGCGTATCAAAGTCACCCACCACAATCAACAGAAAGAACCTCTCCAGCCACACAAAATTCCATTGTACACTTGGTTGAAGATTGTAACACATTTATTTCCCATCAATGGTGACAATTTTCTCCAAGTCACTAACTAATTTTCCAAATTTCCAACTACCAGACATTGGAAGGATATACCAACGATACCCACGGCAGTTACCATGAGTGCAAAGCATATTCCATTCATGTACCTGGACGAAATATCTGAAATTGGACTACAATACATCAGTTGATATTTAATGGATATGGGACATGTCCTTGCATGTGCACTAAATGGGACATAAATCTTGTGACAGCCTCACCACGTTATCCCAGACCCAGTAGTCTTGCTGAATGAAATGGTTCACACATCGGTTATGAAATGCCGGGCAAATAACATTATCTTCATATTGCCATGTCACACTTAACAACAATGCCTCTAGATATGGACTTTCCATCACCACAACAATCATGCTCAGAAGCTGGTCAGGTCAACTTTTCCATGTCATCAGGTGTCCAGGTTCTCAGAAATACAGGATAAACTTCTTGAATGTCCAGGGAGAATAAAAACAGCACACAATCGACATCCGGGTGTGCAATTGTCTAGTTTGTGTGAATGGTAAAAGGTTTGAATCATACCTCCCATCCAGGAAACGTGGTCACCCACAGAAGTATTCAGGGTGTACAGTGAGCCTTGAACCCAAGAGGTCACATTACCCGTATTGTGGAACAATGAGAAAGAGGAATAATTCGGGGAATTGTACGACATTATAACACTGAGCATTCCAATTGTGCACAGAACACCACCAGAGATAAACTCAGGGAATGAAAGTGTGGAACCCCACCATAAAAATAATCTACCCTTCAACAATACCAAAGACACCAAAATTCCACTGGATCAAGAACAGCCAGTTGATAAATCTAGATCTCAAGAAGGATATACAATCATGAGATCTGGGAGGATTGTTAAATCATTGTGGCAATATACAGCCTCTTAAAATCTTAAATTGTCTAATTCTTAAACTCTTAAGCACATTGATTTACTTTTGGAGTGAAGGATTGTTCGCACAGCCAGCCTGAGGTACATTTATTTTCGTTAATGTTAGTAATGACCTTGGCAAGAAAATAGGATATTGTAACATCACTTTAAGAGGAGCATGTTGATGCGCAAATAGACATGATGTCACTAACAGCAATAGATCCATTCAGTGCGCAGCACATATTGTGAAGGGAGATCAGTTGTGCTTCCCTGTTACACCTAACCTCTATAACAAATGCATCTGCTGAGCAATGTCATAACACATCTTCAAATAAACGGAACTGAGGTCCAGTTTCCCATTCAATGTGAGATTGATATGTCTGTGAGAATGAACTCAGAATCGCAGCAAGATATCAGTATGATATGATCACTGCACAACATTAAACAACTGCAAAAGCAAAATGACCAAAGTACAATCTCCTTCTGTAGCACTTCATCTTGTGAATGTGATCACCTTTTAAGAGTTACCGAGTATGTGTGAAAGCAGCTTAAATTACTGAGATACAACCTACCCGTGTCACAAATAGAAGGCCAAGGAGATAAAACAATGAGCAAACACCAACAGTCAGAAGAAGGCGCCTTAATCGGAGAAATGTAGGGAACTGGTCCAGCAGGGCTGTGAGAATTGTTTCTGATGGAAGACAGGAAATGTCAAATGAAGTCATTAATTAATAACTTGTATAATGACAGGGAAACACATCGTTGCAGAAACCAAAGCCCCAGAGTCCAGACAAACAGGTGTTTGCATCGTTTTTCTAGCCCCGAAACATGCATTTTTTTCCTAATCATGTTCCTGTTACTCTGCCTCAGAGGAAAACTGCATCACCATGATCTACAGGCATCATTTTCTCCCCATTTTTACTTCCAAGCAGTTGCTAATCAATCAAATCAGAGATTGATTGTTCTTTCAGACAATGAAGAAACAATTGCTGCAAAGAAACATTATGCATTTGTCCACTAACATCACCGACAGCACATTTTTGTCCAACACTGTCGTAATTCCTTCAATACAAATCAGTTATTTAAATGATGCAATACCTAAAGCTCCAAAGTGTGTGTCAATTCCCAGTGTGAACAGCATGAAGAAAAATAAAACAGACCATAATGGTGCCCATGGCAACTGTGCAAGAGCCTCTGGGTAGGCAATGAAGACCAAACCAAAACCTAGACAGTGGATAGAATTGAAATGATACAATTAATGTTGCTCATTGACTTAAAATCCACATAATTTATTATTTCTTAATTTGTTAACATTTGCAAAATTGTGCATGTCACCAGAGTTCAATGATGTGCTGATATAGCCAACGATATATTTGTAAATGTATATAATATATTAATAATCAATCTCAGTTAAGAATTTATAATACTTGGAGGCAGTGAACACCGAGTTCAGAGTGACGATTATAATCAAGGCAAAAAGAAATCTCTCTAATGTTGAAACTGGCATTTTAAAGCAGGGGATAATGTTGGACAATAGGGAATGGGAGAGAAACAATTAAACAGATAACTTAGTGCAGTACATTTCTTTTAAACTTTTAGGGGTTGGAAAGTGTACATATAGGAAAGGACCTCAGTATTCTTGTTGCTAAGTCTTGTTGCTGAGAATTAACATGTTTGGACAGCAAGCTATTAGAACATGGAATATCAGCCTTGGTAGCAAAAGGATTTAAGTACAGGAATAGTGAAATCTTGCTTCAATTGTCTAGGAGCTTAGTTAGACCACACCTGGAATACTGTGTACAGTTTGGTCCACTTTTCTTGGGAAAGATATCATTGCTATAGAAGGAGTGCAATGAAGGTTCACCAGACTTGTTCCCAGGATGGCACAACTGTTCTTTGAAGGAAGATTGGGAAAACTGGACCTGCATTCCCTGGAGTTTTGAAGAATAAGAGGTGATCACTTTGAAACTTACAAAATAGCTACAGAGAACAACAGGGTAGCTGCAAATAAGATGTTTCCTCTGCCTGCAGAATCTAAAACCGGGGTGAGGGGCATGATTTAAAAACAAAAAAGGGTGTCAGTTAGGGCCAAGATGAGGAGAAATTAATTTACAGATATAACAGGCATTGAACAGAATGTTTATATGAAACTTGTTTTTCACATGAAAAACTTTATGGAAAATGTGTTATCAGCAATTTATAATTTGAGTACACAATACAGTACTAGTTGTATCTATTGATGATGCTGTAATAAGTAATTAAGAATGACCAGGACTACACGGTAGCACAGTGATTAGCACTGCTGCCTCTCAGCACCAGGGTCCTGGGTTTGAACCCAGCCTTAGGTGACTGACTGTCTGTGTAGGGTTTGCATGTTCTCCCCATGTCTGTGTGGGTTTCCTTTGGTGCTCTGATTTCCTCCCAAAGATGTGCAGGACAGGTGGATTGGCCATGCTACATTGTCTTATAATGTCCAGGATTGTGCAAGACAGGGATAGGGTGGGGGCTGGGACTGGGTGGGATACTCTTCAGTGGGTTGGTGCAGACTCAATAGCCCAAATGTTGTTTTTCCGTGCTGTAGGGAATCTATGATTCTGGGTAAAGGTCTAATAAAACACAGTTCATACACCATAAATGTCATAAATAAACAACTAAAAATGTGGTTCAGATTATAAATATGGGTTGACATTGTGGAATTCATTCAAAATTTTCCTCATAAAGCATGGCTTTATATATAATGTAATTCAAAGTTAAATAACACATCTAATACAGGACCGTGATGTTAATTGATTGCTTTGGTATTTCCTATTCTGTGGTTATTTCAAATGCTCACTTTTAAGAGCTAAGGCTCAAGCCCAGGCACTCCGTTGCGTTATTCAGCTCCAATCCCTGTCCAGTATAATTCAAATATCATGGCAGTGTGTTGCTCTTCAGAGCCTGGTTATCAATTTGGATCTGAGGATTGATTATTGTGCCTGGACATTGAATGGCAGGTTGATTCACTACAGAGAGCAGATTAAAGCTGTCTAACCCCTGATACTTTTAACAGTTCTAGTTTACCTGACTGTGCAACCTCTGAAACAGGTTTGTCTTGTACATGAGCCATGTGTCCAAGGATGGAGAAGATGACAAATCCAGCAAACACACTCGTAGCACAATTAACAACACAGATGACGATGGTGTCTCTATAGCAGTCGTTATGGAATTTGTTGTAGGATGACAATGCGACTAAGCTGCCCCAACCCACTGAGATAGAAAAGAAAATTTGTGTTGCAGCATCTTTCCAGACCTGGTAGTTAGAAAATAGAGTTAGTGTCTGGATGTTAGTGTCTGCTTCCCAAAACAGTATCTCCTAGACTTCCCATTTCTATTCACTGGGTGCAGTGAAATTCCTGTCCTCACACTGTAAACTGAATCACCTCAGAAATCTGTTTCAAGGAACATTTCATTGAAGTAGCCTTTTAATGATATGCCAAGTGTTTATTCACTACCTGTCACAATCTCTGGGACTTAAACTAACTACTGGAAGAATGGAATCACCCAAACTTACACTTTCCTTCTCTGCCTCAGTCCTTGCATTGTTAATTTCAAAATACTACAATCAGACTGGTTAAGGATATAATCAGTGATTTTCCAATGCTCAATTCAGATGTAAATTCTAAATTTCAGGTATAGACAATGTGTCTCATTTCCGTCTCCACTTCGGATACTTAATGTACCAAATATTATTGACACGGAATGGATAAGAACAAGTCTCACCAAGAATGGACCCTTTCTATTGCCCTGATACAGCAAAATATGGGTCATATTTGCTTCATATGTCAAAAAGGCATTTCATCTGAAACTCTTAGACCTGAATCAATCCCAAGGTTTCAGAAAGAAGGAGACATGAATGAGGAATTGTATTGCATCCCATTACATGTGACATTTCCTCATCAATTTCCATCCTCTCTTCCATCACAACCTACACCTGGCCCTGTTCCTTGTTAATGACAGGATGATATAGACCTTAAACTGACTCTTTTAAATTCATCACAAGCTCAATTAAAACTTTGCAATAACTAAATCTAGTTTTCTGACATTTAATGAAGGACTCACGAGTAAGACACTCATTTTAAATTGACTACCCCAAGCAGACCAGAAATATAATTTAGGCTCAATCATTGATATTGCTGCATTTACCTCAGCACCAGCCAGTTTGGAGAAGTCTGACTGGCTTCCGATGTAGAAATTGATTCCTTTAGAGGCTCCCTCCAGGGTAAGCCCACGGATCAGGAGTACGGTTAGAACCACATAAGGGAATATTGCAGTGAAATAAACCACCTGAACATGGAGTGAAGCTTGTTAGATTTTCCTGTATTACTGTTACAACAGAAGAAAATAAAATCTAGAAGCAGTAGTAGGACACTTGGCCCTCAAGCCTGCCCCACCGTGCAATTAAATTCTGCTGCTCTGATGTTAAACATAAGTTTACTTTCCTGCCTGATCACCTCAACACATCCCCTCTCCATAACCTTGACTCTCTTGTAAATCAACAAATCATCAACTTCTGCCTTGAATATATTCAATGAACCAACCTCTACTGCTTTCTGAGGAAGAGAATTTGAAAGTTTGAAAATACTCCAATGGAAAAGATTCCTTTTCATCTCTACCTTACCAGGAGACGCCTTATTTTGAAACTGTGTTCCCTGTTCTAGATTCTCCCATGTGGAGAAAAAGCCTGTTAAGTCCATTCAGAATTTTTGAAGATTGTTTCTCAGTTTCCTAAATTCCTGTTAGTATAGGCCCAAACTTCTCAAGCATGTTTTTTTTATAGAATAATCTTTTTATTTGAGAAATTAGCGCAGAGAAGTTGACATAATTGTCTCCAAAACAAATACACCCCTTAAACAAGGACACCAAAGCAGTACATGCTGCACCTTTGTAGCAAGACTTGCCCACTTTTATACTTCATCCCTCCTTGCAATAAAGACAACATTATCCAACTAAATGGCAAAGTAACAGGATTCTCATCAGTGCATCAAAAGTATCAGAAGACAACCAGGAGAGAAATAGTGACATGGAGGGTCCACAAAGGGATGTGTTTGCATATGGTTCACAGAGTTTGCATCTTGAGACAGTCTGACACCTTGTTATAAATGTGCTCACTTAAAATGTGCTAAAACCATAGACATAATAATAGAAGTAACAAAATGAGGATAATCAATTGAGGGTAAGTACATTTTATTTTTTCGAGGAACAAAATTTCTGATGAAGGGTCTGGGCCCGAAACATCAAGCTTTTCTGCTCCTATGATGCTGCTTGGCCTGTTGTGTTCATCCAGCTCCACACCTTGTTATCTCGGATTCTCCAGCATCTGCAGTACCTATTATCTCTGATACAAATCTAATCTTACCGAGTAATGCCCCATCAGTAAATTCTCGGCCATCAGTGAAGTGATGGAAGGGGTAGTTGACAGTTCTATCAACTGTTCCTTGCTCATCAACTGCTTAATTCAGGTTCCTCCAGGCTCACTCAGCTCCTGACGTTATTATAACCTTGGTCAAAGCATGGTCAACTGAACCAAACTCTGGAGGTGAGGTGAGAGAGACTGCCCGAGACATCACAGCAGCATTTGACTGAGTTTGGCTGCAATGAGTCCTAGTAAAACTGAAGGGAATGGAAACCGACAGCAGGGTGGGGAATGGAGGGGGGAGAATTTTCCACGGGTTGGAGTCAGACCAAGCATGAAGGAAACGGTTTGTGGTGACTAGGGACTGAGCAACTCAAACCCAGGTCTTCTCTATAGGAGATAAAAGGTACTGCAGATGCTGGAGAATCCGAGATAACAAGGCATGGGGCTGGATGAACACAGCAGGCCAAGCTGATGAAGGGTCTAGGCCCAAAACGTCAAGTTTTCCTGCTCCTATGATGCTGCTTGGCCTGCTGTGTTCATCCAGCCCCACTTCTCTATAGGAGTTGCTCAGGATCAGGACCTAGGCCCAGCCATCATCAAATGCTTTATCAATTGCTTTTTTTTTTGCTCCAAAATAATGTCAGAAGTGGGGAGTGTTTGCTGATGATTGCACAAAATTCGATACCATTACCAAATCCTCCGATACTGAAGCAGCCCAAGCTCATATTCAGTAAGACTTGGTAACATTTAAGCTTGAGGTAAGCAACATTCACAGAAAGGACCATAGAATCCCTACAGCATGGACACAGGACATTTGGCCCATTAAGTCCATACCAACCCTCCAAAGACCCACCCTATTCTGGAAGTCCTGCATTTCCCATGGCTAACCATGGCTAACATCCCTGGATGCTATGGGCAATTTAGCATGGCCAATCCACCTAACCTGCACATCTTTGGACTGTGAAAGGAAACTGGAGCACTTTGAGGAAACCAGCGTAGACACAGGGAGAAGGTGCAAACTCTACGCAGACAGTCGCCCAAGGGTTGAATTGAACCTGGGTCCCTGGTGCTGTGAGGCAGTAATGCGAACCACTGAGCCACCGGTTCCAACCATCTCCAATGAATGGGAGTCCATAACTAAATGCACCACTATCAACATACTCAGGATTACCATTTACCAAAAATCTCAATGGAATGCCCACATAAATATTTTGGCTACAACAGCTACTTAGAGGTGGGAAACTCGGTGGTGAATATCTTCCCATAGTCTACCCATCAAATATAAGGCACAGGTCAGCAACATGGTGGAATGCTCCTCACTTGCCTGGATAAATGTGCCCCGCAACACTCATGAAGCTCCACACCATCCATGACCAAGCAAGCTTCTCAATTGAAGTTATGAAGTTAATTAGCTGAGCTTAGGAAAGATACTGAGCCATCTGCAGAGTTATACAACTCCCAGTTTGTTAGCATATTAACAGAACTATATACAGCTTTCCAGAGGTGTGGCTAACTCAGTGGACACTATGTAGCTGCTTCTCACATGTCTGTCACATGATCTCTTACAACATCACTACACAAAATGTTATTCATACTGTTCGTAACATTAAACCTTTCAAAAATTTGAACTTTGTTTTCCAACCCCCACCACAAATATGCACTTCCTCTAACACTTGTGCACTGTGGCAGCTATGTATACCAGAGACAAGATTTATAGAAGTAACTCACCAAATTCCAGATAGCACTTTCCAATTCTATGACCTCTACCATCTAGAAGGATAAAGGCAGCAGACACATGGAAAAAACACCATCTGCAATTTACCCTCCAAGCCACTCACCAACCTGACTTGGAAATATATCACTGTCACTTCAGTGTCGTTGGGTTAAAATCCTGGAACTCCCCCTTAACAATACTGAGGGTGCCCTGACACCAATTCAACTACAGTAGTTCAAGGACACAGCTCACTACCATCTTCTCAAGGGTAATTATTAATAACCAATAAAAACTGGCCCAGCCAGTAATGCCCTTATGGCTTACAATAATATCACAGATACCCTGAAAGCTACTTAAGCGAAACATTGCAGATGCTGGATATCTGAAATAAAAACAAAACCAAAAAAGTTTTGGAGGTACTCAGCAAGTCAGCTAGTACCTGCAGAGAGAGAGAAACAGAGTTAACATTTCAGGTCATTGACCTGTCAATAGAACTGAAGCAAAATAAAACAGAGAGTAGGATGTGGCCATATTGAGAACGCATGGTTTCGGGAAAAGCGAACGATATCAGAAGTGCCAGTGTGAAAGGTTGCAACATCAGATCAATGTCACAGAGACAGAAGTAGGGTGTGAGGAAGTATAGTCAAAGGTAGCTGTAAGAGTTGTTGCTTTCGAGTGAACGCTAGGAAGGCTATCTCCATAAATCACAGACATTGGGAAAGGGAAGATGAGATTCAGAGTTGAACCAGGTGAAGGTTAGGGAAGATGGAAATTGGAATCAAAATCAATGAACTTTTCCAGCTTGTGGTGAGAGCAAGGGGTGACACTGATACAGTCATCAATGTACTGGGAAAATGAAGCAGTTACCAAGGTAACAGGCACATAACTCGAGGAAGCGGTAAGCGTTCTCAGAGATCACCTAAACATTAATGGAATTGACACCATTCCTGTTGTTAAATTCTGCAGTGTTGTGATATGGCCCTCTCATAGCTACATGTGTGCAGTCGATGACACCCTGTTTCTTGGGGAAGCCTGAATCTTATATTCCAGAATCATATTGCCTGAGTGACAGCACTTACCTCACTGTTGGGACACAGATAGCATCAATGATGCAATCCGTGTCCCAACAGTGAGGTAAGTGATATCCTGATGCATTTGTGGGTGCACATGCCACAAACTGGGAACACAATTGGGCCAAAGAGGTTCTTAGCTATGAGAACAGTCAGTGGATGAATACCCTGCAGATGAGGGCTCGACACATTCCTCCATACAGCGAGACATATTGCTCACTGGGGAGGCAATGGCCTAGTGGTATGTCATCACTACAACATTAATCTCGAGTAATGTTCTGGGGACCTAGGTTCAAATTCCACCACAGTAGATGGTGGAAATTGAAATCAATAAAAATCCGGAATTAAGAATGTAATGATGACCATAAATCCATCGCTGCTTGTTTGAAAAACCCATCTCATTCACTAAGGCCCTTTGGGGAGGGAAATCTGCCATCCTTACCTGGTCTTGACCTACACGTGAATCCAGACCCACAGCAATAAGGTTGGTCCTTAACTGCCCCCTGGGCAATTAGTGATGGGCAATAAATGCTGGCCTCACCACATCCCATAATGCTCATGAAGCATTGGCAAATATTAGCTGCCAGTGTTTGTGGATGAGGACCCCTGGATTGTGCTGATTGACGGTGAGCAACATGGAAGCTGTTCACAGCCAGTAGCAATCTGAAGTCGCCAGTTACTCACTCTGACTTCCAGCTCAAGAATTCACAACATCTTGTTTGTCTGGCGTGTTTGGTAAGCTGGGAAACTGGATATTAATAAGCAATTTGTGTCATTAATAAGGCATTAAACAAGCTACAGCCCCTTAATTGGCAACTTGTCACTGCCTCGTAAGAAACTCACCTCCTCACTCGGCAAATACATAAAAGATCAGCCAGTTGTTCCTGATGTTGATTTCCTGCACTATGTCTCACCATAGGTCACATGGCTTATGTCACTAATAGATTCTGCTCACAGTAATTGCTACAGGGCTATTACAACATATTCCTCCAACATTAATAACTACTGAAGGTGAGGTGGGTAACGTTATATTGGAATGTCATGTGCTGTGATATCTTCCAACAGGCTTAAAACTATTGAGCAATACCAGTATTTTATTGTTTTGTCCCAATGATTATTTCTCATCACCTGGGAGATAAACCAGCCCCTCCTCAAATGATTTATAAATTCTCATTTCTTTATTTCCTAAATCCATATTTTGTCACTAATTATAACTCTATTCATCCCCAAGCATTTACCTTTCCTGATGATTTGATTCCTTTCGATAATGCTACTCCAACTATCAACCGGGCCAGAAGCAGGCAGAGGGCTAAATCCCAGACTATCTCCCCAGTCTCATCCATTGAACTGGAACGGCGTAAAACCATTTTACTGAAGAAGATAAACAAGAGCATCTTGTGTCAGGATAAAATTCATTGCCCACATTAACAAAGTATCCAAGTATTTATTTAAATAAATAATTTGGATTTGAACATCATAAAGCTTGTGTGTGTCTTTAAAAAAATTGTTCCAAAGAGGTTAGAGGAGATTTGATATACTTTCCGATCCCTGTCACTATTCCTATTGCTCTTTAATATAGATCTTTGTTTAAACAGCGAGTGCTATTGTGGTTCACCGGAGAGCAGATTTGCTTTGAAGAAGCTTCTGACAGAGTTTCACTGACTGCCTAACATTGCACTGTTAAAACTATCTGATTTAATAATTATGTTTCCCAGTGAAATCAGGTCCTTCATATTGTTCAACATGGTATCTGCTTCCAGGCAGTTAAACTAAATACAGTTCCCAAGTCTACATGTTAAATACAAGACCTTATCATAATTAAAAGGAGAGAAAGGAACGTTGGTCATTGATAATTTAAAACATTTAATGTTTTTGAATTCTGGTGGTGAATATTTTCCTAGATGAACTAAAAAAATTAATCTTTTGAGATATAAATGTTGTCAATGTTTTGAAACCAGAGGGCTTTTAACTCATAAAGGGCCCATGCCAAAGGTGCTTTGATATAAATATGCAATGAAGCAAATGATATTAATAATCGCTCTATGAAAATCAAACAGATTTCCTCTCATTTAACAGGACATTCACTAAATAACCATCCCAAGAGGAGTTACTGGCCCAGCTGTGCAGGTTATTGGTGCAGCAATGCACTTACTCCCAGTATTGCTCACTCGGACCCTGGTGACGAATGGAGATTTTTGATCCATTTGGACATGTTTCATTGCTTGCCTGCAGCCATGTTGTATTAACAATTTCAAAACATCCACCATCCAGAGTGAAATTGCAGAGTAGATCTGGAAAATGTGGAATGTGTTTCAATATTACATTTCAATATTGCATTCTATTTCAATAATAACCAGGGTCACTGTTTCACTCTGACTGAATCAGTTAATCATTTTGATTACTTGGGTAAGGTTATAGATGGATCACAACACAGAGGTACAGCCTGTACTCTCAATCTCAGCACAGACTGACTCTGGTGCTCAATCTGCTGGTTCTCCAGTTTGACAAAGTCTGCCATATGCTTAATCATGAAACCAAATTAAAATGTTACAGTATAAAAGGTTACTTCAAAAGTATTCAATTAGTAGCTTTTGCAGAAGACATCAGGGATTATAATGGGCTGGATTTTCCAGGGAAGAAGAATCTCACATACTTTGCTACACCACTCCTTTTTCATTAATTAATGAATGGATCTCCTCATTGCTGACAGGGAGATTCAACTCAGGGCCCCCTCAGAAATCTGAAGCCACATTTCCATCCAGACAGTTCTTGTACAACACATAGGCTATCAGAGGAAGACAAACCATGACCCATTTTCACAGCATTCAGCTGCTGTCTCCTGGCATTTTAAGGTTCCTGACAGCTATTTTAACAGCTGCTGTCAAACAGTAAGCGCATAAAGTAATTGTGTGTTAGGATTCAGGAAGGGTAAGGTGCTAGACTGATAGGAGTAGGGTGCCAGCTAAATGGGATACATGTGGGTAGGGTGCAGATATGCAAAGGGACAGCTATGCAAGGTACAACATCGATCGAAGCAGGATGCCAGGCTACCAGGTAGATTAGGTAACAGATGAGTCAAGGTAGGGTGCCAAATGGGTAAGGTACGATGGTGCAGGATAACAATGGATTTTGCTGAATAATGTGGTGTTTAAGGGAGGTTGGAGGGAAGGGAGCAGTTTTGGGGGTCAGGTCCGGCAGTAGTGACATTGGGAATGGGTGATGGGGCGGGGCAGGGGATGGGAGGTCCAATGGTAACAGTGAGCAGGAGGGTGCGGTCAGTTTTGACATCGTCAGAGATCGGGGGTGATGTCATGTCTCCAGGAGAAGCTGGGGAAGGCGGAAGAGGTGCAGGGTCTCTGGTCAGGGTCTAGACACTAAGGGGTTGAGGGGAGATATGGATTGGATTATGTGAGGTAAGTGTGTGATATGTTTCAAAAATTGCTCAGGCATTAGACCATGTGTGTAATACTCTATCTTTTGCTGGATAACTACTTAACATAATTTCATCAGTCATGTCACCTTTGGGTATGTTGCAAATCCGTTTAAATCTTGACTCTGTTTCTTGAACCTTCCAGCAATTCGAACAGTTTCTGTCTGTCTATTCTGACCAAACCCATCATGATTTTGAACAGCTCTGCCAAACCTCCTTTCAACTCTTTCATTTCAAAAGAGAACTGTCACAGCTTCGTCAATCTATCCAGGTGTCCAAACATCAATCGCTGGAACCATTCCCATTAGCCTTTTCTGAACCCTCTCCAATTACTTCACTTCCTGTGCAGTGCTGTACCCAGGACTGGACACATTAATCCAGCTAAGACTGAGGCAGTGTTTAAAAAAAAAAGTTCACCATAACCTATTTAAGTGATCCCTGGCCTTATTGTACAGACTGGGACTGTGGGTGATGTGTGACGGTGAGTGATGGATGATTAAAATGTCAAGAATTAATAGCAATCTGCAATGTAAATTTAGTAAAGGAAACAAACTTCAAACATTTACTAACTCCATATTTGGTCAGGGATTACCCACAATCCTAGCCTGTGCAAAAAGGAATTTTGTTTCAAAGCTGAAGCATTTTGTCCTCTGTTTCAGAAATTTCAAATTCACTCATCTCAAGATTTCAGACTTACTCTTTCCAATTCAAACAGAAGTAATCTTTGATAACAACATTAGATAATAGGAGTTAAACCATGTTGATGTGGGAGGTGTGATGAAACTGAAAGAAACAAAGCTTTTAAGTAACACAATAAAAACTGAGTGTGTCATAGAGTCAGAAAGTATAAGAAATATATTTGAGATGGTAGATATTTGGAAAGAACCCAGAAGAGGAGAAAATGTTGAGAAAATAATACCTGCACAAAACACAGAGATTGAGAAAAGGATCAATGTGAGACACAATACTGGGATGCTAGAGAGGTACAAACAATGAACACACAGTCAGAAAGAACACAGGGCAGAATTACCGAAAAGGTGAAAGAAAAAAATGAGACACATTAACAACTTTATCAAAGACTGATAAATTCAGATGTTTTGATATTTATTTCTGACTGACTTTCCAGCTATTCCAATCACTCAGTGCCATGATTCCTGCTGCTGCTTTCTATCCAAGTCTTTTTGCTATATGGTCACAATGAGGATTGTCACTGAAACTATTGTCCATTTCTCGTCCTCATTCAGGCTGACAGAATGAACAATGAACAGTCAGTGTCTATACTTTCCCCAGTAGAAATGAACACTTTACCTTTGGCAGTCCTGCTGCATGTTTCATCTGCTCCCCACCAACTGAAGCAGTCTGCCCATGGCAGGGGTGATTGGAAGGAAGCAAACAGGTAGTACAGACTGTAGGCGGTGATGCAGTGGTATGAAATATTGGCAATTGTTATCAGAAAGACCATAGCAATCCCCACACCTGAAGAACAGAAGATTAGACTGTGAACTATTGATTTGAAACAAAGTATTTAACATGGGTTTGGCTGGTCATTCAACCAAATTGGACTTTTCTTTCAGTGGGCACAATACAGAGCAGGGAGACTGTCCTGGCTGACCACACCTTTGGGAACATGTCTTGTTGTGTTTGGTCGGTTATTGGCTGCTACAATATTCTGTGTCCAACAGAAGAGATTTCAAAGGCTCTTGATATTTAACAGGAAGTATTGATTATGTTATAATTTTACGTCTAGGTTACAAAAATGATGCACCGTGTCTTCACCTTTAGATTCCTTCTCGCTAACTCTTTGGGACATCATCATCAATGTAGGTGGTGATAATCACACTTTTCCAGGCTTGGTAATAAACGGCATATACAGCACCTCATAATGTGCATAGCAGGTCAGAGTGCAGACTTCACATCAGCAGGTCCAACTTAAACTTAGTAATATTTGTGTAAGAAGTCCATGCTGACTTATGTTTTACATATGTAAGTTTGCTATGACTGTTTTGATAAATAAACATTAACCTTGTAACAAGGGCACAGCTTTCCACACTGCTACAGGTCCAAGGCTGGCAAACTGCCCAAAGGAGCATTCCAAGAAAAGCATTGGAATCCCAGCGAGTGCGAGAATGAGCGTGTAGGGAATAAGAAAAGCACCTGGAAAATAGCAGAATGGAGATCAATGTGGATAAAATCACATGTTCAAGCTGAGACCCCATGTTTACACTGCGTGGGTTGGGTTAAAATTAATCTTGAAATGTCTATGAACGCGTGTTTTGTCTGTCTGACCGGTAGCTAGCAATCTATAGAAATGGTTAACTTTCAGACGCAGTTTTAATTGTTTGCTACGTACAGGAAGTTATAGTGAAATGGCCACTTTATGGATTTCACTTTCTAACTGAATCAAGTATCTTTTCCTGTCACTTTATGTAGTCATGTTTGACATTTTTTACACATTTGCGCTTGGTTTCCATCAAGCCAATTGTGTAGGTTGTGAAGTGGCCCTGATTTGAGCAGGTTTGACGATAACTTACAAGCCTGAACCCAGGGCCTGACTGAGGAGACTATTCTGATGATTTCACACACTGTGCATTAAATATATTTGACATGGATGGTTGATGCATTCTCCACAATATCACTTGAAAATATATTGTGAATTAATAAAATTAACCATTTACTTTAGTTTATAAATAGCATCTATTTGATGCATTGCTAATTCTAAACTAATACCTTGACACATCTCTCAAATCAGAAGAAAAAATAGGCAAATTTGTTAACTTGGAAATGAATTCACCATTTCACTTCAATTGTTTAACCCTGCATTTACTGCATTACTTTTAGTGCAATAAACATTTGCTATTTCCTGAACTTCAACGTTCTGCATAAATTGATGAATTGATCCATTTATCTCTGCCATCTCACTCTCCGATATTTAAAATTTTGTCTACAGTACCTCCTCCATTTTTGTAAGCCAGATAAGGGAACCTCCAGATGTTGCCCAGACCCACAGTATAACCAATCACTGAGAGCAAATAGTCAGCCTTCGAAGACCAGTTACCCCGCTCCACATTCTCATCACCCACGGCACCATGTTGTTTGGTGATATCCTGGGAGACAGAATGGAAATGGCAGGCTCAGGTATCAGTCTCTTTCCCAAAACTAGGCCTCAAGCAAAATGCACAGTCACCACTCCTTACAACTACAAGAAATCTGTGTTGTTCTCCATTTAGCAGCAATGTCTGGCAGGTTAGAAACAAAATTCACAACAACCAAAATCTACAAGTCAACGGTATTTCTCATTGTTTTCTACGGGTTTTTACAGTTTTGTTTTGTTGAAATACCCACCGGGTACTCTGGAGAGTCATTCCTCTGGTCCATTTTCAGGTGTCAATGAATTATTCTTCCACTTGCACGAGAATTGGATGTAAACCTTGAGGAGACTCCTTTTGGCCAAAAGTCATTCAACTTCTTGTTAATAAATGACTCTTGACCAGTCAGAAATCAACCTTTTACAGTGTCTCTTTAAGATGCCTTAGAACCTCTGCTTAGTTAATCATTCAATTTCCACGCTAAATATTTCTATTGAAAAGTTAAATGATTTGTTTCCAGAACATTCAGGATCAAAGTGCATTAATTCTGTGTCTACAGACTTTGGGCAAAGTGTTAGTTTTAAAAGGGACAGCTCCAAGTGAGTCTAAACCAATTTGGACTTCAGTCAAAGCAAACTATGTAAGATTTCAAATAAAAACGAACTAGTCTTCTCCCATTTCAGAAACAAAATTGTTATTCACTGTTGCCCACGTTCATTTCACAAACTGAAATTTTAATTATCTTCAAAAATGTGTCTGGATTTTGTGTGCAACATACTTGGATTTGGGAAAAAACACAATTGCCTGTCCATTGCTCTGGAAGTGCCCCTTCCATTTCCATCACCAGGCATTTTAGCAGATCCAAAAATATGATGAACTTGGCAAATCCCTTCTGAGAGGTAGCTAGCACCACCGGAGAAGTGGGTATTAAGAAATTCTGGAAATTTCTTGGAGGTGACTGAAATTTGAAAGCCGTCCAAAATCACTCCTCTAAGTGGAGAGGTGAACCAAGCATTAGAGGTACAAAAATTTTAAGAAGTAATAATTTGTGTTTCCTTCTTTAGTACAGGATTTTCCATCATGAAATATTACAGGCTGAATTATAACTGTCCTTACCTAAGAAGGGGAAATAATTTTATCGGTTGGATAAGGTAAGTAACCATTAAATAATATGGTTTCTATGTCGTTACCTCTGATAACCGTCAAGGCATCAGTTGAAAGACCAGCATTTTAATAGTCAAAAAAATTGCATTGGAGTGGATTGTTCATAGGACAAAGCAATAGTCTGCATTGTGTAATTATACAGGGCTCGCCTAGTGTGAGATCCAGAGCTAATTATTTGAAGACTCCCATTGCTTTCACATGTTACTTACTGATCAGCTGAAGCATCTGTTTGGCTCTTTGGAAGCTGTACTAAACGCATGATCTTTGGGCTATCTCACAAGCACCAACAGGCTTGGAAGTGCAACATTTTTTTTGCTTGTCATAAGAGAGTGGATTTGATGGATTTGTCAGATGGATGAAATTTTGAAGATGTTAATGGCCTTTGAGCACTTAGTTAAGTAATGGCTGCTTTCTTTAGCTGATTCGTGAGCTGAAGAAGTGCATAGCTTTCCGTATGCATATTCAAGTGCTGTAATATTTATTTTAACAGATTCTTGAGATTTTCAACAACATCCAATTATTGCTAGTACATCTTTTCGAAGTGAATGTCACAAGGGTGGATTGGGAGAGTGAGTGGGGTTGGTGCAAGAAAATGGAGGCTTTATATTGATCTTGTTATGGACAGATTATGAGTCTTTTTAAAAAAATCTCTCTCTCTGATAGCAGGGATTATGCCTCCACTTTGTCTGTTTGTGTACTCTGATTTTGTAAGCGTGGTAAAAGCATATCTGTAAAGATGGCCAGGAAGTTGGGTTTATTTCACACAGTCTTAAATGCAGTGGAGGTAGGGATTTTATGCAAAACAGGCCATCTTGCAAGTGCACAAGGAGAGACCAAACTGCAAAGGGTAAAGAGATGATTGAATTAGCCACCATCTGAGCATTACATAATGCAGGAATGCCAGTTTATCTATATCTTCATTTTTAAAATAGTGTCTACAGGCTGGAGTTAGCAGCCTGTAAATCCCTTGTGGGCATCATTGATTGGCGAGGCAGCAGCTCAGAAGTGGTCAAGTTTCTTCTCATTATTCTCCAAAGAGGTTTCAAGGAATTCTTATTATTAAAATGTATTTTCTACTTTGATGTTTTGTTTTTTTTAAAAAAGGAGGTTGATTACTTGCAGAGGTAAAGACGTTGGTTGTTGAGTGTATTCTAACAGCCAAAGGCATTTTCCTTTGTCGCTCTGGCTTAGGTGTTTTCATATTGTCAGTCAATGTTTTATGAAGCAATGGTACTGTTTAATCTATCTGGTATTTCAAAGTAGTCTGGTTAAAAAGCAGCTGGGTTCCACTATATGATAAAGTCATGTGACACTGTCACTTTGGAGATGTGGAGGCAACAATTACAATTGAGGCAAAAGTTTGAATTGCAGGTGAATAACTGGCTAAGGCCCATTTCAGAGGTTAGGTGGAAAATTATTAACTAAGCTTCTCAGAGGCAGGGATAACTTGCAATTTTATCATGCAGCGTTTTATCTTAGAGACACTTTTCCTCTGTGGTAGTTTGTTTCATGATTCGTCTTGCGGTCCTAATTGGCAGGGTGCATGAGGTATTGACTGTCTGGCTGAATTCGACTTTTAAGAAGCTTCTGGAAGGCTACTGCTAAGTCTACTCACATGATTAAACAACGCAACAAAGATAATTGCTGTAATGAGTTTTTAAAGCAGTCTTTAAATAAGGAATTATTCTGACGCTTCTCAAAATGGTATTGGATCTTTTAAGCTGTCCATGTTGGCATTAATTTGCCATTGGCTCTGTCTCATGTTTGCTGCTCTAGGAAGCAGTAGGACTGATCCCAGGTGATTCCATCCACAAAGACATGAAAATTACACCTGCTGGTATTGTGGCATGAAAGTGGGATCACGACTCCATGATAAATTCCAACTTCAACATTCGGTCTCCAGTTGGAAATTTCCTACCTGTTCCAGTTCCACCATCTGGAACTTAACCTAGCTCATCTCAAGAACAAATCAAATCCATTTCTCCAATCAGTTTTTAAAAAATTACAAGACAACCAAAGTTATTAATTAAATGTAACTGTACACAACACATCATTCTCCAGATGGGTATCTGGCCACCAGATCAGGACAAGTAGTCACAACTCCACAGTGTGACGCAAAAGTTTGAATCGTTAATATGATTTTCTTTTTTGGTCTAATTAATGAATTGATAATATGTACTTTGGTCAATCAAATATCTTGCTTGAGATTTTTCCTTTGCTCTTTGAGAAAGGGAAATGTTGTATTATGCCTCACAGCTATTATGAAGTACTATTTTAAGAAACACACTTATTATAACATATCACTGTATCGTAGAATGCAGCCTCAGGACTTAAAGGTCCCTGCTCCATCCTAATTGGGGCCACTTGAAGCATGAGATGATAATGGAAATATGCTGCTGTTTGTGAACAAGTCACTTAATATTAACCCAGTCACTGAAGTGCCTATGATAGTAACTTATGCACAGACTAGGAGCAGTAAGACAAGGACCGGCCTGACCTGTCTCTGTTGGAACTGATA
This sequence comes from Ginglymostoma cirratum, assembly GCA_024137785.1. NCBI lineage: Eukaryota > Metazoa > Chordata > Chondrichthyes > Orectolobiformes > Ginglymostomatidae > Ginglymostoma > Ginglymostoma cirratum. The sequence continues at coordinate 5,590,566 of JAHRHZ010000267.1, read as the reverse complement.
ACCCCCCTGGTCCAGCCTGACTGCAGGACCCAACTTGAAAATGTGGGACTAACTCCTACAGCCCACCTCCTTCCTAGCCTAACCCTGCCGAAATCAGGGCCCCTCTAAGCTCCCAAACTACCTAAACTCCCACCTGGCGTTTCACCTTCACCTCTGTCGCTGCCAAAGTGTTTTTGTTTTAATCTTTAACTTCTGAAATACAGCAGGAAGTGTGATAAGAAAGGGTTGTATCTTAGACAGTAGCATTGGCCCTGCACTGAGTGAATTACTTCCTGATTTGCTCTGATTGCTGAACTCAGGACATGTCAAACTTAGAACCTTCCCTGCTGGAAGGGATGGTGGGGAAGAGGTAAAGGATTACTGTTGGTCAAATCTATTTCACTGGTAATTGAAATTACCAATGCTCCAGTTACCCTGAGAACTTCTGCTGCAGTTACACTGAAACTAAGGCCTAGATAGTCCAGTAGGTTAGAATTATCGCAGGAGTATAGTCTGGAGTGGCACATCGATTCCATGTGATCCCAATAACTCTTCTTGAGTAGGCTGATTGTCTACTCAGTCATGGCCCTGGTGGACAAATGGTCTGCTTTGTATCTACTCTCAGCCTCGGTTTGAAAATTGTGTGACAGAGTCATTAGTCATGGCTGCAGAGAGGAATTTTTTTCTCCCAGTAAACATCTTGATAAACACATCCAGCTCTTTAACTGAAGCACAAATCTGAGAGTTGGCAAGGAAAAAAGCATCATGGTGCCTGGTGCAGGCTTCTTAGATATATTTATGATAATTACAAATGTCTTGAGCATTGATCAAACTGAATCCTTTCTGATGAATGAAGGAAGCTGCAACCTGAAGGCTGAACCTGGTACTCTAGCACCCTGCACTTGGGCTGCTCCTGCAGATTAAACCGTTCAAAACAATATCTCATGACATCTTCATTCGGTGGCCTCACTGAGCTCATTCATCTCAGAGAAATGATACTGGAGACGGTAGTCTCTGAGACTCCTGCACCCACTGAGAGCACGTTCTGCTCTTCCTTCTTCATTTGGAATTGGCTGCTGGTCCTGGGTTTGCCGGCACATTTGTCTCTGTTCAGTTTCTCTGTGTCTCCAGTCTGCAGTGACTCCAATGACAGTAACATCAGCTGTGGCTGTATCTGTTCATTTGACTTGATTTGATTTGAGTTATTATTGTCACACGTACCTAGGTGCAGTGAAAAGTTATGTTTTGTGTCCACTACAGGCAGATCATACCATGCAAAGTGCATTAGGGTAATAGGACAGGGCGAAGAATACAATGTTACAGTTGCAGAGAAGCTGCACAGAGACCAAGATCAACATTAAATTTAAAATTTCAGAGGTCCGTTCAGATTTTTTTTCTTACATCAAAAATCTCATTTTTCCATTCTTGTCATATTTTCCCAAATGACTCAGCATTGCCACATCTCATTCTACTCCATCCCAGCTCCAAACTAATGACCGTGTTTGCAATGACCAGAGAAAACATCAACCAAACCTGAATTGGGTTGTGGTGGAGGTTTGGACAGTTCTGGAGAACCATCACTGATGTTACAGTGAGAATACACCAAGTGATTGGAGGGTTTTCAGGGCCATTCTTCACAAATTGAACCAGAAATTTTGGTGAAATTTTTCATGTATCAGGAGTGGGCAAAAGTTGCAAACAAATTGGGGCGTCTGTCAAATCTGACCTTTTTCTGTATATTTCCCCTTTGTGTTAAAGAACAAAGAGAACAAAGAAAACTTACAGCCCAGGAACAGGCCCTTCGGCCCTCCAAGCCTGTGCCTATCCAAATCCACTGTCTAAACCTATCGCCCAATTCCTAAGGATCTGTATCCCTCTGCTCCCCACCTACTCATGCATCTGTCCAGACGCACCTTAAATGAATCTACCGTGCCTGTCTCTACTACCTCTGCCGGCAACGCGTTCCAGGCACCTACCACCCTCTGTGTAAAGTACTTTCCGCGTGTATCCCCCTTAAACTTTTCTCCTCTCACCTTGAACGCGTGACCCCTCGTTATTGAATCCCTCACCCTGGGAAAAAGCTTATCTCTATCAACCCTGTCTATACCCTTCATGATTTTGAAGACCTCAATCAGGTCCCCCCTCAATCTCCTTTTTTCTAATGAAAACAATCCTAACCTACTCAACCTCTCTTCATAGCTAGCACGTGTTGTTCCAACTACAGACCCAAATCAGGAGCTGATGGGCAAGCTGCAGATATTTCCTGTGAAAGTGAAATAAAATACTGAATTGTTTCTGCTGGAATTTTGCCCTCCGTTAGCTTTCAATGGGAAAAATAGAAAGCAGTTCTAAACTAAATTGTATTGTAGTTTAGCAGTTTATAATAAATTGAAAACTCTTTTACCTCTGTGTTGAACAGAAATTATATTCCCATTGTTAAACCCTTAATTTCTCAGGCAGTATTGTGCATTGGCATTGAGATATACTGAGGAAAAGTGTATTGCATCAAAATAATCCCTATTCAAAGCACTTTCCTACAGGCATTGACATATCAATTTAAATAGAGTCATTGAGTCAAAACATTCTTCCTTGATGAAGTAGTTATGACATTTAAACAGTAATCTTTTGATCGAAAATGTGTCAGTAGTTAATTACATTTAGTACTTACATAACCACTGATCTAGACAAGACCTTCAGGAGCACACCATGTCAGCATATTTACAGCATGGGCCGTAGCAGTTTCGTGAGTAGCCCAACTTTAGGGATAGCTAATAAAGTTCCAAGCATCCCATCAGCAGGTACGTCTCTTCAGACTTTTTTGGTACTGTGTCCGCAGGACTGTCAATTGGCTGAAAGTTAACATTAACCAGAACTGAGTTGATAGCACTCTTGCATTGTGTTGCAAGGTTCTGGGTTCAAATTCCACATCCAATTTCTAAAATTATTATTCAGTCCTGTGGACATTTCTGACGAGGCCAGCATTTATTTCCCATCCTAAGTTGCTTTTGAGAAGGCGTTGGTGAGCTGACATCTTGAACCACTGCAGTCCTTGGGGTATAGATAGATGTACAGGGCTATTTGGGAGGCTATTTCAGGATTTTGACCCAGTGACAGAGGAAGAATCAGGATATAATTCTAAGTCAGAACGGTGAGTGACTTGAAGTGGATGGTAGTGTTCCCACGCTTGTGTTACTCTTGTTGTTATAGCTGGTGGAGGTTGTGCTTTTGTTAGGTGTTATCCTTGGTGGTGGCAACACCTTTAATAGATTGGTACACGCTGTTGTAGCTGCATGTCAGTGGAGGGAGTGAATGTTGGTGGTGTTGGAATGGTTCCAATCAAGTGGGCTGCTTTGATCCGAATGGTGTCAAATTACTTGAGTACTGTTGGATATGCACTCACCCAAGCAAATGATGTGTATTCTGTCACACTCCTGCCTGATGCCTTGTAGATAGCGGACCTGCTTTGCGAAGTCAGGAGGTGAATTACTCACCTTGGAATTCCCAGCCTCGAACCTAATGCTATGTGGTAGGTCTAGTTCAATTTCTGGTCAATGGTAGCCCACAGAATATTGATAATGGGGCTTTCAGTGGAGACGCCATTAAATACAAAGGAGTATTTATTAGATTCTCTCCTGTTTGAGATAGTCGTTGCTTGCCACTAACCTGGTGCAAATGTTAGCTACCATGTCAAAGCCCTATCACAGATATTGTCCAGATCTAATTACATGTGGACATGGATTGCTTCAGTGTCTGAGGTGTTACAAACAGTACTGGATATCATTCAGTCAGCAAACATCCACACTTCTGATTTTATGATGGAGAACAGGCCATTCACAAAGCAGCAGAAGATGGTTGGGCCTGAGACACTATGCTGAGGAACTGCTATTATGATTTCATGGAATTGAAGTGACAGACTTCTCACCGTCTTCCCCTAGTCTTAGTCTGACCAACCAGCAAAGAGGTTTGCCCTGATTCCCACTGACTCAGTTTTGCTGAGGATCCTTGATGGAAAACTCAGTGAAATGCTATCTTGATATCAAAAGCAGTCAGTATCACCTCTCCTCTGGATGGCAGCTCTTTTATCCATGTTTGTGCCAAGGCTGTAATGAGGTTAATAGCTAAGTACTCCTGGCAGAATCCAAACTGAGCTTGATGGCATTGTGAACATCCTGGTCTCTCACTTTGCTGATGTTGGAAAGTTGGCAGGTTGGGTGGTAATTGGATTTGTCTTGATTTTTGAGAACTGGAACATATCTTCACAATTTTGCACACTGCAGGGAGATGTCAGTGATGTAGATGGTACAGACGGGTAGTGGTGAAACTAATTCTGGGGTATTGATCTTCAATAATATTGCTGTTAAGTTGTCAGTGTTCACAGGTTTGTACCATTCCATACCTTTGGCCATTCCTTGACTTTGCTTTGAATGACCTGTGATGCTGGGGACCTCAGTTCTTTCCCTTTTTAACCTCACAGGCTTATGCAATACAGAATGAGTACAGGACTGTTTGAGGAACTGACTCATTGGTGTGTCTGTAAACTGATGATTGGGGTGGGTTTAAATTTCCCTGATGAAAAGATTGTACTTTTTGTTTTTGCGTACTTTTGATTATAGACTGAAATGAAATGCTTCATGGATTGAAATGGTTTAAAACCAAGGACTACAGAAGGATTGCTTTCCTTTTTAAAGACAAGTTTCCTGACACTCATTGCAAGTGCTGTTTACATAGCTGTGTATACAAGCACGGAGGAAAGCTTTACTCGAGATGAGCTGAAGCCAGAGTTTGTATATGAATGGAGATTTGGCTGGCAATAAGTAGCTGCTCGGGGTATGAAATAATGGCCAGTTATTGATGACTAGGTCTTGTTGCCTGACAACAATTCTGTGATTGGATTTCGGCAGCTAAACAGATTGGGGGGTGAAACCTGGTCTGTGTTTTCTGTCAATCTGGATCTAAAAGAAAGATAAATTGGAGAATTCTGTGTATTTCTAAACATGTATTAACTTTTGTTATGACTCAAGAAATAGAGAGGTTTGATTCACAGCAAGGGTACGCTCAGGGATGCCTAACAAAGAAACATTCTTTGATATATTCCTGAAAGCTATGCATGCCAGTTTGAACCATTAGCTACATACTTATGACTATCAAAATAGGTTGTTTGTAAGCCTTCCATTTTTCTTGATTACCATTCTGTCCTTTATTCTTCTATAGATATTGTTATGGGGCTTACAGACTTTTTCCAAGTTACTTCATCTTTCTTGTTAGTTCTTCCCTCAACTCAAAATAATTTTTACATTATGATATTTTGAGCTAAGATTTACATCATTCTTTCATTTAAAAAAAAATTCTCCTCCTTTTCCTTTCTGCCTGCCCTCTGAAATACCACTGACTATTGAGTATTCAATTCCTGGTTTTATTCACTTTACACCCTCATCTTTGTCATTGATATCAGATCAGATCTTTATTTTCTACTTCTGTAATCAAGTAATCTAGCTTGTTATGAACTCTTGGGTACATTCTGATAACGAAAATTATAAGTTTTGCCTTTTACTATTCTTCGCCACTGTCCGTTTTTGCTCTCACATTCTTATGATTTTTCCTTTTGTCCCTTCCCACTACTCTCTGATTATCATTATGCAGCTCTTGGCCTGCGCTCTCACCTTGACTTTCCTCTTTAAAATTCTAAATGACACCTCATTGAACCCTACACCCTGTTCTTGCAGCACATACTTGCCACTCCTGCTCTACCGTCCTGACCTTTGTGCCATTTTGGAATTGAATGAAACTAGTACAAATGGCATTTTGGGTCTCAAGTTGGTTCAATTATATAGACTATAGACCCCGATTTTATATTCTTATTCGTTTATGTTTAAAAGGTATTGAATTATTTCCCTACCTGGCACAAGATGGATCCTTGACACTGTGAAACTCTCACAATCAATGACACAACATCCCTATCTTGCATTAAGAAGTCAACAAATGTTGTGGAATGGTTTGTCCTAAATTTGAAGTGTTGATGTATAATGCTTTTTGAGCAATATTCTAGACTGTGTATCCACTGCTATTTGGAATGCCCATTCTAGAGTTAGATTCTCTTTTGATTAAAGGCATTTGGTGACAGATTTATCCAGAATACTAATGATGATTCTGTTGCAAATGGGCTCTTGTAGTAACTTTCCAAAATTGCAATGTTCAGATAATACATAACAAGTCACCATCTACAGACACATCAGGCAGTTGGTATCTGCTATTGAAGTGTGCTGTCACCAGTGTCCACATGGTTCTTGAAGTGAAATATTGATCAAAGCTGTCAGGAGGTTGTCAAAAGTAACTTGCTTTTTATAGATATGCTGTCTATGTAAGGCATGATCTGATCTTTCCATGACATGTGCTGGCCTGATCTGGATTTGATTTGGCGTCCAATCCTGAAGTTCAAAATCTTAAGAATTGTCTTGTTGCTCCTTCTGCCTCAACAGCTGACAGGAACACATAGCAAAGTAATACAATTCAGAATAAAAATGTTTAAACCACATTCCCATTAGTAATGAGTAGTAAAATTGACACGAACCACAACCAGCTGTAACTCAATAAGAACAAGGCCTTCATGAGTGACGCACGAAGAAGGCAATAGTTTTTCATTTGGACTTTTGGAAACAAATAGAAAAAGATCTCTGAGGACTTTTACTCTCATCATCTCAGATATGATGTATTGTCTACACCATACAAATTAATGATATGTCTCAAATTTTCTCGAAGAAAAATGACGATGCTCACAAGTAGCCTTTATATTTAATTATTTAATCCAGGTTCTAAAGTTCATTTTGTGTTGCATTGACCAGAGTTCCAGCTTAAACAATTAACTTCCAGCAGACCGACTATAATCCAAATCCCTCAGGTACAGAAATGACCCATTAAACTTAAACCAGTAAATCCCTGCCTCAAACTAAATGTTACTTGAGAAAACCATATCATTCAAGCATTTAACAGAGATGAATAAGATGTGAAAATAATAATGGTTTTCCAAACGATAGAACTATAAGACATCAAATCCACTGTTTATTAATTTTTCATCCCTTTAAATCCTGGAATTCAATGTTTTTTTTAATTGTTCTGTGTACCCATCAAGACTGAAATGTAATTTCTGAAGTAATGAACACAAAATTGCATGGAGTACTCCACATGTGGGTCAGCATCCTGTTGGAAGTGGAAGAGCGAGAAATGGCTTTTCAGTAATTTCTGTTCAGACAGGATTTGCAGTGGATGATGCCTAACTGTGAAGCAGTGCTAACCTAGTGGGCAAATTAAACGGCCTATGAAAGTACAAGACGCTTATTAAACCTTGGTCGGAGTACTGTGTAAGTTGTGGATGCCTCACTAAGGAAAGATATGAATGCATTGGAGAGAGAGCAAAAAACGATTTACAAGAGTGGTTCCATAAGAAATTTCAGTTGAGGATAGAGTTGGGTCTTTTCTCCTTGGAGAGCAAAAGGCTAGGGGTAGACTTGACAGAGATTTTCTAAATCATGAGGTGGGCTGGATGGTGTAGACAGGGAGAAGTTGTTCCCAATCGTACAAGAAAAATGAACAAAGGGGCACAGATTTAAAGTGATGCACAAACAAAACAAATGTGATGTGAGAAAAACCTGTTTTAACTCAGCCAGCAGTTAGGGCCTGGGATACAATAGCTGGGAATGCGGTGGAGGCAGGATGAATTGTGGCATTCAAGAGGATATTGAGTGATTTTTTGGATAGAAATGGCACGCAGGGATATGGAGGGAGAAAAGTGGGAGATTGGCATGAGGTGATGGAACCGGTGTTGGCTGAGAGGCCTCCTTCTGTGCTATAACGATTATGTGGTAAAGGGTAATCATCAAAAACCAATTGGAATCATCCACTGGACATGCATGATCAACCCCAATGAAGATCACCTCTCAGATGATCAAACGAGGCTGAAAAGTCCAGTTTCTCCATTACTTCCTCATAACCCCGTCCATGAGCCTTCCCATCACAGAGTGAATTGGGGTGGGGGTCTGGAGGGGAAGGGTAACTATGTCCCATCCTTCTGCCCTGCTAAGTACCCTCCCCTCAAACTGGTCACGGGATTCCGATCTGAGTTACACTCAAACAATATTCTGCTGATTTGGAATGAACTCAATGATCCAAATCTTCCGTTCAGCACCAACACTGAGTGAGTGCATTGACATTGCCCCAGAAGCTCTCTGAGGCTCCCCCCTTATTTATAACTTTCCAGCTGAATTTTCCATTCCTGGCTGAAGTACAAATGGTCAGTGCAGCCATCACCAGAGGTGTTCCTCAGGAATAAGAAGAGATAGGAAAAGGACATCGCAACCTGCTGTCACATCAGCTATATTCGGGGAATTTTTTTTTTAAAGATGTCTGAGTATTTCAGTATTTAAGTGAATGTTTGAGTAGGTGAATGGAAACGTGGGTGATATGCATGTGTGGGTGGTGAGTATTTAGTCAGTTTGGGGGCATAAGTCATTTCAGGGGTCAGTTATGTGGTGATAAGATCTGGCCGGCCGGGTGTGAGTTTGTCAGTTTCAGTCAGCGGGCAAGTCGGGTATGGTCATTTTTCAGGTGTTTTGGAAGGACCCAGGAAAACTCTCAGTTCCCGAATTGCCATACACTATTTGGGAGCCTGTATGGCTGCAGTCCAACTTTGGGTGATTTCCCATTTCCTGTGGGACATTTTCTGTCCTAGGTAGACTACCTCTTTCGGGGTGATCTGAGCCTTTTCAATACTGACCTTGTGACCTTTTCATTGCGGGTGGTTTAGGAGGGTCTTTAGGTCCATCTCATGTTGCTTTGCTGTTTCTGAGGCTATCGGTATGTTGTCCACGTACTGAATGATAACTGACTTGGTTGGTGGCATTTTGTGACTGTGGTTTTGTAAGGCCATACAGTATATAGTCGGGTTGTTGTGGAATCCCTGTGGGAGTCGGGCCCATGTGTATTGTTGTTGTTGTACAGTAAAGGCAAACCAGGCCCGCACCTCAGGCGCTAGGGGCACTGACCAGAAGCCACTAGTTGTAATCTGTGACTGAGAATCACTTCTGGTCTGGTATTAAGGCATTGAATATGGTAGAGGAGTCAGCTACTAGTGGGACCTTTTGATTGATGCATTCTATAGCTTTCCTGTAATCTATAGTTAATTTCCATTCCCCACTTGCCTTTCACGTGGGCCACACCAGGCTGTTAGAGGTGTTGTGGGCTTTTACCAAAATCCCTGTTTCCTCTAACCTCTGAATTATTGGGAGATTCCTGCAATAGATGTTGGGTTGATTGGCTACTGTTTAGTGCTAGGTGGAGGTGTCCCTGTAAAAGCTGCAGGTTCCTTTTGCAATAAACCGCAGTTGTCGTTGTCTTTAGCCCAGACGGGGCTTTTAATTCTTCCCCTTGTGGGTCCTGATGGACCACGTTATCAGTCCCACATCAAAATGTAAGTACGAATTTAGTTGGGTGAGGATATCCATTCCAAGGAGAAACTGGACTGCAGGCCCTACCCATACTAAGATTACTATCTTGTGGGGGCTGAATGTAATGTGCATGGGTTTGGTCCTTTTAATTTCAATCCTGTCAGCTCTTGCTCCGTAAGCTGTTCTCACTGTCCCGTCTATAGGGAGTTTGGTGTCATACTTCAGGGCATGTCAAATCTGCTCCCATGTCCAAAAGACAGTCAACGCCCAGCTCGCCCACCCTCATGGTCACTTGTAGTCCGTCTCCCCTCTGCTGGCATAAAGCCAGTAGGAGCGTAGAGGGACATGGGGTGGGCTGACTCAATTTTTTGTCATCTTGTTCCAGCTGCTGCTGGGTGGTTAGCTCTTTAAACTGCTCTAGGGGGTTGTCTTACTCCCAGTTTTCAGGGTCTCCTCTTCCTTATTGCTTGTTGGGCACCTTTGCACTATTCCCCTTTGCCAGCACCCCCTGGCCCAATGGCCTTCCTTCCCACAGACGTGACACTTCCTTGGGCATTTGTCCTGGATCTTTCCAGGATTACTGGGAGTCTGCCAAAGGGGGTCGCAATAATTAGTCCCCCTCTGGTCCCGGTCTGGTTTGGTGAGCTTCAGTACATTTGTAAGCTCAGGTTTAAGTCTGGCTACAAAAGCAGACATCAGCAGGCTGTATTCACAACCTTGAAAATCCCTATCGCCCTGCACATTTGGGACTCCTGCATACTCTTTCCAGGTTGTCCTAAACCTTTCCTCGTATTCCAAGGTTTCCTCTGTAGCGTTTCAACAATAAGCTGTGACTTTCGTCCAATTGGTCTTAGGTGAACTATATCTCTGTATCAATGTTTTATTGCTGTTCAGCCAACTTGCAGCTCCTGCTCATACTCTCCAAGGGCACCACTGACTGCCTCATGGTTAAGGCGCCCTCTCTTTTACTGACAATGACATTCAGAATCTGTATCCCGTCCCAGGGATAGAGCATATATATTCCCCTTAACTGTTCTAGGCTTTTCCATGTCTTCATCAGCCCCTTCTTTGGATGGGGCATTTCTTTAGACCACCTGTATGTGTTTTCAGGGATCGCAGGTCCATGCACAGTGTGTTTTTCAGTCCATTTTACTTGAACGTCCACCTCGGTGTAGTCCTCTAACCTTTGCCTTACCACTTTCACTATTTTTATCTTCTTGGTTTTAAGGGGCCATAAAAATGGTGGAGGGGATATACAGGCCTCATCACTTTCACTGCTAGAGGACCCATCACTTTCACCCCTCTGTTTCCCAAAGGCAATAGCTTGGTTTTGCTGAACCACTTCCTGGATGTCATGGGTAGTCAGATACAAATTCTTTATGGTCTTGGAAACCAGGGAGGAAACAGACAGGACTGTTATCTTGTCCTGCAGTTTCTTGTTTTCTTTCTCAAACTCCTGATTTTGAAGTTCAGCTTTTTCCCATTTTGATCTCTCCTTTTGCAACTGTTCATGCACTGCTTTTAACTGCTCTTTCAGATTGTTTAATTCATGATCATGGGCTGACCAAGACATGATTTCATTTCTCTAGCCAATTTGTTCCATTAATGCAATGGACCATTTAGTTCTGTCTTTATCTTTCCGTTGGGTGTCTTTTCCATAGACCCGTTTTATGTCTTCTAGGGTCCACTCTCCTTTGGGAATATTGCACATCTGCCCTATTTTGGTTAGGGCTTTCCCTAACCAGAACTGTTCTTCAAGGTAGTTTTGTAACTGCCACAGTATTTCTTCCTCGGCCATGTCAGGAGGGGTCAGCCTACCTTTGGAGGTTGTAGGCAGCTTACTGGGGTCACTTATTGTCACCCAGATACACGCATCGTAGGCAATTTCAGCTGATTTGGAGTGCTTGAGGTCTGGACGCGAGGGGATTCCGTTCAGGGACTACATTATGACTGTAAAGAGGAGGATTCTTACCTTCGGAGTAGTGTCAGTGACTAGTCAGTTTCGATCGTCTGCTCAGTGGTCCTGTCGACTGCGTCAAATTGTGGGATTGTGTCCAATAACGACTGAGGTCAGTGAACGGCGAAATTAGCCTCTTTAGTGAACATCCATAGTAGCACAGTTCGAGGCGGCGATGGAAACCTAAGTGCAGTTTTACAGTAGCCACTTTTATACACCGTTTTATATCTATTGTACACAAGTTTGAGTGACATCTGTCTTGGGGAAGCAGGAGATGGTTTAAGTGTTTACTAAATGTCGGCTGTTACTCCTGATGGGATTAGAATGTCAGTCCCGTCTGAACTTGTATAATTAAGAAGTGTTGGTCCTTATGTCTTTAAAGTTAGAAATGTTAATAAAAATACTAGACCTGTATGATCTAAATGTAAGAGAAATTATACATGTACTAATTAAAAGTATAGAGGATATTAAACTGATCTCCCACAACTGGGTCATGAGATTTCACTTACTATTGCCGGTTTTGACAGTTCTTACACATTCATTCATGCAATTTCAAGGAAGCATTGTTTTGATAGTAAATTTCTTAAAGGGTTAGCTTAATGTGTAGTTAAAAAGTACAAATCTGTATGTTAGTACAAGATTGTGCAAATAAAACTTAGAAACAGTAGTACAGTGTTATAGAAATGTGTAGTGCATAAGGAAATTTCAAAGAGATAAAGAGCAGCAGACTGTAGGGATATACTAGAGGAGGAGACTGATGTCCTGCAACCTATTCAGTTCAAAGGAGATGGTTACTAAGGGCTAATTAATATTGTAATCTTTCCATAGTTTCGAGTGAGTTTTGGAGACATGGTGGCAGGGATGGCATTGTTCTGAGTAGGTTACGGTATTAACACTTATTTGGGGTAGCCTTTGATATAGAAACAGGTCTAAGTGCTGCTTGCAGCATGGGGCTGATAAGAATTGAAAGGTGTAAGGAAAGAATACTGGGTCGGAAGGGATGGTTAATTTAGTTTATCTTGTAAGAGTAAAATGTACAACAAAAACGCGGTTTTATGAATGAATGAATGGAAACGTAGTATAGTTAACATAGAGTAGTTGTGAGTAAGTTAATAAAGAGAATCATATTACAAAAACTCACACAGGAGCTCTTCTTTGATGGGGATGGAATGCTGACCTCAAGCCTAATTAGTCATCGAAAGGCTGCAGAATGAGCCATCCATACACAGCTTGACTCACCCTAATTTTCACAATGGGGGCACTTCCCCCTATATAAAATTTAGCTTGTGCGTTGTTCCACACGCCAACGTTATGTGTTGAAAGGTTGAAGTCATTGCAAATAGCATGATTTTTTGCAAGATGTCAGAATGTGAAGTGACTAAACATCAGAATTAGCCAACAGATTTTCCCTTGTAGATTTATTTTCTTTCAACAGAGAAAAAGAAACAGAATTCAAATTCAGATAGAACTTGCAACAGCTAATTTGTAAAAGAATTGGAACTTATGCAGCACTTGGGTCTGAAAGCAGTGAGAGGCTAGATGATAAGAAAAGAAGCTGAAAGTTGAAACAGGTAGCAACATGCCTACATGCAAACATGTTAGCAAGGAGCTGAGATCGGGCTTACTAAGAGAGTATGGTGCAACCCAAGAAGAATTGAGAGGGAAGATCTGAGGTTGATGGAACCCAATCTGATTTTAATAACAAACACCCAAAAAGAGAGCAAACAATTAAAGAAAGCTACAGTGAGAGCTGCTGTATTTGCCTCCTGTACAGATTTCTGGCTGTTCTGGAGAGCTCCACTGAAGTTATAATGGGAGTACACTGGAACAGAATAGATTTTCAGGGCTATTGCTTACAATCAAACTGAAACTTTTCCCTTCAATTTTCATATCTCAGAGGGTGCACATGGCTCGGGACTTCTGTATAGTAAGGCCAGTTTCTGTATCTTTCCCCTCTGTGCTTTTCCAAGTATGGACCCCAATCAGGAGCTGATGTGCAAGCGGCAGAAATTTTCTATGGAAGTAAAAGAAAGGTGGTTAATGTAGGAACAAGTTACAGATGCTGGAACCTGTACTGAAAACAACAAATGCTGGAAATCACAGCAGGTCAGACAGCATCCATGGAGGGACAACAAGCTAATGTTTCAAATCTAGATAAGCTTGCTGTTTCTCCACGGATGCTGTCTGACCTGCTGTGCTCCCCCAAGAAATGAGTAATCATCTGCCTGATTTGTATCGGAACTACAAACAGAGAATGCTGGAAAAACTCAACTGGTCTGTGGAGAGAGAAAAACAGAATTAATATTTCAAGTCCAGTATGACTCTCCTTCAGAGGCTCTTCGATTTGTAGCATCTTACAGTCATTTAAATGATAGTCTTAAGGAAAGCACTGAAAATGATGGAATGGAATCTGTGTTATAACCACCTAGATAGTTTGGAAGTGAATGGAGAATCTCAGATTTAATTTTGGTGACATGTGGGTGATAGAAGGTAATTTTTCATTGTACTTTCTAGAATGAATCATTGGTGTAAACAGAAAGAGTGTTTCAATAGGATCATTTTAAGGATCAAGTTATTTAACATTACAGTGTGCAGGCAGGGAATGGCAGCAAATACAGAAACAGATCAGCCACAATCATATTGAATGGTGGAACAGGCATGAAGGGCTGAATGGTCTCTTCCTGTCGCCAAGTCTTATATCTTGAGGTAGAGCCATGTTCACTTCAACAGTGCAAGTTGTGGCCCAGTTGATAATAGTAAAACTGATACCAGTCTGCATTGTCTGATGGGGACAGTGAGAAATTAACGTGAGGTGAATTTTCCAGGACAGCAGGCATATTCCATGATCCACACATCCTCACAATTGAAAAGCCTGATGGTAACAAGATTAACTCTAAATCTGGCTGCCAACAAACATAGTAAGCTGGGATCAGTCTTAACAGAAAAATATACAAATTAGGAACAGGAATAGACCACCGGCTCCTTGAATGTGGTAAAATTTTCAATAAGGTCTTAACTCATCTGATTACTCTAAATTTCTGCTGACACACAAACCATCTCACCCCCTGCTTATCACAAACCTATCTTTCTATTCAATGTACTAATGGGATATGGGCATCACTTGCTGAGTCTGCACTTATTGCCCATCACTGGTTGCTCTAGAGAAAGTGGAGATGATCTTCCTTCCTGAACCACTGCAGTCCACTTGGTCTAGGTAGATCCACAGTACTGTTAGGAGGGAGATCTAGGATATTGATCCAATGACTGAAGGAATGTTGTATGCTTCCAAGTCAGGATGATGAGTGGTTTGGAAAGGAACTTGCAGGTGGTGGTGTTCCTATGCTTGCCTTGATCTTCCCGATGGTGGCTATTGTGGGTTTGGAAGCTGCTGTCTCAGGAGCCTTGGTGAATTTCTGCAGTGCATCTTGGAGATGGTACACACCTTCTCTACTGTCTATCAGTGTTGGAGAGAGTGTATGTTTGAGTTTATGTAGTGGTGCCGATCAAGAAGGTTACTTTGTCCTGGACAGTGTCAAGTTTCTTAACTGCTATTGGAGCTGCTCTCGTTCAAGCAAGTGGGGAATATTGCATCACATTTCTGACTTGTACCTTGTCGAAGTTTGTTGAGCTTTTGGGATTTATGCTGGAGTTTAGATTCCACATGAGTCTTTTCTCTCCAACCCATAATGCTCTTCATCTACAGGCTTTAGCCCTGTATTTTCTTCAGCCTCGTGTACTTATCTAGCTTCTCATGAAATGTAGCTCAGCTATTTACCTCCACTGTTACCTGTGTGGAATGTTCCTAGCCATGAGGAGGCGAGCTCAGAGGTATGAAAGTGGGATTCGATGGGGAGCTAGTTTGCTCAATACCAGATTAATGGCCTCTTTCTGTGTTGTCATTTTCCTCCAGTCCCATGGATTGCAAGTAAGTCAGGCAATAAGCATATAAGGTTGGCTATATTTCGTTCTCCAAATAATTTTACTGGAGGTGGGGTCAATATGGCAACAACTAGGTTGGTTCCAAGAAGGAGTAAATTTGGACCATAGATAAATCTAGGGTAAGGGGTAAAGTAAGGGGTAGGGAGGCACCTTCCCAGCAGCAGGCTGGACAGACATTGGTGCCTCCTCTTAATCACTCCAGAATAGATGAGGGTGACCCTGTTTCATTCACAAACCATCAGCAGCCACCCATCCACTTTGAGGTTGGCTGTCTTTGAATTTCAAACGTTGAAATGTACAGAAGGGGAACACAAGAGTACAAGAATTAAGAGCTAGAGTAGGCCATTTGGCCCAGTGACGTAAACTTCTGTCGCTCTCTGAGTTTATTTTCTTTTTTCTAATTTCCTTCTGAAATTATCTTATCTTCCACTGCCCTGGTAGATAGCAAGTTTCAGGTCATTATACCGTCTCAATACTGAGACACATTTTCTTCTCATGCAGCTCTGACCTAAAACCTTAAATCTTTGTCTCAGGTTTTTGTGGCATTAGCAAATGTGAACAATTTTTCTTGTTAACCTGGACTAAAAACAGGAAGTTTAAACATCTTTATGGGCGATTCTCTGAATTTTACAACCCTCTGCAAAAGTTTCCAGCTCTGAGTTTTAATCAGAGTCTTTGCAGATTTCCAACTGGCTTATCTTAAGTGTTAACTGGAAGGAGTTAGAGGAATGCAAACCTGCTCTGATTTCTGGTTAACTACAAAACTAGCCCTCTCGTCACTGAATGCTGATGGATACCCAACCAATCCACCCCACCAAGAAGACCTGGTAGCACACTCCTACCCACAGAGAGCTAGCCCCCTCCCCCAATTCCCTGTCAAACACCCAACCAACATCCTGTATCCCATGGACATTCAAACATTCCAACACGTCAGGGACCCAACTCCCCTGACACCCCCTACCTTCCTGCCCACACATCCAGCTGTCACACTATACCCCCAGCCATCCAGCACAATACAATTCAGCCATCTGCCACCATATTCCCTTTATTCACCATAAGGCCATAAGACATAGGAATAGATTTAGGCCATTCAACCCATCAAGCCTGCTCCACCATTCAATCATGGCTAATATGTTCCCCAACCCCATTCTCCTGCCTTCTTCTCAACCCTTGATCCCCTTACCAATCATAGATGATCTGTCTTAAATACACTCAATGACTTGGTCTCCACAACCTTCTGTGGCAATGAGTTCCACAGAGTCACCACCCTCTGGCTGAAGAAATTCCACCTCATCTCAGTGCCAAATGGTTGCCCCTTCAATCTGAGGCTGTGCCCTTGGGTCTTACCAGGGGAAACGTCTTTTCCACTTCCACTCCAACTAGGCCTCGCATTATTCTGTAAATTTCAACGAAATATCCCCTCATCCTTTGAAACTCCATTGAGTACAGACCCAGAATCTTCAACTACTCCTCATTTGACAAACTCTCCATCCCCGGAATCATTCTTTTAACCCTTCTCTGGAGACCCCACCAAGACCAACACCTCCTACCTTAGAAACTGGGCCCAAACTGCTCACACCTGCCAAACTTTCCCTTTACCTACTTACCTCACACACTTATTGATTCTCTTAGTAAGGTGGCTTTGGGACTTTTAATCAATTTGCTTAAAGGAACACTTTGCTAATGACATGGCCTGCCAGAATGAGAGGGCCACTGGTTGTTATGCATGGATTCCCACAGGTAAAATGACACATCAATTGCACCCATATGAAAATGAAAGGTCCAGTATCAGAGTCAGGAATGTTTGTTAATCAAAAGGGATTCCATTCCATCAATACCTTGCTGGTATGTAGTTCTCAGAAAATCTTCATGTACGTATTTGCAAGATATCCAGGAATATACCGTGATACCTTAATTCTTTCTAAGACTGTTAAATATCCAACAGATTTCCAAAGCTTCAGGAGACATCATCAGATGATTCATTAGGGACAAGGAATACTACCTGATGACGTGAAATGTGACACCTGAAAGGAACACTGCAGCTGAAGCCCAGACAATGATATTGCAGTAACAATGAGAGGAAAAAAAATGGTCATTGAACAAGAACCGGTTTGTTGATGATGTTATTCTCTGGGCAGTGGACAGGGCATATCTGGGCAAATTCTTCATTTTTATATAGGTTCCAGTGCTATTGCTAGAGTGGTACAGCTTGGCTAAGCCATGGCAAGTTCTTTAAAACATGTCTTCAGTATGGCTGCTTGGATATTGCCAAATCCAAAGCTTTGCTCCATCCATTGTATTCTGACATTTCAAGACAACCTGAAGACTAAAACAAATTGATTGAAGCGCGGCACATTGGGTAATTCAAGAAGATGCCGAGATGAACACTTGCTCGGTACTGTTGACTGAAGGTGATTGCAAGACTTCAACCTTGTCTTTTGTACTGATGTGCTCAGCTTTCCCAGTCACTGGACATATCAGTGGAAGCTACTCCTACAGTTTGTTGCCTAATTGTTCTACACTATTTGAAACTGGATGTGACTGGACCGCAGAGCTCTGATCAGACCAGTTGGTCACTTTGCTTTGTCTATCACATCTGCATCCATTGTATTGTGTTCATGCTGTATTGCTGCTGCACCAGGTTGTAGACACATTCTTGGGTATGTGTTTTGGCCTGATCCTGGAAAGCCGTCATGCACTCTTCATTGAACTAACATTGACATCTGGTTCAAATGAAGGGGTAAGTGAGAAGGAGAAACTTAAAGCATTTACTGTTACTCACAAGAAAATTACTGGGTAACCACATGAGACTAAGGGTTAACATGTTGGTTAGACGTGTTGGCATGTACATCCAGGTCATTAAAATGTAGCTGCACAGATGATAAATGCATTGATTTTGTCTTCCAAAATCCATTGGGTTCTACTGCACACTGGTGAACCACAAATTTAATAACACCGTAAAAGAAAGCAGGGAGACAGAAAGCAGGTACTATAGGCCAGTGAGTATAACATCTAACATTGAAAAACTCAGCAATCTATTTGTAAGGATTTTAACAGCATTTCATTCAAAACATCATCATATGGCTAAGGTACCTTGGTACCTAAGATGGCTCTGGGAATGACAATTTTGTAAACTTTTCACACTACTCCCATATCCCTGTACTTGAATGCACGCAACAATAAATTTAATTCTAATTCTAAAGCAGAGGCAACCTACGTTTTATGAGTGGCATACTGTACTTTACAAGTTTTATTTTGAATTTATGTGAGGATGCAACACGTAAAGATGATAAAGTGAAACTGGCAAATGTAGTGCATTTGGACTTCCAAAAAACATGTCACATTAACGTTTCTTCTACACAAGAGGTCATTACATTGGTGGTTAATATGAGCATAGATAGGGCATTAGTTAGCCAAGAGGTGACAGTAAATTCGAATAAATATGTTATTTTCAAGTTGGCAAACTGTAACTCATGGGGTTGTGCACTGTTTGTTAAGACATTGTTATTTACATTTGATATTGATGTTTTAGATGAAAGATCAAGCATCTTAGGGCTAAATGTGTTGATGAAACAAAGATAGGTGAGAAAGCAAGTTCTCAGGAGGAATAAAATGACAGATTTTTGCCATGACAAAGAGCCTTTCCAAATTTGTGAAAACAGCATAACAGTTTAAAAATTGAAACCCTTGTCCCATATACTTGACTTCTAATTGTTACAGAGCAGAATTGGAGCTGATGAGCATTTTGTAAATGCAGTCTTACTATTTGTCCAATCTCCATTGTCACAGTGAAGTATCCAACATTTCAATACTTAATTGACAACTACAAAATTCTTTGAAGTAGGCCTGTGAATGTATTCCAAAGTGTGCAGTTGTAAGAGAGTGTGCATTAGAACATGGAAATGGATTGCTTCAGTATTGAAGAGTTATGAATAGTACTGGTGCTTATGTAATCACCAATGAACATCCCCACTTCTGACTTTATGACTGAGGACAGGCTATTGATGAATCAGCTGAAGATAGTTGAGCCTTGGACACTACCCTGAGGAAATCCTCAGAGATGCTGGGGCTGAGATGACTGACCTCCAACCACAAGCATTTTATTTTGTGCATGATACAATGCTAACAAATGGAGTGTTTTCCCCCGATTCCCATTGACTCTAGCTCAGGGTTTCTTGATGCCAGACTTCTTCATGTCAGGGTACTGTCCCTCATCTCTTTTCTACAGTTTTTAGCTTTTCAGTCTAATTTTGAACTAAGGCTGTACAAGGTCAGGAGCTAAGTGTCCCATGGAATCCAAACTGGTATCAATGAGAAGGTTAATGCTAAACAAATGCTGCTTAATAGCAATGCTGATAACCCTTTCCATCATTTACTGATGATCGTGAGTAGACTAATGGTGAAGCCGTTGGCCCTGTAAACCTAGTCAGCAGTAGCACTAATGAGCCTCTCTTGTTCATGCATGAGATATGCTAAGCAGAATTTCTTGGCTCAACACAGTTAGCTTGATGTCCCTTTTTAAGTCTAATGATGTGAATTAGTGGTGATATTTGGAAATTATGAGATCAAAGGTACGGTTGGTATTAAAGCTTTGAATGAAACATTATATATTGAAGTAATTTTGAATTGCAGATAGTAACGTTACCTGAGTTCTCATGGTGAATTGTGAGCTTGAACATCTGCAAAGACTTTTATCTGCGTGGTTATATTGGAATTATACAGTCGTTTGATAGAGCTTTCACATTTGGATGAATGACCTATGATTTGTTAAGACTAGCTTCTGTATTATTTCAACTGGTATCTGTTTACAAGTGATGAAATCAATTAGATAAAGAATATAGTCCCAACAATTAACTGGGTTTAACTTGTGCTTCACTTACCCCTTTCCTGTTTTTTTCTTATTGATAATATGTCTATAGAATGCAGAACTCCATATTCATAGACATAGAAACATAGAAAAAGGAACAGGAGTAGGCCAGTCAGGTCTTTGAGCCCGCTTCGCCATTCATTATTAATTACGGGTTAAAGCCTAAGGTTACAAGGTAGGCCATTTAGGACTGAGACAAGAATAAATTTCTTTACCCAGTGAGTCATGAGCCACTGGAATTCTCTGACACAGAAAGTGGCTGAGGTAGAAACATTAAATGCATTCAAGAAGATTTAAATATAATTTCTAGAGCTAAAGGGATCAAAAGGTATGGGGTAAGAAAGGAACAGGATATGGAGTTAGAAAATCAGCCATTACCATACTGAATTTTCACTTTAAGGCAGTAATAACTGTAATAATAGAATGATATAATCAAGCAAACTCAGCATGTCTGTTTGAGAAAAAGAAATTGTGTTTGCTGAATTTATTAGGTCTAACAAGATCTAACAAGCAAGATGGATAAAGGGGAAAACTATAGAACCTGTGGGTGTGGTGTACTTGGATTTCTACTGGAGATTAAACCAATACCACAAATGCCAGCAATGATTATCTGGAAAATTTTCACGTCCTGCTCCTTGGTATCATCAATACTCTAGCCAATCTGTTTAACAATACTGTGGCTTTAAGAGACATGTTTTGTCCTTTACTTTATGAAGAAAAATTGAAATAGAAGTTCCAAATGGTTGGCTCAACACCAATAAACAGCGTGTGAGGCTGTGCGTGTTTTTGTAAAATTTGGAACAATAGAAACAGTCTGAATGGATGGGGCCAAGTTATTACACAACTAAGACTTTGTTTTGGCTTTCTGCAGTTGAAGCTGGACGTTAAAGCTCTTATTCCTTTCTGTTACAGCTAAATGCTGGGGTTCTTTCCCTGCTGCTAGAATTTCATGTGAACAATCTATTTCACTGAATTTGCCTTTGCTAAGGGTGTGTTTGCAGGATTAAAAACCGAAAGAATGGTGGATGCTGTAAATCAGGAAGAAAAACAAAGTTCCTGGAAAAGCTCAGCAGGTCTGGCAGCATATGTGAAAGAAAAAGCAGCGTTAACGTTTCGAGCCCGGTGACCCTTCCTCAGAACTGTGTGTGTATTTATGGGATGTTGCTATATTGGAATAGTTAACCAGTAGTAGTTAATATACATTTTTATATAATTATTTTGTTAAGCATTTCAATAGAATTACAGATAGAACAATTCTTTTCTTTTTATTTTGTCTGTATTTTAACTGTAGTCTAAAAATAAAGTGTGTTTTGCTTAAAGCTGAGTACTTTGACAAATTGAATTGCATCTTTAGAATAAGAAAAAATTAATGTCTCGGCTATCTTCTTAATATATTTTGAGATGGTTTGGTCTGGTCCATAACATCTACACCCATTTTTTTCCTCCCGTCCTCAAAGGACACTCTGCCTCTTGAATGGGACCATATTCTGAGGGGCCTCCTTCTTTACTTCCATTAGTTTGCCCCTGCTCTGCTGGCTGACAGACACACTCACCACTTCCTGTGCCACAGATTTCATCTGAGGCTGGCTGATTCTGATGGAAACAATCTAAACAGCCTTGCCTTTCTGTTACATGCATGTGTATCTCTAACTTCCGGTCAACCTGATCAGGTCTGAGCTGGTGTATCCCAAAGTAGAGGCATGTCCTAGAGATATTGTCATTTAAGATAATTTCGCTGCACAAAAATAAACCACACTCTGCAGTCCAACACACAACCATTCCTGTACTGATATTGCTGTATTAAGCTGTATTTTATAATACATTATTGAGTTGTAGTATAACATCTCCTTACTGCCAATACACACAGAGAGATCAGAATCCAACAGATTCTGCACCACAGCCAGAAGAGCAAATTCCTTTCCCCAATCATCATCTCAATGTCCTTGATGAATCTATTTATCCCTGTGAACAACAAGAAAGTAAAGAGACACAATCGTTCCCTTTGTTCTGTCTTCGGGGCTGTTTGCTTACTGCAGAAGTTGTCTCGCACTGGGTAGCACTAATGAACAGGCTTAAACCAGAGAAAGGATCACTCAGGTTTTCGAATGAGATGAGCACAGTGTTCCCTGTCACTAATTTGATTACTAGCGACAGTATAAGATGTTGTACAAATCCAGAAACACTTGCTCTGGGAATGGCTATGTTTCTGATCTACGCTGAGACAGACAGGTCCTGTTATCAGAACAGGGAGATGATGGTCAATCGAAGTGAGTACTCTCTCCTGAGCTGAAGACTAGCAAATGGATCTCAAGAGGTCATCAGAAACCTAATTAACAGTCTGAAGCAGAATCTATCATGTTGTGCCATCAGCCTTGATAATTGGGAGAAACTGGTGACTCTCCTTATTAACTGATGAGTGAGTAACAGCCTCAGGATAAAGATATTTAAACAACATCTCCATCAGCAATTTGAAAGAAAATGCTTGAGGCAAAATAGAATCCAACAATAACTAGCTAGAACATAGTAGGAACAAGGAGACTCTCTAGGTCAAAGATACAAGCCACTGCTTGTTTGGATGCCTTATTGTCTTTGGACAATGGAGAAAATATGCGACATCTAAGGAAATATCTTGGATTTCAACCATTTTCACTTATGTAGTACTATCTACATCTCATCATTTGCAGTGCTTTTCTAATGATATATGAAGACCCAGACACAAATTTAATTCATTTTACTGTTTTTGTTTGTTTCATCTCAGTTCCCTGTTTACTTACCATTGATCCAGCTTAGACTAATGAGTTCTAGTAGAGCCGTTATAGTGAGGTCCTGTCCAACACAGAAATGATCAATCAGATTCACCTAATAAATCCCAGACTAAGGTTAAAATGGGAAAATTGCAGTATGCAGCAAGTAGATTCACATTCCTATATTCAAAAAATGTGCACACAGGGTTCTGGAAACATTATGCATTTACTCAAGTACAAGTCTAGACAATGGAAATGAGTATGCAATGGATGGTAGGACACTGGGAAGCACTGAGGATCAGAGTGACTTTGGTGGTGCATGTGCACCAGTCCCTTTAAGGTATCAGGACAGGTGGATAGTGACTAAGAAGGCATAAGGGATATTTGCATTTCTTAGCCTAAGCATGGAGTTTAGGAGCAGAGAGGTTATGTTGGAATTATATAAAATGTTGGTTAGGCCATAGCTTGAGTATTGTGTGCAGTTCTAGAATCCACATTGTAGAAGGGATGTGATAGCACTGGAGACAGTGCACAGGAGATTTACCAAGACATTGCCTGGGCTGCAGAGTTTCAGTTACGAAGAGAGATCAGACAGATTGGGATTATTTTCCTTTGAACAGAGGAGACTGAGAGGGGACACGATTGAGATGTAAAAAATTACGAAAGGCATAGGTAGGTTAAACAGGAAGAAACCTTTCCCTTGGTGGATGGATCAATGACCGGTAGTATAGGTTTAAGGTAAGGGGCAAAGGTTTAGAGGAGATGTGAGAAAAACATTTTCTCACCCAGATGGTGGTGGGAATCTGGAACCCACTGTCTGTAAGGGTGACAGAGGCAGAAACCCTCATTACATTTGAGAAGCATTTAGATGTGTACTTGCCAAGGCAGCCAAGGTTATGGGCTAAGTGTTATAAGATAAGATTAGATGGGCCAATTGGCCTTTTTTTCTGTGCTGTAGATTTCCAAGACTCTAACTTGACTAATGCATCTTAGGCTTTATGTTGATTTTAAGGCAATACACATCCCTGCATTATAAGGTATTGATCAGGAATATCTCTGGTTTTGAGTGTCTGCACATGTCCTATCTCTGAGGCTCCTGGGCCCTCATCTCGAAATAAGACTCTTAAGCCTCCCTGTGTACTTGAACATGACTTCATCCGCATATGTAAGAAGTAGGTTGTCAAATATATCTCTCTAAAATAGTGTTTAAGGCCTTACACTTCACAGGTTCATTCCAGACTGATGTGTTGTTTCTTTTTGATGTCAAAGTCATGCTATCAATTACATGACTATAATTTACATACATCTCATTATATCACATACTTTGCCTGCCAAAAAAAATGTTTTTCTCTACTTGTTCTACATTAATCCAGTCATTTACTTTGCCCTACCTATTGTCTTTGTAATTATAAAGTCATTATTAACAATACTATTACGTTTATCAAAGCTATCACTATTATTACTATTATCTCCTCTCCTACTGCCTAAGTCTAAATCTCACAGGTCAAGAAAATTTGGAAGTCTGCCTGGATATCTTGATCTGGTTTGCTTGTTCAGGGTTTGAGCGAAGATTTGTTGCTCGAGTGCTGGTTGTAGATGTTAGTGTGTTCGCTGAGCTGGGAGGTTTGATAGCAAACGTTTCATCCCCTTACTAGGTGACATCCTCAGCGCTGCGGACCCTCCTGTGAAGCGCTGTTGTCTCATGCCAGTTCGAATGTATATGCTCCCAGTAGGTGCCAGTTCCGGCTATGCATTGTAATGATCGGTATATCGGGTCTAATTTAATGTGTTTGTTGATGGAGCCCACAGGTGAATGCCAAGCCTCCAAGAATACCCTGGCTGTCCTCTGTTTGGCTTGTCCTATGATAGTAGTGTTGTCCCTGTTGAAAGTGTGGTTTTTCTCATCTGTGTGTATTGAAACCAAGGGCATCTGGTCTTGTTGGTTAGTTACTAGCTGGTGTTTATGGATGCGGGTTGCTAGTTGTCTGCCTGTTTGTCCCACATAGTGTTTTGGGCAGTATCCACATGTAAAATACATCTGTCCTGTCCATGGTATCTATTGGGTCTTTAACCCCGTTCAGTTGCTGTCTTAGTGTGGCTGCTGGTTTGTGTGTTGTCATGATTCCTAGTGGTCTCAGTAGTCTGGCTATCAGTTCTGAGGTATTTTTTATATATGGTACAGTGGCTATTGTTCCGGGTCTTGGTGTGTTCTGGTTGTATTGTCTGTTGTCTAGGCGTCTGTGGATGAAGCTGCGGGGGTATCAATTCCTGGTAAAGACCTTGCAGAGGTGTTCTTCTTCTTCCTTCCTCAGATTGGGTGTGCCGCAATGTGTAGTGCCCCTTTTGAACAGGGTCCTAACGTACAGATCCTCTTCTGTGAGTTGGGGTGGTTGTTGCGATAGTTTAAGACCTGGACAGTACGTGTGGATTTCCTGTTTCCTTTTGTCATGAAGTCACAGTGCTTTTTTATTTCCGCCATCACGTCCAGGAATGGGAGCCTGTTGTTGTTTTCCTCCTCTCTTGTAAATTTGATCCCTGTGAGTATGGTGTTGATGAGTCAGGGGGGGCTCTCATTTTCTGTTCTTTTTATAATTCCGAAAGTGTCGTTCACGTATCTGATCCAGAGCTTGGGTTGGATCTGTGGGAGGGCTGGTTGTTTCAGTCTTTGCATGACTGCCTCGGCTATCAGTCCGGAGATGGGTGAGCCCATGGGTTTGCTTGTGTTTAAGACTAGGGTGATGGTGTTTACCATGTCTGGAATAGCTGTGAAACTTTGTACCCTGTCTGATGTTGTATGATTGCAGTTTGGGATAGCAGTAGTCAGTCTCACTTCTCGGCTCGATTAAGATCGATGCCTCCCTGTTCCACCTGAAACACCATTCAGACATTCTGACTATATAAGATCTAAGTTGACCTGTTTCTTTGATGGCCATGACTTCTGGCTTGCAGTCGCTTGTTTAGTGATCGGCTCTAGCTGTTTTCGTTTTAAAACTGGCACATCCATTTTTAAGATTACAAGGTGTAGGGCTGGATGAACACAGCAGGCCAAGCAGCATCAGAGGAGCAGGAAGGCTGACGTTTCAGGCAGAGACCCTTCTTCAGAAATGAGGGAGGGGAAGGGGGTTCTGAAATAAATATGGAGAGAGGGGGAGGCAGAGAGAAGATGGATAGAGGAAAAGGTAGGTGGAGAGGAGACAGACAGGTCAAAGAGGCTGAGATGGAGCCAGTAAAGGTGAGTGTAGGTGGGGAGGTAGGGAGGAGATAGGTCAGTCCAGGGAGGACGGACAGGTCAAGGTGGCGGAATGAGGTTAGCAGGTAGGAGATGGGGGTGGGGCTTGAGATGGGAGGAGGGGATAAGTGGGAGGAAGGACAGGTTAGGGAGGTGGGGACGAGCTGGGCTGGTTTTGGGATGCGGTAGGGGGAGGGAAGATTTTGAAGTTCACATTGATATTATTGGGCTGCAGGGTTCCCAAGCGGAATATGAGTTGCTGTTCATGCAACCTTCGGGTAGCATTGTTGTGGCATTGCAGGAGGCCCAGGATGGATGTGTTGTCTGAGGAGTGGGAGGGGGAGTTGAAATGGTTAGCGACTGGGAGGTGCAGTTGTTTAGTGCGAACTGAGCATAGGTGTTCTGCAAAGCGGTCCCCAAGCCTCTGCTTGGTTTCCCCGATGTAGAGGAGGCCACAACGGGAACAGCGGATGCAGTATACCACATTAGCAGATGTGCAGGTGAACATCTTCCTGATGTGGAAAGTCTTCTTGGGGCCTGGGATTGGGGTGAGGGAAGAGGTGTGGGGGCAGGTGTAGCACTTCCTGCGGTTGCAGGGTGTCATGGGGCTTGAGGGGAGTGTGGAGCGGACAAGGGAGTCGTGAAGGGAGTGGTCCCTCTGGAAAGCAGATAAGGGTGGGGAGGGAAAAATGTCTTTGGTGGTGGGGTCGGATTGCAGATGGCGGAAGGATGATGCGTTGGATCCGGAGGTTGGTGGGGTGGTACGTGAGGATGAGGGGGATTCTGCTTTGGGTGTTATTGCGGGGAGGGAGTGTGAGGGATGAGTTGCGGGAAATCTGGGAGACACGGTCGAGGGCGTTCTCGAGCACTGAGCTGGGGAAGTTGCGGTCCTTGAAAAACAAGGACACCTGAGATGTACGGGAGTGGAATGCCTCATCCTGGGAGCAGATGCAGTGTAGGCAAAGGAATTGGGAATAGGGGATGGCATTTTTGCAGGCGGGTGGGTGGGAGGAGGTGTATTCTAGGTAGCTGTGGGAGTCGATGGGCTTGAAATGGATATAGGTTTCTAGGTGGTTGCCAGAGATGGAGACGGAGAGGTCCAGGAAGGAGAAAGAGGTATAACAGATGGTCCAGGTGAACGTAAGGTTGGGGTGGAAAGTGTTGGTGAAGTGGATGAACTGTTCAAGCTCCTCGCGGGAGCACGAGGCGGCGCCGATACAGTCATCAATGTAACGGATGAAGAGGTGGGGTTTACGGCCAGTGTAGGTATGGAAGAGGGATTGTTCCACGTTACCTACAAAGATGCAGGCATAGCCTGGGCCCATGCAGGTACCCATGGCCACCCTTTTTGTCTGTAGGAAGTGGGAGGAATCGAAAGAGAAGTTGTTGAGGGTGATGACGAGTTTGTCTAAGCGGATGAGGGTGTCAGTGGAGGGGGACTGGTCAGGCCTGTGGGACAGGAAGAAGTGGAGGGCCTTTAGGCCATCTGTATGGGGAATGCAGGTGTATAGGGACTGGGCGTCCATAGTAAAGATGAGGTGCTGGGGACGAGGGAATTGGAAGTTGTGGAGGAGGTGGAGGGTATGGGTGGTGTCACGGACTTAGGTAGGGAGTTC
The DNA here is from genome assembly GCA_024137785.1 of Ginglymostoma cirratum. NCBI lineage: Eukaryota > Metazoa > Chordata > Chondrichthyes > Orectolobiformes > Ginglymostomatidae > Ginglymostoma > Ginglymostoma cirratum. The sequence continues at coordinate 5,562,798 of JAHRHZ010000267.1, read as the reverse complement.
CTGGACCAAGGGGGAGAAAATGGAGTCGAGATAGGTGGAGATAATTTCGGTCAGGCAGGAGCAGGCAGAGACAATGGGTCGACCAGGGCATTCAGGTTTGTGGGTTTTGGGAAGGAGATGTAAGTGGGCGGTGCAGGGTTGGGGAATGATGAGGTTGGAGGCTGTGGGTGGGAGGTCACCTGAGGTGATAAAGTTGTGGATGGTTAGGGACACTGACCTCCATATTGCTGAGGCTAGGCGACAATTCTCTGATACCTCCTGCTACCGCCTCCTTGATCATGACCCCCCCCCACCGACCACCAAACTATCATCTCCCCAACAATCCATTACATTGATGACAGTATCGGCAACGCCTCGTGCTCCCATGAGGAGCTTGAACAGTTCATCCACTTCACCAACACCTTCCACCCCAACTTTACGTTCACCTGGACCATCTCTAATACCTCTCTCTCCTTCCTGAACTTCTCTGTTTCCATCTCTGGCAACCACCTAGAAACCTATATCCATTTCAAGCCCACCGACTCCCACAGCTACCTAGAATACACCTCCTCCCACCCACTCGCCTGCAAAAATGCCATCCCCTATTCCCAATTCCTTTGCCTCCGCCGCATCTGCTCCCAGGATGAGGCATTCCACTCCCGTACATCTCAGATGTCCTCGTTTTTCAAGGACCGCAACTTCCCCAGCTCAGTGCTCGAGAATGCCCTCGACCGAGTCTCCCGCATTGCTCGCAACTCATCCCTCACACCTCCTCGCCGCAATAACAACTAAAACAGAATCCCCCTTGTCCTCACACACCACCCCACAACCTCCGGATCTAACGCATCATCCTCCGACACTTCCGCCATCTGCAATCCAACCCCACGACCAAAGACATTATTGCTCCCTACTCTTATCTGCTTTTCGGAGGGACCACTCCCTCCGTGACTCCCTTGTCTGCTCCACACTCCCTTCCAGCCCCACCACACCCGACACATTTCCCTGCAACCGCAGGAAGTGCTACTCCTGCCCCCACACCTCCCTCTCACCTCCATCCCAGACCCCAAGAAGACGTTCCACATCAAGCAGATGTTCAGCTGCACATCTGCTAATGTGGTATACTGCATCCGCTGTTCCCGTTGTGGCCTCCTCTACATCGGGGAAACTAAGCGGAGGCTTGGGGACCGCTTTGCAGAATTCCTACGCTCAGTTCGCACTAAACAACTGCACCTCCCAGTCGCTAACCATTTCAACTCCCCCTCCCACTCCTCAGACGACACGTCCATCCTGGGCCTCCTGCAGTGCTACAATGATGCTACCTGAAGGTTGCAGGAACAGCAACTCATATTCCGCTTGGGAACCCTGCAGCCCAATGGTATCAATGTGAACTTCAAAATCTTCCCTCCCACTACCGCATCCCAAAACCAGCCCAGCTCGTCCCCACCTCCCTAACCTGTCCTTCCTCCCACCTATCCCCTCCTCCCATCTCAAGCCCCACCCCCATCTCCTACCTACTAACCTCATCCCGCCACCTTGACCTGTCCGTCCTCCCTGGACTGACCTATCTCCTCCCTACCTCCCCACCTACACTCACCTTTACTGGTTCCATCTCAGCCTCTTTGACCGGTCTGTCTCCTCTCCACCTACCTTTTCCTCTATACATCTTCTATCTGCCTCCCCCTCTCTCCCTATTTATTTCAGAATCCCCTTCTCCTTCCCAATTTCTGAAGAAGGGTCTCTGCCCAAAAAGTCAGCCTTCCTGCTCCTCTGATGCTGCTTGGCCTGCTCTGTTCATCCAGCTTTACACCTTGTTATCTCAGAATCTCCAGCATCTGCACGTCCTACTATCTCTCACATCCATTTTTAACATTGTCGCCATTAAAAATTGCCCAGGTGAGTGTCCATTTATTCACTAGTGCTGTTTTATAACTAAGTGAGACTAATTCCCAGTCTGGATTCTTGTGTATTAGCAGCATCACAGAATTGTGTACTCTTTTTGGCTCTCCTTTTGTCTGTGGATGGGTTGGAGAACTTGTCGCCTGGCTGATGCTTGCCTCCATGGGAAACTTCCTTAAATCCTTGTTCAGGAATTGAGATCAGCTGTGTGATAATAATTCTTCCAGAAACCCGCGTATCAGAGATTCTTCTCAGTACTCTGACCACTGACTCTGCTGAGATTGGATAAATACTTGGCCAATTCAATCCATCTTGAATGTTAGTGCCAGTAAGTCTATCTTCCCTGGGAAATCAAAACATATCCATTGCTAGCGTTTCCCATGTCTTTTATTTTCCAGAAATATTGAAAAATCATGAGCCGTTTGTTTGTTTCTGACACGGTTGACATAGTGAAATGTAATCCTGTATCTGCAGTTACTCTAGTGAATAGGCTTGGATTGTATTGTAATGTAATATCAATAGAAACTAACTGCCCTTTAATCTCCCCAGCAGTTGCAGTCTGTTCCTGACTCCGATACCTTTCTTAGCCTTTTTTTAAAAACGTACATAATGAGCTATGAAAGACCTGCTAAGTTGGGGGTAAACTTTCCTACTTGATTCAGCTGCCACATCAGCACTTTGGTGCTAGAAATGTAATGATGGATCTCGTCTTCCTTGGATTATGAGGTTTTCTTGAATAATATTGTTTTAGGAATATATTCATTGATCAAGGGAATTGGTATTTCTCCTTTTGTGTAAGGCCTGCATTCTACATTCAATGACCCTACGGACCTGTTCCTTCTTTGATTTGCCACTTACTAGGATGTCAGCCATATGACAAATTGTTCCTGGTTTCCTTCCTAGGATTCTAGACACCGCCCTTTGGAAAATCCCTAATGTGAAGATCACATTTGATTGATAGTTGACATAACAAATGCGCTCAGCAACTTTGACTCTTGTTTAATTTGTTTCAGCAAGAACACACTATTTGCATCCAGTTTTGTGAAAAAAAACAACATACTGTTGCCAATTTTGTCAAAGTATTGTTGACGGATAAAATTGGACAAGTTTTCTCACAGCGTCTTTATTTATCTGCGTGTGATCCACACACAATTCTAGTTTCCCAATTTGTCTTGGGAACAGTTACTAGCATTGTTCCACTTTCAATTACACTGTAGCTATTTTACTTTTCCCTTCAAAGGATGAATTTTCTTGGGACTGCAGAAACAAAATGATGCAGCATCTTCTTGCAGATTAATGTAATACTCCTGCTTTAGTTTTCCTAAATCATTAAATAGACTTGAAAATTCTTGTAGAAGTCTTCTCCAATCTTCATTCTGAAGTACCATATCCAGACTCTCTAGGAGACTTGACGAATACATGCATTTTTGTTCAACAATAAGACTTTCTGATTCCTCAGTAAGTGTAATGATTCAATGTCCTTTGATCTCTATGTCTAGATATCATGGTGATTTTCCCAGCCACTGGAGATGTGTGCCTCCTGAACCTTGGAGTTTCATGTCTGCTGTTCTGACTCTCAAAGAATTCAACCATGGCAAGTTGTATGACTATTGAAACATTTGCTTCTACATTAAGTTTAAATTCTCCTTCAAGCCTTAGTTAGTACAGTTGATAGGTTTGTAATGCAGTGATCCCAACAGTGTCATGGACAGTCATTGGGTTCGTGATTCCTTTCAGAGTCAAATTTCATTCAACCAAACATGTTGAATGACATTGCTTCCCACCCTTGGCATTTTGCTAGGTTTTTAGCAGGGTGACTTCATCACCTTGACACCGACTCATCAGAAGAATCAGAAGAATCCCCAATATTTCCTCACAGTCCAAAATGAGCTACATCCTGGATAATGAATTTGAAGGAACTCTGATACCTTCTCAGCAACTATACAGCCTTTAATTAACTAAAGCTTCAAAATGCCACATCCCCAACATCCTGATAGATTATTTCAATCCATTAAGAAGGATCCTATTGATTTTCCTGAATGCTAAGATGACTGATTAAATCTTACCTATCGCATCACTTGATTTCTTTAGGGCTAAAGTCCATGCCGAATGCTTTAATCCATGTATTATACATCGCTCTACTTTCTTCCACACTTTGTCTCAACACATTATCATCAGGTATTGAATGTGCAGCATATAAAAACATGTTGACCTGATCACACTGCTCCTTCACATGTAACCCTGAAATTGTTCTATTGTAGTGACTTTGTCACTTCCAAAGGTCCCATGTCTGACCAAGTTGTGGATCCTATGTATTATTAAATGTAGTAATGATGAGGTCTCTGCTGGAGCTGCTATACCAATGGATTATAATGCCTGACCAACCTGGGTAAGTACCTCTGTTTTTAGGACAAGAGGGCACAGCCTCAAAATGATATAAGCAGATTTAGGACTGAATTGAGGAAGAACTTTTTCACCCAGAGGGTTGTTAATCTATGGAATTCCTTGCCCAGTGAAGTAGTTGCCGCTACTTCAGTAAATGTTTTTAAGGCTAAGGTAGTTTTTTTTGAACAATAAAGGAATTAAGGGATATGGTGAAAGCACGGGTAATTGGATCGGAGTCCACGAAAAGATCAGCCATGATCTTATTGAATGGCAGAGCAGGCTCGAAGGGCCAGACGGCCTACTCCTGCTCCTAGTTCTTATGTTCTTATGTTCTTATGTACCTGTTTTTTTCCCCCCCCCTTACTGTTGAAGAGCTCTGATCTTGTACTTTCAATCTCCAGTTTGTTGTCAGTTCATGGCTAGTCTTCAAAGTCTTCTGAGGTTAGGGTTCTGAGGGTTAGGGCTAGGGTTAGGGTTAGGGTCTGCCTTTTGGAATCTTCTGAGGCTGTAGCCATCCAACGCCTTTGCCTGAATTTAGAGTCTTCACGTTTTGACTTTGCTGCGCCTTTGAAGTCTTCCAATGGTTGTTTTGCCTACCGAGTATTCATGTGTTAGCTATGTCATTTGGCGTCTGTTTTAATTTCAGATTCTGACTCTGGGCTATTTTACTCCTCAGTGGCACTGTGCTATCTCGTGTTTTTAGCCAACATTGCTTCCTATTTATTGAGATATTGATCTGGTATCTGCCATGAGTGTGAGCACAGACATTGTCTCTGAGGCTGCTGGATCCTTATCTCAACGTACAGGGCTGTAGATCCTAACGTACTCTAACATTCCTTCACTTATATCTATCCATAATGGTTTTTCAAATGCAGCTCTCTAGTGCAGTGTTTAAGGCCTCTCTCTTCACATTCTCATTCCAGACTAATGGTGTCTCCCTTCCTGATATTGTCGTGCAAATCATATCACAATGATTTACATGAATCTTGTTATAAAACACTCTGGCTCTTTATTTAATAATAGTAGATGGTAAAAGATCAGCCAGTGCCATATCATCTCTGAAGATCCTTGAATAAAATACAGGCAAAAAAAAAAGCAAAGTACAAGGTCCTTGTTGATTGCTTAATCCAAGGAAATCAACATTTCCATGGACTTACAATCACCATTACGGATAGAAATCATTGCAAATTATAGAAGTGCAACTTACCTCAGTGACACATACAAGGCTAGCAAAATAAAACAGCACGCAAACACCAGCTGTCAGATAAAGACTTTTTGATCGCAGAAACTTGGGTATCTGGTCCATTAGGGTTGTTATAATCGCTTCTGATGAAATACAGTTTGTTAAATTTATTATTAATTTGCACAGTTCCTGAGACAACCACCGCCAGAGAATCTAAAGCAGTGGTGACCAGAGGTGCAGATAGGTACAGGTTCCTCTAACTGGGAATCTACAGAGATGTAGATGCTTTTCATTTTGTGAAATTATAGGTGAAATATCACCATCAGATCTGCTTCTGCTTCAATAACCGTTTTAACAAAAACACATGCATCTAATGATGTGAAATCTGTTAATAAAGATGACGACAGAGAGAAAGGTAGCATGAATTTGTAGTGGGTGAGTGATATCTAATTAATCTTGTTGATTTTTTTCAGTCATAAAGTAGATACGGGAGCATAGGTGGATGTAAGTTTTACGGACTTTGGGAAAGCATTTGTTAAGACTCTATATGGGGGATTGTTGGGGAAAATGAAAGCAAATGCATTTGAAGGCAGCCTGTTAACTTAGATAAGAAATTGGTCAGGAGGTAGATGAAAACGGACTAAGGAGGCAGGCAATGTACTCCAATTGTTACAATGTGAATAGTGGCGTTCCCAGAAATCTGTACTGTGGAATAAGCTTCCCACTATCCTTCAATTAGAGCATTGATAAATATCGCAAAACTGTGTATCCAAGTTAGACAATTCAGTAAACTGTGAAAATGTGAGCAGAAAATTGAAAAGAAACATCAACAGTTTAAATTCATGGGGCAAACTGGCAGGTGGAATTCGATGTAGGAAAGAGTGAAGGTTCCAAGTACAGAATTCACTGAGAAAATATTTGACAGTAACAAAGTAAATTAAAAAGATTTATGGAATGTAAGCCTTCATTTCAAGGGTGCTGGAACTGTTAAATAAGACTCTCATTAGCCTTCTTGTATGTATAGCATTGCTTACAGCTCTGCCCATTAGTTATTTGGAAGAATACATTGAAAGGTTTCAGTAGAACCATAATTGGATGAAAAAGGTTAAATTGTGGCTGATGATTATAGACTTAGCTCATACACAAGTATCGATGATGAGAGAAGGAATCTAAATGATGTGACTAAGATTACCACAAGATTTGATAGTTGGTGAGGAGAAATTGTTTCTACTGATGGGTGCGTCCTGAGAAAAGGGAGTATTACATTAAAATTATGTCTAAGCCTTTCAGTGACAACATCAATGACACTTCTGCACACAAAGGTAATGATTAATTGGACACCTCTCTCCCAAAAAGCTGTTGAGGAAGGGGCAGTCAAAAATTTAAAAACTGTTTGGTCAGAGTAGATAGACAGAAATTGTTCCCTTCGAACAGAAGAGCCAAAAACCAGAGAAGAGCAATTTGCAGCGATTGACACGGGGAAGGAAAGCCCTTTTATTCATGATAGGTGGACAACTGGAATGCACTGTCCGAGCTTGTGGTGAGGGCAGATTCAAACTTGACTTTACAAAGGAAGATGAATACGCACCCAAAGAGAAGACAGGTTATAGGGCTGCGGAGAATGAACTAGGGAACAAGGCAAATGCATTTGCTCTTGAGGAGAGTTGGCATAGATACAATGAATTGGCTGGCCTCCTTCGTACTGTAAGCTGGATTTTATTTCATTCTAATAAAGAACAGTAGCGGCTTGGAAACAATGCAGACTGTAGATGTTAGAAGCCAGAGTCTATAGGTCAGAGCCTGAGTCTATAGCCAGGACGAAGGGTTTCAGCCTGAAACATTGACTTTCCTGCTCCTCTGATGCTGTCTGCTGTGCTTTTCCAGCCTCACACCTATATTCAAAGAATAGTAGTGGAACACCTGTGATGGACTGAAGTGCCTCCCTCTGTTCTTGAATTTGTAATTTTTCTTTTGTTTATGTGAAGAAACAAATCTTGCATGTTTTACGTATATTTTGCAACAAATTTGCAGGTTCAAAAAAAATTGCACTCTTTTCACACAAATATTAGGCTGACATCCTCTGAATATTACTTTAATCTAGACATTAACATATTTAAAATTATCGGATTCACTTGCCATTGAAATTGTGAACATGATACACAAACAGATTAGTTTTCATTAGCATTCATTCATCATTATTGACAGCACACTCTGTGTTCCAGATTATTGAAGAGAAAACCAAACAGACGTCATTTTGGGGTGTGTGTAATTGAGTGGAAAGTAAAACAGATGGGATGTTTGTTTTTAATCAGCCAATGCATAGATTATAAGTACACAAAGGTCATATTGGAGCTGAGATAACAAGGTGTGGGGCTGGATGAACACAGCAGGCCAAGCAGCATCATAGGAGCAGGAAAGCTTGACGTTTCGGGCCTAGACCCTTCATCAGAAATATTGGAGCTGTATAGGAGTTTGGTTAGACCACAACTGGAGTAGTGTATGCAGATCTGTTTTCCTCAGTACAGGAAGGATGTTATTGCACTAAAAGAAGTGCTAAGGAGATTCACCAGGATGTTGCCAGGGATTGAGCATTTCAGCGATGAAAAGAGTCTGGGTAAACTCAGGTTGTTCTCTTTGGAGCTCAGAAGGTTCGGGGGGATTTGGTTGAGGCGTACAAGATTATTTGGATCCTGGGCAGAAAGCAGAGAAATCTGCTGCTCCCTTTATGCAAAGGGTTTAGAAAAAGGGGATACACTTTTAAACTGAAAGATGGGAGGTTTAGAGGGGATTTGAGGGGTAAAAAAACAGATGGAGTTGGGAGTCTGGAATGTGTTACCAGAGAGGGTAGTTGAGGTGGGTAGGCTCACCATCTTTGAAATGCACTTGAAGCATAGAAAGTGGGACTACTGTAGGTAGTAGTCGATTTTTGTTGGGGTAGACTCAATGGGCTGAAGGAGCTTTCTGTTCTGTGTGGTTCTATGACTCTATAAAACTAAGAATAACAAATTACAAAATGTAAACATCAAAAAACTAATAATTTATATAATACCATTTTATAAAGGTAAAAAGGGATGGAATTTAATAATTATTGGGGCTTTCACCTACAGATGCAAACAAAGTGTCGAGACCCAAATTGACCAGCATGATAAAAAATAAAAAGGACCATAAAAGGTCCCCATGGCAACTTTGCAAGAGGTTCTGGGTAGGCACTGATGACCAAACCAAAACCTAAAGAGTGAATAGAATTGAAATGGTGAAATTAATGATGGTGAAAGGAGAAATTGAAGATTGCTCTGCTCTGTACCAACTATGTATGTGAGATATACCCTTAGAAGCAGCCAACCAATGTGGCATTTTACTATTAGGTATTTATGAGCCATTTGTAGCTTCTCTGATTAATGTTAACAATCCTTTGTCAGTTCAGTTTTATCTGTAGATTTACAAAATAAAGGTAGCCTCACAATGTGATTGTACTTCATACTCAGATTGAGAGCGAATATTGTTTCAGTGAAATCTCCGTTAAGTTCAAACTATATGTTGAGTGTTTTTGTTAACTTAATAATTCCTTTATATGAGAGTGTCAAACACTCTTGGCAAACTATTACAAGCAGAGTCTCTGCATTCTCAGGGAGCTGTTCCCTTCTCTGTCGTCCCTGGTCCACTCCACAATCACATCCAAAAATCTCTCCCCCTCCCACTGCACTTTTCGATACAAATGTGGAAGATGCAACACTAGTCCTTCAACTGTCTTGTAGGATCATTGTTTTGCAGAGGTTAATGTCAATGTTACATTGACTCCAGCTAATTCACTGATAGTACACACAGTTCGTGGGTAGAAATAAGAAATTCTAATTTAGCTATCGCTGGGAGCACATATAATCAGCACAGCTTCTGAGAGTCCTCATAATTCTGCCCATTTCATAACGTAGTTGTATTTATTGCTATTGTGATAATGGGATTTAATTATGCACTGTTATGTTTGTTTTTGGCAAATTCCAAGTTCTGTTCAGTTTTTGAGAGGGATTCCTGCTGCAAAGTCTGCCAAGATTTACTTCAGAATAGTAGGAACTGCAGATGCTGGAGAATCTGAGATAACAAGGTGTAGAGCTGGATAAACACAGCAGGCCAAGCAGCATCAGAGGAGCAGGATGGCTGATGTTTTGGGCATAGACCCTTCTTCAGAAAAGTCAGCAGATATCCCAGAATTCACTGGCATCCCCTTGTGCCTGTGTCACCTTTAAAAGGCTTTTGCGTAGATCATCACTGCCTATCCCTAATATTAAAACTCAACACCCACTCAAATCTTTGCTACAGTAGAAGATCTCCCATTTTTTTCTGAAGAAGGGTCTAGGCCCGAAACGTCAACCTTCTTGCTCCTCTGATGCTTCTTGGCCTGCTGTGTTTATTCAGCTCTACACCTTGTTATCTCTGCCAAGATTTATCACTGTTTCCTACCAAACTCGCATCATTTGCACCTACCTTGCCATGTGACATCTTTCATATCTGAATATGGGCCACACTTGACATGTGTTATTGCCAGAAAAGTCAGCAGATATCCCAGAATTCACTGGCATCCCCTTGTGCCTGTGTCACCTTTAAAAGGCCTTTGAGTAGATCATCACTGCCTATCCCTCCTATTAAAACTCAACACCCACTCAAATCTTTGCTACAGTGGAAGATCTCCCATTTGTCTCTATTGATATCTATTTTTATTCATTCAGTTAAGCTGATATCACCTCTGTCTAACTTCACAGTTCAAATTAGTGTCAAAGTTGGGTATATCTTTATTTAGATATGTTAAGAACAAAGCTTATCATATAAAGTTATTAACGATCTTGTAATTACCCAAAATGTGACACACTTTTAAGGTCGGATGTTGTATTGATCATTCACTTTGACACATCCAAAATCAATTCAGCCCTTTCAGCAAAGTTGAAGGGTGTGCTGAGTTTTGACATTAGGGATAGGTTAGGGACTGGTTGGCAGGCGAACCATGATTTAACTTTAATATGGAAGGCTATTTTGCAACCTGCTAGCACACAATGCACAGAGAACCCAGATACAGATAAGGAATTATGATCAGAATGAGCAGTTACAGGTTGATTCGTCTTAAGATACCCTAGAGTGAAAACTGATGAGCCCAAGCTGAGGAATAAAGTTGTATTAGTTATCTGTCACATTAATGTAAGCAGTTCACTAGTTGTGAAAGAACAAGATTGGCATTAGTCAATGCATATTAAAGCTCTTTATTGAAAGGCATTCAGATCTTACTATTAAATGACATCAATCCTGTGTTATAATTCCAACTGCAATATTGCTAAAATAGGGTCTCTGAATTTTTCTCAAGCCATTCAAATTCCTGTTACATCCTGTAGCATGTTCTTTTTATCCTTTATAATGTTGCTCGTGTTACCTTTCACCACTTTAGGAGTTAATCCACTGTGTCATAGTTGATTTTAAAGTTATTCCAAGTTTAAGACCATAGTATCCACACTTTGTTTACATTTGAAAGACTGAGGCTGTGGAATCCAGCCTGTTCTTTCTGACCTTTAGAATGATTTTAAGGGAAGAAAACAGATTTAACCTTACAGTCACCTGACTGTGAAACCTCTGAAACAGGCTTGTCTTGTACATGAGCCATGTGTCCAAGGATGGAGAAGATGACAAATCCAGCAAACACACTCGTACCACAATTGACAACACAGACAATGATGGTATCTCGATAACAGTTATTCCGAAATTTATTGTAGGATGACAGTGTTATTAAACTGCCCCAACCCACTGAGAAAGAAAGGAAAATTTGTACTGCAGCATCTTTCCAGAACTGGTAAATAGAAAGTAGAATTAATCAGTATCCAATGTCATGGATTCATAGAATAACTATAGCTGAGAAGGAGGCCATTCAACAGTTCATATCTGTTCTATTTCTCTGAAAGAGTGAATTACCTCTTCCGCTTCCCCATTCACTCCCAGCAGACAGGTAAGTGCTTTCCCTCTTCAGATAATTATTTAATTCTCCTCAGAAAGGCACAATTGAATTTGTCTCCATCACACTCTCAGGATCTCACCTGAACTCAATCAACAGATAATACGATATTAACCATGAGGAACATGAAGTGGATTGGTCTCACAGCTCAATAGTGAACTGACTGCATCTCACTCTAGTCAACAGTATCTCCATTTCACTGTGAGGCTATGATGATGTTTCCCTGTTGACTACTTGCTGCTAAATTCCATCTGGAAAATTCACTGGTTCTCACTGTCAGCAATGTTTTCTAGAGAGAGATTCAATCCTTTACTTGCAGCCTCTACACTGGCACCCAATAATCTTTAACCTTTTTTATGGAAAACAGCAACAAAGATGTTATCTGCAGGACATGTGAAGAGTTACATGTCTGATCAAATTGAACAACTGAAGTTCAATATAAAAAGTTAGCTTCAGTTCAAATTGTTCAGTTCAATGTTGCTCAACAGGAAAGAAATTAAGTAAAGACATGGATTGCACTGTTACTCAACTGAAAATTATATGGATGAATCACTTACAAGATACTGTAATTCATTTGTAAGAAAAGTGCAATTTGACAGCCATACCATCGTTTCTTGTTCAACCTTATCGCAGCTCACCCAGTTCTATTCAATGTTATCTCTTCCCATCTCATCTCATGATATACCTTCCCTTTCTGTCTCTTTCATTATGGGTGTTATAAACCAAGCTTATTGGAATTGATCAAAAAATTTCAATGAAAAACTTGTCTGATTACTGCAACAACTGAAACTAGTTTCCTTATATTTGAATTAGATCCAAGAATCAACACAGATCTTACAAGTGGTAAAAGGTACTGCAGATGCTGGAGAATCCGAGATAACAAGGCATGGGGCTGGATGAACACAGCAGGCCAAGCAGCATCATAGGAGCAGGAAAACTTGGCGTTTTGGGCCTAAACCCTTCATCATTTTCTGATGAAGGGTCTAGGCCCGAAACGTCAAGTTTTCCTGCTCCTATGATGCTGCTCGGCCTGCTGTGCTCATCCAGCCCCCTGCCTTGTTATCTCGGATTCTCCAGCATCTGCAGTACCTATTATCTCTTTCGGAGTTTTATGTCTTCTTCAGGTGTTAGTGAGTGAGGTTGTATCAGATACAGAATTTATAAGTAAAAGATCAAAGGGTCACACCACTGCTGAGGATGTGCTAAACAATCATTTCGAAAACTAGTTCTTCATCCAGACACACGGGAACAGCCATGTGGACCAGATTTGCTCCCAAATATGCCACAGTTTTCATGCACAGATTCAAACAATGCTGAGATAACAAGGTGTAGAGCTGGATGAACACAGCTCTACATCTGTGTAGAAATTTTTTTCTGATGAAGGGTCCAGACCCAAAATGTCAGCCTTCCTGCTCCTCTGATGCTGCTTGGCCTGCTGTGTTCATCCAGCCCCACACCTTGTTATCTCAGATTCTCCAGCATCTGCAGTTCCTACCCTCTTCAAACAAGACTGCTTTGCTGCACCGAACCTCCAACCAACGCTGTACACCAGATACATTGATGACATTTTCTTCCTTTGGACTCATGGCGAGGAATTACTGAAACAACTACATGGTGATATCAACAAGTCTCATCCCACAATCAGACGTACCAGAGACTACTCTTTAGAATCAGTCTCATTCTTGGACATACACATCTCCATCAGGGACAGACTCCTGTGTACCTCACTCTACTGCATTTCTCCAGCTTCCACCCCAAACCTATTAAAACAGTCATCCCCTACGTTCAAGTCCTACACATACACAGGACCCATTCAGGTGAGGAGGAATGAGACAGACACCTGAAGGACACCCTCATAGGAACAGGATACGATGCTCAACTCATCGATTGCCTGTTCCAACGTGCCACAGCAAAAAACCGTAATGACCTCCTCAGAATACAGACATGGGATACGTCCAATAGGATACCTCTCATCGCCCAGTACTACCCGGGAGCAGAAAAACTGTGCCACTTTCTTCGCAGCCTTCAACACATTATCGATGATGATGAGCGCCTCGCCAAGATCTTCCCCATGCCTTCTTACCTTCAAACAACCACCAAACCTTACACAGACCAGTGTTTGCAGCAAACCACCCAGCCTTCAGGACAACATTGACCACAACTTTATACAGCCCTGTCATGGTAATCTCTGCATGACATGTCAGATCTTTGACACGGACACCACCATCAGACGTTGGAACACCAACCACCATGTGTACAGCAGATACTCATGTGACTTGGCCAACATTGTCTATCTCATACACTGCAGGCAAGGATGCCTCAAGGCATGGTATATTGGCGAGACCATGCAGACACTATGACAACAGATGAATGGACACCACGCAACAATCACCAGACAGGAATGCTCCCTCCCAGTGGGGAAATATTTCAGTGGTCAAGGGCATTTGGCATCAGATCTTCAGCTAAATGTCCTCCAAGGCAGGCTCCGGGATGCACAACAACACAGTGTGACTGAGCAGAGGCTGATAGGCAAGTTCGGTCCCCGTGAGGACAGCCGCAACCGGGATCTTTGGGTTCATGTCACACTACAGGTGACCCAACCACACTGTACACTCTCACACAGACGCACAGACACACACACACTCACACACACACACACACACACACACTCTCACACAGACGCACAGACACACACACACTCACACACACACACACACACTCTTACACAGACACACAGACATACACACACACACTCATAGAGACATTCACACACATACACTCTCACTCACACACACACATACACATGTGCACACACACTCTCACTCTCTCACACACACTTTCTCTCTCTCTCACACACACACACACACACACTCTCACTCAGACACACACACACACACACACACACGTGCACACACACTCTCACTCTCTCACACACACTTTCACACACACATACACTCATACACACACACTCTCACGCACACACACATGGACACACACACACTCACTCACTCACACACACTCACTCACACACACACACATACACACACACAGTCTCACAAACACGCGTGCGTGCACACACACACACTCTCACACATACACACACACACGCCCATGCGCACACACACAAGCACACACATACACACACACACTCACACATACACACTCAGTCTCACACACACGCGCGCGTGCACACACACACACACTCTCACACATACACACACACAG
>JAHRHZ010000267.1:5435056-5539339 GCA_024137785.1 Ginglymostoma cirratum | reverse complement strand
TGGGGCTGGATGAACACAGCAGGTCAAGCAGCATCATAGGAGCAGGCAAGTAACTTGTTAAATGGTTCTACATTCTAGATTACAATGTTTACAGTATGCAATCCAGTTGTGTGATAAACTAATAGAATTGTAATCAAAGCAGCGAATAAAACAGAAAATGATTGACAGAGACGTTCCCACATTAACGATCAATTCAAAACAGAGGTGGGATGGGAACTAACTTTAGATAAAGTAATATTATAAAATACGGGGATTCAAAGCAGTGGAGTACAACACAACATTTAGAACATTCAGCGATTGCCAGATCCTTCACAGAACAATCCAGTTAATTCCAATCCCACCACTTCTTCCTCAGATCCCTACATTTTTTTCTTCTGCATGTTTCCACCTAAGTTCCATTTCAATGTTACGATCAAATCTCTTTGGATCTATTTATCAGGCATTACATTATCATAGATCAAAATCTCAACTGGACTCACCACATAAACAATGTGGTTACAAGAGCAGGCCAGAAGCTGGGAATACTGCAGCGAGTAACTCACCCCTGACTCCCCAAAGCCTGTGCACCATCTACAACGCACAAATCAGGACTGTGATGTAATACTCTCCACTTGTCTTGATGAATGCAGCCCCAACAACACTCAAGACGCTTGACACCATACAGGAAAAAGCAGCCCGCTTGATTCACATTGCATCCACAAGCATCAGTTCCCATCACCATCAACCCTCAGCAGCAGCAGTGTGTACTATCTACAAGATGCACTGCAGAAATTCACCAAAGATCCTCAGACAGCACCTTCCAAATCCACAAGTACTTCCATCTAGAAGGACAAGGCCAGCAGAGATATGGGAACACCACCACCCCCAAGTTCACTTCCAAGCCACCCACCTTCCTGACTTGGAAAGATATCACCTTTCCTTCACTTTTGCTGAGTCAAAATCCTGAAATTCCTCCCTAATGACATTGTGGGTCAACCCACAGCAGGTGGGCTCCAGCGGTTCAAGAAGACAGCTCACCACCCACTTCTCAAGGGCAACTAGGAATGGGCAATAAATGCTGGCCAGCCAGCGACACCCACATCCGACAAAATGAATAAATAAAAAAAATCCATAACTCAATAATCACATATAAAAGTATTTCTTCCCTGTCTCCTCTGTCTCTTTTGATAATGATCTTAAATCTCTTCCCATTGGTCAGTGACCCTTCAACCATGGAATTACACATATATACAAAGAGATTTTTTTATGAATAAAGTTTATTGTTTAAATTAAAAACCTTTCTCATTATTTATTCAATCTGAACTCAAGCTATTTAACTCCTATTACATCTCACCTTTGTTCTCTCTGCTCTCAGGAGAACAACCCCAGCGTTTCAAGTCTGGTACTTATTTAATTCTCTTCCATGGAAATATTCCTGTAAATCTCTACTTTACCCTCAGCAAATCCTCCACATCCCTTTGAAAGTATGGTGGCTAGAAGTGAACACAATATTCCAACGGCATATTGTTCGTACATTTAGCATAAACTCCTAGCTATTATACCTCATGCTGGTGTTTATGGTCTCATTTGCTTCATTAACAGCTTTGTTAATCTGTTCTGCTATCATCAAACATTTATGCGTAACGGCCTCAGAACTTTGTTCTTTAATCCCTTTTAAAATCGTATCATTGACAACGCATAATCTTGGCTCATTCTAACTATGAATAGAAATCACCTCATACTCCACTGTGATGTATCCTTCTGCAGCGTGTCCATCCAATCCAGCTGCCCGTTCATTCCTCTACTACCTTCATCACATCAGTGTGCCTTAAGTTTCAAAGTGACTGCAAGATTCAAAATTATACTCTACATCTTCAAGTTCTGGTCATTACTACATCATTATTCAAAACTGTAGTCCTGTTAATGAACATGATCTGATAATCAATCACTCATTGGGGATTGATTAACCTTATGGGTTATTTTATTTGAGCAGGTAAAGCACATTACAGGTTATGTGGTGGACAGGAAAGCAAACAAACTGGTTTACCTATGTACAGTTTACTCATCCACAGTGGACACACTGTCAGGCATAGTTGCAATATTGTATACACACTCTTCCTTAGACCCCTTAGGGGTTAATGATAAGGTCACTTAGTGGGTAGCACTGCTGCCTCAGAGCACTAGGGGCCTGGGTTCAATTCCAGTCTCAGGTGAAGGTGGGTGTGGAGTTTGCACATTCTCCCTGTGTCTGTGTGACTTTCCTCCCTGCCCCTGTCTAAAGATGTGCAAGTTGGGTGGACTGACCATGCTAAACTACCTATAGTGTTCAGGGATGCGTAGGTTAGGTGTATTAGCCATGGGACATGTCAAATCCCAGGGTAGGGGAAAGGGTCTGGGTGGGATGCTCTTCAGAAGGTTAGTGTGGACTTATTAAGCCAAATGGTCTGTTTCTACACTGTGGGGATTTTATATATGTTAGAACTTTCTTAAAGATAAGGAACACATACAACATCTTCCTACTTTCCAAAAACAAGTTTGATTACTAACACTAAGAAGTGACCTCTACAGTTTAGATAATTTGCTGATATGCTCAGATCCCATGATGTTGACTATATCTGGAGATGATGCTAATTGCTCAGTCATTTCTGTTTGAGTGCTAGTTTTTTCTTTTATCTCACAGATAGCAGTTGCTGTTCCAAAATTTTCTGATCCTCTTGTTCTGCAGCCCAGTTTTTTTTTATATATCCTTTCGTTGTTGGTCAATGAATCCTACTGAGCAATATAATTGCTCCCCTCTTATTCCTTAGGCCTAGTCAAGTTGTCTCTCTCCTTAAGCATTATGCGACACCTTCTTTCTCCAGCACTGCAATTGGCTCCATAACTAATGATGTTACCTCTCCTCCTTTCTTTCCTTTTCTAAGTTTACTGAGCAATTTACATCCAGGAAGATTTAACGCACGGATCATAGACCCTGACCTTCTGAACCTAAATCGTCTCTAACCATTGCACAAATGTTGATTAACTGTACTTCACTTGCACCCTTACCTACTTTTCTATTTTTATTGCATGTCACATCTCGTTAGACACTCAGGACTGAACCCCTCTCATCCTGAGTCCATTTCTCCATTGCGGCTATCACATTGTATTTATTTGTTTCAAAGTACACTATCAATTCTGTTTCTTCAGTATAAATACTAGGTGCATCCAAATTCAGAACTTTCACTGTTGTCTGTATGTAACCTTAGTAACATCCCATCTTGATTGTTGGTGTATTCCTTGGATTCTTTTTGTCTGCCCCTTTCCTGCCATTCTCTGGCCCTCATTTCTCACATAACAGTTTCCTTCTCTTATCTTGTTTCTATTCCCTGATATACCATATAGAGTCACAGTCATAGGTTTCTTTCCACACTTGGTACCTTGTTCCCATTATTTTGTTTAAACCCTTTGACTTTTTTATTTATGCAGTTTGCAAGAACACTTACCTCGGCACAGTTCAGGAATTGATTTTCCCAATTTCCCCAGTACTGGTGTCAGTGGCCCATGGACTGGAACCATTTGTCTGATGCCAGTCTTTGGACCACATATTCATCTCTCTAATCATATGCACCCTTTGACAATTTGCTTGTGATTCAGCTAATAATGAAATTATTATAAACTTTGAGATTATGCTTTTTAATTCAGTCCCTTGCTCTGTATTGTCTCGATACAGAACTTCTTCAGAGTTCTACCTATACTATTGGGATCTACAGGGACCATAACTGTTGGATCCTGTAACAAGCATGGGGCTGGATGAACACAGCAGGTCAAGCAGCATCATAGGAGCAGGAAAACTCGACGTTTCGGGCCTAAACCCTTCATCAGAAAATCAGAAAATTTTCTGATGAAGGGTTTAGGCCCGAAACGTCGAGTTTTCCTGCTCCTATGATGCTGCTTGACCTGCTGTGTTCATCCAGCCCCATGCTTGTTATCTCGGATTCTCCAGCATCTGCAGTACCTTTTATCTCTGTTGGATCCTGTAAGCTTGTTTCCAGGTCTGAGGAGATGAACTAATTCCTGATACTAGGCAGGCATCACAACTTTCTGGCCTTGCTGTTTGTTCTAGATAATGGTGTCGCTCCCTTCACTTATTATTACTTACTACTTTTACATTCCTTTTTATTTCTCCACGCTCCCACCTCCTCACCCCAGCCAATTTAAATATTCTATTCTATTCTAACAAGATGCCATGGTCAGTTTGCTTATTCTCCCTGCTGCAGTCCATAAACTCTGAGCACAATCTCGTCGAACTTCAAACACTTGCCATAGATGTGTTTGTTCTGGATCATGATAGGATCCAGGAACTGCCATATGCTACTGCCTTGATACATTGCCTTAGCTGTCAAAATTAATGAATATTAATCATTTAATTATACTAGTTATGTGCTTGTGTTGCTTTTTATACATTTTATTAACTTTGCAACTATCATTTTTTGCTATCCTAAAATTTAAGAATCAAAACCAGAAAACATCAAGATGCTTTTATACCTTGGAATTCCAAGTCATGGTCTGACGAAGTAATATTCTTTTTAATTCTTCCTGACAAAGTGAACATTTTTCAAATAATACTCCACGTATTGTCCAGTCACTAAACCTATCTATAGCTATATCCCCCCACCCATTTATACCATTAATCTGATTTGTAAAATGTATGGACCCAGCACAGATCCCTGGAGGACTCCTTTCATCACACCCTGCCAATCAAAGAAGGACCAATTTCTGCATATTCTAGCAACAAGCTAATATTCTATTCATGCAATTTTGTTACGCTTACGTCATGAACTTCCACATTGACCTTTGATTGACGCCATTGACAAATGCGAGGGTCAGTGCTCCTCCAATACTGCCTGACTAATTTGTAAACCTACTGTCATTAACCATGGACTAAAACTTAACTGATGATGTGAAGATGTGACTGTCTCCTGGAACACACGTGTCCATTTCTCCCTTTCTAATGCACAAAGCTTGAACTTCAACTCAAACTTTGAGAGTCAAAGTCCCTTAAGGTGTTGACACCCAGTACAGATGTGGTTGTAGTGGATCACACAAATTTCATCCAGGTCCCAAATATTACATCTGCAATACACCACCTGCCTTGCCACCTACATTGAATTCTATTTTCCAGCTTTGAAATGTGACTCAATTAGAGTCATAGTCACAGAGAAATACAGCATGGAAACGGATCCTTCAGACCAACCTGTCCATGCCGACCAGACATCCTAAAGTGATCTGGTCCCAATTGCCAGTATTTGGCCCATATCCTTCTAAACCCTTCCTAATGATGAGCCCATCCAGATGCCTTTTACATGTTGTAATTGTATCTGCCCCCGCCACCTCCTCTGGAAACTTGTTCCATACGTGTAACACTCTCTGTGTGAAAAAGTTGCCCCTCAGGTCCCTTTTAAATCTTTCTCCTTTCACCTTAAACCAATGCCGTCTAGTTTTGGATGCCCATATATCAGGCAAAGGACCTTGGCTATTCACCCTATCCATGCCCCTCATCATTTTATAAACCTCTGTAAGGTCACCTCTCAGCCTCTGACAGTCCAGGGAGAAAGCCTCAGTCTATTCAGCATCTCCCACTAACTCAAACCCTCCAATCCTGGCAATGTCCTTGTAAATCTTTTCTGAACCCTTTCAAGTTTCACAACATTTTTCCTATAGCACAGAGACCAGAACTGAATGCAGTATTCTAAAAGTGGCCTCACCAATGCCTTATACAGCTGCAACATGACATCTCAACTTCTATACTCACTGCACTGACCAGTGCAAGGTAAGCGTACTAAGAACCTTCCTCACCACCCTGTCTATCTGCAAATACACTTTCAAGGAGCTATGTAGCTGCACCCCTTGTATATTGATAGTTCCTAATCCATGTAATAACCTTGTTTTTATCATGAAACTAAGTTATTTTTTTGGCCCTTTAAGGTGACTCAATCCAAAATAAATCCCATTTGTTGCCGGATAATTATCTTCCAGGTTGTTATATCTGGCATTTGTCTCACCACTGGTGTTAGATTGACTGACCTGTAAATATCTGATTTATGTTTCCCCCACCTCTCCACAATCCTCTTTTAGCACCGTCCTGATATCCCAAGAGAATTACAATTTTGTGGTCAAGCCCTCTGTCATCTCCGATCTAATTTCCCTTGGCACCTGAGCTGTATGAAATCACACACTTACATCGGAGAATAGAATAGACTATGATGCAGATATTTTATTCCTCACTTTAAACCTTGGGTTTCTTTCCCATTCTCATTGACCAGACAAATCTCATTTCACTCAAGTAAAACCCTGACCCCAACCTGCTCAATCTCTTCCCTCTAGTCCTGCCCAGTTTTCCAGAGCAATTGAAAATTCCCCCAGAGACCCTGAATCAGTGACAGAAACCCTGAGAAGGAGGAAGACATTTCAAGAGTTTGTGGGATTTGCTGCTGTTCTTTCCTTCAGTGGAAATATCTTTGGATCTCCGTCAGGCGTTAAGACATAGAGTCATAGCGATGAACAGCTCAGAAACAGACCTTTCGGTCCAAGCTGTCCATACCGCCCAGATATCCTAAATAAATCTAGTCCCATTGGCCAGCATTTGGCCTATCTCCCTCTAAACCCTTCCTATTCATATAGCCACCCAGATACCTTTTAAATTATGTAATTATACCAGCCTCCACCAATTCCTCTGGCAGCTCATTCCACACACGCACCACCCTCTGTGTGAAAAAGTTGTCCCTTAGGTCCATTTTAAATCTTTCCCCTCTCACCTTAAACGCACGCCCTCCAGTTTTGGACTCTCCAAACCCGAGGAAAAGACTTTGTTTATTTATCCTATCCATGCCCTTCTTGATGTTACAAACCTCTATAAGGTTACTCCTCATCCTCTGACTTTCCAGGGAAAATAGCCCCAGTCTATTCAGTCTCTCCCTATAGTTCAAACCCTCCAACCCTGGCAATATCTTTGTCAGTCTTTTCTGAACTCTTTCAAGTTTCACAACATTCTTCCAATAGTAGGGAGAGCAGAATTGCACGCAGCATTCCAAAAATGGCCTAACCAATGTCCTGTACAGCTACACCATTACCTCCTAACTCCTGTAATCAATGCACTGACCAATGTAGACCAGCACATCAAATGGCTTCTTGATTATCCTATCTACCTGCAACTCTACTTTCAAGGAACTATGAACCCACACTCTAAGATCTCTTTGTTCAGCAACGCTCCCCAGGACCTTACCAATAAGTATTTAAGCCCTGCCCTGATTGCACTTTCCAAAATGCAGCACCTCAGATTTATCTAAATTAATCTCCAACTGCCACTCCTTGGCTCATTGGCCCATCTGATCAAGATCCCGTTGTACTTTGAGGTAACCTTCTTCGCTGTCCATTTCGCCTCCAATTTTGATATCATCTGCAAACTTTCTAACCATAAATTCTATGTTCACATTCAAAATTATTTTATATAAATGATAAAAAGCAACACTGATCCTTATGACACACCGCTGGTCACAGGCCTCCAGATGAATTATGGATCTCCCACTCCCCCAGGCAGACACTGGTAACATTACCTGGGAGATAAACCAGCCACTTCACAGATATCACAGAAATCTGTACTTTGATCAGCAATCATTTACCTTTCCTGACGATATGATTCCTTTTGATAATGCTGCCCCTGCTATCAGCCAGGTCAGGAGTAGGCAGATGGCTAAATACCAGACTATCTCCCCAGTCTCATCCATTGAACTGGAATGCTGTAAAACCACTTTACTACAGGAAACAAAAATGGATAATGTTACATTTAAGGATTTTTTTTCATTCACTGCATGCTCATTATTACCTGTATGGTTCAGTAATATATTTAAGGAAGGGAATCTGTCTTTAGCCACTACTGGGAAATTAGCATTTGCATTGTCAGAAAATTTAGAGTCTCGCCTGATCTCATATAATTTCCAGCATAGGTCAGAATCTTGCGAAGTTGGTAGAGCCAGTGAAAGCCCTACACTATTTCTTTTCCAGACAGGCTAAACATCCTGCGCCACGCAAACAATTGATGGGCCAGTGATGATCATTTCTGTGGGATCTGAGAGATCAAAGTCAGAATTCTTGTGCTTCAACACCTACGGCTCAACTTGTATTCAGTAACACCCTTGAGGAACTAATGGTTGCATCCAGGTCAACACCCACCAGAGGCCTCATATCATTGTTGTACTGAGGCATGGGTGAGTAATGCAAAATAGAATCACTGGAAGAAGTTCAAGAGAGAACAGTTGAGGGAGGGTATCTGAAGCATGGGTTTTGAATAAAGGGTGTGCATTAGCAACAGTAGAGGCATAATGATGCCTTAAAGATGCATTTTATGCTAATTCAATTGGCATCAAGGCCGAAAAGCCATCAATGGGCTTTCCCACCCTGTACTTTATTGGGGTGGAGGCAGAAATGTAGTTTCCAGCTGCCACTGTCTTGCTCCCCAAGTACAGAACCCACCATGGGTGGGGGCACTAGACTCCTCCCAATGGTATTGATTGTAAATAGCTAAGGCGGGAGCTGCTGTTGTTGTTTGTGCCAATCCACTTGTCACAGTCTGACAATGTCCTTTATCCTTGATTTCTCTACCATTAAACAACCATTCATCCTTTTGAACAGATTGTCCAAGATCAGGAATCCCAGTCTTGCATAGTAACCATTTGTATGGCAACTTATCAAATGCATATTGGAACTTCAAGTATACAATTGCAACTCCCTCATCTTTATCTACTCTATAAATTACACCTGACAGCTTCAATTCTTTCATCGATTTCCCCTTTCTAAAGCAATGTTGTCTTTGTCCGATCATACTACCAATTTCAAGATATTTTCAATCACCCCATTCAGTCATGTAATGACACACCTCTGAAGAAGGTGGGACTTGAGCATAGACATTGTGGTTCAAAGTAGGACATCCTTAATAAGGCATTGCGGAATTTTCTCTTCTTTCTTGAACATTTATTAATTTCCAATTTCATGGGACCATTCCAGAATCTAGCAAATTTTGGAAATTCATAACCAACATAATCATTATCTCCACAACATATTTGTTGGATTTTAGTTTTTTAAATCTATTCAATTTATTTGTTACTGTTATTCTGAAATTCGTCTTTTTTAAAATCCCTTGTTTTCATCTATTTCTGGTAACTTTTGTTTCTTCTGTTGTGAATACAGATCATAAGGCACAGGAGCAGAAGTAGTCTATTCAGCCCATCGAATCTACTTCACCATTCAACGAGGTAATTGGTTGATCAAATAATTATCAAATTAATTGTCCTGCCTTTTCTCTACAACCCTTGATTCCCTCACTGACTAAAAATCTGTCAGTCTCAGCCTTGTATAGGATTAACGGCCAACCTTGACACCTTGGAAAGTTCATCAAACCAAGGTCACTTGGGTAGAGCTCAGGAATAGGAAAGGTACAATCACTTTGATGGGATTGGACGACAGGTCTCTCAACAGCCAGTGGGTGATAAATGAACAGATATGTGGAAACGTTATGGAAAATGTGAAAGCAATAAGATTGTTGTGGTGATAACAAGGTGTGGAGCTGGATGAACACAGCAGGCCAAGCAGCATCATAGGAGCAGGAAAGCTTGACGTTTCGGACCTAGACCCTTCAGCATTTCTGAAGGGTCAAGCTTTCCTGCTTGAAACGTCAAGCTTTCCTGCTCCTATGATGCTGCTTGGCCTGCTGTGTTCAACCAGCTCCGCATCTTGTTATCTCGGATTCTCCAGCATCTGCAGTACCTATTATCTCAGATTGTTGTGGTGGGTGATTTAATCTTCCCCCAGATAGACTGGGACTCCCTTAGTGCCAGGGGCTTGGATAGTGGGTGGGAATTTGTCAGGTGTGCCCAGGATGATTTCTTGAAGCAACATGTAATTAGTCCAACTCGGAAAGTGGCCATAGTAGACCTAATAGTGGGGAATGAGCCCCGCTAAGTGATCGAAGTTTCTATGAAGGAACCTTTCAGGAAGAGTGACCATAATTCTGCAAGTTTTAGATTACATGTGGGTATGGATTAGGAGTAGTCTTCTGGTGAAAGTACTATAAAGTACGGAACTTTAATAGGATCTATCCCAGAATACATGAGAAAATAAGGGAGGAAATTGCTGGGTTCCTGTATGAAATCTTTGTGTCCTCTTTAGTTATAGGAGAGGTCCCAGAAGACGGACAGTAACTAAGTTGTTCCTTTGTTTAAGAAAGGCAATGAGGATAATTAGGGAAATTACAGGCCATTTAGCCTTGCATCAGTGGTAAGGAAATTATTAGAGAAGATTCTCATGGACAGAATTTATTAATATTTGGAAAAAGTATAGACTGACTGGTGGTAAGCAGTGTCTCACAAATTTGACTGAGCTTTTTGAGAAGGTGACAGAGATTAGCTGTGGAAAGGTGTTTTTTCTGGCTAGAGATCTGTGGCCTGTATTGTTCCACCCGTATCAGTGCTGGGACCTCTGTTATTTGCAATATATGTAAATGGTTTGAAGGAGAATGTAGGTGATCTGATTAATAGGTTGGTGGAAGAGACAAAAATTGGGGAGCTGCAGATAGTGAAGAGGATTAACAGAGGCCACAGTGGGATATAAATATGCTAGAGACTTAGGTGGAAAAATTGCAGATGGAATTTAATCTGCAAAATACGCGGTGCTACATTTTGAAAGGTTTATTGCCTGAGGGTGATAATACATGTTTTGGGTCTAGCAACACTTCTTCTGCACTGATTTCTCTCCACAGATGCTGCCAGACCTGCTGAACTTTTCCAGCAATTTCTGTTGTTGCTTCTGATTTCCAGCATCTACAGTTCTTTTGGTTTTATTTATTCAACTCCTTTGCTATTTCCTGGGTCCCCATTATTACTTCCCCAGCCTTATTTGCTATGTTTGCTTGACCTCTTTCTTCCTTTTAAAGAAGTGCTTATTGTCTGTTTTTATATTACTTGCTGGTTTAACTTACAATTAATTTTGTCTTTCATTATTGAGTTTTAGGTCATCTTCAGTTGAATTTTTTTCCCATTCATCTGTCTTACCACTAATCCTTGCCACATTTTATATGTTTGTTTCTTTCCATTTGATACTATCATTAACTTCCATGATCGGCACTGATTGGCTTACTCCCTTAGTGAATCTTTCATCTTCACTAGGATATATCTTTGTTGCGAGTCATGAACTGTTTCTTTAAACATCTGTCGTTGTTTATCAACCATCTTTTCTGCTAAACTCCTGTTTCTAGTTCTTTCCAGTCAACTCTGCCCTCGTTCTTTAGAAATTATTCATTTAAGTGTTGTACAATTAATATGTGTCATGGTAGAATTCAAACCCATGTGCCCAGGTGCATATGTGTACGCATACACATGCACACTTTCAGTTATCGAAAGGACCCCTGTTGCAATTTTATTTTGCAACAGCTGTAGGACACAAATAATACCTCAGTCAAAATCCAACCACTTCCCTCTCAATAAACAGGACATTTACCAACCAATCTTCTCAACAGGAGCTACTGGCCCAGCTGTGCAGGTTATGGGTGCAGTCATCTGCAGCAATGTACTTGCTCCCAGTATTGCTCACTTGGACCTGGTGAGGAATGGAGATTTCTGATCCATTTGGGCAAGAGTCATTGTTTGTCTGCAGCCATGTTGTCTTTACAGTTTCAAAATATCCAGCATCCAGAGTGAGATTGCACAGTGGACCTGGAAAATATAGAATGTTTTTTAGAACTATATTTCACTGGGAACAATACTTTCAATTTCTTATTACATAATCAGGGTTATCTGTCTTTGATTGCATTGATGAAGTTGCAGATGGGCCAGAACACAGCAGTGCAGTCTGTATACTTTAGTTTTGGTGCTCACTCTGTGCCTGATGATAGATTTTATTTGGCATTGTCCAATACTAGCAAACACAAGAATAGATCATGGCATTAAACATTGTGGTCCCTGATTTGGGCTCTTAATCTGGCCCAATCAGCGAGCGCTGGCTGACAGATAAAAAGAGGAGTGTCAAAGATTCTCACACTCTGGGTCCTGACTCTGATGAGGCTGTGCCAGAGTTAAGGATTTTCCACATGTAAACAAAGGTTGATTGGTGACGCGATACTGGCCTCTGCATTTATTTCAGTGGTGATGATAGTAAAGCATGTTCCTGAAGAAACTTGCTCACAACAGTCATCTTTGAGTTAGGGTAAGTATTTCTTGCATCAGCCATCATTAGGAAACATGACTTGTTTGAGCTTGCAATTGAAGACTGAGTTGACTATATTGAAAGAATACATTATTTTTTTCCGGGCAAACGATATTGGGGCAGACGAAAAGCAATGATTAATTCTCCAGACAGCCTGTGGACCCATAGCTTTTTCTGTGAACAGGGGCCTACTTGCCCTGAGGCACCAGATATTAAAACAGTTCGAGAGTTGACGGATTTAGTTAAGGAATATTACAACCCCAAGCTTCCTCTAATTCTGAGCAGCTATTGCTTTTACTGAGCAATTTGAGAATCAGGGGAAGCTGTGCTGTGATTTTTGACTAGGTTATCCCTTAATCAGATAGAGTTATAGAGTTGTATAGCACAGAAACAGACTCTTTGGTCCAAACCTTCCATGCCAACCAGATATCCTAAATTAACCTAGTCCCATTTGCCAGCATTTGGCCCATATCTCTCTAAGTCCTTCCTAATCACAAACTCAAGCAGATGTTTTTTAAATATTGTTCTTGTTTCAGCCTCCACCACATCTTCTGGCAGCTCATTCCATACACGCACTGCCCTCTACATGAAAAGTTGCCCCTTAGGTCCCCTTTAATTCTTTCCATTCTCACTTTAAACCTATGCCCTCTAGCTTTGGACTACTCTACCCTGGGCAAAGGCTTTGGCTATTCACCCTAACTATGCTCCTGATGATTTTATAAACCTCCATATGGTCACCTCTCAGCCTTCAATGCTCCAGGCAAAATGCTCCAGCCTATTCAGCCTCTCTCTATAACTCAAACCCCCCAATCCCAGCAATATCCTTGTAAATCATCTCCGAACCCTTTTATGTTCGACAATATCTTTTCTATAGCACAGAGACCAGAAATGAATGCAGCGTTCCAAAAGTGGTCAGATGAATGTCCTGTACAGATGCAACATGACATGCCAAGTCCTATAATCAATGCACTGAACACTAAAGGCAAGCGTACCAAATACCTTCCTCACTACCCCATCGACCTGTGATTCCACATTCAAGGAATTATGAACATTTGTTCTCTTTGTTTGGCAACACTCCCTTGGACATTACCATTAAGTTTCTAAGTCCTGCCCTCATTTGCCTTACCAATATGCGCCACTTCAGATTTATCTAAATTAACCTGCATCTGCCACTCTTCAGCCCATCTGCCCATCCGATCAAGATCCCATTGTGCTCTGAGATAACCTTTTTCACTGTCCACTACAACACCAATTTTGGTGTCATCTGCAAACTTACTAATCACTCCTCCTGTACAAATCATATATAAATGACATAAATCAGTGGACCCAGCACCAGACCTTTACGGCACGCTGCTGGTCACAGGCCTCCAGTCCGAAAAACAACCTTCCACCGCCACCCTCCGACTCTTACCTTCAAGCCAATTTTGTATCCAAATGGCTAGCACTCCCTGGATTCTATGTGATCTAACCTTGCTAATCAGTCTACCATGTGGAACCTTGTTGAACGCCTTGCTGAAGTCCATACAAACAATTCCCACCACTGTCTTCATCAATTGTTTTTGTCACTTCTTCAAAGACTCAATCACGTCAATAAGACACAATTTCCCATGCACAAAGCCATGTTGACGATCCCTAATTGGTCCTTGCCTTTCCAAATGCATGTAGATCCTGTCCCTCCAAATCCCCTCCAACAACCTACCCATCATTGACATCAGGCTAACCAGTCTTATAGTTCCCTGGTTTCTCCTTGCAGGCTTTCTTAAATAATGGCAACACATTAGCCACCTGGCACCTCGCTTGTGGCTGTCGATGATGCAAGTACCTCAGCAAAGGTCCTAGAAATCATTTCCCTAGCTTCCAACAAACCTCTGACACACCTGATCAGGCACTGATGCTTAGATAGCGGTTGGTATGTCATAGAATCATGGAATCCCCACAGTGTGGAAACAGGCCCTTCGGCCCAACAAGTCCACACTGACCCTCAGAGCACCCCACCCAGACCTATCTGCCTATAACCTAGTTAATCTATACATCCCTGAACATGACAGGCAATTTAGCAAAGCCAATCCACCTAACCTGCACATCTTTGGACTGTGGGAGGAAACCGGAGCACCCGGAGGAAACCCATGCAGACTCGGGGAGAATGTGCAAACTCCACACAGACAGTTGCCCGAGGGTGGGATCGAACCTGGGCCACTGGCACTGTGAGACAGCAGTGCTAACCACTGAGCCACCTTGCTGCCCCATGTGTGCATGTGAATAATGATGTTACCACCTAAAAGCACCCACTAGCCGAAGCCAAACTGGGCTTCAAACAGGCACTACAACTGTTTTTTTCTTTTGTTCGAAATTGTGGCAACTGGAGCACGAGTTACAGGGTATCCGCATGGAAGTGGAAAGTCTCACCGAGCTGTCTGAGCTTTGGGGAACACCACTTAAGTGAAGGCAATTGCATGGCCTCCCTCAGGATATATCCTGAACAGTGGGACTCTAGATCAGCAAAACAACAAGATAAAGCCAAGCCTCAGCCAAAAGGTTAAAATTTTCTTCAGGATCCGGACCGGCAAGCCACTGCGGTTGCTGCCAGTATGTGAATTTGTGACAGCAAAAGAGTCCTACTAGACCTAAACTGAATAAGACAACTGATAGACAATTTTCCAGAAGAGTGCATACATTGGAAAGTCCATCTACAGCTGGTTTGGAACAGTTACATTGCTTTGCAAAATTCAAACCAGAACCAATCAAAATTTCTGATGAAGGGTCTAGGACCGAAACATCAAGTTTTCCTGCTCCTGTGATGCTGCTTGACCTGCTGTGTTCATCCAGCCCCACGCCTTGTTATCTCGGATTCTCCAGCATCTGCAGTGCCTTTTATCTCTGATACAATTTTAACCCCACTGCGAAGCCTCTTCTAAGGATGCCTACCCTGAAGAAGTTACCCTCCTCCCTCTGGACAAACCTCAGGGATTCTCTCTCCCACTGCAACTCTCTCATCACCTCTTCGGCCTTGAAACTGCTCGACCACGTCCTGAAGCAAACCAGGTACTACAGCCACATCACCTTTCTTAGTACCTGCCTACGGAACCAGATCATCCCCAGTGGACTACAATCCACATTCAAGCCTTCCCAATTTGTCCCCAACCGTGACAATATCTACATGGAGAACATTGAGACCCTCCAGAAGCGCTTCTCCCTGCGACTCCTGAAACACACACTTGCAGCAATGCGCAGGCACCTCCAGGCACTACAATCAAGACTCCCCCAGCTCAGAGCCTACCTCTCCCAGACCTGCAAAGGACCTCTTCTGTTTTTTATTCTCCGTAGGATCCACAGCTTGAATTCACAATTCTACTCAGCTTTATTGGACACCAGGTTTCTGATGAAGGGTTTAGGCCCGAAACGTCAAGTTTTCCTGCTCCTATGATGCTGCTTGACCTGCTGTGTTCATCCAGCCCCATGCTTGTTATCTCCAATCAAAATAACTGTTTGTTTAAATGGTAGTCTAGTTTGAATAAAGGTCGATACTGATGCAGTTGTTTCAGCGATCATGGAATGAGCCTTTAACAAAATTCACTCTGGACTCCAATCTTTAAGTCTACTCAATACCTCGGCTGTGCTGAGAACCTATATTGGGGATCCTTTACAGATTGACGGTACGACTTTGTTACTCTTGTGAAAAGTTACCAGTAACTAGTGAAAGGCTAGGGCCCAAGCTTGATGGGGCAAAGTTGATTGAGAGAAATTCACCTAGATTGGCTCAATACTTTTCAATTAGAAAATGGCTGCCTGAGTGAAGTTTGAATGAAATACCTAGAAGTCTTTCAGGAAGAGCAGCCAGAGGAAGTGGTGGAGTTGGGTGCATTAATAATATTTATCCGGGTGAGTAAGAAGGGTTTAGAGGGATCTGGGCCAAATACTGGCAAATGGGACTAAGTCAGATTGGGATATCTCGTTGGCTTTGACGGTTTGGAACAAAGGGTCTGCTTCTGTGCTCTGTGACTCTACGAAGGTGAAGGGATCAACAGAGGATCCTAGGCCACCTTACATGTTGACTAGAAAGCAATTCCACAATTCTGCAAAGTTCGCCCAGTGCCACTTACCCTATGAGCAAAAGTAGAGGCAGAAATCAGAAGTCTGGAAATCAAAGGAATCATCAAACCAGTTCAATTCGTAAAATTGGCTATACCTGTCGTACTGATTTTGAAGGCCTGATGGGTCAATATGCCTTTGTAGGGATTTTAAACAAACGGTAAACTGTTGTTTGCAGCTGGATTAAATGCCCAATTCCTTGCGTCGAGGATTTATCCAGAAAGTTGGCAAGGGGTCTGCCCTTCATGAAACTGGACATGAGCCACACCTGCAATTGCGTTTAGATGAGGATTCCCAGAAATTGTATGCTACAATTAATATCCATAGGGGTTTGTACCAATGTACAAGGTTGCCATTTGGGGTATCGTCAGCTTGTGATGTTTTTCCAGCAGGCAATGAAGAATATTTTACAAGGTCTACCTCAGGTGACCATTTATGTAGATGATATGCTGATAACAGGGAAGATCAATAGACATTACTTAGAGAACTTGGACATACTCCTCAGACATTTCTTCCAGGCGGGCATAAACTTTAGAAGGGAAAAACGTGTGTCCCAGGTCCCCCAAGTGACCTACTTGGGCTACAGTGTCGACAAGACCAGGTTACAGCTGTTGGAAAATAAAGTGAGGGCAATCAAAGGTGCCCCAGCTCCCACATCTGTCCAGGAGGATAGGTCTTTTCTTGGACTGGTGAATTATTACAGATCATTCATACATAACCTGGCTTCCATCCTGGCACCATCTCTTAAAACAGGATCAGCCTTAGCAATGTTTGCAAACCCAAGCCTAAGCTTTCTGTGAAGTGAAGAACAATCTAAGGTATTTGCATGTTATGATTTAAAGTGAGATCTGGTATTGACATGTGATGCATCCTTATGTGGCATTGGGGTGATATTAGTTCATAGGTGGTCCAATGGAGAGGAACGTCCAATAACGTATGCATCCAGGACTTTGATATATACAGAGCGTAAATACACCCATATAGAGAAAGAAGGATTGTCAATCATACTTGGAGTCAGGAAGTTCCACCAATATCTCTACGGATGAAAATTTGTGATGGTAATGGACGAGAAACCCCTACTGTGTCTGCTTAATGAAGACAAGGCAGTGCCACCTATAGCTTCAGGCCAAATTCAACAATGGGGTGTAATACTAAGTGCTTATAATTACAAGTTAGAATACCATCTGGAAGGCCAAGTGGCGAATCTAGATGCATTGAGCCGCCTCTCATTGGCAGATACATCACCAGTGGTATCACCAATGGGAGAGTCTTTAGTGGTTTTAAAATTTCTGGACACATTTCCAGTCACAGCTGACGGTATCAGAATTTGGACACAGAAAGAGCTGGTCCTGTCAAACTGAAACAATTGATGGTGATGAGGGAAACCAAAGGGCTGTCACAACCGGAATTGAAACCTTTTTGGACATGGACAGACCAGATCGCAGTGGAGGGTAGTATATAATTATGGTGAGCAAGAGTGATTGTCCCAAGCAAAGGTCACTGCCAGATATTGGCTGAGATCTACCAGGGTCATCCAGAGGTTTCCAGAAAGAAGATATTAGAGAGAGGTTACACCTGGTGACCAGGCTTGGATGTGGACATAGCACTTTGGTGGAGCAGTGCCCAGAGTGCCAATGAGAACAAAAATTACTGCCAGCCACTCCTCCACACCTGTGGGAATGGCCAGTTAAACCATTGACTATGTAGGTCCTTTCATGGGCTTAATGTTTTAAGTCATTGTGGTCACCCACTCAAAGTGGTTGGATGTGCATACAGTCCATTCGTCAAACATGGGGATGATGAAAGAAAAATTTCACATCTTTTTCAATATGTGGACTCCCAGAAGTGATGGTGACTGATAATGAGCTATCATTTACCAGCAGGAAATTTGGATATTTCCTAAAGGCAAATAGGATTTAACATATAAGGACTGCTCCATACCATCCATCATCCAATGGCCTGGCAAAAAGGGCAGTCCAAATATTGAAGGCAGGCTTGAAGAAGTAACCTGCAGCCTCACTAGATACCAAGCTGTCACTGTTTTTGTTTGATTACAGGACCATGCCACATACAACTACAGGCATAACACCGGCAGAGTTGCTCATGGGGAGAAGACTCAGCACCAGGTTAAATCTGATTTTCCCAGAGCTGGGAGGGTGAAACAGCATCAGGGACACCAATGCCGAACTCAAGATTGTGCCAAGCAAGAAAGACAGTTTACCAAAGGGGATGCAGTTTGGTGTAGGAACCACGGGAATGGCTCTGTATGGGTAAGGGGCATGATCAACACGAGGTCAGGGGGCAGTGATGTACAAAGTTCGGATCAGTGCGATGGTCCTGAACTAGCATATGGGCCATTATGAAAGCTGCAAACTTGCAAATGGTGCAGGAGCAAAGTGTGCCCTGCCCCTCAGAACAGTCAACAGCCGTGGGTTTATCCTCTCTGTCAAGTGTTGATGAGACTTCTGAATTCAAGATGGACATGTTGGATATTGCGATCGAACGCCTTTGCTGGTGGAAGGAGAGAGTGAATTTCTACCAAGGCATTCCTGGCGCAAGAGATGAGGTCACAGTTACTCTCCGCCCATATTGAACGCTGAGTCGGAAGAACCTGATGCAGAGCTAAAACATTCCGGGAAGCACTCCGAAAGAAAAGAACCAACCTACATCCCCAGACTCAGAGGGGATGGATGTAGTGATTGTAATGAGGTCAGCTAGGTGGACCCCATAGAATATGAGTTCCCCGATTGGGGCCTTTAACCCAGTCTAATCAGGGAGTCTTGGCTGACAGATAAAAAGAGGAAACCAATGATAGAAGTTGTGTCATACTTTATCAAATCAAGAAATGGCAAAATGAAACTCGAGAATATATTTTGACACAGCTAGAATTAAAAAGTGGTGAAGTTGTGCTAAACTGTATCAAACCTTGAAAGTTAGAATAGAGCAAGCCGTTTTGCTTGCCAAGTTATAAAAAGGATACAAAGATAGGTACAGAGAAGATTTACCGGGATGACATGCAATGGTGTACATATGAGGCAAGAATTCACATTCTGGCTGTCTTTTCTCCTGAAGAAGAATTTTAAGAGTGACTGAATAGCGATCTTTATGATGAAAAGTTTGACAGAGTGGATACAGAAAGATTGTTTCTGCTTGTGCAGAAAAGCATAACTAAATGCTACCAATATAAGATAGTGACCTCAACATGCAATGGAGAACTAAGAAAATGTTTCTTGACCCACAGAGGGGAGGAATGTGGAATGGAATTGGAGAAGGGGTTGAATGTGGGATGGAGTCAGATTCATTGACCTCAGAAACAAAGCATCAGCAGGCACTAATGTGGGCAAGTGCTAAGGTCAGCTGGTTAGAAGGTGCTCAGCACTTCTCTGGGACTTCGACCCAGTTGCGTTAGAAGACTTTAGGCTCTCTATTCCACCCCCTTAATACATGCTGACCACTCCCGCACCCATTACATGACTCTTTACAGCTCTCATGCCAACTGAGAAACATTTCAGTGCCCCTCTTCTAAAGCTCCCCTCCCTAGACTCTCATAAATACATTCAAAGTTAAATTCAACTCACATCCTTCCCTAACCATTCAATTATGTACTCCATACATAAAATCAATGATTTTTAGAAAAAGAACAGCAACAGTGGAGTTGCTGACAAAAGCCACTACCCATTCACAAAATCTTGTATTGAAGATCAACTGGGTGAATGAGTGTGTTAGCATTCAGTAGAAATGAGTAAACACAATAGGCATGGCTAAGAAGTTTTATTCTCACCATTTCCAAAATTTCCCAAATCCAGATTAATATCTACAACTCTTGTAGAATGCTCTGCACCAGAGCCATGGAGAAGCTGTCCCAACTTCACAAAAGTTGAAGGTTGCTTGAAGGTTCTTGCTCCTTGGAACCAGTCAGGTCAGGAACGCAGTGGTGCATGATTGTCAGCTATCCAATTATCCTGGGCCAGCAAAAACTGGCCTCATCAGGAAGGGGGCTGAATTCTGTAATCAGATGCCATTGCTATCTTTAAATGGCTCTAGGTTTGTTTGGAATCTACGAAAACCTGGCCCTCTTTTCCATTGATATCCATGGCCTTCCTTCTGTAATTACCTCCAGTCCCACAATCTTAGAGATATCCACACTCCCCCAATTTTTCCTCGAGCAGTCGTCAAGGGTCTAAAGTCTGGAATTGATTCGTTTCCACCTCTCTTTTCAAGACATCATCACATCTATTGGGTCAGCTAAGCTTCTGGTCTTCTATCCTGTAATTCCTCATAAGGTTTGGTGTGAGATTTTGCTTTATGACACTCCTTTGGAGTGCAGTGGGACATACTTTAGCAGCGTAGGTGCTATACTAATACAAGCTGCTGTAAAGTGGGAGACTGAGAGACTGTCACAGAAATTATATTCCCTGATCTTTAATACAGTCAGCTTGGACAACTCTCATCACAGCCATGATGGGGACCTACATAATACAGAAGATGATCATACACCAGCCCTGGGTGAGATTGCCCAGTCAGGGCATTTGAAAGATCCATATGTTGGAAGGGCAAATGTTATCAGGGCCAGATTAAGATTGCCTGTGTAAAGTAAATATACAAAATAAAATCAATAACATGATGAGAGAGATTACATTCAGCTTAAATCAAAGATGTAACATCTCCTTATGGTTAAAACATGGAGAGATCAGAATCTAACCAGCTGTCCACCTCGGCCAGAAGAGCCAATTCCTTTCCCCAATCATCATCTCAATGTCCTTGATGAATCTGTTTATTCCCGTGAACAGCAAGGAAGCTGAGAGACACCATCACTCACTCTGTCCTGTCTTCGGGGCAGCTTCTTTACTGATGAAGGTCATTTTGTACTGGGTGAACAGGTTAAACCAGAGGTAGGAGCACCTAGGATTTCAAACGGGACAAACACACTGTTCCCTGTTACCAGCTTGAATACCGGTATTCCAAGATTTAAAGATCTCAAAAGGAACTCTCACACTGTTTAGGGAAGTTTAAGGTAAATGGGAGATGGAACGGAGTGGCAGGTTGCAATTATGAAGGGGGCTAAAGGTGGCAGGTGGGTGAGGCCTAGGGTGCCAAAGTGAGTGGGGTTGGCTAGTGTGGAGGCATGTTGGTTGAGTCGGAAACAGGGGGAGAGGAAGATTTGGATCTGGTCAGGTATGGATTTGGGGGTGAGATATGTTTAGAAGTGGGAGTGAGGGGTGTGTGTTGCCCAGAATAGAGGGGAGTGGTGAGTAGGTGTATGCCTGTGGGGAGTGGTGTCACAGGTGAATGACTTGGGGTGGGGTCAGTGTCAGTCATTTTCAGATCAATATGAATGATTTTGGTGGTGGGGGGATGTGGTCAATTTTTACAGTGAAGCAGATTTTTATCCCACTAATGTTTCCTAGGTAATAAATCAGTTAGAACTCTGAACTCAGAGTTGGGAGCTTTCTGGAGTTTCTTGACATTAGGTAATTTCCCATCAATGTTGTACATTCCCAGGCAATTCCCTGGGAAAATAGCTAGTGTCTTAGGACATGCACTTAATTGTGGTGTACAGCTTCCAGGCTCTGTCTGGGCTCCAAAGTGTAAAATGTAGGCTAAGAAATCATATTGACCACTATTGAATTGGTCAGCTTGATCTTTGTGTAAACAATGCTTAGGGAGTGGGAACAATACAAAGGCTAATCCCTGTAAACAGGAAATCAGTATAAAGTATTCCCTTTAGAAATACCCTTCTGAGGAAGGGTCACCAGACCCGAAACGTTAACTCTGTTTTTTCCTTCACAGACGCTGCCAGACCTGCTGAGCTTTTCCAGCAACTTTGTTTTTGTCCCTGATTTACAGCATCTGCAGTTCTTTTGGTTTTTATAAAGTATTCCCTTGGCTGTATTCTAACAAGCAGCACAAGGGCAAGAAGATGATCAAGAAGCTTGTCTAATCGCATGAATGGTTATGGGTAACGTGGGTAAAAGACATTGGAACGTTGAATCAAAACATAGGAAGGAGGGTGCTGTCTTCAAAGGTTGGCCTTTTGCAATTTGGAGGCACCCCAAATGAGCATAGCACCATCGCTCCTGCTCTGCAAAACCCACACCCAACCAAAGATTTTGAAACCTTCCTCCACCCATTATTTGTGTGACCCCTTGGTCCCATCTTGTGGGCTCGCCAGCAGTACCAGCACTGCCCAGTACTGAGCTCATGGCAATGCTAATACCGTTGGAGTGACTCATCAATCAGATTGTCTGGCTAAGGGTGGGACCTCTTCCTTCTGGTGAAGAGCCCACAGCACTGTAAGGCTGCAGGGAATGGACAAGTCACTTCCAGTTGACTTTCCACTTGGAGAGAGAAGGCAACAGAGCACTCTCCAAAATATACAGATGTTTTAGCCTTTCTCCACAGATGCCACCTAATCTGAGGAGTGTTTCCAGAATTTATTGTTTATGCTTCATGGGATCCCTACTACCTGTATTTCCCCTCCAAGGTTTACACCATCCCGAGCTATATCATAGTTTTTCCAGTGTTGCTGGAACTCCATCTTTATCAACACAGCAAGTGTAACTACATCTAGCCCCAGTGGACTGTGGCAATTTAAAAGAGCAGTACCTTCTGTGGGCAATTTGCCCTGAGCAAAAATGATGGCCTCGTTAGCAATACCAATATTTCCCAAAGAAA
This sequence comes from Ginglymostoma cirratum, assembly GCA_024137785.1. Taxonomy (NCBI): domain Eukaryota; kingdom Metazoa; phylum Chordata; class Chondrichthyes; order Orectolobiformes; family Ginglymostomatidae; genus Ginglymostoma; species Ginglymostoma cirratum. The sequence continues at coordinate 5,516,365 of JAHRHZ010000267.1, read as the reverse complement.
AAAGTGTCACAGAATTGCAGACAGAGGCTATTCTTCCCATTGTGTCAACATTGCTTTCTCAGTAGGCTTTATGTTTCCTGCCTCTCCCCCAGTCCTTGCAATTTATTTAAATGGAAACAATCACCAATACTTCAATTGACTTGGCCTCCATCACATTTCAAGGTGGTGTATTCAGACCTGAAGTGTGAAAAGGATTTTCCTCATTACATTTGCGAATTGCTTTAAATCTGAGCCATCTCATTCTCAGTCCTTTCACAAAAGGGGAGAAGTGTCTCCCTATCTACTCTATCCAAACGTCTCATGAGTTTGAAAACTAGTCACATCTTCTCTTGACCTCTCCTCTCCAATGAGAATGACGCTAACCCCTCCAATGTATCATCATAAATTACATTTCTGTTTGGAATAATTTGAGTCAATTTCTCCTGCACTAATGTGCTCACATCCTTCTGATATTGTGGCATTCAGAACAGTGCCCAGTACACCTGCTGAGGTTAACAAGTATCTTGTACAAGTTCAACATAATCTTCTTGATTATACACTAACCGTATTATTAAAGCCCAGGATACTGTATGCTTTATTAACTGCTCTCTCTATTTGTCTGACTGCCTTCAATGATCTATGCAAATATGCTCACAAATCCATCTGCTCCTGCAACTCTGAGGTATTGTGTCCCCTATGTTATATAGTTTTCAAATTATTTTTCCTACCAAAACAGATTATCTTCAAACTTCTTGCATTGAGCTTCACCTGCAAGCAAGCTGCCCACTCCAACATGTCTATGAACTTGTGGACTTCTCCGCTGTCGTGCTTTTAGTTTAACATCCTTCCAAGTTTCACGTTATCTGCGAACTTTGAAGTTGTCCCATCCAAAGGAAGATCTAGGCCATAAGTACAAAACAGGAAAAGCAGAGTTCCCCTACTGATGTAAAAAAGAAGGGACAATGGATGCTGGAAATCTAAAACACACATGAACAGAAATTGATGGTGAAACTCAGCAGGTCTGCCACTATCTCTGGTGTGAAAGCAGAGTTAACTTTGAGTCCAGTGAATCATTGAAGAATCACCAAGCCCGAAATGTTAACTCTGCTTTCTCCCTACAGATGCTGCCAGACTTGCTGAATTTTACCAACAATTTCTGATTTTGTTCCAATACTGATCCCTGGGGAACTTGCTACAAACCTTCCTACAGCCCAAAAATATCCAATGACCATTATTCTCCATTCCCTTTCACCCAGCCAATTTTATATCTATGCCACTTCTATCTCCTTTGTTCCATGAGCCATAACTTGCCTCATGTCTGTTGTATGACACTGTATAAAGAACCATTTGAAATTTCAGGTACACCATATCAACAGCATTACTCTCATTGATACACTCTTTTACCCCTTCAAGAATTGTCAGCCATGATCTGTTTTTCAGAAATCCACATTGTTCCTATTCAACCCACAGCCATTTTTTTTCGACGTGACCACTGATTCTATTCTAAATAGTTGCTTGATTTTTACCCACCACTGAAGTTGAACTGAATTATCTGTCATTGCTTGGCTTATCCCTACAGTTTTTTTTTTAATGACCAAAGGCATAACGTCTGCAATTGTGTAACTGGTTAGCACCTTCTGAGTCTAGGGAAGGCTGAAAGATTATGGTCAGTGACCTTTCAATTTGCATCCTTGCATCTTTCAATATTCATGGATGCATATCATCTGCTTCTGAAACCTTGGCCATTTAAGCCTACTCAAAACTTCCTCCATGCGAATGCTGACCCTTATTGTGACAGAACCTCCTCCTCTACACCAGTCATGGTGACAGTTCATACCTCCTTGGTAAAGACAGATGCAATGTATTCATTTAACACTTTTAGTCATGTTTCTTGTCTCCATATGTCTTAATTTCAAGCTATGGGCCAAGTGCTAGAAAGTGCGACTAGTGCAGATTTAATGCTGCTTTGGTCGTACAGACTTGATGGGTCAAAAGGCACTTCTGTATTGTACGATTCTATGTACAAATCACCATTATCACTCAAATTGACTTAACTCCTCCTTTTACTGTTGATGTGCTTATTGAAGACTTTGGAATTTGTTATATTTGGCTGCCAGTTCTTTCTCAATTAGAATATTTATGCTGTACTGTCGTTCAATTCCTGCACTAGCTGATGTTACCATGAAGGATTCCTCTTCAACATCTCCTCGGCGGAAATGTGGTGAATCTCAGGTTAAACCACCAGTCATCTGTGGCCCAGTAGGTCCATGGTGGCTTTACGTTTTATGTTAGTCTTCTCATAATTCCGCTTCACTTCTCCAATGTGCTTTTCACTTCCCCTTTGGAACTCGGAGTATGTCTTGAAGTTTTTCTGATACTTGTCATAAACTCAGTTTTTCTTCTTCATTTTATATTCTCTCATTTTTACCCCCATCCTGCGCTCTGGCTTAGTTTGTGTTCCCTTTGATTTTTGAGGGAACACACCTTGACCAGACCCGAATCATGTCTAGTTTGAATTAGAGATGCCGGCGTTGGACTGGGGTGGACAAGGTCGGAAGTCACATGACACCAGGTTTTAGTTCAGATATATTTAAAATCACAAGTTTTGTGAGCTGTTTGCTCATAAATCACTTCACCTAACAAAGGAGCAGTGCTCTGAAAGTTCATGATTTTAAATAAACCTGTTGGACTATAACCTGGTGTCATGGGAGCTCTGACTATTTTGAAGTTAACTCATTGTTCAACAACTGTTTTTCCCACAATACTTTTATTCCAGTCTCTCTGGCACAGCTCCATTCAAGTCAGCTCTCCCCCACTTAATTCTTCTTATTCTGGATTGCTGACTGTTTTTATCATCATGCCTGGTACAAACCAAACCAGAGCTGGTGCTCTAAATGCCGGAAGCCTTGAACTTGAATTCTTGGTAATTAATGAAAAGGTTTCTCATTTTACAGAGTATCTTGTCTAGAGAGAGTTTATTGCTCATGTGGAAACATAGCAAATGACTAAATTCCAACCTACTGCTGTTGTTATACTGAGAAGGCCAAGGGAATAAAATATCAAACAAATAAACACCAGCCAGCAGATGAAGACTTTGACTGAGGGAACTGGTCCAGCAAGCTTGTCATTACCGTTTGTATTCAAACACATGTTGAATGTTGTCAGTGATTAATTAATGATCTACACAGAATGAGATAAATCTACCAGTGATAGCATGCAAGAAGACCAGAGGAGCCACTGAGAAGAGATTTCTGTCCATGGGTGGAATCTTGGGATATGAAGGCTTGCCAATGTCTCTGAATATTAACTCACCATCTCAGGGGAGGAGACAGAAAATTCTGAGATGTGGGCTGCAAGCTATGATTCAGCAAGAGCAATGTGGTGGAGAGCTTGCCCAGATTCTGTTGCGGAAGAGTTTGCAGCATTGACTGGGCAGATTGTGTCTTTGCTGTTTCCAGTGCCAGGCAGTTCATCTGGTTTATTTTTATTATCAAAGCAATGAGTCACAACTGAGAGACTTTCCAGTTTATTTCAGGGCGGAGAGTTGTTTTGTGACTCACAATTATTATACAAGTTTATCCTTTAAGACAAAATAAACCCTGCATAATTATGGGACCTAAGAGTATAAAGGTCTCAGAATCCATCTTGACTGGGGCCACTTGAAGCATGACACAATGACAAAAGTGCACTGCTTGTTGTAACTGAGTCATTTTGTACTAACCGAGAATTTACTTTTCAGATCCAGCGACCCGACTTCAGAGCACTGTGAAGTGCACGCTATTGGACATTTGTCTGTTGTGCCAGCAGTGAGCCAACACTACCCCAACACTGTACAGGGAGGCATTGCATGTCAGCACTACCTCACTTCAGATCATAGTGGGCAACACCTTACTTGACAATAGCTGCTTTTGAACTGCCCTAAATGCTACTTCTTGGCTATGAGACTATTTCCCAGGCTCATCTTTTTTCAATAGCAGGTGCAATGGTGTCAATGTGGAGGGCAGATCACACATTTTCTGTAATAATTCACTAATCCAAGTGAGAAACCTAAGCTTCGGCACAGACGTGGGAGCCACCACTCCTTTGATTGCCCTCACTTTATCTTCCAATGGATATAACCCAGTTTTGTTGACTCTGACTCAAGTAGATCACTTGGGTTGTCTGGAACCCATTTTTCCCCCATCTAAGGCATACACCTGCCTGGGAGAGAAATCTTTAAGCACTTTGTCCAAGTTATCCAAGTGCTGTTTATTGATTTTCCCTGTCTTCATACGTCATCCAGGTAAATGACAACCTAGAGTTGTGTTGCGAAGTTGGGTAGAGTACTCATGGTTTGGGAGGCAGGAAGTTACAATTTTGTGATGGTAAAATGCTAGGGGAAAAGAATTATGTGGTCCCCTTAAAAGGTGTGCTTTTTCATATGCTTAGAGATTAAAAAGGTTTGTAAGCAGCAGCTTAAAAGTTTGCAAGTGCACAGACAGGGCCCAAATTGAAATATTTGAACCTAAAGGGCATGCATTTATCAGGCTAAGCAACAGTTTTTAAACCAAGACAAAAAGTTTTGAATTTAACCAGTTAATTTGAACCAGGCACTTGGATACCAAAAACCAATTAAATTTAAATCTGATGGTTTTGACAACATAGGACCAAACCTATTGTAAGAAATTGAAAGGTCATCAAGGTATAAGAGAAGGACCAGTTGGGTAAACTCAGGACAACTAACTTCCATTTGCCAGAGTTAATAGCTCTCAGCTCAAAAGAGAATCACGAGCTCTCAAGACTCCTATAGGTCTTGGAAGCACCATCTAAAATATCAAAGGTACCAATGGCACAACTAGTTAATAATCCTGACAGAACATTCAACAGAAAAGGCACAGAACATTCTGGAAGACGTAACCTGGCTGTAATTTTGAGAGACTAAATTCTACTTCTTTTATTATACATGTGGGATTTATATTTATTGGAATAACATACCATTAGAATCTTGCATTATTTGGGAATAGTTAGTAGTTAGAAGTGGTTTATTTGGTTCGTGAATAGTTTAGTTAATTTTTGCCCCAGATGGCAATCTTGTACATTGATATAAACCCTTATGGATGTTTATTGTCGCACGATTCTGGGACTCCTCATCCAGTTGTACTTGTCGGTAGGCATGGCTCATGTCCAGCTTTGTAAAGGACAGCACTCCTGCCAACTTTGCATACAAGTTCTCTAAACAAGGGATTGGGTTTTTAATCCAGCTGTGAGAAGCGGTTTCCATCTACTTAAAATCTGCACAAAGGCAAACTGAGGGCCGTCAGGATTCATAATTGGTACGACTGGTGCTACCCATTCGCCAAATTATACTAGTTTGATGATTCCTTTGCTCTCCAGCCTCCTGATTTCCACCTCTGCTTTTGCCCGCAAGGCAAAAGGCACCAGGTGGGCCTTGCAAATTAAAAAGAAAATCGGAATTGCTTCCTGTCTGTGGCTTTGGCCCCTTTGATACTCCGAAGACCTTCCTGAAATACTCCTGGGTATTTCACTGGGACTTCACTGAGTCAGCCATTTCTAATCAAAAATATTAAACCAATCCAGGTGAATCTCTCAAACAATCCTGCCCCAATAGGTGTGGGCCCACGTCTTTTACTACCATCACTGCTAACTGCACCAACTGCTTCTCATAGGAGACATACCCTTAATCTGCAACAGTTTCCCCACTGTATGGTCTCAGTCTGGCTGAGGTCTTACACAAAATTAAGGTGTGGAGTCCTGAGCAAAACTGGTTAAAACCAGAGTCTGCAACCATAGGTACAGCTGCACTAGTATCAACCGCCATGGAAACTGGTTGACCATTTAACCAAACATTCATTTTAATCGGTTCCAATTTGGATGTCACTAAGCAATTTAATTGTTCCAACCCACACGTCGGGGCACTTTCCAGGGTATGCACTCTCCTGGTTACAGGCCTACAACTTTTTTTCCACCCCCACCTCCCTTGAGTCCTACAAGCCTTGTCGGACTCCTTTGCTGTCTCAAGTCCACATACCAACAGCAATTACTGTGGCTTGCTAGCCCAGGTCCACAAGAATTTTTAGCCACTTGGCCAATGCTTAGCATTGTTGTGGGGTTCTGCTGTGGGTTGGCTTGGGACCTTCTGCTCAGGATACACCCTGCATGAGGATCTGCAATTACCTACATGCAAGCTCAGTCACAGAGGGGAGGGTACCCACTTCCATTGGGATGCCCTGTAGCTCCCATGCTCCACTTGCTGCATTTTCTAATGACAGAGGCAATTGTAGCACCTGTTTGAAGTCCAGTTGGGTTTCAGCTAGTAGGCATATCTGCATGGTTACATTAATAATCCCACATACCAAACAGTCTCTCAGCATCTCATTCAGTCTTAACCCAAAAATCACATGCCTCTGCAAGTCATCATAACCTCAATCCAAAATCCTGATACAGATTCCCCAGGTTCTCTAACAACCAAAGGAAACCAATAGCATATCAGAGTAAGAAGAGGTTTGGGGTTTTAATATTCCTTAACCAACTCTGTCAATTTTTGGAAGGTGATAGTGTTTGATGCCGCCAGGATAATTAAGCCCCTTATAACCAAAAATACTGCAGGTCCACGAGCAGTCAGGAGGATTACTCACCGTTTTTGATCTGGCCCAGGGTCATTTGCCCAGAGAGAAAAAAAAATCACATTATTCCCCCATATAGGGCCCAGTCTTCAGCAGCAGGATCAAACAATTCGAGCTTCCTAAATAAAGGCATAATGCCAGAAATGCTTACCACAACTGCACAATGACTGCTGCAAGTGAGCTCTCTTCAGACACATACAGTTTTCTCCCATCATAATTGAAATGACTGCACAGAGGTCAGTACCCCATCCCAAGTCATCCTTTATTTATTTATTTATTTATTTATTTATTTGCACACAATACACTGGCTGTGACCAACTGGCTTGGAGTCAGTCCCCTGAACCAAGGGGAACTCTAAATCTCCTGGTTATATTGGTCAGCCGGTGATTTCCTGATTGGTCGAGGTTAGCAAGCCCAAACAAGGGTCTCGAATTCAACAAGATGCAGCTGGTTCCATTCCCTACAGATGTGTAATTACTGATCAGTTCCACTAAATCGGACATATCTTTCACATGCCTGACACCAGATCCCCCTAACTGTTCTACTCAGACTCTGTCATTGGAGGACACTGCCACATGGACAGCAGAAACACTTACGCATGTCTTCAAAGCATTCCCTGAGGAGATCAAAGTCCTCTGCTGCCTCATAGGAGTGCCTAGCTTGTGAACGACCCAAAATGGTGAAGCCTCATCTGGGAAGACTTTGAAGACATCAAGAGACTTGATGCAGAATGCGCAGAAGTGAAGTTAAAGCATCAGAAGGAATGCACTAAGCCTCAAAGAGCCCATTTCGACCCCTTCAAATGCAAGGAGTCCACATGAGGCTGAGTTTAAAGATCATGCATTGGATTTATCAGCCATCTCAGAAACCATCAAACTGCAGAAAAGGTGAGTCATCCTCAACCCCAAGGACCTGCCTAAAAGGTGAAGAAGGTCAAAGAAAATTTTACCCAAGGTTGTTTCAGAGATAGTAGGAACTGCAGATGCTGGAGAATCTGAGACAACAAGGTGTAGTGCTGGATGAACACAGCAGGCCAAGCAGCATCAGAGGAGCTGGAAGGCTGACGTTTCGGGCCTAGACCCTTCTAGGCCCAAAACGTCGGCCATCCTGCTCCTCTGATGCTGCTTGGCCTGTTGTGTTCATCCAGTTCTACACCTTGTTAGCTCAGTTTACCCAAGGTTATCCTGGTGGAGTTGAAGACTGCTCTGAAGAACTCCCATTGCAGTTACAGTGAGAGTAAACCAAAAAGGGGAATTTTCAGGGCCATGGCTGTCCAATTGAACAAGAAGTTTTCTTAAACTTCCTCAAATCTGAGGAGTGGCAAGAGGTTGCACATGATTCAGGGCTTCTGTAGAATTGGACTTCTTTCTGTATCTCTCCCCTCTGTGTTGTTCCAGGTATGGTCCCCATTCAGGAGCTGATGTGCATGCAGCAGAAATTTTCTGTGGAAACAAAGTGAAATATTTAACAATTCCTGCACAATATTTACCTATTGTTAAATTCCACTGGAAATGAAAGCTGTGCCTAATCACATTATATTGTAATTCGTTCCGTCACTTGGCAATTCAAATTGTAGTGAAACATGTTCAATCTGTGCACTAATTGCAGAGATCATACTCCCATGTCTAAAGTGACTGAATTTCTTAGGCAGTGATCTTCACTTGCAATGAAATGCTCTGGAGAAACATGTATCACATCTAAATAATCCTGAAATTAAGTTGAATGATGTTATAAAAACTACTTTATTGCAGGCACTGTCATGTCAGTTTAAACAGAGTTACTGAGTTATCAGTTTATTTAATTTCATGAAATGCTACATTTAAAAGGTGATCATTTGATTGAGAACACATCACTAATTGATCTGTCTTATTTTTAACATTTCCCTGCTCACTCATTCTGGAGACACTTGACAACATGGGCTACTGGGGTTCAAGAAGCAATGCCAAGCAGAACTTACTGAAAGAGACAGCCAAACTTATTGGCAAAACCATTGACTTTTCTGAGTGGAAACAAACAAGGAGTGAGAGCATAAAGAAGATGAAGGTCTGGCAGGATATTGATGGGAAGGGAAGTAAAAAAGTTACAGAACCAGAGTTTAAAAATGGTCCAAACATAAACTAAGAGGCAATCTGATTGAAAGAAAATGTCTCTAAAGTAATGCACACAGGGAAATGGTTACGGACAATGGAAATGAAAGACTGCTGTGCATAACATATTTAGACAGGACAAGAAAAAGCCAGTGTGGATCAACTGCACTTTTGTGAGATAGCATAATAACTGTAGCAAAAATGGCTTCAGAGTTGGCAAATTTGAGGCAAAATTCATATGGATAGAGATGGCAGATAATGGAGGATTAATCACAATAATGGTGTTAGGGAAGTTCAGGAAATTAGGGTACCAAGCAGAACGCAACGCCATCCATGCTCTCAAGACTAATCGCAAATCATCATCAAACCAGTAGACAAAGGAGGAGCCATCCTCATACAGAGTAGAACGGACAATTGTAAAGAAGTTTAACGACAACTGAACAACCAGGAACACTACAGATAACGACCTGCTGATCCGACCAAAGAACGCACCCTTCAAATCAACAGATCGATCAAGATCTTTGATTCAGACCTTCAGAGAATCCTATGCACTCTCATCTGCATACTTATTGCATCGGAGACTTCTACTGCCTTCTGAAATACACAAATCCAAGACACCTGCACATCCCATCTTATTGGGCAGAGGGGCCCTGTGTGAGAACCTCTGCACTCTATCGATGACATCTTGAAACCCATTGTACAAGGAACCCCCAGCTTCTGTCACTACACTACAGATTTCTCACAGACTCTGAGTACTCACAAAGCTGTCGAACCAGGAACATTCCTTGTCACAATGGATGTTTCAGCACTCTACACCAGCATCCCCCACAACGATAGCATCACTGCAACAGCCTTAGTACTCAATACCAACAACTGCCAATTTCCAGACGCCATCCTACAACACATCCATTTCATCATTGACCACAACGTCTTCACCTTTGACAACCAGTTCTTCATCAGGCACATGAAACAGCCATGGGGACCAAATATGCACCCTAATATACCAACATTTTCATACACAAGTTTGAGCACTTCTTTGCTACGCAGGACCTTCGACCAATGCTATACACCAGATACACTGATGACATTTTCTTCCTTTGGACTGATGGCAAGGAATCATTGAAACAACTACATAGCGGTATCAACAAGTTTCATCCCACCATGAGACTTACCATGGACTACTCTTCAGGATCAGTCTCATTTCTTGATCACACACATCTCCATCAAGGGTGGACACCTCAATAGAAGTCTCATATTCAATAAGTACGCAGATGAGAGTGCATAGGATACTCTGAAGGTCTGGATCAAAGATCTTGATTGGTCCATTGATTGGACGGGTGCGTTCTTTGGTCATATCAGCGGATAGTTATCTGTAGTGTTCCTGGTTGTTCAGTTGTCGTTACACATCTTTGCAATTGTCCATTCTACTTTGTACGACGATGGCTCCTCCTTTGTCTGCTGGTTTGGTAATGATGTTGTGATTGGTCTTGAGAGCATGGATGGCATTGTGTTCTGCTTGGTACCCTAATTTCCTCAACTTCCCTATCACCATTATTCTGATTAATCCTCCATTATCTGCCATCTCTATCCATACGAATTCCGCATTGAATTTGCCATCTCCTGTAATCATTTTCGCTACAGTTATTATGCTATCTCACAAAAGCGCAGTTGATTCACACTGGCTTTTTCTTGTCCTGTCTAAATACGTTATGTGGCTATAGGTCATCCCTTCATTTGTCATTCAGCTGTTGACACTTTACTCAAACCATGTAACACTCTTGGTCACCTGCAGAGATCTATTATCATTCAATACTCCACTCACACCAGTTATATGATCTTTTGATCTCTCTGCCTATAAATTCTGTGCCTGTGTGCTCTTCTCTCACACTTCACCTGATGAAAGAGCAGCACTCTGAAAGCTTGCGATTTCAAATAAACCTGTTGGACTATAACCTGGTATCGTGTGATTTCTGACTTTGACCACCCCAGTCCAACACTGGCACCTCCACATCAGGACTTCTTCAGAAGGAGCTGCATAACATTCTTTCCAACCCAAATGGCAGCACCCAAAGTGGGAGGAGTTTTCACCTGGGAGAAAGATGTAGTTACATCGTGCATGTTTTGACCGCCGGTGGGGCCCCTTATTCATCGGAAGTCCAGTGGATGGTGAGCTGCCCTCAATATTTACGGCACTAGCATAGCATTAATACTCAATGGTCACATCCCACTGAGATTATGTACTGTACAGTCATGGAGCCAGGGTCAGCTGATTGCCACCTAATGTTCGAACACACAAACAAACAACAAGAGTAGGCCACTCTCCTTTCAAGCCTGCTCCATCATTCAATAAGAATACCTCCATCATTCAGTAAGAATACCTTGATCTGAAAACAAAATCCAGCCCAATGGCAACCATTTAACCATTGTCAGTTATTGTAAAAACCCATGTGGTTCACTAATGTTCTTCAGAAAGCTGCCTGCTGGGCAGTTGGAGATGGGCAATAAATGTTGGCCTGGCCAATGACACCCACATCCCATGAACGAATGAAAAAAAAGCTATGCAGTGAGCTTTACAGTAAAGGAAGCAAATGCTATTCAGTAGCTGCCCTGTTAGCATAGGTCAACCATCACAAGCCTTGCTTATTCTGGCATCCTGGCCTGATCCCTCTGCCAAACAAGGGGAAGGGTGGTAGTGGTTGGGCATTACGTGGCAGGGTGGGTGACGGTAGTGCCATCATGCCAATGCCACATTAGAAGAGTTTTCTTTCATGCTCTCGGAGGGAAGCTGATTACTGTTGTTGGGAAGGAGCAGTGACAGGTTTTCAGAATCCTGGCAATGCCTGCTGCCACAAGAAGCTGGATATGCGAAGGTTCTGCAGTAAGCTGAGTGGGAAACATTTGTGAGGTGACGGGCTCTGCCAGGCATGATGGAGAAGGATGGCAGTGTGAGATTGTCAGATAAACATGGCGATATGCATGGCACAGTCTCCACAGATCATGTGAACGCAACACTGCTTTGGCCATCTTGTTTGTCACCATCTCTGACAGTAGTAGCAGCAAGAGGAATTGGCACCGTTGCACACCACACTGTAGGGGCACAGCAGCCAGCTCAAGAGTTCCCATGACAAGCATCGGCCTGAAAGATTACAAGTCTACAGGTCTGGAACAGCTTTCCATAAACCAGTGCTGATGATGTCTTGAGTGTCCCAGGATGTTGTCTTCTACAACTGCTGGTCTTCTGATGGACTAGGATGGAATCCAATCTTTGGTTGCCTTGAAGGAAAAAGTGATCCATGACTCATACACAAGTGGATCATTTCAGGGAGCTGCTGGAGATCTCACAGGCATCTACACAGAAATATATCAGGGAAGTGACTGATGCTCTCTTTGTTGGGGGGAGCCAATTCATTAACTTGCTCTGAATCTAGGGAGACAAGCAGCTGGTGCAGTCCATGTGCTGCCATCGAAGGATTTCAGGGTACACACAGTTGTACCCATATAGCCATCAGAGAGGCCTGTCAGCAACTAGCAGTGCTCAGAAATGGGGAAGGCTCAGAGTGCCTGAAGGGACAGACCCACTGCGAACCTGCTAATTTAATAAAACAGGTCCGCACACTGTTAGAAATCAGGGTCAGTCAGAAAACCAAAGCGGTTGCACTATTCTCCAGTATGCTCTGAGTAATTTTGTAAAACTGCTGTTTGCAGCAGTTATCCTCCTTGCTGAAACATAATAACCTCATACAAACAAGGACAAAAGGCAAATTCGACATAATGGTTACAAAGGCTACCAGGCCAATATGTAACACGCAGGGTGCTCCTGTGATGTTTTGGGCCATTCCTCCATTAAAGGGTAGGTGGATCAGGATGCATTCAATTTGGAGAAGCTTCCCCAGGTTTCTGACAATCTACCTGATATATGTATTCTCATTCTGGCCTCTCTCTCTTGCTCTCCACACAGCCCTGTAGAACTCTAGAATTGCACATCGTACCATTACAATGGCTGAAGATCCTCAGTGACTTACCTCCCAGTATCATAAGCTGTGTGGATGCTAATATTTCCCCATTATCTCCTGCTGAGAAACAGTGAGAGTCACCTTGGAGGTGTCCTAACAATGCCTACCCTGTCAATTGTGACCCCAACAAGAGAACGACTTTTGCCTCCTGCAGCCTATAGATACCAGTCACATCCCTGCATCATTTCCATTTGATTGCAGAGGTCTGAGGCCCAACATCCTGCCTTGGAACTGAAGGCTAGGTGTGGATTCCTGAACACTAGCCCTAAAACCTGGACATCCCCACCAAAACGCTTGGTCCATGGTTCACTGGATTGGGAGAATGATTCCAGGCACACACACACACACACACACCTGACAGAGTGAGACATTCCAAGGGCTCCGGAGGGAAGGGCAGCTTCTGCTCAAAAGACAGACTAGTGAGCAGACCAGGCTGCAGTAAATGTTTGAACAACGTAAACTAATGGATCTATTTACATGTGTCAGCAGTCCACACATCAATGTCACACCCGAAGTTGAGTCACCTTGCAGAATCAATAAATAATTTGCAATGTGGAATTCAACATTCAAGATGATACAATTAGTGGGAGGACTAGGGAGATAATTAGTTACTTGGAAGGTGTTGTTCTAGATGGGATAAAGGACCAAAGGGATCTTAGATAAAAAATATAACAAACAATCAAAGTTGTGTCATTGTTTAGAAAGCCCAGAAATGGCAAATGAAGCATGATGATTTATTTCAAACTAGCTAGAATTGAAACATGGTGAAGTTGTGCTGAACTGTATTGAACCTTGATAGTTAGAATACAGTAAGCAGTTTTGCTCACCATGTTATAAAAAGGATACAAAGATAGGTACTGAGAAGAGTTACCAGGATGACATGCAATGGTGTACATATGAAGCAAGAATTCACAGTCTGGCTCTCTTTTATCCTGAACAAGAAGTTTAAGAGTGGCTGAATAGTGATCTTTAAAATGATGAAAGGTTTGACAGTGTGGGTACAGAAAGACTTTTTCCGCTTGTGCGGAAAAGCATAACTAAGTGCTACCAATATAAGATAGTGACCTCAACATGCAATACAGAACTAAGAAGATGCTTCTTGACCCACAATGGGGAGGAATGTGGAATGGAATTGCGGAAGGGGTTGAGTGTGGGATGGAATCAGATTCATTGACCTCAGAAACAAGGCATCAGCAAGCACTTAGGTAGCCAAGTGCTAAGGTGAGCTGGTTAGAAGGTGCTCATCATTTTGCTGGGATTTCGACCCAGTTGTTTTAGAAGACTTTAGGCTCTTCTTCCTCACCCTTAATACGCACTGAACACTCCCACACGCATTTCATGGCTCATTACAGCTTCCATGCCAACTGAGCAATATTTCAGTGCCCTTCTTCCAAAACTCAACCTTCCCAGTGACTTACAAACACATGCAAAATTTAATGTCAACACACATCCCTTCCATTCCCATTCACCAATTATGTACTACACATGTAATCAATGGTCTTTAGAAAAACAATGACAACTACGGAGCTGCTGACAAAAGCAAATACACATTCACAAATCTTTTTTTGAATATCAACTGGGTGAATGAGTAGGGGTTAGCATTCAGTGGAACCGGGCACACAGAATGGGCATAGATAAGAGGTTTTGTCCTCACCTTTCACGAAGTTCCCAAACCCAGATTAATGTCTACAGCCTGCGAGAGGTTCTGAACCGGAGCTATGGAGAAATTGTCCCAACTTGTTTTGCACTCCCTGGAACCAATCAGGTCAGGAATGCAGTGGTGCAGGATTGTTAGCTATGCACATATCCTGGACCAGCAAAAATTGGCCACTTCTGGAAGGGGGCTGAATTCTGGAATCAGAGCCCTTTGCCATCTTTAAATGACTTCAGTTTGGTTCAGACTCTGCAAAGACATGGCTGCCTTTTCCATTGATGTCCATGACCTTCCATGACCTAGAATCACCTCTAGTCCCACACTATTGAAGATGTCTACACTCCTCCAATTTTTCCTCTAGCAGTCAAAGATCTAAACTCTGGAATTGCTCCATTCATTTCCACCTCTCTACTTCTCTTTTGTCCTTTCCAACACATCTTCACGCCTATGGGTTCGGCTAAGCTTCTGGTCTTCTATCCTGTAATTCCTCGTAAGCTTTGATGTGAGATTTTGCTTTATGACACTCCTTTGGAGTGCAGTGGGACATACTCTAGCAGCACAGGTGCTATACTAATACAAGCTGCTGTAAAGTGGGAGACTGAGAGACTGTCACAGAAATTCTATTCCCTGATCTTTAAAACATTTCCTTACCTGCCACAAGGTTGAGCCCTCAGCTTGGACGACTCTCACAGTGGCCACGATGGGAATCCACATAATACAGAAGGTGATCATAGACCAGCCCAGTGCTATTGCCCAGACAGGGTATTCAACAGGCCCATATGTTGGAAGGGCAAATGTTGTTAAGGACCAGATTAAGATTGCCTGAGTGAAATAAACGCACAAAATAAATTCAGTAACATGATGAGAGGGACTTACTGTACGTTTTTACATTCAGTTCAATCAATCAAAGATATAACATCTCCTTACGATTAAAACACACGGAGAGATCAGAATCCAACACGCTCTCCACCACAGCCAGAAGAACCAATTCCTTTCCCCGATCATCATCTCAATGTCCTTGATGAATCTATTTATCCCTATGAACAACAAGGAAGCAGACAGACACCATCACTCACTCTGTGATAACAAGGTGTAGAGCTGGATGAACACAGCAGGCCAAGCAGCATCAGAGGAGCAGGAAAGCTGACGTTTTGGGTCTGGACCCTTCTTCAGAAATGGGGGAGGGGAAGGGGATTCTGAAATAAATGGAGAGAGAGGGGTAGGCGGATGGAAGATGGATAAAGGAGCAGATAGGTGTGGAGGAGATGGACAGGTCAAGAAGGCAGGGATGGAGCCAGTAAAGGTGAGTGTAGGTGGGGAGTTAGGGTGGGGGTTGGTCAGTTCAGAGAAGGCCGACAGGTCAAGGAGGTGGGGATGAGGTTGGTAGGTAGGAGGTCGGGGTGAGGGTTGAGGTGGGAGGAGTGGATAGGTGGGAGGAAGGACGGACAGGTTAGGGAGGTGGGATGGTTTTGGGATGCGGTCAGGGGCGGGGAGATTTTGAAGCTTGTGAAGTCCACATTGGTACCATTGGTATCAATTCTCCAGCATCGGCAGTTCCTACTATCTCTGAATCACTCACTCTGTCCTGTCTTTAGGGCAGCTTGTTTACTGTTAAAGTTCGTCTTCTACTGGGTGCCACTAATGAACAGTTTAAAGCAGAGGTCAACATATCAAAAGTTGTATTCCCTCCCATGTTTCTGACTGATACTGAAGACGTGAACAGAGACTGGGACATTTTAATGCTCATCAACAAACATGTCACCCTTTTCTGAAGAAGGGTTGCAACCCGAAATGTCAACTTTCCTGTTCCTCTGATGCTGCCTGGCCTGCTGTGTTCCTCCAGCTCCACACTGTGTTACCCCTTTCAGTCTGCTGCTTGATGTAAAGCAGAGATTGTGAGGGAAAATTTAAGTTTTTATGTTAGTTAAATAAGAGGCCTGGATATATATGAGGGTGTGTGTGCATGTGTGTGGTGTACAGGTGTACGTGTGTGTGTGCATGCGTATGTATGCGTGTGCACGCATGCATGTATGTGTATGTGTGCATGTGTGTGCGTACACGTGCATGTGTACGTGTGTACACATGCATGTGCATGTGCATGTGCGCGCATATTCTGACTGACCTTACAGTCTGTTTAATAATAATCATCCAGATTAACTAGATTTGTGATTTTTTGATATGCCAGTTTCAATGAAAACAGGGACCTTGAAGGAAAAGGTCAGTTGTCCTGTATTTCAAAAGACAAAATACAAATTGAACAAAGGACAAAGAACAAAGACCAATACAGCATAGGTACAGCCCCTTTGGCCCTCCAAGCCTGTGTCAACATATTTGCCCTTCCATACTAAAACTGTCTTCACTTGCAGGATCTGTTATCGTTCTATTTCCTTCCTATTCATGTATTCGTCCACAAGCTTCTTGAATGTTGCTATTGTGTCTGCTTCCACCACCTAATCTGGCAGCACGTTCCACCCTTTGTGTGAGTAACTTGCCTCGCACATCTCATTTAAACATTCCCCCCAACCCTGTGTCCCCTTGTAATTGACCCCTCCACCCCGGGAAAAACGCTGATACTTAGCACTCTATCCATGTCACTCACAATCATTTAAACTTCTGTCAGGTCACCCCTCAACCTCCTGCATTCCAGTGAAAACAAAGCCAAGTCTATCCAACCTTTCTCCATAGTTAAAATCTTCATACCAGGCAACATCTTGGTAAACCTTTTCTGTACCCTCCCAAAGCATCCACATCCTTCTGGAGAATATCAAGAACTGCCGATGCTGGAGCCAGCATTAACACAGTGTGGAGCTGGAGGAACACAGCTGGTCAGGCAGCATCAGAGAAGTTCTGAAGAAGGATCTTGACCTGAAATGTCGACTTTCCTGCTCCTCTGATGCTGCCTGACCTGCTGTGTTCCTCCAGCTCCACAGTGTATTGACACGTCCTTCTGACAGTGTACTGACCAGAACTGTATGCAGTATTCCTGAGTGTGACCTAACTAAAGTTCTATAAAGCTGCAGCATAACATATATATTCCTTGTACTCAGCACCCGTTCCAATGAGTGCAAACATGCCATAGGCCAGTTGGATTGGAAGGATTAGTTGCTGTGGAGTAATTATCAAATGAGAACACAATGGAATAGAAAGTAATTAGTTTGTAAATTTTGCTGTTCACTGTGGGACATGCATGATGGTGTTTACCTGTTACATCTGCTATCAGAGTGATACTCACAGCCTCGTGATTTTGAAACACAGTTCAATAAAATTAGTTCAAGAATTTTACTATCTTACACTTTTGCCTGTGTCATTTGACTCAAGTTTAAACCCTCACTAACAGGTCAAACCCTGTAGTTGACTACACATAGTCCGGTGCAGATTTTGTACTGATCTCTGAAGAGGTGAAAGCATTGTCACAAATACTTTTCAAGTGTAATTGTTTTGTTTTAGCCTTTTTTTCCAGTCTTACCTACCATAGACCCAGCTGAGACCAATGAGTTCGAACAGACCAACTGTAATGAGAATCCATCCAGTACAGAAATAATCCATTAAATGAAACCAATAAATCCCAGCCTAAAATGAAATGGAAAATTAGCAAGTATTATATGGGAAAACCATAACATTCAAACCTTCAAAACAGGCATAAAAAGGATATGAATAAATTATCTTTTCTCAAATACAAAATATCCTGTTTGCTCGAATTATTCTTGTTCACTTAACGTCGAGAATTAGTTGTGTTCCTTTTATCTTTTCTGAAACAAAAGATCAAAACTGCATGTAGCAGCACAGTGGATCAGTGGTTAGCACTGCTGCCTCACAGCGCCAGAGGCCCGGGATTGATTCTACCCTCAGGTGACTGCGTGGAGTTTGCACATTCTCCCTGTGTCTGTGTGGGTTTCCTCCCACAGTCCAAAGACATGCAGATTAGGTGGACTGGCCATGCTAAATTGCACATAGGATGTACAGGTTAGGTGGATTAGCTGTGGGGAATTCAGGGCTGTAGGGGGGTGGGATGCTCTTCAGAGGGTTGGTGTGGACTTGATGGGCTGAATGGCCTGCTTCCACACTGTAAAGAATTTACGATTTTCTCCATCTGTGATCTCAGTCAGGTCCAACACCTCTGTGGATTTATATATTATGATCCTTTCCATGCATTTAAACATCCTATTCACTGTTTTATCTTCCTGGTAACATTGTACTAATGATATTTGCAACATGTTCATAAAACTCCCCAAGATCTCTCCCTTCCCATTACCTCAACTACATGCCTAGATAATACATATTCCACATCAACCTTCTCTCTGTTGAATTGTACAGCATTGCAATTGTCTTTATTAAATTAAATCTGCGACATCCAGCTTAATCAAAATATTTTCTTTTTATTGCTGCGATCATAAGGGTTAAGTGCAGCGGTAAACATAGAGACCACAGCTTTATGCTGGATGGTGAAGGTCATCATTCCATCTTTATTTAGACATTAGTAATTGGTGAACACTCTGACGTTGGAATATTTGATTGTTTCTTGAATGATTTCTAGGTTTTAGGCTCCACTGCTCAATGTGGAAATTAGTGCTGTGTGTCAATCATTCTTCATGTGTTGAAGAATTCCAGATATAAACTCTAAAATTGCCTTCCCTCATTTTAAGTCATGCTCCCTAATCTCATAAACTTAATATTCTGAATAAACTTCCATTTTATAACACTATAAGGTCACCTCTCAAATGATCTGATTTGCAGTCTGCAAAGTACAATCTCTTGAGTCTTTCCTCGTAACTGAAAACTCCAGTTCTGGGGTCAGTCTTATGGCTCTTTGCGTCATAGTCTCTGTTGACCATATGCCTGTCTTGTTTGTTTGGAAGAAGCGAATGCATTAGTTAAGGTGGGGTCTGACCACAGCACTGTAAAGTTTGACGACCATGTTTTCTGATTTCTATTCTACTGTTTGGCGATCCATTTGATGAGCCTTACTGACTTTGTTGGTGCTGATCTCAGAAAGCTTGACATAGCCAAAGGCAAAGCAGCCTATTTAATTGTCACACCTTGAAACACCTTCAACATTCACCATCTCGGCAAGTCTCCTGCAAGGGGACCTTATAAACTGCATTCCCTACAACCAAGAAAAAGAGGGACCAGGCATCAAAAAAAAAAGCAAAGAATTTCAGGTGCTGTAAGGTTGAGATGGAAGTAAGGAAATCCTAGAATTAGTCAACAGGGCAGACTGATTCAACAAGGAGATGAATGAGATTAATACTTCAGCTCAAAAATGATCCTTTAGGAAGGAACTGGGAACCATTGGCAAGGGACCAAGGAGACTCAGGGTGGGAGGTCTGAGGTTGATTTTGCAAAGCAGGTGGGTGGAAATCAGCTTTTCTTTTACAAAAGATGTGTATAAAAAAGTGGAAAGGAATGGTGGCTGTCTTCAGGGGTTGCTCTTTTGTAATTTGGGGGCACCCCAATTGAGCATAGCACCCTCCTCACCTAAGCTGCAAAACCCACACCCAACATAAGATTTCCAAACCTTTCTCCACCCATTATCCAGGAGTTACAGATCTCTTGGTCCCACCTTGTGGCCTTGCCTGCAGTACCAGTAGTGCCCACTATTGAGCTCATGGCACTGTTGGAGTGTTCGGTCAATCAGATTATCTGGCTAAGGTTGGGACCTCTTCCGGCTGGTGGTGAGCACAAGTCACACGATTCGGAAATTTATCCTGCCCACTGCACTGGAAGGCTGCAGGGAATAGAAAAGTCATTTCCAGCTGACTTTTCACTTGGTGAGAGAAGGGAGCAGAGCACTTTCCAAAATCTCCAGACGTTTTAGCCTATTAACTCTGCTTTCTGCATAGATGCTGTCTAACATTTTGCATTTCCAGAATTAATTGTTTATGCTGCACGGCATCCCTTCCAACTGCATTTCCCCTCCAAGGTTTACATCATCCAGAACTATATCATTATTCCTATCGTGTTGCTGGAACCCTGTTCTTGACAGCACAGTGAGCGTATCGACGCCCCCATGGACTTTGGCAATTCAAGAGAGCAGCACCTTCTGAGGGCAATTTCGTCTGAGCAAAAATGTTGAGTCATCAATACCCATGTTCCACAAACAAACAAGAGAAAGTCACAGAATCACAGCTTGTTACCATTGAGAAGAAGGCCATTCAGCCCACTGTGTCTACGCTGCTTCCCCAACGGGAATTATGACTCCTGCCTTCTCACTGTCCTCATACTTTCCTTCCATTTAAATAATCATCAATATCTCAATTGGCTTTGCCTCCACCGCACTTCAAGTCTGTGCATTCAGACCTGAACTGTGAAAAAGATTCTCCTCATTACATCTACAAATCACTTTCAATCCGAGCCATCTCATTCTCAGTCCTTTCACAAGGGGTGCAGTTTCTCCTTGTATCCGCTATCCAAACGTCCCATGAGTTTGAAAACTTCTGCCACATCTTCTCTTGACCTCTCTTCTCCAAGGAGAACGATCCTAACTTGTCCAATGTATACTCATAAATTAAGTTTCTCACTTTGGAATCATTTCAGTCAAACTCTTCTGCACTCTAACGTGTTCACATTCTTCCAATATTGCGGCACTCAGAACAGTGCACAGTACACCTGCTGAGGTTTAACAGGTACTTTATAGAAGTTCAGTATAAACTTCTTGCTATTAGACTCTACTAACTCTGTTATTAAAGCCCAAGATACTGTATGCTTTATTAACTACTCTCTCTACATGTCCTGCCACCTTCAATGATCTATGCAAATATGGACAGATCACTCTGCTACTGCACCTCTTATGTATTGTGCTCCCTGCGTTATACAGTCTGTCAATGTTATTTTCCTATCAAAATTGATCACCTCAAAGTCCTTGCATTGAGCTTCATTTGTAAGCTACCTGTCCACTCCACCAGCATGTCAATGAACTTGTGGACTTTTCCACTCTCCTGCTTAGAGTTTACAACTCTTTCAAATTTCACGTCATCTGCAAACTTTGAAACTGTCTCTTACAAAACAAGATCTAGACCATGAGTATAAAGCAGGAAGAGCAAGCCTCCCACTACTGATGTAAGACAAAGGACTGCAGATAGACATCTGAACCAAAAACACAAACAGAAATTGCTGGTGAAACTCAGCAGATCTGTCACCATCTTTGGTGAGAAAGCAGAGTTACTGTTTCAAGCCCGGTAAACTGATAAGTCACTGGACATGAAATGTTAACTCTGCTTTCTCTCTACAGTTTCTGCCAGACTTGCTGAGTTTCACCAGCAATTTTGGCTTTTGTTCAAATCCTGACCCGTGGGGAACTCCACTATGAAACTTCTTACAACCCAAAAAAATCCAGTGACCATTATTCTCCATTTCTTTTCACTCAGCCAATTTTGTATCCATGCTGCTACTATCTCCTTTTTTCCATGAACTATAACTTGCCTCCTAAGTCTCTTGTGTGAAATCGTTTAAACTACCTTTGGAAGTTCATGTGATACACCACATCAATAGCATTACCCTCATTGACCCTTTCTATTACCTCTTCAAGGATCAGCCATGATTTGCCCTCTAGAAATCCACACTGACTGTTCCAAATCAACACATATCTGTTTCTGTGTGACTGACTCTATCCTTAATAATCGTTTCTGGATTTTTACCCATCACTGAAGTTAAATTGCATGTCTGTCATGGCTGGGCTTATCCTCGCCACATTTTTGTTTTAATGAACAAAGGCATGACATCTGCAATTATCTAACCATTTAGCACTTCTCCAGAGTCTGGGAAGGCTGAAAGGTCATGGTCAATGACCTTCAATATTCTTGGCTGTATAATATCCGCTTCTGGACCTTGTCAATTTGAGTATTGATTGTGCACTCAAAACGTTCTCCTCACGAATGTTGATCCTTACAGTGACAGACCTTCCTGCTCTGTCACAATGACTGATGTAGTTTCTACCTGTTTGGTAAAAATAGATGCAAAGTATTCATTTAACACCTCAATCATACCTCTTGTCGACATATATCCTAAACTTCAAGGCTATGGGCCAAGGGATGGAAAGTGGGATTAGTGTAGAAGTAATGTAATTTTGGTAGTACAGACTCAATAGGCCAAAGGACCTCTGATGTACTGTAGGATTCTATGGTTCTATGTGTAAATTACCTTTCTCGCCCCAATTGACTCAACTCCATCTTTTACTATCACTGTGCCCACAGAAGGCTTTGGAATCCCTTGTTATGTTTGGCTGTCAGCCTTTGCTGATCAGTTAGTACATTTGGCTGGACAGCTGGTTTATGATGTTGAGTGATGGCAGCAGCATGCGTTCAATTCCCCCACCAGCTGAAGCTACCATGAAGGAATTTCCTTCTCAACCTCTCTCCTTGCCTTAGGTGTGATGATTCTCGGGTTAAACCACCATTAGTTGCCTCTCTGTGACCCAGTAGGTCCTTGCTGGCTTTACCTTTTACCATAATCTTCTCATAAACCCCCTTCACTTCTACACCATGCTTTTCACTTGCCCTCTGAACCTCTGTGTTCCTCTGGAAGTTTTTGTCTGATAGTTGTCACAAGCTCACTTTTTCTTCTATCTCCATTTTTTTTCGTCCTCAGAGCTCTGGATTTGTTGTCCTACTTTTGCTTTTTGAGAAAACGCGCTTTGACTGTACCAGAGTCATGTCTATTTTAAGGTAGCCCCCTATTCAGTAACTGTTTTTCCCATTATACTTTTATTCCAGTCTCTCTGGCCCGGCTCAATTCTTGCCCCGCTGAAGACAACTCTCCCCCAGTTAATTCTTCTTATTCTGGATCGTTGACTGTCCATTTTTATGATCACGCCCAGTCCAAAACTAAACCAGAGCTGGGACTCTAAATGCCAGAAGCCTATTTAGACTGAACTTGAATTCTTTGTAATTCATGTAAAAGTCTTTCATTTTACTGAGTATCTTGTCGAGAGAGGGTTTATTGTTCTTGTGGAAACATAGCAAATGACCAAATTACAACCTACCTGTGTTACACATACAAGGCCAAGGAAATAAAATAACAAACAAACACCAGCTGTCAGATAAAGACGCTTTGACCGGAGGAACTCAGGGAACTGGTCCAGCAGGCTTGTTATTACTGTTTCTATTGAAATAAAAAGGTTGAACGTTGTCAATGATTAATTATTGATCTACACCAGAGAGACAACAGCCAAGAAGACAGGAGGAGCCAATGAGAAGAGATTTCTCTGTCCATGGGCGGAATCTTGGGATCTGGAGTCTTGCCAATATATCCTGACAGTAACTCACCGTCTCAGGCGGGGTGAAGGAAGATTGAGATATGGTCTGTGAGCTATGATTCAGTTAGAACTACAATAGACAGTTGGGTCAACAATGTTTTGGAGAGCTTGCCCAGATTCTACTGCAGAAGAGTTTGCAGCTTTGACTAGGAAGATTATTTCTTTGTTGTTTCCAATGCCAGGCAGTTCATCTGGTTTATTTTTACTATCAAAGCAATGAGCCACAAATGAGTGGCTTTCCAGTTTATTTCGGAGGGGAGTGTTGTTTTATGCTTCACATTTAGTACGTAAGCTTATTCTGTAAGACATGACTTAAACCTGCATAATTATGTGACCTAAGAATAAAAACATCTCAGAATACATCTTGACTGGAGCCACCTGAAGCATGACGCACTAGCAAACTGCACGGCATGTTGTAATTGAGTAGATTCATACTAACCAAGAAGTATATGTGAATATAATGTTTGCATATAACAGTGACCTGCAATAAATATTCTGTTGGATTCTATAATAACAAAGCATTGAAGCAAAATGCACATCACGGATTTCAGGGTCTAGCATATGACTATAGTTCTGAGGTTTTTTTAAGTAGGCCTCACCTACACAATCTCCTTGTGTAAAAGGCATCAGGTGCCAGATGGTTTTTTCTTACACAATGAAAGCTCTACAGTCAAAATTTCTGACAGCAGTGTTTTTTCATTCAGAATTATTTGATTGAACTCAAATTCCTCAGACAGAGCTGAAACGCAACCAGAAACTGTTGGAAACACTCAGTGGATCTGGCAGCATCTGTGGAGAGAAAGCAGAAATAACATTTCAGATCTAGTGACCACGCTTCAGGACGCTATTTTCTGAAGAAGACTCACTGGACCCAAAATGTTAACTCTGTTTCCTCTCCATAGATGCTGCCAGGCCTGCTGAAGTTTTCCTGCAATTTCTGTTTGTGTTTCTGATTTCCAGAATCTGCAGTTCTTTTTTGACAGAGGTGAGGTTTAGTCTCTCATGTCCAGGCCATTGATCCCAGCCTCCAGATTAGTCCAGTAACTGAATATTATCGTGACTGTTGCTCAAGGCACTTTAACAAATCCTCTTCCTGATAAGGAGGGTTTGGACGGACATCAAAAATTATATATATTAAATTCAGACACCTAGAACGTGGCAGCAGAAACTGGGCAGAAACGGAAATACGCATTGTATTATATAACAAGGAAAGGAAATAAATGCTCAACAGGGAGATTGAACATGAAGGCAGATAGAAAAATAATTAAACATGAATTCCATTCCAAATCTTCCAGATGTTAGGTAACATTGACCTGAGTATTTCTTTCATGCAACTTGGAACACATTTCAGTCAATCAGGCTGAGGTTCCATTAAGGGACTGTGGAGAATATGACTATAGGGTAACATTATTTTCTCGTGCATTAAAATCACTAACAGTAATTCCAAACCCTAGGTTCCAAACATAATTTAGGCAAGTTCCTTTTATGAAATAAAAAAGTGTAAGGAGATTGGTTAAATTAAGTAACATTGTTGTTAAGCTTAAAAGATGTCTTTCTTACCAAAAGTTGCAAACAGTGTGTCGAGCCCAAGAGTGATCAGCATGAAGAAAAATAAAATGGACCATAAAGTTGCCCACGGCAACTGTACAAGGGCCTCTGGGTAGGCAATAAAGGCTAAACCCAAACCTAAACAATGGATACAAGACAAATGACAGTATTAATCCTGCTGACAATTGACATACACTGCTCCATTTAATTCCTGACAGTCATTGGTGTTTAGCCAAAGTCAAAATGTCTTGGCTGAAAGATTCCAGTTACTTCTGGAACACACCATATGGCGCACCCTGAACATAAGGATAAACGTTTGGGAATGAGATGAATAATTCTGAATGATGAAATTGTGATGTGATAATTGTGAGTTGGATATGTAGAAGGCTTATAATTTCATTTCTCAAACTATGTTAATTGGTTCTACACACTTGCTGAATAAGTCCTACTTTCATCATGAATCAGTAATTTTAAAGAAAACAAATAGGAGGCTGGAAGAACACAGCGAGCCAGGCTGCAGCTGGAGGAAAGGAGCAATCAACATTTTGGGTATTACCCTTCTTCAGGACTCCAGTACACTAAATGTTGACTGCTCCTTTCCTCCAGATGCTGCCCGGCTCACTGTGTCCACCTTGGATTCCAGCTTCTGCAGTTTGTCTCTAATGATTTTATAGAAACCTAGTTGATGGATCTAAGTCTAAAGCCAATCTAGTTAAGTTATATCATTGCCCATGTTGGTTACTGGGTAAAACATTTAAATTAATGCTGTTATCAGTGGAGTAGTAGTTGAGAGGGAGACAATGCACTCCTCCAGCTTCAGTGTTATTAGAGGGCAGTGGTGAGTTTTTAGCAAGGAGTTTGGAGCAGCTGGAATGTCCAGGCCTTCTCTTGCTGGCCTACTGCTGGGACACTTGTTACCAACGGGAACATGGTGGAGCAAGCCACTGGCTTCATGTGTCAAATAAAGTTCAATGGAGCGCATCTCCAAATTGCTAGAAGTTTTCTGCACCTCTCAAAACTTGCTTCCAGGACTTCAGACGCACCTTGGGAGAAGGACCAGGAGGAGGAAGGAGGTCGGTGGTTGGTATGGTCATCCCCAAACAGATACACAGGTTGTCCTGTAATTTATTCACCGCTGAAATAATTACTGCACCGTTCCCAAGTTATCAAATCCAGAAATAGAAGCCACCAATAAGCAAACTCATTCCATGAGAACTTTATCATGCACTGATTCCAATAATACAGAAAAAGTTGATCTTTACTGAATTCTCTTAGCACCTGTCTTGTGTTTGCCCTTTGGCCTGTTACCACCCTTCTCAATCATTCATCTGTTGCTTTCTCAATCCTTTAATCCCATTGACTCAATGCAAAATATACGCAGGCCCAGGTGCCCTATTGTCCCCCATACATGTCTAACAAATGAGACACTTCATGATGTGCCATTCTCCAGCAGTCCAGCAGTACAGTATGTTTAACTCTGCATTTACCTGACTGTGCAACCTCTGAAATGGGTTTGTTTTGCACATGAGCCATGTGTCCAAGAGTGGAGAAGCTGACAAATCCCGCAAACACACTTGTAACGCAATTAACAACACAGACAATGATGGTATCTCGGTAACAGTTGTTGTGGAATTTGTTGTAGGATGACAATGTGATTAAACTGCCCCAACCCACTGAGACTGAGTAGAAAATTTGTGTTGCAGCATCTTTCCAGACCTGGTAAATAGAAGACAGAATTCATCAGCACAGGGAGATTTCACTTGAACTCATTCAACTGAAAAACTACATTGACCACAAAGAGTGAATTAGTCCAGCAGCTTACTAGTGATCTGACTGAATTACCTCACTCTGATCAACACCATTTCCACCAAATAGCGGGGCCATCATTTGATCTCCCTTCAACTACTTGCTGCTGACTTCCCTCCAGGAGGAGATTTGATGTTTTCCATTGTTGTTCATGCTTGTTGGAGAGTGACTTTGCTTGTTTCCTTGTCACCCAGTGACCTCCATTTTCTTCAGGAAAACAGCAAAGGAAAGATTCTCCCCCCCAAAACTAAGACTCATATCAAACAGAAATAAGACTACACTAGATTAAATATCAGATCTTCCGTAAAGACATTGCTATTTTTCTGCATTGCTCTCTGTAAGGCGAAAGTAAGCTGCAGGATCATATACTTGATTTAAATCTGAATTAAAATAGGAATGAATGTCAAACTGGGTGCTCATTTGTAATCAACCAATTAAAACTTATATGGTGAGGCAAAAGGTGCTCCCTGCGATTTCTGTGTAAATCCCACAACAATTTCAGGTTGCACTCAGAAATTCAGAGAAATACCTGGTGTGCATCACTCTGCTGTTAGAAAAATGGCATCCCCTGATATTTACAAATACTGCTCAGCATGAAATTTCTGTACATGCACTGTACCTTCAAATTAAGCTTAAAACAAAGAAACTGATCATTGCAAATCTCAGTCACCATTTGATAAAATGTTGATATTACTGATAGTTAATCTTCCTTGGCATTGTAAATTACTTATTACATGTGTGGAATCACATTACTATTGTTGCTGTGGAAGGAGGGTTGGGGAGGGTGGAGGGGAAGATCAAATGAATGACAAGGATCTTAGCTCTCAGCAGCTTTGCTCAGCCCTCCCTCCTACAAGAAGTAGAATCCTTCAAACAGGTATTGAACAGGTGAAACTGCCTTCCTGGAAGCCCGAAATGAATCCACCAGGATTTTGTTTTAGGCCTCCCTCATGGTGTGTCCCATGGTCCCTATACGTAGGTGCTGAACCAGGGAAGAGACCCTTCAATGGGCATTCATTGGCCACTTAAACACCGTAACCGGGGGCAGAGATCAAAATCCATCCATGAACCTTCCTGCCACCACAATAGTCTGACGAGAGGCAAGAAGCTTCTGACAGATACTTTCCCACCTGATTCCATGGCCCGCTGCAACCAAAATTGTCATTTGGAAGGGCATGATATTCTGCATTTTATTCCTGAACTACACCATGTTCATCCACTGAGAGTTAGATTTCCTTCACTGTCTCAGTTCATGTGCTGTAAATTTTGCAATCCTACAATTTACTTGCTTATGCAGATGCTGAGTTGCTTTCTCTCTACAGTCAGATCCCAGGTACAGATGATATTGTGACAATTCTATCTCCCACTGCTAGATAAACATGAAATATCATTGTGTGACAACAGGGAATGGCCAAAGCCCTCTAATAATTAAACTAAAACACAAGCTCCAATCTGTTTTGACAGGAGTAGGGGTTCCCCTCTAATAATTACTCCCAAAACACCCAGATAAACTCATCTTTCCCCTTGTAATCTATTAAAAGAGTGGTTAAATGAAAATTCCTGATCTCCATTTTGCAAGTCACAAGAAACAATTTATTTGTTTAACCCAACAATGAACAAATTGACAAAACTATGAACAAACCAACAGTCCCCTCAGACTGTTAACAACTCCCTATCTGGAATACTGTTTAAATAAAGACAAGTCCCACTAATATACCCAATTAATAAGAAGCAATAAACTAAAGCTTAGTCTCTCCAAGTTCACACAGATTGTCTTCTGGAATTTTCTGTCATCTTCGCTCTCTTCACAAATGCCTTTCTTCCACTTTCAGGGAAATTTTATCTCTATACTTTCTTCAACGAGGACTTTGAGCTAAAATACCATGGTACCTTCAATTAATTCAATGGGCTTTCTCCAAGAGCTGAATGTGCTAACTCTGGTAGGTGGCAGTTGGCTTTGTCTGATTTTCCAAATGCCCTCATCTTATATACCCGTAATGACATAATCAAATTCTTGTAATATTATTGGTTTCAGGTTGTCAACACCATCAGGTTTAAATTCAATTGGCTTTCTGTTTCTAGGTGCTTCATTCAACTTAATTGGCCAAATTCAAATTCGTTGTCACAACATCAAAACAAGATTGATGTTTTGCCTGTCACCCGTAAGGCATTTTTGTTACATTTGTTTTGCTTTTTGAGGCTCTCTCTACTGGCAACGTCAGCTGCTGCTCACAGACATACAAATTTAAAAGAGAATTCTAAGTGCAAAGCACTAATCTCTTAAAGGAACCACAATTATAGCTTCCTGCCTTCCACATCACAATTAATCCACCCAACTTTGTAACAATTGACATTAAACAAGTCAGGAGATGTCAAATGGACTGCCACAGCTTTATCTGGACTACATTTGTCCTTTTCAAGGGCAACTAGGGATGGGCAACAAATGCTGGCCAGCTAGTGTCACCTGCATCCCACAAATGTATATTAAACAAATACTGATGACATAGTTTCATAAGTGATTTTAACTGAAAGAAAGAGGCACTGAGAATAAACAATCCTTGTCTCCCACTGCCGATTTCATCCAGTTGTATCCAATCTCATCGTCCTAGCCCTTGGCACCATTTCCCTCCTGTTCATACCAAGATGATTACAACCATAAACTAACTCATTAGAATTCATCACAAAGTCTCTGTTAACTTATCGCAACATCTGCAAATGATTTTCCCACATTCAAACAAGAGGTCGAAAGTAACATTCAAATTTTAAATTTTAACATCTCAAGCAGACAAAAACAAGGAACAAATAAATGAAAAAAAGACTTCTGATATTCAACCAATTCTGTTGTTGAACTCACCTCAGCATCAGCCAGTTTGGAGAAGTCTGACTGTCTTCCAATGTAGAAGTCAATTCCTTCAGAGGCTCCCTCCAGGGTAACCCCTCGGATCAGGAGTATGGTCAGAACCACATATGGGATCATTACAGTGAAATAAATAGCCTGAGAATGGAGAGTAAATTCTTAGAGTTTCCTATATTGCTGGTACAACATTTACTTTATTGGATGCAACTGATTGTAAACTAATAGGAATAGAATCAGAGAGCTACATGTTGAAAATTCTACAATATTAATTTTAGTTTTATAATTAATCACATTCAGGGAAATGACAGATTTATTCAGGAGAATTGATAAGACCATCATGAATATATTCAACATTTTGCATTTCGGGTTTCTTTATTGTTCTAATAGTCCAGACAAATGGCAAATAAAACTCTGACCCTAATCTGCAAAACCACTTCCCCCAGTCCTGCCCAGCCTTCCAGAGCAATTGGAAATTCCCCAGAGTCCCTGTATCAGTCACTGAAACCTTCACAATGAGGGACACATTTCAGGGGTTTGGGGAAATTGCTGGGGCTAAAAATTGGTTAGGTTCAATTTTCAGTTGTAGGTATTACAATTTGTGTCTATTCTTATTAAGATAAGCAGTTTTTCAATTTTATTTCAGCTTCTTCATTTCACTGATTGTTGTGTCATTCAGAGCAGGACCCACAGTTCTTGGCTGAACACTTGACAGGTAATTGAGCAGCATGAGCATATATCTGCTCCTCTTAAAGGCAGTCTCCCCTCAAAGGGGACCTATACTCTGTGGAAACTACTGATGACTACTGAACAAGAAATCACTTCCTGTTTTCTATCTCTTGCAGGACAAGATCACGTACACAGTAGAAGGCATCGGAGGAGAACCAGAGTGAAAATATACTGCTTCTCACCATCTTGTCACTGCTGCCTCCACATTCGTTGCAGCCTGTGTGTGACTAGGGAACATAGTCTTCTATATGCCCAGTGTCACTGCCTGTCCAAATCAACAACTCACCATGACACCTCTGAAAACACTCCTCTGCATTTAAACCTTAAACAATGCAATAGCAGATGTTGTTCTACATCACATTTCCTGCAAGTTGGGTGCCTGATCATTCAAATAACTTTCACATGGACTGCTTCCTGTAAATGTACACCAGTTCTTTTGCTGAGTCATTACTGAATGCATTAAGTGAACCTGTGGGCTTCTAAGTTTGCGATTCATGCATGAAGTAAGCTTGTAAAGCTGTTTAACATCATGATCTGAGCAGTTGTAAATGTGAGACTGTGTATGGAACTTCCCTCCATGAGGGGCTCGGCCTGATGTGGCTCAAGGGGTTGCATCCCCAATCAGTGTCCCAAACCGTCAGTTTTAGTTCTGGAGACACTCCTGTTCTTTCCCCCAGGAGACAGATCTTCAGATATCCCTCAGGCCTGATGTGTTGATGAATTATGGATCTCCCCGCCGCCATTTCAAAAGAGACACTGTTAACATCCCGGGAGATAAATCATGCACTTCACAAACGATCGATAAGTTCTAGTTTTCATCTCACAGAAATCTGTACTTTGTCACCAGTTTTAATTCTCTTCATTACCAATCATTTACCTTTCCTGAAGATTTGATTCCTTTCAAAAATACTGCCCCAACTATCAGCCAGACTAGAAGCAGGCAGAGAGCTAAATACCAGACTATCTCCCCAGTCTCATCCAATGAACTTGTACGGTGCAAAACTGCTTTGCTGAATAATAAAAAAAGAAATGTTAATAAGGGTACTGTTTATTACACAGAGATACTATGTATTCAATGTATCTGAGTAGTTAGTGCAATGTACAAAGATTTTAAAAATATTTAGTTGGAACAGAATAAGTCCTACTTTTAAATAAGAGAACGGTTACTGAATTTTGGTATCCTTTATGACTTTTGTCTCTACTTCTATTAACATTTGTACAAAGATAAATGCTTTTTTAAAAAAACAAAGGGTGTGGGTACGTTTGCTGAATTTGAATCAGCAACTGCATGTAAAAAAGTCCTGGCACGCCTTAATGGTCTCCGCCCTGTGCTCAAAATTGTATTTGAAATGGAATAGTCAAATTAACCCTCTGTGTTTGAGTTCTAGTTGGGAAATCAGCCTGAGGTTCTCTACTCCTCTCTACCAAAGATCTACCATCACCAGTCAGTATATAAGTTGAGATTCCTACGTTTGCATATGCTGTAAAATGGGCCTGATCAGCAACCTTCAAAATTTATTAACCATGCAAACTTGATGCTGAAGTAGGGCATATATAATATACCTGGCTGGGTAATGGCCACCTTGATCAGATAATCCTTCACTGTATATGCAACTCGACATGGCAGACCGTAACGCAGGACTGAAAGTGCCCAGTTCTCCTCAGGTTTCTCTGAAAGGGCATGGTATCGCAAAGGTTTGCACAAGAGTTGAAGTTAGCTGATTCACTTTGCTACTATTTTTGCTGCTATCATGATGCGAATATTAAACTAAAAAGATGTTCTGCCAAGTGCAAATAAATAATGTGGTATATTAATTTTAGTGCTGGTGTGATGCCAGGTCTCAAAGTCATGTATCCTAAAGACTGATGGATTGTATCAGTAATTCCGTCTGTTGGTCCCAGCAAGCAACATTCAGAGTGTATCTAGCAAGCCTGCAAATACGAAATTCACAACACAGTGTCCGATGTTAGAAGAGATTATAAAACTGGATTAAATTTACTGGGCAATCCTGGGTATACAAATAATTACACTTACATTAAGTTTAGGATAAAGCTACAATTAAGACTTTTCAGCATAGCACACTTGCATGCACTGGAAATTATGTATACTAATACACAGGGATCTTCTTTGTAGACAGGATGAATATTTACAGGCTCTGCCCCAATTCAAATGAACAAAATAGATGATAGCCATTAACTCGGGCATTGCCCTGACCAATCTATCAACCTCCTGGTTTAAATTTAAACAAAATCTTCCCAGTAAATGTCAATCAGCTCCAATGGGCACATTCCTCATGGCAATAACTCAACCAATCAGAGTT
Source organism: Ginglymostoma cirratum (assembly GCA_024137785.1). Classification (NCBI taxonomy): domain Eukaryota; kingdom Metazoa; phylum Chordata; class Chondrichthyes; order Orectolobiformes; family Ginglymostomatidae; genus Ginglymostoma; species Ginglymostoma cirratum. The sequence goes on along the minus strand of JAHRHZ010000267.1, from coordinate 5,483,501 downwards.
CACTTGCCAGCCAAACATAATTCTCTTCACATACAGCAAACCAGTTATTTTCCACTAAAATGAAACAAATGTGGGAAATCTGAAACAGAAACAGAAATTGTTGGAGAAACTCAGCAAGTCTGGCAGCATCTATGGGGAGAAAGCAGAGTCAATGATTCAGGTCCAATTCTGAAGAAGGGTTGCTGAACCCAAAATGTTCACTATGCTTTCTCTCCGCAGATGCTGTCAGACCTGCTGAGTTTCTCCAATGAATTCTGTTTTTGTTTCTGTTATTTTCCGTTCATTTTAGCATTTCTTGCAAATCTTCTGAATGAATGGAAGACAGGAAGTTTTGATATAATGTGTCCTTTGTCAACAATATTCAAATTCTGTCATACTAAACAACACAATGTACTTACTCCCAGTATTGTTCACCTGGACCCTGGTGAGGAACAGAGATTTCTGATCCATTTGGACAAGTTTCATTGTACATCTGCAGCCATGTTGTATTAACAATTTCAAAATACCCATCGTCCACAGTAAAGTTGCAGAATGGATCTGGGAAAAGTTGAAAGCGTTTTAGAATTTTACAGTTCCTTGTTGAACAATGTTGTCATTTCGGTGGTACAATCAGGGTCACTGTATAGATTTAACCTAATCCAACCCCATTCATTATATGGAGTGGAATCAGAGGCATGGATTGAGGCAGGAAACTATGAAATGGAGAGCCTATCTTCTTCCCAGTGTCCTCTCGTTGAACCCATGGTGGGATTGCTTGAGGACTGCCTTTACTTCCAGAGGCAAACTGACTCCCTTAAGTGATGTCTTAAAGGGATATGCTGGCTGCAATTGGCATTCTCAAGTGTTGGGAGGGAGAAAGGCAGTGGCACAACATGTGGGTTCACCCTGCCTGGCCTGCTGTTTGCCAGGAGGGTGGATTTTCAACTCATGATGTCCAGTAGAGGTATCCAATGACATCAAAGAAAATTGAACTTTTCAGTTACTGGCTTCCATAAACCATTTGGTACTACTGGTAGATGCAATCATCATAGATCATAGAAGATCATAGAATCCCTACAGTGTGGAAACAGGCACTTTGACTCAACAAGTCCACACCGACCCCCAGAGCATCCCACCCTGACCCAGCTCCCTATAACCCACATAATCGACACATCCCTGAACACTACAAGCAATTTAGTATGGCCAATCCACCTAGCCTGCACATCTTTGGACTGTGGGAGGAAACCGGAGCACCCAGAGGAAACTCACGCAGACATGGGGAGAATGTAGAAATTCCACACAGACAGCTGATGAGGGTGGAATCAAACCTGGGTCCCTGGTGGTGTGCAGTGGCAGTGCTAACCACAGAGCCACCATGCTGCCCCTAAGTGGTCCAAAAGCTCCCTGAACACACAAAAAAGATACACCAACAGTAAACTCTCCCACTCCATGAAGGTTCATCCAGTGACACTCGGTAGCACATCCTGCGTCTGAAAGAACATCACACAGGGACCTAGCCACAAAGTTTTTGTTGAGCACCATTTTGTAACAGCACACAGAATCATCAAATTATTACAGCATAGAATGAGACTACTGAAACTGTTGTGTCTGCACCAGAACTCCAAATGAGAGTTTCACCTAGTTCCTCCACCCTGTAACACTGAACTCCCGTCCTTTTCAGATAATGATCCAGCTCCTTTTTGAATGTCTTGATTAAAAGAAACCTCCACCACACTGTCAGGCAATGAATACCCAATCCTAACCTTTTGATGTTTCCCCTCGAGCCACCATTGGTTGTGAATGACTTTAAATTGGTCCCTCATACTATCCAGACTGTACATCCTGGGTACAGTTACTGAAACTGTCTCCTTGTATTCCACACTGGACTCCCCCAGTTCACACTAATGACAGCGACAGTGGGGGCTATTAAGAAAAGTACCTCACACACCATGTGTGGAGCTGCCAAAAACAAAGTCAGCATTGTGGAGCACAAACAGATGAGACAAATGAGTAAAGAACTTTCTCCATAGGTGCTAACTGTGCCCCTTCAGAACCGATTGGTCTGTGCTAACCATGTGATAGGCTCACTCAGGAAGGATCAGCCAATCACTGAGCTCTAAAATCTCCCACCCCCTCAGGGGTAATACCACAGCCTCCCTACTTTGTCTGATCTCGATCTCAGGTCTCAGATTCCTGACCCCAATTCCTCACACAAGAAGTCAGCTACTATATTGACACACTTCTGAGGGTCTTTTTTCGAAAACATCTGACTCTATTTGCACATCCACATCTTATGCACAAATTCTAAGTCCTGACATTTTCAACATATACATCCATGATTACCTTTATCACGCATTGCAATGGTTCAAATAGGTAGTTCGCCACCATATTATCAAGGGTATTTGGGATAAACAATAAATGTTGGCATAGACAGCGGCAGCCACATCCCCGATCAATTTGTTCAGACTTGTTATGACACACCTCTGGGGTGAGTGGAAATGAACCTTCTGGGTCTGAGGTCGGGACGTTACCATGTAATACAAGGCCCTCAAAAGCCTTGTGATAAACTACCATTAATGGATCAGAAAATGAATATCAATCTTGATAAGTAATTAACTCTGATTCCATAACTCCAAGAAGATCACTTCCCAGGCTTCAAACTTGTAAAGTGTGCTTTATAATAAAGAAAGGTTGAGAATAACTCCTTGGACCCATGCAGAGAGACACAGATGGGAATGTGAGTCCAAAATGCAGATACATGGGATTGAAAAGTTATCATGAATAAAATCTGAAAGTTAATTAACTGTTTTTGAGGATTCAGACCTTCTTTCGAGAGGTAAAATGGCAGAAAGAATATGTACATGGTTTTCTGACTAGAACAGCACCTCCCATTGTATTGTGTAAGGACAAACACTGTTGTCCTTCACTCACATCTGAAGCAAGTTGTAGGCCATTGGTACTTAAAATTAACACCAGCTGCAGGTCACACATTGGTGACCCAGAGAGACTCAATTCAAAAAATTTTTGAAGTAAAATCAGATCATAAGACTATAAGATACCAGAAGAGAAATATGCCATTTGGTCCATCAAGCCTGTTCTGCTATTCAATTGTGGCAGATATGTTTCTCAACACCGTTCTTCTGTCTTCTCCCCATAACCTATGATCCCCTTGCTAATCAAGAACCTATCTTTCTGTCTTAAATATACACAATGAGTTGACCTCCTCAACCTTCTGCAGAAATGAGTTTCACAGATTCACTGCCCTGTGGCTCAAGAAATCATTCCTCATCACAGCTGTAAAGCATCATCCCTTCACTCTGAGGCTGTGCCATTGGATCCTAGTCTCTCCTACTAGGGGAAACATCTTCTCCATGTCCACCCTATCCAGGTCTCTCAGTATTCTGTAAGTTTCGATAAGATCCCTCTCATCCTTCTGAACCCCATCAAGTACAGACCCAGAGTCCTCAACCACTCCTCCTATTAAATCATTCATCCCCATGATCATTCTTGTAAGCCTCCTCCTCCTCCAAAGCCAGCACGTCCTTCCTTAGATAATGGGCCCAAAACTGCTTGCAATATGCCAAATGCTATCTGAACAGAGTCTTTACAATCCCAACTGTATATTCCTGCTCTTGCGTTTTAAGTTTCTCAAAATAAATTGTAAAAATACATTTGCCTTCCCAGCAGCCAACTGAACCTGCACATTCACCTCAAGAAAATCCTAAACTATCACTCTTAAATTCCTTTGTGCTTCAGATTTCCGAAGCCTTTTGCCATTTAGAAAATAGTCTTTGCTCTATTCTTCCAACCAAACTGCATAACCTCACACTTGCCACATTTTGTTCCATCTGCCACTTCTTCGTCTACTTTCTTAGTCTGTCCAAGTCATTCTGCAGCCTCCCTGCCTCTCCAAACACTATCTGTCCCACTATCTTTCTTTGTGTATCACATACATTGTTCTGAAACTTGCTGCCACTCTCACTCCCATTTGCAAAACCAATGATGTTTGAAATCTGTGTCCTGGCCCTGACCTTCAAACTTCCTTTCGGGTCCAAAATCCAACATCCAATCCAAATTCTGTGGGTCAAAGTGTGAATGTAAATTATTTGTTGGTGTTACTGATGATATTGAGTGAGAGTTTTGACATAGATGAGCCTGAGTTGGAGACAAACAGAAAAGCTGAACACTGTACCAGACAGTGATAATGTAGGTTGCAGACATGCTCACCGAGCCAGTGGGTTTGGTTGCAAATGTTTTGTCACTCTGCGAGGGCACGGTTACACATGGACAAGGAGGGACACGAATTCGTCTGGGACAACACATCCAAAATCGCACAAGCCAAACAGAGACACACAAGGGGATTCCTGGAGACCTGGTATTCTAATTGGAACTCCGTCAAAACAGACATTGAGTTAGACCCTGCGTACAAACCACTGGGAAACAGAACCGGAAATAATACCAACCACCCCAGCAAACTGAGGCATATGAATAACAAGCGGGACAGAACACTGACGCTTCACCGGAGGTATGCTGACAATGTTACCTAGCAGGGTGACGAAACGTTTGCAACCAAACCCACCAGCTCGGCTAGCATGTCTAAAACCTCATCCACAACCCAAGCTACAAATCTTCTCCAAAACCTCAAAGTGATAATGTAGGTAGTAATAATAAAAGGCTAGAAATATCTTAGCATCCCTATATCCATAGTCCAGGTAGAGTACAGCTGCTAAGGATGACCAACAGGGGCAATACTAAGAGTGATGAATTAGTTTCTTTGAAGCATCGTTCTTGTCTATAAACAATTGTTATTGACAATCCTTCATTTCAGTGACTCAGTGACATGATCCTTGCAGCTGTGTTGTACAACCATAATGAAGATGGTCACAGAAACCATTGGCTATTTTAGTTCTGACGGATCAATAGAATGAAATACAGTTACTAAATGTTCCCACTAGAAGTGAGCACCGTACCTTTCGGAGTCCTGCTGCATGTTTCATCTGCTCCCCACCAACTGAAGCAGTCTGCCCATGGCAGGGGTGATTGGAAGGAAGCAAACAGGTAGTACAGACTGTAGCCGATGATACAGGCATAAGAAATATCGGCAATTGTAATCAGAAGGACCATGGTGATTCCAACACCTTAAAATTCAACAAAGGAAAAAGACGTTACAAACAATACTGTTTATTTGAAATAAAATTGCTCTTTTGAATTCAATTGTAATGTATTTCCAACTGGAATATGTTTAATGCAATTTGAGAAAGAAAAGAGGAGACAGTGTTTTGAGATAAGGCAGCCATGGATGATTGATTTCGTTCCTCCCCAGTCTGAGCTTATTAGGTTGACAACAAGCTATCAATTTTATATTCAAGAACAGGGAAGGTAAGTACAGGCCAGACTCAGAGTTCAGAAATTATGATAAAGTTACAGAGGATTAGGTTCAGAACCTAAACAAGAAGTGGACAAGAGAACATTGTTCTGTTTTCATTACTATCCCTCTATTATTGCCATTGTCTCAGTAGGTGCTAGATTTGATCAGCATTTGCAACAATCTTCAGCTAGAAGTGATGAGTGGATGATCCAACTTGGCCTCCTCCAGTGGTCCCCAGCATCACAGATGCCAACTTTCAGCCAATTCAATTCATTCCAGATGAAGTAAACAAACAGTTGGAGGTACTGCATAGTGAAAAGGCTTTGGGCCCTGACAACGTTCCAGCAACAGTACTGAATAATTGTGCTCCAGAACTTGCAACCCTCCTAGCCAAGCTCTTCCAGTAGAGTTAGAACACTGGCATATACCTGATGATGTGAACCATTGATCAGGTATGCTCTGTACACAAAAGCAGGACAAATCCAACCTGGCCAATTATTGTTCTGTGGAAGGGTCTCCGGACACGAAACGTTAACTCTGATTTTTCTTCACAGATGCTGCCAGAACTGCTGAGCTTTTCCAGCAACTTCTGTTTTTGTTTCTGGCCAATTACTGCCCCATCAGTCCACCCTCTCGATCATCAGTGAAGTGATGGAAGGTGTCAGCAACGGTGTTACCAGGCAGCACCTGCTCAGAAACAGCCTGCTCAATGATCCCGAGTTTGGGTTCCTCCTGGGTCACTCAGCTCCTGACCTCATTACAGCCTTGGTTCAAAACATGGAGAAAACAGCTGAATTCCAGAGGAGTAGTGGAAGTGACTGCCCTTGACATCAAGGCCGCATTCAACCAAGTGTGGCATCAAGGAACCATAGCAAACTGGAATTAATGATTATCAAAGGGCAAGCTCTCCACTGGTTGGAGTCGTACCTGGCACACAGAAAGACGGATATAGACGTTGGAGGTCAGTCATCTCAGCTCCAGGACATCTCTACAAAAGCTTCTCAGGTTAGTGTCCTAGGCCCCACCATCTCTAACTGCTTCATCAATGACCGTCCCTCCATCAGAATGAAAGAAGTAGGATCTTCACCAATGAGTGCACAATGGTTGGCAACATTCGCCACTCCTCAGATACTGAAGCAGTCCTGGACAATATCCAGGCTTGGCCTGACAAGTGACAAGTAACATTCATGCCAGACAAATGCCAAGTAATGACCATTTCCAATAAGCGACAATCGAACCACTGCTCTGTGATATTCAATGGTGTTACCATCACTAAATATCACTATCAACATCCTCGGCGTGTCACCATTAACCAGAAAGTCAGCTGGACTTACCACATAAACACAGTGCTACAACAGCTGGTCAGAGGCTCGGAATACTGCAGTGAGTAACTCACCTCCTGACTCCCCAAGCCTGTCCATCATCAACAAGGCATAAATCAGGTGGGTAATGGAATACTTGCCTGGAAAGGTACAGTTCTAAGAGCAATCCATAAGGTTGACACCATCCAGGACAAAGCAGCTCACTTGACTGACAAAATATCGACAAGCACCCACTCCCTTCACCACTGACATTCAGTTGCAACAGTGTGTACTACCTACAAGACGCATTGCAGAAAATTACCAAGGCTCCTTCGATAATACCTTCCAAACCCATGACCACTTTCATTTGGAAGGACAAGGGCAGCAGATGTAGGGGAGCACTACCAACTGCAAGTTCCCCTCCAAGCCACTCACCATCCTGACTTGGAAAAATATTGCTGTTCCTTCACAGTTACTGGGTCAAAATCCTGGAATTCCCTTCCTAACGGCATTGTGGGTAAACCTACAGCACATGGACTGCAGTGGATCAAGAAGGCAGCTCTCCACTACTTCTCATGGGTAACTACCAGCAGGCAATAAATACTGGTCCAGCCAGCGAAAACAAGTTCCATGAATGGATAAGGAAAAAGCTCATCAAAGAACTAGTCACCACCGATAAGGTGCCAGAGTTAGTTTTAGTTCGAAAGTTTTTGAAAAGATTTGTAGCTCGGGTTGTGGATGACGTTGTAGACTTGCTCACTGAGCAGGTAGGTTTGATTGCAACCAAGCACACTGGCTCAGTGAGCAAGTCTACAACCTCATAGTTTTAGCTCCTCCTCCTTTTCCTCAATGTCTATCTCATTTGAGGGTTTATTCCTACTGGCCATCTTCTCATCTGATGTCCAAGTGAGCATTCTTCAACCTAAAGGCTAACCACTGAAACACTGAACTCCATCAACTATTAGCTGGCTGGGCCCAGTCCTGACCCATCTAATACACACATTAGTACTTTTTACCAAGGACCCTTGTTTTCCAACATAACCTGAAGATGCAGGTTCAGCTCTAGAGCTCACGGTGCAGCTCAGGACTAGCTGCACTGCTGACCCATATCTTGTGATTTAGATTTTATTTAATTCAAAGGAGACTAGCAACTGTTGGAATGAGTTTATCTTCAACAAAGTATTTTACCTGATGTGACAATGCTTACATGATGCCCCATAACATAAGAAACTGGGTGTGGATATCATGGAATTGAAGAGACCAACAAACATGTATTACAATTAACTATTACAAACAAGCGTTACATTCCTAAGGTAAAACAGTGTCTGCGCCAAAATTTTGCAATAGGATAAGGATAAATTTTCCAAAACAGATAAACATGGTTGTGCAGAGGCACATGGAATTAATTTGATAGAGTATAAAGATTAACATTTGAAAATTGAATGTAAAGTTTGACAATTCTTTTTGAATGGGTGAGTGTATGAAAAAGTGGAAAGATATGTATTGATCGATCCTGCACTTGTTTGACAACTTAGTTAGTTGCTGCTGGTTGCTATAACTCAACCTGACAACAAAAAATCATGAAAGAGTTCATTCATGGTTTTCATTCATGTGGATATGATGATTAACTTAATAATCTTCTCTCACAATTTCTCTCCAGTAAAGCCACACTCATGCCCTTTGCTATAACATCTTCCAACAACTGGTGAATAGACGTTTAAGGATTCTGTCTGTTTGAAATGATGTGGAGTCTGTTCATCCTGAAGTTTATTCTCACCTTGACCTGTTCTTCAAAATCTATCCAATCGACCCCAGAAAAACTGGGCGTGCTAATTACATGGAGTTTCCCCCTCGTGAAGTCATAGAATTCTTCCTGTACAGGATCAGGCCATTTAGCCCATTGAGTCCACACTGACCCTCCGAAGAGCATCCCACACGGAACCACCCTCCTACCCTTTCCCTGTAACCTCACATTTCCCCTGGCTAATCCACCTACACATCCCTGGACACTGCGGGCAATTTAGCATGTCCGATCCGCCCAGCACGCACATCTTCGGATTGTGAGAGCAAACCGGAGCACCTGGAGGAAACAGACAAACACGGGGAGACAGTTGGCTGAGGGTCAAATCAAACCTGGTCTCTGGCTCTATGAAGCACTAGTGCTAACCACTGAGCCACCTTGCCACCCTGAGTGAAGGCAAGATTTTTAAGAGTTCTTTTCGTGAGCTCACCTATAACTTGATCTGCAAAATAGAACTGCACAAAGTTTTTGAACAGTAGATTCAGTAAAGGTGTTACAGGATGCCAAATCCATAGAAGTTTTTTTTGTTATCCATGACTTAGCCTTTACAAAAGCACCAGCTTTTACCGTGAGTCTCTGATTTTTTTTTCTATGTAAATTATACTGCTCTTTCCTTAAGAACAAAGATTTTTGTAATTGTTGTTATCAAAGACTGTCATTTATGTAGTAACTATCAGCAACAGAGCTTTCTACGTTTCGAATAATGCGTCGGCCTATGTCCCAACTAAGTGTGCTCTTTCGCCATTTAATGTAGTTTTTCTTATTACCAAAGAAATCTTAGAAATGTATTTTATCTTGAAACAACTTACATTCTAATGAAAATAAGGAACGTGTTCCATTCTTCTAGTGCTTAATGTTCCAGCTACAGATATGTACAACTGTCTGTACTCAGAGAAACTGATTCTTTTTAAGGATAAGGAACTTTTGTCCAAACTCTCTGCTTCCAAAGTCATATTGTTTATCAATTTGTTTTCTAAATCTCAGCCACTAAGATGTCTTTAATGGGTAGTAACTGCTTTTGCTATGGTGTGAGTTTGCCTTCACCAGGGTGTTTTACCTGATGTGGCACTGCTTTTGTTATCTCCCATAATACTAGAAACTGGGCATGGATACTGTAGTATTGAAGAACCCAGCAGACATTCATTGCATTGCTCAAGCATTTAAATGTCTGAGCTAATATTATGCTCTTAGTTTACAATGGACGGGCATGCTTCTAGTCAAGTTTCATGCTTTAAGTGATCAAAGGAAAGGTTGACTCTGAAAAACAATGAGGTTCAGACTCAACCAAATGAAAGGCAAATTTTAGAAGATGAGCAAGCTTTACAAGATAACCTCACTCATTGTGTTGGCAGTAGAAGGCAATCATGCCATAATGTTAACCTCATATACTATGTTGACAAGTAGAAGGCAACCAGGAGCTCTTATAACATTTAATTATATGTCCTGAAAAGACTATGTCATACATATTAAATCTAGAATCAACACAAGAGCTAGTGTCGCCATATAACCATTTTCTGACCTGAAGGACCTACACCTCCACGGTACAGGCAATGAGAGACCATCTCAACAGCAGATCAGGTTGCATGTAATGGTGAAAACATGAGCATGTCTCTTCATTTGATAATGGCAAACTGATCACGAGACAAAGCACTGTTTTTCTCTCCGAAATCACAACTGATTTAAAGTATGTTTTATATTCAAATAGCCATGTTATTACATGCGGAAAGACTTAGTGATCTCTTTCATTTTGTAGCAATTGTAAATGTTAATCCAAATTCCTGGAATTTTTTCTATGTCATGAACATTAGTTGTTATATCTAAGTGAAATGAATACAATCACAATCAAAAGCATTTAATAAATAAAAAACAAAACGAACATCAAGCGTTAATCACTGACCTATCTTGGCAAAACATACAAAAGTTCAGATTTCAAAGAGAATGACAGCAAGGCTGACATACAGCCCCATTTAATCACACAATTATAACTAGTTTATTAATATGAATTAAACATTAAAATGCATTTAAATTGTTGCTGAGCATTTATTGTTCAATAACCTCTAACCTTGTAATATTGGTACAGATTTCCACACTGCAACAGGCCCAAGGCTGGCAAACTGCCCAAACGAAGATTCCAAGAAAAACATTGGGATTCCAACAAGACCCAGCATGAGAGAATAGGGAATAAGAAATACACCTGGAAAATAGAATAAAAGGGAGGTGAAACAGGGTCCAAGGATGTGCCCAAGTTTATTCATGCAGTTTGAGATGAATGGTAACAAACAATTTTGTATTAACAGAGAAATGAAGCGTTATTATTGACTGAACAGTGTGACTGCTGATTACAAGTTTACTCAGTGTCTGAATATGAAATAAAACAGCCACAATGAACAAGTTGGCTGTTATCCTATTGCATTGCTGCCAACAGCACAGTTCCTGGCACCCGTGAGTCTCAAATTACATCTGACAGACACTTAAGACATCATTTCACGTAAAGAAGTCATTGATATTGGAAGTGAAATCAACACCAGTGAAGTTGTAGCATTAATCATAGCAGAAACTTCTTACATTGATATTGCTCCAGGTGGAGGTTTAAACATTCCTTTGGAAGCTACACAATATAAAATACTTAAATGCAGGGTTATTTGATTCTAACAGAAGTGACACTGCAGCCTATACATTCTTCCCTACTTTGAATCAAGGCACAATGTCTATCTTGGACCTGCCTCTAGAATTGGTTTCAGGGATTATCCCATTCTCTTCATTTTTGTGCCACTTTGCCTCCAAAAAATTACAGCTAAAATCCAGACCAGTGCTTCCTGCACCCACCCCATTTTACAGGGTACAGAATAAAACTTGACAGTAGTGACAGGATGAGTGAAAATTTCCATAATTTTACGCCCACTGCAGCCTTTAAAGGAAATTCAAAATCATAAATCACAATCCTACACATCTGCCAAAGATCATTCATTTCAGTTTTGAATGCAATCAATTTAATCATTCTGACACTTTAATAGAAACATGCTAATCTTCCTTAAAACATAAATCTCATGCCCAGATATTCCCTGGTTTTGTTGGTTTCACTCTGGAATAGTCCTTACTCATTTCTTGTGACCCAGCTATTCATGGAGATGTTGTTAAGTGCAATGATTCTGCTGTGAGTCAAGGAATCAAATCCAAAGACAACTTGTGAAACAGAAACTTGTACATCTGGGAACTTCTAAGTTGGATCTAAAACTGACATTGACCTATACTGGAGTGTTATAAAAACCTAACTAGATGACTCATGGCCTCAGTTGAAAAGATCACAGCCATCCCAAGTATTCTAACCTAGATAGGGTTCCAGTCTCAGACTCTTCTCAGAAATGCTAAAAATGGGGAATAAATATCTTTAAAAAATAAAGAACTGCAGAAGCTGGAGATCTGAAATAAGAACAGAAATTGTTGGAGAAACTCAGAAGGTCTGGCAGCATCTGTAGACAGAAAGCTTTATAATGTTAATCTAACACACTATGTTGGCAGGAGAAGGCAATCATGCCATAATGTTAACTTCACATACTATGTTGACAAATAGAAGGCAACCAGGAGCTGGTTCTATCAAGAGATAGTAGGAACTGCTGATGATGGAGAATCTGAGATTACACGGTTTAGAGCTGGATGAACACAGCAGGCCAAGCAGCATCAAAGGAGCAGGAAAGCTGACGTTTCGGGTCAAGACCCTTCTTCAGAAATGGGGGAGGGGAAGGGATTCTGAAATAAATAGGGAGAGAGGGGGAGGTGGATAGAAGATGGATAAAGGAGAAGATAGGTGGAGAGGAGACAGACAGGCCAAACAGGCAGGGTTGGAACCAGTAAAGGTGAATGTAAGTAGGGAGTTAGGGAGGGGATAGGTTGGTCCAGGGAGGATGGACAGGTCAAGGAGGCGGGATGAGGTTAGTGGGTAGAAGATGGGGGTGGGGCTTGAGGTGGGAGGAATGGTAAAGGAGGCGGGGACGAGCTGGCCTGGCTTTGGGATGCGGTCGGGGGAGGGGAGATTTTGAAGCTTGTGAAGTCCACAATGATACCCTTGGGCTGCAGGGTTCCCAAGCGAAATATGAGATGCTGTTCCTGCAGCTTTCGGGTGGCATCATTGTGGCAATGCAGCAGGTCCAGGATGGACATGTCATCCAAGGAGTGGGAGGGGGAGTTGAAATGGTTCGTGACTGGGAGGTGTAGTTGTTTGTTGCGAACTGAGCATAGGTGTTCCGCAAAGCGGTCCCCAAGGCTCCGCTTGGTTTCCCCGATGTCGGGTACCGCTTTGCGGAATACCTGCTGAGTTCATTCAGCTCTACACTGTGTTATCGCTGGTTCTATCAACTCCATTATAGCGGCACAGTGGCTCAGTGGTTAGCACTGCTACCTCATACCACCAGGGAACCTGGATTCAATGCCAGCCTCGGGCCACTGTCAGCATGGAGTTTGCATATTCTCCCTGTGTCTGCATGGATTTCCTCCCAAAGTCTAAAGATATGCAGGTCAGGTGGCTTGGCCATGCTAAATTGCCCAGGATGTTCAGGGATGTGCAAACTAGGTGGATTAGCCACAGGAAATGCAGGGCTACAGGTACAGGGTATAGGGTAGGGGGTGGGTCTGGGTGGGATAGTCTTCGGAGGGTCATAGTGGACTCGGTGGGCCAAATGGCCTGCTTCCACACTGTGGAGATTCAATGATTCCCAAAACCTACACTTTATTAATAAATGACAGATTAAAATCTTTGAGATTCACTTCATCTTTCACTATACAACAGGGAGTCAATGGTCTAATGGTATCACTGGACTGGTAATTCAGAGACTGAGGTAAATTCCCAGGGGTCCAGGTTTGAATCCAGGTAATGGAATTTGAATTCAATTTTTTTTAAAAATCTAATTTAATGAACAAATTAAGAGTCTAATGAAGTAATTGTCAATTGTCTAAAAATCCCATCGAGTTCACTAATGTCCTTTAAGGAAGGAAACTGCTATCCTTATCTGGTCTGGCCTGGTCTACATGTGACTCCAGGCCCAGCGCAATGTGACTGATTCTTAACTGCTCTGTGGGTAATTAGGGATGGACAATAATTGCTGGCCTAGCTAGCAATGCCCTTATACTGTGAATGATTTTGTTTTAAAAAAGCATTAATCATACCTCTATTATTTACCAAGTACTATAAATGATTCCCCAGTTCAATGACATAAATGATCCGGATTTTGTTATCAGTGGAGGTGATGGCATTGACCTCTGACCTCAAAGAAAGTTGCCCACAAAGATCTCGTCATTTCTCTGGTGTGAGGTTACTGTGGAGCTGGTGCGAAGGGGATCATTAGGATTCCTATAATAGTGATGTCATCAAGCACAGGAAACAACCGATCATGCCCCGAAGAACTCACAGAAAGCAAACCAGGAGCATAGGAACTGGAAGAGGCCAATCAGTCCCATGAACACCTGTCCCAACATACAATGTGATCATGGCTGATCTGTGGCCTAACTCCACATACCTGCTTTTGGCTCATATCCCTTAATACCTTTGCTTAACAAAAATGTATCTATCTTAGATTTAAAATTACCAACTGATCCAGCATCAACAATCATTTGTGGACGAGGGTTCTAAACATCTATCACTTTTTGTGTGTCAAATGCTTCTTAACATCCTTTTTAATGGCCTTCCCCTAATTCTTAAACGACACCCCCAGTTGTAAAATCCTCAAACAGTCACAATAGTTTATCTTTATCTACCCTGCCTTTTCTTGTTAATATCTTCATGATTTCAATCAGATCACTTCCTATCATTCTAAATTCTAGACAAAACAGTCATAATTTTTATAATCTCGCCTCATAACTTAACCCCTGAAGTCCAGGTGTCATTCTTGTAAAGCCATGTTGTACTCACTCCAAAGCCAACATATCCTTCCTAAGGTGTGGTGCCCAGATCTGCCCACTGTACTTCAGTTGTGGTCTACCCAGGATTTTATATAACTGCAACACGATGTCTGCATCCCTGTATTCAAGTACTTGAGATATAAAGGCCAGATTCCACCAGCTTTCTAGATTAGTTTCTGCACCTGTTCAGAGCATTTGAAGGATCTATGCACCTGAGCCCCCAAGTCTCTTTGGACATCCACTGTATTAAACTTCATGCCATCTAGGAAGTACCCTCATCTATACCTTTTTTGGTCAAAATGAATAACTTCACACTTGCTTACATTGAACTTCATCTGCCACAGTTTTGCCCATTCACTTAGTCTACCAATATCCCCCTAATGTTATGCTGTTGACAACATTGTCTACAATGCCACCTAACTTTGTGTCATCAGCAAATTTGGATATATGATTCTTTTATACTATTATCTTAGTCGTTAATAAATAATATGAATAAATGAGACCCTAACACAGATCCTTTTTGGGTACCACTGGTCACGTCCTGCAAATTTGAGCACCTACTCATTATCCTTACTTTCTGTTGCCTGCCACACAACCAATTTTTGAGCCAAATCAGTAATTTGCCCTCAATTCCATGTACTTCTACCTTAGTTAACAATCTGTATGTGCAATTGATCACATGCCTTCTGAAGTCCATACAAACAATGACCACTGACATTCCCTCATCCACTACCTTAGTCACTTAAAAAAATTAAATGAGGTTTGTTGGGTATGATCTACCTGTTATTAATCTATTCTGGCTCTCCCTGATGAACGGAAAAATTTTGAAGCGCTCAGTTATTTTATTCTTGATCAGAGACAGCAACCAGTAACCCCATCGCAGATGTTAGGCTAACTCATCTGTAATTTCCTGATTTTCCTCTTTCACCCTTCTTAAAAAGTGGAGTAATGTGTGCAATTTTTCAATCCAGAGGGGCAACTCCTCTAGCGAGGGAATATTGAAAGATTATAGTTAGAGCTCCCCTACTTTCTTACGCTCTCGGATGGAAACTGTCAGGTCCCAGAGATCTGTTGCTCTTTAATACTAGTAGTATCCTCATTACTGTTGTTTTACTTATGTAAAACGTATCCAAATTGATTATGATTCAAATTTATGAAATTAACAGAGGGCAAAATAAAGATTGGTGCATAGATATTCAAAACTGAATACAACCAATCTTTATCAGTCTCTTTATTACCTATGATTAATCTATCTATCTATGATTGATAAATAAATAAATAGATAAAGAGATAAATGCATTCCAACCACAGATTAACTACTGGAAAATATCAACACTTAACTCTACTCTCTCTCTCTCTCTCTCTCTCTCTCACACACACACACACACACAGACAGACAGACACACACACACACACACACACACGTACATACACACAAACACACACACACAGCTGGAAATAAAGTATTGGCGAAACAATTCGATAGTTCCACCCCTGAGGATACAATGGGTATTCCATTCATTTCCCAAGTCCTTCAGTTTTCTGATGCTTTCCTTCAGGTTTTCTTTTATTTGCTCACAGAAGATCGACATCGTTGTCTTAGCTATCATTTCTGGTCCATTGTGATGGGCAGGCATAGCATAATTGGTTCACAAATGATAAGATCTGTCATCAGCAGCTTAGAGCAAATGGTAGGTGAAAATAACTGGCTTTCTCTAGTTTCAGATATCTTTACTGTGGATAAAGAGGGAGAGAAAGAGAGACACCACCTCCACTTTCCAGAGGTCTGTAGGCTTTTCACTGTATTCCACACACTCAGAGGATGTTTAGCTAATAGGAACCAATCAGAGAGCTGTTTACAGGATGCTAAATTTTGGCATTCACAACCGATCACAACTCCACAAAGCAGTCGACCAATGTTGCAGGCTGAATGTCATCCTGTGTACAAACCCAGAAACTGACCACTTCTTCTTACAACTTCCAGCATCGCTTACATAGCAACAGTGTAAGGACAACCCACAATGCCTTTCAGTAACTTGCTATTCAAAACTACAACAATTCATTCCTCAGTCCTTTGTTGTAAAACAGTCCTTTTCTCACAATCAAAAATAAAGTACTTTTCTTTTAAAATGCAACATTTTTCAAGCATTCATGGCATGTGGATAACTCTGACTGGACTGGCATTTATTATCCTTCCCAGTTGCCCTTGACTAATTGACATCTTGAACTGCTGTAAACCAACTGCTGTATTATCCATAATGCTGTTAGAAAGGGAATGATAAGATTGTAACCCAACCACACTGAAGGAACAGCGATATATTTTTAGGTCAGGATGGTGAGAAACTTGGAAGGGAACTTGCAGATCATATTGTTCCCATGTACCAGCTATCCTTGTCCTTCAAGATTTAAATGGTTGTGAATTTGGAAGCTGATATCTGTGTAGTCATGATCAGTTTTACAGTCCACCTTGAAGGTCATACACACTGCTGCTACTGAGCTTTGGTGGTGGACTGACTGAAAGTTTGCGGATGTGATGCTATCCAAATGACTGCTTTAGCTTGGATGGTGTCAAGCTTCTTGCGTGTCATTGGAGCTGCACCTATCCAGGGTAAGTGGGGACTATTCCATCACTCTCCTCACCTGTGCCTGGTAGATGATGGACAGGCTTTGGGGAATCAGGAAGTGAGTTACTCGCTGCAGCATTCCTAGCCCCTGACCTGCTCTTGAAAGCAGCATATATATGTATGAAGAGTCTAGTTCAGTTTATGGTCAATGGTAACCAGCAGGATGTTGATAGCGGGTGATTCAGTGATTGTCATGACATTGAATGTCACAAAATAATGGTCTGATTCTCTCTTGTTGGAGGGGGTCATTCCCTGGCACTTGTGTGACATGAATGTAATTTGCCGCTTGTCATCCCAAATATGGATATTGTCCAGATCTTGTTGCATTTGAACATGGGTTGCTTCAGTATCTGAGAAATCGTGAATGGTGCTGAACATGGTGCAATAATGCACATTACTGTGGAGCAGAGGAGAGTTCATACCTTGATACTCATTGATTCCAGTTTTGCTGGGGCTCCTGAATGCCACATTCAGTCGAATGCAGCCTTGATGTCAAGGGTTGTCACAATCACCTCACCTCTTGTATTCAGCTCTTTTGTCCATGTTTGAACCAAGGCTGTAATGAGGTCAGGAGCTGAGTGGCCATGGTGGAATCCAAACTGGGCATTATGAGCAGGTTATTGTTGAGGGGGTGCTGCTTGATGGCAGTATTGATGACACCTTCCATGAATTTGTTGATCTTCGACAGTACAATGAATGGCTGGGTTGGATCTGCCCTGTTTTTTCTTTATACAGGACATATCTGTGTAATTTTAACAATGTTGAGTGGATGCTGGTGTTGTAAATCAACTGGAAGAGCCCGGTTATGGGAGCAGCATGTTCTGGAGCACAAGTCTTCAATACTATTGCCGGAGTGATGTCAGGGCCCATAGGCTTTGTAGTATCCAATGCCTTGAACCGTTTCTTGATAAGTCATGGTGTGAATCAAATTCGCTGAAGGCGTCTGTAATGTTAG
Organism: Ginglymostoma cirratum; assembly: GCA_024137785.1. NCBI lineage: Eukaryota > Metazoa > Chordata > Chondrichthyes > Orectolobiformes > Ginglymostomatidae > Ginglymostoma > Ginglymostoma cirratum. Next base: position 5,465,581 of record JAHRHZ010000267.1, on the reverse strand, counting down.
GGACATATGGATCATCCACTCGGCACTTCTGGCTGAGAACTGCAGCAAATTTTTCAGTCTTATCTTTTGCACTGATGTGTTGGGCTCGGAGTCTCCTCCTCCAGTGAGTTGTTTAAATATCTACACCATTCATGACTGGAAGTGGCAGGACTGCAGAACTTAGCGCTGATTGATTGGTTGTTTGGGATTGCTTAGCTCTAAATATCACTTGCTGCTTATGCTGTTTGGCATGCAAGCAGTCCAGTTTAGTAGCTTCACTAGATTGACACCTCATTTTTAGGTCTGTCTAATGCAAGTCCTGACATCTGCTCCTACATTGAACCAGGGTTGGTCCCTGGCTTGATGGTAATGGTTGAGTGGAGAATAAGCTGGGCCATTAGTTTGCAGATTGTGCTGGAGTACTATTCTGCTGCTGTTGACGGTCCACAGTACTTGAAGGATGACCAGTCTTGAGTGGTTAGATCTGTTCGAAGTCTGTCCCACTTAGCACTGTGATACTGCCATACAACACAATGGACGGTATTCTCAATGTGAAGGTGGGACTTCGTCTCCACAAGGACTGAGTAGTGATCACTCTTATTGATACTGCTACAGACAGATGCATCTGCAGCTGGCAGATTGGTAACGAAGTCAAGTATGTTTTTCCCTCCTACTGGCACTTTCACCGCCTGCCACAGACCTAGTCTAGTAGCGATGTCCTTTAGGACCTGACCGCCTTGATCAGTAGTGCTGCTGCCGAGACAGTCTGGGTGTGAAATCCCTCGTTGAATTCCCTCAACTAGAGGAGAGTTTGTTCCTTTGCCACCCTCAGTGCTTCCTCAAAGTGTTGTTCAACATGGAGGACTACTGATTCATCAGCTGAGGGAGGCTGGTACGTAGTGGTCAGCACGAGGTTTCTGCACCCCCCATTCTACCAGAAGCCATGAGACTTCAAGGGGTCTGGAATCAATTTTAAGGACACCCAGGAAAGTTCCCTCCCAAATATATAACCTCTGCTGAGTCTGTCTTGCAGGTGGGACAGGACATATCCAGGGATGGTGATCGTGGTTTCTGGGACATTGTCTGAAAGGTATGGTTCTGTGAGGTTAACTATGTCAGTTTGCTGCTTGACTAGTCTGTGACACAGTTTGCCCAAGTTTGGCACCAGTCCCCAGATGTTAATTAGGCAAACAGCTGTTTTTTGTCATTGCAGGTTTCCGTGACTAGATTGGTACAGGGTCGTTCTTCCAGTTTCGTTTCTTTGAGACTCTGTAGAGCTTGATATAATTTCGTGGCCTGCTAGGCCATTTCAGAGGGCAGTTGAGAGTCAACTACATTGTTGTGGATCTGGAGTCACGTGTCGGCCAGACCAGGTGAAGATTCACTTTAGTGAACAATGTGGGATTTTCCCTGAAAATCTTAATTCTTAATTCCAGACTTTTAAATTGAATTTAAATTCTACCACCTGTTGTGATGGGATTTGAACAGAGCTATGCAGAACATTAGCTGACTTTCTGGATTAATAATCTCTTGATAATAACACTAGGCCACCGCCTTCCCATTATAAGATGAAATATTATCTTGTTATGACACAGAGACAGATAGCCAAACCAAATTACTCTTTCTAACTCGATTCGCAACACAGTAAAATTAAACTGTTCAAGTCCCCTAACGATTACTCCACTGGTTCCTCTTCAGACTTCTGAATAACTGATATCAGACTTTGTGAATAATTAATTTCAGGCACTGGTTTTGCATCTCAAATAAAATATTCTTAAATTGGCAATTAGTTTAGCAGGAGAAACTGCTATGTGTTTGCCTACTCAACTTGTCTAAATCACATTGAATCCTCCTTGCATTCTCCTCACAACTCACAATCCCATCCAAATTTGTGTTGTCAGAAAATTCAAAAATGTTGTGTTTGGTTCCCTCATCCTAATAGTTCATCTATCCTGTGAATAACTGGGGCCAAGCTTTGATCCTTGTAGTACCCCAGGGCCACTCGTCACTGCCACACAGAAAAAAAATACCCATTTATCCGCACTCTCTATTTCTTGTCCACCAATCCATTCTCAATCCATGCTTTAATATTGTCCTTTGGCCTCTTATGTGGGATCTTATTAAATTTCAGTCGATTTGTTAAACATGATTTGCCATCATAAAATCATGTTGACTTTGTCCAATACTGGTAATGCTTTCCGAATGTTCTGTCATCACATCTCTTATAATAAGTTAACATTATCCCCACCACCACAGTTGAGCCAACTGGTCTATAATATTCTGATTTTTATTTCCTTTTTCAAATAGTGGAGTTATATTTGCCATTCATGGCTCCTCAGATACTGAAGCAATCTTTGTTCATATATACAACAAGGTTTGGACAGCATCCAAGCTTGGTCTTGGATGTGCCAGGTAACCTTCTCACAGTACAAGTGTTAACCAATTCCATCAGAGATAAAAGGTACTGCAGATGCTGGAGAATCTGAGATAACAAGCATGGGGCTGGATGAACACAGCAGGTCAAGCAGCATCACAGGAGCAGGAAAACTTGACGTTTCGGTCCTAAACCCTTCATCAGAAAAATTTTTTCTGATGAAGGGTTTAGGCCCGAAACGTCAAGATTTCCTGCTCCTGTGATGCTGCTTGACCTGCTGTGTTTAACCAATTCCATCATCCCTTGATGTCTCATGGTATTGCTCTTATTGAATTTTCCACTTTCAACATCCTGGGTGTAATTATTGAACAAAAACTGAACTGGACCTGCTATATAAATACAATGGCTATAACAGCAGCTCTAACGATACTGCAGAAGCTCATGGAATCCAGGACAAAGCAGTTCAATTGATTGTCACCCCAAACACCACTTTCGCTGCCCAAAGCACTGGCTCACTGGCAGGCTATGTACTACTTACAAAATTCATGGCAATTACTCATAAAGGCTTCTTTGGCAGCAACTTCCAAATTCAAGACATCTACAACCTTGAAGGACAAGGGCAGCAGATCATGAGAACACTGTCTTCTGCAAGTTTCCCTCTCAGCCTCAGTCATCCTGACTTGGAACTATATCACTGTTGCAGGGTCAAAATTCTGGACCCCTTTCCTCACTGCACTTTATGTGCACCTACATCCCAAGGACTGCAACACATCAAAAAGGTGAAGATTCTCCAGGTCAAAATGTGTTGTTTCCCTGACATCAGGAATAAGGATATCTCAGAGAGAGTGCAAAATATTCTAAAAAGGTAGAGGGACCAGCAGGAGGTCATTGTACACATTGGAACGAAAGACATAGGTAGAGAAAAGGATGAGATTCTGAGGACAGAGTATTGGAAGTTATGCAGAAATTTAAAAAGGAGGTCCTTGGAGATAGTACTATCTGGAGTTCTCCTGGTGCCACGAGCTAGTGAGGGTAGGAATAGAAGGATAGAGCAAATGAATGTGCAGCTGAGGGGCTGGTGCCGGGGAGAAGGATTCACATTTTTGGATCATTGAAATCACTTCTGGGGTAGAGGTGGCCCGAAAAAAGAAGGACAGATTGCATCTAAATTGGAAGGGGACTAATATACTGGCGGGGAGATTTGCTAGAGCAGCTTGGGAGGACTTAAACTAGTAAGTTGGGGTGGGGTGGGCGTTAAGACCCAGAGAGATAGAGAAGAAAGAGATCAGTCTGAGACTGGTAGAGTTGGGAATAGGGTAAATAGGTAACAGCTTTTCGCTGGGGTGGGGTAGTCCAAAACCAGAGGGCATAGGTTTAAGGCAAGAATGAAAAGATTTAAAAGGGACTGAAGCTGCAAATTTTTCACACAGCGGGAGGTGCGTGTATGGAATGAGCTGCCAGAGGAAGTGGTGGATCCTGGTACAAGTACAACATTTAAAAGGCATCTGGATGGACATATGAGATAACAAGGTGGAAAGCTGGATGAACACAGCAGGCCAAGCAGCATCAGAGGAGCAGGAAAGCTGATGTGTTGGGTCTAGACCCTTGCTCAGAAATGAGGGAAGGGGATTCTGAAATAAATAGGGAGAAAGGGGGGAGGCGGACAGAAGATGGATAAAGGAGAAGATAGGTGGAGAGGAGACAGACAGGTCAAAGAGGAGGGGTTGGAGCCAGTAAAAGTGAGCGTAGGTGGGGAGTTAGGGAGGGGATAGGTCGGTCCAGGGAGGACAGACAGGTCAAGGAGGCGGGATGAGGCTAGTAGGTAGGAGATGGGGGTGGGACTTGATGTGAGAGGAGTGGGTAGGTGGGAGGACAGGTTAGGGAGGCGGGTACGAGCTTGGCTTGTTTTGGGCTGCGGTCGGGGGAGGGGAGATTTTGAAGCTTGTGAAGTCCACATTGATACCATTGGGCTGCAGGGTTCCCAAGCGAAATATGAGATGCTGTTCCTGCAACATTTGGGTGGCATCGTTGTGGCACTGCAGGAGCCACAGGATGGACATGTCATTCAAGGACTGGGAGGGAGAGTTGAAATGGTTCGCGACTGGGAGGTGCAGTTGTTTGTTGCAATCCAAACGTAGGTGTTCCACAAAGCGGTCCCAAGCCTCCGCTTGGTTTCCCTGATGTAGAGGAGACCACAACAGGAACAGTGGAAACAGTATACAACATTAGCAGATGTGCATGTGAAGATCTGTTTGATGTGGAAGGTCTTCTTAGGGCCTGGGACGAGGGTGAGGGTGAGGTGTAGGGGCAGGTGTAGCACTTCCTGCGGTTGCAGGGCAAAGTGCCGGGGGTGGTGGGGCTGGTGGGGAGTATGGAGCAGACAAGGGAGTCGCGGAGAGAGTGGTCCCTCCGGAAAGCAGATAAGGGTGGGGAGGGAAAAATGTCTTTGGTGGTGGGGTCAGATTGCAGATGGCGGAATTGTCGAAAGATGATGTGTTGGATCCGGAGGTTGGTGGGGTGGTACATGAGGATGAGGGGGATTTTGTTTGGTTGTTATTGGAGGGAGGGGGTGTGAGGGATGAGTTGCGGGAAATGCGAAAGACACGGTCTAGGGCGTTTTCGACCACTGTGGAGGGCAAGTTGCGGTCCTTGAAAAACGAGGACATCTGGGATGTCCAGGAGTGGAATGCCTCATCTTGGTAGCAGGTGCGGCAGAGGCAAAGGAATTGGGAGTAGGGGATGGTCTTATTGCAGGAAGCTGGGTGAATAGAGGGGTACTGTAGGTAGCTGTGGGAATCAGTAGGCTTGAAACGGATATTGGTTTCCAGGTGGTTGCCAGTGATGAAAATAGAGAGGTCCAGGAAAGAGACAGAGGTATTGGAGATGGTCCAGGTGAACTTAAGGTTGGGGAAGAGCATATGAATAGAAAGTGTTTAGAGACATATGGGCCAGATGCTGGGAAATGGGACTAGGTTTATTTAAGATATCTGGTCAGCATGGGCGAGTGGGACCGACAGGTTTCTTTTGATACTGTACATCTCTATGACTCTAATTAGAGATGAGCTATAAACTGGTCAAGCCAACCACGCCCATATCCAATGAACAATTAAAAAAAACAACGGTCACTCATAATCTGTCTCCGTGGAAGCCTGAAACAGACATGGTTGAGTTTCCAATCTACAAACCTAACAGCAGCTGGACAGTGAGAGGTGATTTTAGGTGCAAATGATGCTGCGACCCTGGAAGATCATTTGGAAGATGGAAGAGCAAACAGTGTCAGAGCGAGAGGGCGAGGGCGGAGCTTTGATTTTCCCGCAGGGAGAATGGGCACGAGCGGTCACTAACGGTCGCCAGTAACGGTCGCCGGTAGCGCGCATTAGCCGTAAGTGGCGGGGGGGGGGTCTACCTGGTTTTGGTTCTCATTGTTCCCGCCGCGGATGAGTCGTCTTTACTCTCATTGCGTGGCCGTCGCTTGCAATGAAAATGGTGGAACCGGCGGGATTCGAGGAAGGCTCAGGTCTCCGATTCTGAGGTGCCCAAGATGGAGCCAAGGACCATCGGCTACATTGAGCAAGAGCTGGATAGTTGTAAATGTGCTATCCGTAAACAAGGAGCGGTTTCGCATGATTTGCCTCCAGATGCTGCTGGCCAAGGAGAAGAGCTATGACAAGCAAAGATGGGGTTTCAGAAAGACCACAAGATGATGAGACACTTCAGGGCTCTTTGCATCGTCGCCCTGCTCCCCCCCCCCCTCCCTCCATACCCGGGGGAAGGAGAAGAACCCGTGGACAGAACATTTCAAAGAAGCAGTCCGAAGGGGTCGAAGGGTTGGTGGGCATCAGGGTTGAGATAGAAATCTCACCAATGAGGTAGAAGACATCCTTAATGAGGAGGGCGATAGCAATGCCACAGAGGGACACAGAGTGAGGTTTTAGCCAAGATTGTGAACAGATTGAGAAAAAAGGATAAAGTCACAGCTGGCACAAGTGTGGCTGCACTGAGGTCCAATTTTGAAAGAATCAAGAGAGCCAATTTCCGATCAGCTGGGGATTGGAAAAGTATGGGACAGCCTCTGTATGTCAATGTAGAGTACCACGATGAGAAAGAATTGGTGAAAGTCAATGACAAGGAGATATCTAACAAGATCTGTATAAATGGGAGTAAGGCCATGCAGATGGAGCAAAAGAGGTCATTGCACTCTCTCCGTCATACTGTGGGATTAGCAGACTAATGCAAGCCCACATACGGGGGTAGATTGACAGGCAAAAACTCTAAGTACGACCCAGAGTACGGTGACATGAATCTGAATCCTAGATTCTTGTAGGATAATCTTATCTGTGCCACTGCCAAAGGAGGAAAACCTGACAAGGAATTTTGGCAGCAAGAATTGCAGCCATATGAAAGTGTTACAGGGTCAGAAATCATATGACACCGGGTTATAGTCTGACAGGTTTATTTGAAAACATGAGCTCTCTAAGCCTCACTGGCTAACACCTGAAGAAGGAGTGAGTCTCCGAAAGCTTATGTTTTCAAATCAATTTGTCAGACTATAACCTGGTGTCATGTGATTCCTGACCTTGTCCACCCCAGTACAACACCGGCACCTCCCCATATGAAAGTGTTATTATTTGTCGAATAATGCAAGATAGTGATGGTAAACCCAATGATGTCTTGAGAAATTGTGGAAGACTTCAGAGCACTGCAGATCACAAGAAACACCTAACGTGGCATCGGTGGTCATATTTGCCTGGCGTTGATGACGTTGGTGGAGGCTATACTCTGGACTGCAGTTCGAATGAAAATTTAACTTCAAGCGAGGATGATTTTTCTTCTGGCCAGTTGAGTCATATTCCTCCTACCCCACTGTCTATCATACTCTTTGGGAAGAGATGTCAGTCTGCCTCTCAAAACTCTTAACAATCTTTTGGTAGTAGCAATGCACCCACCCATTAGTCACAAAAGAGACACAAGTTACTGTACAGGAAGCAATGGTAGTTGGTTTCAGGAAGTCAGAACAAATTTGGGCAACTGAAGTTGATCTTGTCCTCAGGAACACTGAAGAGAATAATTTGCATGGAGATCCAGATGATGTCACTGAGGAGCAACGTGGATCAAATAGGAATGGCCGAGTGGTGAGTTAGCTCCTGGACAGGGAAGAATCTATGAAGGAAAGATGGAAATGTTTCTGCCAAACTGTAGATTTACAATAAAAACTCTTGCTTTTTTTGTACTGGACTCGAGGCGAGGCCTTGGTGCACCAACAGGAGGCGAGATCCCATTGCAGAATGAAGGTGATTCCCAGTCATGGCCTGGAGGTGAGTCCCTGGCATTGTTTTGAGGCTAGGTCCTGCATGGACTGGGGTGGAAGGACTGTAAATTGTGTTTGTTTTATTTTGTCATGTTTCTATGTTATTCCTATGCTGGACTTTTAATTTCTTAGTTTTTCTATATTATATCAAAGAATCTGTACTTAACTGTCTGTACCAAGGTATTTTTGTGTCTAAGATGGCGCCATTAAATGGCAACTTGTAAACTTTTCTGTACTCATGTGAGTACACGTGACAATAAAACTAATTTTGATTCTAATTAGATTGAAGATGACAGTGAGATGGCAGATAAAGGTGTGTCAGGTCAATCTGAAAATTATTTTTTAGCACAGAACGTGTAAGAGGAAAGCAAACTGCAGCTCCTTTCCTTTAGCAGTTAGCTACCCTATTCTGAGATTGGACTCATGTTGACAAACAGGAAGCATGTAAGGTAAGTTGGAGAGGCAATAGCCTAGTGGGTTCATCGCTATCACCGGACTATTAATCTAGAGACTCAGGTAATGTTCTGGGGACCTGGGTTCAAATCCTGCCATGGCAGACAGTGGAATTTGAATTTAATAAATAGCTGGAATTGAGAGTCTAATGATGACTGTGAATCTATTGCTGATTGTCAGAAAAACCCATCTAGTTCATTAATGTCCTCTAGGGAAGGAAACTGGCATCGTTATCTGTTCTGGGCTACATGTGACTCCAGACCCACAGCAATGTGATTGACTCTTAGCTGCTCTCTGGGATGGGCAATAAATGCGGCCTAGCCAGCAATGCCATCATCCTGTGAACAAATAAAGGTAGTGTGATGTTAGGATGCTTGGCAAGGTTAGAAAGCCAGGCAGAAGTAGAGCAGAGGGTGCCATGTAAGTAGGGTTCCAGAGACAAGAGTGCCAGGTGGGGAATGATCAGACACCAGGGGTTGGATGGTACATGAGTGAGGGATAGGGTCACAGCTTAGTATTATGCCAGCTAGATGGGATGTCAGCTGGGGAGGAGATCAGATTGACAGCAGAGGCCAGTGGACAGTTCTGTCAAGGGTGTTAGTTTTGGTTCGGTTCGTATTTTGCTGGTGGAAGGGGTTGCTGAGTGATGTCAGCTCAGATCCAATGGAGGATGGGAGGATTTGGGTCAGGTCTGGCCATGGCATCTGTGTTAGTTTCTGTATTTAATAAATTAACTTTTCCTGATTAAATATTTTACTTAAATTCATCCGTACCCTCTGGAGTTTCCAATTTAAACAGAGACTTTTGGAGGGTTTCAGGCATAGGGGAATTGCCTAGAGGAAAATTCAATTTCCTGAGCAATTCCTTAGAAGTGTGCTATGATGGGGATTCCACAGGATCCTCATGTTGAACTGCTGTCTACACCGGTATAATGACTATCTGCCTGCAGAAATCTGTGACTTTATACCATTATGATAAATGTCTGTTGGATCCTTCAATGGCATGTTATCCACGCTCAGTCTTTTATATTATGATTGCTAATATATAAACATTGCTGCATCTGGTAAAATTACATTGCTGGAGGCAAACTAAGGCCCATGTGAAGATAAATAAGGAGCATAATCCAAGAAATAATGAAGTTCATTGATAACTCATTGTGAAAATGTAAAGTAGGTACAACAAACTTTGTTTTAACCAGCACCTTATCAACCAGTATTCTTGCTAAAAGGGCCAAAATTATATATGTCGAATACTGTGACTTACCACAATGTCCACGTGTTTGTGTTGTAAATTAAATCTAACAACCATGTGGATACTCTCTGCATTACATTTCTATTACTTATTGTGTGTTTTTACATTGATTTTAGGTGGTATGTTGATGTTTTTAAAAGGATGTTTTGAGGGATATTGATGCCTCGAAGCTTCACAAGGTTTACTATGGTTATGTTTTTGATCTTGATTATCTAGCATATTTAATCAATCAGCACACTCCTAGTCTCAAAGGACCAGTTAATAAAAATAGTTTGCTTTATTTACCAGACGAAAAGGCCAATGTGCGAGGAAAGCTTTTGCTGAATACTAATGTCTTCTACAATTTAATTTTTGTGGAAATCAATAGTAATAGTGTCATCTATAGTATTTCACAAAAATGCCCAGCGTTGGAAATATATGACCAGAGCTCTGGACCCTTTAAAACCTGAAAGCAAAAATGTGCTGCAGAGCAGTAAAAACCTCAAGCAAGTGGTGGGATTGACCTGTGAATGGAGTCTGGATATTCTGGAGGCAACTACAAAGAAATGACTGCCAAACAGGGAACATTGACTCAATCATTTTGCATTTACAATTAAAACCTTGCATCCGAGACAATTAACCCGAAACCAAAGGATCCAACCCCAAGACCATTTCCACACTTCTGGCCACACAGCCCACAGAAGATACCGACTCATGGAGGCAGTTTGGACACAAGAGGCCTACCATATCAATTGCCCCACATCCAACAGCAATCAAGACCGTTAACACCTTGCCTAAAATTTGGAAATCTAATTAAGCCAATCAAGCCCAGAAAGAAAACCTCAACAAAACAGTGGGCCGAGAGGTGAGCATGGCGATATGGAGTCCCTGCAAATACAGGCCCTAATCTCACCGCCAGAGTATCTGAACCAGGAGACAGGAATACAGAGAGAGTGCCTTGCAAGACCAACAGCAGGCCTCAACGACCATCAAGACTGACCATTTTAAAAGGAACCAAGACCAACAAAACGCGAAGCACCAACTAACCCAACCAACACTGTGAGTCCTCAAGCCCAACTCAGGTGAAGACTGAGCTCAACAGTTCAGCAAAAGTAAAGAAAACCCTAGTGTTTATCCGATAGATCCAATAAGCATCTAACTTCACTGGTGGACTCAATCCAGACCGAGTGATTGCGCAGTGAGAAGTACCCGACCACGTTCGGGGTACAGCAAGCCAGAGCAACCTTATCAGGCAAATTTCAAAACCACATTTGGAGTGGTGAGCATAATCCCGAGACCTCAGAGTACCAACTTATTTAGTAGTGGGAGGCGGATGGCATCAGTGTATTGTGATTCTAAATAATAGGGTATTTTAGATAGTAGTGTACAGTTGTCTTACTTTGTCTTGTATTGTTGAGTTATCTTTTCGTATATTGTTGAGTCATCTGTTTCCTGTACTGTTGTGTTACTTTTTCTGTGCATAAATAAACACAGATTCTTGTGCCATCAAATATCTGTCTGCTGCCTTTTCATTACATCCTGATTAATAAGTCCAGTGTCTACAAAAAGGGGTTGGAAGTAATTCGAACCTCTTAAAAGTCAGGGCTGAAACCCAAACCCTACGTAGCTGAGCTATTAAGTGTCACAACTGCAGAATCAGACACCAGGAACCGTCCCTGTCTCCCAAAATCTGATGTCAAATAGTGCCTGTCTGGACAAGTGAACACCAACTATTTGATACTGAAGTCATCACAGCTATTGGATCTAACTTCAAGTGATAACCTTTTCATTTCAACAAGGAACTCAGGCAATTGGTTCCACCAGCATTCCACAGAGTCTGATTGAGACTTTGTTCTTATCTTTTGCTCTTCTATACTTGTTTTAATATTAGTATCTGCTGACATTGCTGGCAAAAACTTTATTATTTTAACTGCTGAGGAACATTGCATAAAACTTGTAATGAACTAACCTTTACCTGTTTAAACCGAAAATATGACTAACCTAAACTGGTCTACTCTAACTTGAACGATACAAATTAAAAGGAGGGTACGCGAGTTTTATTTCACAGTTTATTGACCATGCCGGGAACAGTCCTGGTCACCATGGCCTTCTACGGTATTCTTAAAATTATTTCAGTCATAGGAATTTAGCAATATAAGTATTTCAACTTGCAAGGTATCAAAGTTCAACACTTTACTCGTGATCAGAAATGGGCCACTGTTTCTAACTACAACCTGTAATGAGAAAATCCGATTTGCTTAAAGATATAAAGTCACTTAATCAATTTCAACAGCCACTTTATGCTTTAGAATTTAACTGTGCCAGGTCCAGACTGCGACATTTCTACCTTCTTCATATTTGTTACGATGGCAAGCGCTGACAAGAGCAATATCCAAGCCAACAGCCTTTATAAGTCGATGAAATTTCCTTGCGTTATGCATTTCTCTCCCCCGTAATATGGATTCAATACAGTACCTCCTCCATGTCTGTAAGCCAGGTAAGGGAATCTCCAGACGTTGCCCAGACCCACAGCACAGCCGATCATCGAGAGCAAGGAGTCAGTCTTCGAAGACCAGTTACCTCTCCTTACCTTTTCATTATTTTTATGCACAGGTTTATTGACAGCACTCTGGGGGCAGAGAAAGGAATTGACAAAATCAGAAAGTATTTTTTTTAGTCTAAACCTCAGCAATAAGTCTAACTCTCCCCCACTGTAGAAACTTTTCTTTATTCCCGATTTTAGAGCAATTACTTAGTAGCTTAGAAATATCATGAACCTTAAAGAGTGACTCTGCAGTTCACAACAGCTAAGATCCCCAAACAGCCAGCACCTCTCAGGATTTTACATGTTTTGATAAAATACTCACTGTATCTGCCAGACAGTGTGTTTCCTGTTCATTCTGTGAGAGCTCAGATAAAGCCAAGTCCGTCTGGTCCATCATGGGGTAACGATGAATAAATTTTTCACTTGTTCAGGAGCTGGATTTAAACAATGAGGAGTAAATCTTGCCTGAAGGTATTCTATCCTTCCAACGTTCCAGAAATCTGGTCAAGAACTATTCAGCTTTTCACCAGGTAATGGCTGGTGAGGCTGACAAGGTGTGTTCAAAACGGCAAGATCTAGCTGCTCAAGTCTAGGTGGTTTCCAAGTTTCCTGACTATCTCTAGTGCTCATTAACTAACGTCCACACTAAAAAAATTGAATTGCAGGTATTTGCATTTGTTTCAGAACACTCAGTGACAGAATTCAGCTGTTTTGCATCACATCATTCTCACCAATGTTTTGAAGTGAGGAGGTCACGTTGTAGAGAAGAAGCCATGGCATGAACCAGCTTGAGCAGCCTTCAGGGTGGGGTGGCTGTTAATCTACTGCTACCCTAAGGTCTCTCATTGACCAGGAATCTCTATAACTATCCCTGGCTGCCATACAATTGTCAGGAAAAATTTACAGGTTGACTATTGGGTGCCCATTCGGATTTAAGCTGAATGCTGTTGCAACATTTTAAAGTCTCAGACTTCAAGGGTTTTTGTCAGAGGGAACCAGATGCAGGGATTTGCTGTTTGTAAAATTAAAAATCGCATTCAGTTCCCTTGGAGTCAGCTGCTTTAGGAATTTCTCACGGTCTGACGAATCTCCAGCCATTGGAATATCTGGGCATATCTGTTCCAAGCACAGTGAGGCTGAGATAACAAAGTGTAGAGCTGGATGAACACAGCAGGCCAAGCAGCATCAGAGGAGCAGGAAGGCTGACGTTTCGGGCCTAGACCCTTCTTCAGAAATCAACAGTGAGGCTGATCCAGGTTTTAAAATTATTTCACAAGATATTAGCATCTTCCATCTTCCATTTGTTGCCCATCCTGAATTACACTTAAAATGAGCGACTTGTTGGGCCATTACAGGAGGTAGTTAACAGTTAATCACAATGCTGTTGGTCTCGAGCCACATGTAGGCCAGACTGGGTAATCAAGGGAAATATTGTTTGATACTAGGTAGTTGTCAGCAATAATTTATGGTAGTTTATGACACCGTTGGAGAGACCGGCAATCAATTCGAGATCCTGTTAACCAAATGGAAGTTTCACAAGCTGCTGTGATGAAATGTGATGCATTTGGCAAAAAACCCAGCCAATTACAGCACTATCAGTTTACTTTCGATCATCAGTAAAGTGACGGAAGATGTCAACAACAATGCCATCAAGCCGCACCTGCTCAGCGATAACCTGTTCAGTGATGTCCAGTCACTGTCCACTGCACCATCAATGTTGATGTCATCTGCAAACTTAATTATCACTCAAACCTTCCGGTCTCAGTAACATCCTTGTAAATCATTTTAGTACCCTTTCCCAGAATTGTACACAGTACTTTAAATGTGGCCTTTCCAATGTCCAGTACAGCTTAACATGACATCCCAACTGCTGTACCCAATGCTGTGACTGATTAAGGCAAGCATGCCAAATGCCTTTTCACCACCCTGACTACTTGTGACGCCACATTCAAGAGACTATATACCTGCACCTCTAGGTCTCTCTGTTTGACAACACTGCCCAGGATCTTACCATTAGCTGTGTAAGACCTGCCCAGGTTTGTCTTACCAAAATGCAAGAGCTCACATTTATCTAAATTAAACTCTTTCTGCCATTTCTCAGCTCACTAGCCCAGTTGATCAGGATTCCATTGTATACCTAGATAACCTTCTGTATTCATGTACCACCAATTTTGGTATTATCCACAAACTTGCTAACCATGCCTCCAATATTCTCATCCAAATCATTTAAATAAGTGAAGAAAAGCAATGGACACAGCACTGATTCTTGTAGCACACTGTTGGTCACAGGCCTCCAACCTGAACAACAACACTGTACCACCACCCTCTGTCTCCTACCATCAAGCCAATTTTGTATCCAGTTGGCTCTCTCTCCCTGGATCCTATGTGATCTAACCTTACTGATCAGTCTGCCATGTCGAACATTGTCGAAGGCCTTGCTACAGTCCAGGTAGAAATGGACATCTACCGTTCTGCCGTCATCTATCTTCTGGGTCACCTCTTCAGAAATGATTAGTGGAGACCAAGATCAAAGAGGCCACAAAGGTTCAAGGGAACCATTTACTACCAGTCTGAAGATTCCATATTGGAGAAGTTTCGTTCAGACTTTTTGGCACCTTTGATTGGGGAGCTTGAGAGTGAAATGACTCCACTGGAAGTCGTGAGCTTGATAGGAAAGAAAATGGGAAAAGAAAGGTCATCACTATGATCACAATGCGAAGGATGTGATCACTACAACCTCAGAGGGACCTGGGCAGAAACCCTCTTCAATTTTTTTTTAAAAATGCAGTGGTGCAATACAGAGCAGCAGATCAAGAGCTGAAAGGTGGTAGGCTGTGGAGCTTGTTTCTGAACAGCACAGACACAATGGGCTGAATGATCTCAACCAGTAATGCAGATCAATTTCTTGATGATGTTGAGGGGTTTGGGAAGCAGATGGTGTTATTGACAATGAAATGGTGTTTGAATCATTGAGGACAGGGATCAGAACGAAATAAAAACAGAAGTTGCTGGAAAAGCTCGGCAGGTCTGGCAGCATCTGTGAAGAAAAATCAGAGTTAATGTTTCAGGTCCAGTGACCCTTCCTCAGAACTGGAGTGTCTGACAGACTTACCAATTCCCATAAGGATTCCAACCTGTTCTGTCAACTCCTCCACCTCTGTCACATCTGTTCTGCTAATGCTGCATCTTGCAGTGGGACTCAGAAATGGTCACTCTTTTCCTCAGCCTAGGATTTCCCGCTTCTGGAGTTGACGGGGCCCTTACCCATATCCGACCCACCTCCGACACTTCTGCTCCCGCCCCTTCTTCCCTCCTACAACGATAAGGTCTTCCTGCTTCTCATTTCCCATCCCACCAACTTAGCATCCAAAGGATCGTAAACCGCCATTTCTGTCACCCCCAGCACAACGCCACGACCAGACACATTCCCCTCCCCTCCCTTCTCAGCATTCCACACAGTGGTCCACTCCTCCTCCATTCCCAAAAGCTCCCCACTATCCCATGGTCCCATTCAGTCCCTCAGTCCTTACCATCCAATGGCCAAACATAGCTTCCAGGGCCCAGCGCCCAGTTCAGACTCCGGTAGATTTAACGGAGGCTGCTTTGGTGAGATCAGCCCATCGTGGAGTCATGGCGGTGACGATGTCAGTGGAGGCACAATAGTGCCGAAGACTGGCAGCATGGTTCCAGCGACGCTGTGCAGCTCCAGAACATGGCTGAGCCTGGATACCTGATGGCAAGGGCGGTGGTGTTCCAAACTGTGGACTCAAGGTGCCTGAGCGTTTGCAGACTGTGGGATGGACTTGGTGGTTTTGCTTTTCTGGCAGGAAGGGCTCATGTTGGAAGTAGGGGAGCAATCTGGATGTTTCCTTTACTTGTGGCTGTTTCTTTTATTTTGCTTCGGCTTTTTAATCTGTCTTTTGTATTCTAAGATGGCTGTGGAGAATGGCGACTTATACACTTTTCACTGTACTCATGTACTCGAGTATGCATGACAATAAATTCTAATCATAAATGAGTTTGAGATGAAGCAGTGACTTTCCTGCACTTGTTTCAATTCACTAGACTGTTCGCTGTTCACACTGCGGTCTCCGATAGACTGGGGGGACAAAGCACAGACTGATTGACCACTTCGCAGAGCACCTATGCTTTGTCTGCAACAATGATCCAATACTCCCAATTCAATTTGGGTGGCGTGATTGTCATAGTTGAATAGCTGAAGGTATATGGAGGCCGCAAGTTGTGGGTATGAGACTGGCAACATTGATAAGTGCGTAAAGGTGAAGTGGAACATATGAATGTGAAGTATAATTGATATGGAGTAATAGAAATCTGGTGCATTGAACAGTGTGAGAGGTTGTCACTGCAGTCAGTGGAATATGGAATTTGAAGATATATTCACTGACATTGATATGTTATCCAATGCCATTAAACATTTACTGACAGAATATTCTGAACCTTAAAAGCCAAATCCGGCACATTGACCTCCATGGCTATCAGCTCACTTTGCTTTCACAGTGTCTGCGCCTCCTGACCCCTTGTGTTGAGAAGGCCTCTCTCTTCCCTTCCGTCTCCCGCACAAAAGTCTTCAGCCCCACATCCGAGCATCAAACACCTTTCCCCCTGGTCTGTTCCTTCATCGTTTTGGTATTCTCTTACTCAGAGATAATTTCCCAACAACTTTCAGCGTCTTCGGCAGCCAGGAGGCATCTCCCCTTGAAGAGATTGAATTGGTTTTAAGAAGTACAGGCCATGGTTTTAATTGATGTTAGCCTATCACGAGCCTGACTCCTGACTGAGCCACAGTGAGCAGACGGTTTGGGGTGTGAGTCCATGTTACAATCATGGAAGTGACTGAGCAGCACAAAGTTTTCACCTCGGTTCAACACGGGTAATTGTGCAATGCTATCACCAGAAAGTAATGAGAGATGGAGAGTTAATTTCTGGCCTTACTGGTAATGCCTTACTCCCAAGAATAAAATTTTAAAATGTGGAGCATATAATCTCAATGGAACTGGAACAGGAGTGAATATTCAAAATGCAATGTAAAAGTGTAAAGATCACAGCCAATCCTTTGGAATGTCTTTAGGTTTCTGGTATAACAGGCCATTCCATTTTGAACCTACAGAATTCTGCTTTACTTGAGCTCCTGATTTATGCAGGTTCACTTGATGTCATTGCCCTTCAAAACATTGGTGTTGACAAAATTTCTGACGCAAATTAACTGCAATTTGGAACTCAGTATTCTGAAGCTGGTCCAAATTAAGGGCTGAGGCTGCACTTCAGGGAAGGTTTTGGCAAGATATCCTCAGAACCTCACACTCTCTGGTTCCATTTCCAAATGATCCAACATCATCTGACTTTGTTAATGATGTGCCGATCCATTATCACAACAGCCTTAATACCTCATACTACACAAATTGGTCGTTTCATTCCCAGCACAAACTTTGCCTACACAAAAAAAATGTCTTTCTCGTACTGAATCAGCCTGGCTTACCGCTGCCTTCTCATTCAATATTTTTATGTTTCGAAAATAATTTGGTGTTCTGTTTTGTTTTAGCCATTGTGGTCAAGAGGTCACTGGCCCAAAATTGGACATTCCAAATTGACCCACAGAGAATTCAGATTTGACAGAAAATTGGCTAAACCTAGTTAAACAGCAGTTATCAGCTCCAGGGAACAGCAGAAAGCAAGATCAAAAAGGTTATAAATGTTCAAGGGACCAGTTTCAACTGAAAGTGATCAATTCTTTCTCCAATACGCAACCAGCCTGAGGGTTGTGTATTGGAGACGAATCGATCAGACTTTCTGGCATTTTGGCTGCCTGAGTATGCAAACGGTGTGGTCACATTGGTTGATTTGAACCCAGCTGATGCCCGCATTGGACAAGAGTCATAGAACATTCTGTAAAATCAGGAGTTCGGGGGGTGGAGAGCGAGCAATAGGAACACACACCTGGACATTGTCCCACTCAGTAAAGATTTTGCAAGGACTTAATGGGTCTCAGCAGTAGAGCTCCGACCATCCGGCAAGAGAGAGAGAAAATTCACCCTAACTTGTGAGACGCACCTTCGTGGAAGAGAGCTAGCCCTATGACAGAGAAGAAGGAGGTTCCAACAGCCCAGCTCAAACACATAGATAGGAAAGGGGACAACCACCTGGAAACCAATATCCATTTCAAGCCTACCGACTCCCGCAGTTACCTACAATACACGTCCTCTCACCCACCTTCCTGCAAAAATGCCATCCGCTATTCCCAATTCCTTTGCCTCCGCTGCATCTGCTCCTGAGATGAGACATCCCACTTCCTGACATCCCAGATGTCCTCGTTTTTCAAGGACCTCACTTTCCCCTCCACAGTGGTCGAAAACATCCTTGACCGTGTCTCTCACATTTCCCACAACTCATCCCTCACACCCCTCCCCGCAATAACAACCAAAACAGAATCCCCCTCATCCTCACGTACCAACCCACCAACCTCCGGATCCAATGCATCATCCACCGGCACTTTCGCCATCTGCAATCTGACCCCACCACCAAAGAGATTTTTCCCTCCCCACCCTTATCTGCCTTTCAGAGGGACCACTCTCTCTGTGACACCCTTGTCTGCTCCACAATCCCCACCTGCCCCTACACCTCCCCACTCACCCCCATCCCAGGCCCCAAGAAGACTTTTCACATCAAACAGATATTCACCAGCACATCTGGTAATGTAGTGTACTGTATCCGCTGTTCCCAATGTGGCCACCTCTACATCGGGGAAACCAAGCAGAGGCTTGGGGACCGCTTTGTGGAACACCTACGCTCGGTTCACAACAAACGACTGCACCTCCCAGTAGCGAACCATTTCAACTCCCCCTCCCTCTCCTTGGACGACATATCCATCCTGTGCCTCCTGCAGTGCCACAACGATGCCAACCGAAGGTTGCAGGAACAGCATCTCATATTTCGCTTGGGAACCCTGCAGCCCAATGGTATCAATGTGGACTTCACAAGCTTCAAAATCTCCCCTCCCCTGACCGCATCCCAAAACCAGCCTCCCTAACCTATCCTTCCTCCCACCTATTCGCTCCTCCCACCTCAAGTCCCACCCCCATCTCCAACCTACTAGCCTCATCCCACCTCCTTGACCTGTCCGTCCTTGCTGGACTGACCTATCCCCTCCCTAACTCCCCACCTACACTCACCTTTACTGGCTCCAACCTCGCCTCTTTGACCGATCTGTCTCCTCTCCACCTATCTTCCCCTTTCTCCATCTTCTATCCACCTCCCCTTCTGTCCCTATTTATTTCAGAATCCCCTTCCCCTCCCCCATTTCTGAAGAAGGGTCTAGACCTGAAACATCAGCTTTCCTGCTCCTTTGATGCTGCTTGGCCTGCTGTGTTCATCCAGCTGTACACCTTGTTATCTCAGATTCTCCAGCATCGGCAGTTCCTACTGTCTCTTTAACATAGATAGGTAATATCCTTTCTCAGACAGAGAGAGCCTGATACAGTGTAAATATTGTGGAAATTTAGAAAAAGCTCACATTGTGCTTTTAATAAGGTATGTTTTGTTAGCAAAATTGATCTATACTGCAAACCGAATTCTGTGCACCTTTCTCTGCCTCACTGACAAGAGCACTTGGGTAATGTGTTTTTAGTGCATAAACTGGTTGAAGTATCCCTGGATGGTCTTTGATTCAATGGCTTAGCATAACCTGTCAAGCTGAGTTCCACCAAATGTGAACTCACGGACATCCAATCTGACTCTGTATTAAGACAGTGGCTGCCACACGTGATGGCCAGGATTCAAGTGGGTGAAGGTTTCTAACAGTGATTGGGCTGTAACTGAGTGCTTGTAACGTGAGAAGGACAAACAACCCAGAGTTAGTACAAGATTTGGGAGCCGCAGAAAATAGGGGCAAGGATGCCGAATGCAGATCAGAAGACCCACGAAGGGGCAAGAAGCCGGATATTGGGGTTGAGACCTACAAGGATACAGAGAAGCCAGAATCAAGGCAGGGTCCCGTGAGGAAAGAGATAGTGAAAGAGGTCAGGGACCCAGAGTCACAGAAAAGCTATAAAAGCAGCTACTATATTGTAAGGGACCCACAAGACAGCGATAGAAATAGAGAGCAGTAAATTGAAAGAAAATAAATGTACTGAGCTCAGGGTGGAAGAAAGTACTAAGAAAGCACCTTAAGAAGTGATCCAGATGGGTAGACCATTACAGTGAGTAAATATCAGACCTGTGACCCAAGGGACAGAAATGCTGGAGGCAGTGTAGAAATCTGTAGGGAATCACACTTTCAGCCACAGCAAGCCTATAGCATTAGCCAGCTGCATGGAGCAGCTAAGACATAGACAGTGGGAGAGGGTGAAGCTCAATAGGAGCTGGAGTAAGTGAAACAGGAACTGGAGAAAATAAAAGTTCGAGCAGGAGCAGAGGAACCAAGTGAACGTGGTATACGTGGGACAGTTTCATACCCAGTGCGATAGAGTGTATCAGGAGACACAGCACATGGTCAATGATCACTGGCTGACAAATACAAAAACCTACAGGTTGTGCTCAGCGTCCTGCACTAAAGAAAACAGAGCCCACACTGCAGACCATTCAAAATGCCAGCACAAGATTGGAAAGTTAAAGTCGCAACTTTCTGTGCCAGTCAGATGGGCACAGTGATTATGGGATAGATTGGGAGGAAATGGAAGAACAAGCCCGCAAATACACTGAGAGCTGCAAAGTGAGGACCCTCACTTGCGTGTCCAGAGGGAGGAGATCTTTCAGCACCCCCAGGACCTGACCCTGCCCCGTTGAACCCACTGACCACAACCTATCAGGGTTGCCAGAAAGATAATCCAATATATATACAATTGGTGCAATTGGCAAAGATGGCAAAAAAGTTCCCAATATTTGAGCACAGGGCTGACCCCCAGCCCCATATGTTTTCGACAGCATCTACCAAGAAAGGGTTCTCCACAGGCTCAACAATGTTGAGGAGGTAAAATTAATGTTGATATGACTTATCTCCACGATCCATTCTGCCTTCCCTAATGCTCTGAATGTGGTAGGAGGGGAGCTACAGGTCATGAAAAGGCTGTAGAACACAACAGAGGAAAGCCTATGGAGGGATTAGATAAGTGTAGGCAGCAAAAGGGAGAGTACCCAACTGCATTTGCCAGGTGCCTGTGGACACAGTTCACAGGAGTCTTTCCTAAACTAGATTGGACTGTGCTGACACTGTAAAGCAGGGCAAATTAAATCCAAAGATGACAGTGAGGCAGAGAGGAAAGCCTGTGAAAATTTTGATGCCACAGTCAAACACCCACACAGAACTATTGGGGTAAGGATAATAGCCTGGGCTTGGGAGAGTGAATTCTGAATCAGAGCACCCCAAATCAGGCTAGAGAAAAATGTACCCAGTTAAAAACTCCAAACCCTAGTTCCCTGTGGAGGAACAAAGTGATGTGACCAAAATATCGGGAGTTATTATCGGAGCCATCCATCTCCACACGGCCACCCCGTAGTGAGAGATCATGATCAGCGGCAGGGAGATGAATGGTAGGAGCCCCTGTCACCACAATGGAAACGTTACAATTGTGGGCATACAGGCTACTTCACAACGGACTGCAGGATACCCAAGCAATTCGCACTGCACATCCCCCCACCCCCTCCCACCACCAAGCCCCAGTTGGATACACTCCCCAAAGTGTGATGGAGCTCTGCCTGTCCTCAGTGGATGTGCTGCTTCACATGGAACAGTGTGGGATGGCCCCTGATAGAGAGCGAGGTAGAAAGCTGGCCCATTGAGTGTTTATGAGACACAGGGATGTCCAGAATGACATTTAACACATCCAGAGATCCTGATAACACATGGCGCATCAATAAAAAAAAGGTCTTGAGTAGGTTCATTGGGCACCTGCAGGAGGGGGCAGAGACAGAACCTATAGGATTTAAACTGGGAGACAGAATCTGTCATAACTCAGCAATGTTGGTTCATCTCCATTCAGACACTGAGTACATCTTAAGTTCAGACTTCATGAGGGAGTGCAATTTCTGTTTTGACTGGGTCAGTTGTTGTATTTGGCAAATGCCCGAGCTCGATGAGGCCCCAGCAGAGATTGCGATCGACACACACAGAGGATTTGTACCATGGGTGAACTGTACCACAGGAATGTCCGAGGATCCAGCAATACAGGCAATTCTCACAGAGCACAAGAGTGGTTAGCCAGTCACAAACTTGACTGCGGAAGTATAGAGGGCAACGTAGTGATAGACTGACCAGACCCAGTGTTACAAAGACAATACACTTCTCTCCCAGCAGGCAGAGGGGGAGGTGGCCAAGGTCATCAGCAGCTTGGTAAAACAAAGAGTCTTACACCCTGTAGCATCTACGAAGAACTTGCCAATACAGCTGGTTAAGAAACCAGATGGTTCTTGGCAGCTATCCATTGATTACAGGGAACTAAATAAAAGCGGCCCAATCACAGCACTGGCAGTAATAACTAGCGTCGAAACCATGATGATGGAGGCCTCACGTGTAAACTATCTTACTGCACTGGAGATCAGATGGGCTTTGGCCCAAACCCCTCCACTGACACTGGCAATTAAATACACCTTCACATTTCAGGGCCAACAATGCACAAAGACTGTTTACCTGAGGGTTTTCACAATTTTCCATCAATATTTCATAAGAGACTGGTTAAAGTTCAAGAAACGTTTGCCCGACTCGTCAGCTTGGCACAGTACGTGGACAATCTCCTTCTGCAGACAGGGACAAGGACTGAACATTTCACACTGTAAAAGGAACAGTAACCCTCCACTCCACCCCAGGACTAAAAATTAACACAACAAGGCGCAGATCAGGAGGTCCCAGGTCTCATCCTTGTAAGTATGATAGCTCAGCAGAAACACAAAACAGAAGAGAAGCCAATCGAGACCATAACTTGTTTGCCCATCACTGGGGACGACAGCTCATTGCCTTTCTGGGGTCAGTGGGATACCGTTGGGACCATATCGATGGTTTAGTTATTAATACTGCCCCACTCACTGACTTCCTTTAAAGAAATGCCCTGGGGGAATCGACTGAACAGGACACAGACACTGTTGCTGAATTAAAACAGGCACTACCAGAGGACCCCATACTGTACGTACCTGAGTCAGAATTTCCCTTCACTTAGAATTTGCAGCCACAGATGCCATACTGGCAGTCATACTTTTCCAAGAACAACACAATAAACTTGGATCAGTAGACTATGCCTTTCAGACTCTTTCTCCAGTGGAGAAGCACTTAGCTAGCCATATTGTGGGTAATAGAACAGTTTGCTGTTACTATAAGCCTGAACTCCCACCCATTCTGATGGAACACAGCCCCATTCAAATTTTGCTGGATGGCAGGATTAAAGATGGTACAGTCAGCCAAAAATCACATAGCACACTGGACCTTAATGTTACAGGGTCGCATCATTGTACCAAAGTACCTACCTTCCTAACCGACCATCTAAGCTAAGGATAGAACCCCATGAGTGTCAGGTAGTGGCAAGGTATGTCCCCAAGGGACTATTTGCACCAAGGTAAAATGAGGGAAGACCCAAAGGAATCTGGGGAACTGGAGAATGCACCGCCCCAACATTGCCTGTAGATTGATCCTCTATGGTGGATGGTGGACACTGAAAGACATGGTTGTGGTATATATGGATTTGGAGAGGCAGAGGTGAACCCCGAATAGTGTTAGTGCTGAAGCTCCCCAACAAAATGAGCACTCAGGCTACCGAGCTAGCAACTGTAATCTATATAGTCAGCTCCCTGAAAACTTTCCCCCACCAGCAGACAGGCACTCAGATAGCGTGTATATCTGTAACAGTTTAACTGATGTCCTGCCTCTTTGGGAAGTATAAGCCTTGTATAGCAAGTGGGAGGATAAGTTAAGTACTAAAGACGACTTGATGTCAAAGATGGACAGTATGTGGTGCTGATCCAGGGCCGAAATCAAGTGATTTCTCAATGTCACGATGTCCCGGGTCAACAAGGGACAGAGCCACAACTGACAGAATTAAAAGATTCCATTGGTGCCCAGAAATGGGAAAAGACATAAAACATTACATCAAGAATTGCATTGTTCCCGGAATAATCTAAACAAATATGTCAATAAAAGAGAGTTAAGGCATAATAAGTCAGCGGCAGGTCTGTGGACTGACCTTTAAATAGACTAGGATGGCCTCTATCACCTTGTAGAAGGGGATTGAAAGATATCTTGGTCTTAGTGGGCATGTTGAGCAAATGAGTAGAGGCATTCCCCATTCGAACGATTGCAGCTAAAGTTGCAATGAACATCTTAATTCAGCACATTAACACTAGATAGGCTCTTCCCCACAATATAGATTCAGACTATACCAGCATTAATTGGGCAGGAGTCATCATATCCCAGCTCTATGTGGTTTTCCCACTGGAGGCAAGTGAATATGAGGACAGTAAGTCCATCCCAACAAACCCATGATGTTTGGGTGTAACAACCAGCAGGTTGTGTGTAAGAAAACAAATCGGGTGCTCACATTATTGCTACAGAAGCCACAACTGACGGAATTAAGGGATTGTGTTTGTGGGCATAAAAAGAAAAAAAGAATCATTACATCAAGAATTGTGTCATCTGCACTATGAACAGTCATAGAACCCCTACATTGCAGAAAGAAACCATTCAGCCCATTCAGTCTTCAGTGACCTGCCAAAGAGCATCTCACACAGACCCGGTCTCACACTTGTAACCTGTAATTGGGCAGGAGTGCCCTGTAACCCTGCATTTCCTAAATCAAAGAAAGATGCCACATGAAAAAATGCCACACGGATTATGTTACAATGCAAGTTTGGAATAACCATGGAAACATTTGGGCGGCAGAAATATAAATTTACCCCACAAGAGCAGACAAACGTACACACGTGAAAAAATGCAAGCAGTCTCATGAAAAACCAAGGCAAAATGCGTTCAAGTCTTTTATGTTGATAAACATTGTCCATGATGTGAAACAAAACTAAAAACTCATAAACAAAAGCAGCTGTCCTCTCTGTTCCAATCATATAGCTTTTGCAAGAAAGTGGACCATTTTCAAAAATTGAGCTAAACAATCAGAGATAAGAGTCATCGGATCATACTGCATGGAATCAGACCCTTCAGTCAAACTAGTCCACACCAACCATAATCCCAAACTAAACTAGCCCCACCTGCCTGCGCTTGGCCTATATCCTTCCAAACCTTTCCTACTCATGGACTTATCCAAATGACTTTTAAACACGTCATCCACTACTTTCTCTGGTAGTTCATTCCACACACAAACCACTCTCAGTGTAAAAAATTTGCTCCTCATGTCCTTTTTAAATCTTCTCTTACTTTAAAAATATGCCCCTACTTTTGAACTTCCCCACACTAGGGAATAGGTCTTTGCCATTTACCTTATCTGTGCACGTCATGATTTTATAAACTTCAATAATGTCACTCCTCAACCTTCAATGCTCCAGTGAAAAAAGACCCAGCTTTTCTAGTCTATTTTTATACCTCAAACCCTCATAAGAACATGAGAAAGAGGAGCAGGAATAGGCCATCTGGCCCTTCGAGCCTGCTCCCCTATTCAGTAAGATCCTGGCTGATCTTTTTGTGGACTCAGCTCCACTTACTCACCCACTTGCCATAATCCTTAATTCCTCTACTGTTCAAAAATCTATCTATATTTGTCTTAAAAACATTCAATGAGCCAGCCTTAACTGCTTCACAAGGAATTCAACCGATTCACAATCCTTTGGGAGAAGAGGTTTCTGCTCAACTCAGTCCTAAATCTTATCCCCCTTATTTTGAAGCTAAACCCCCTAGTTCTAGTTTCACCGACCAGTGGGGACAACTTCCCTGCTTCTATCGTATCTATTCCCTTCGTGATTTTATACGTTTCTATAAGATCCTCGTTATTCTAAATTCTAATGAGTGTAGTCCCAGTCTACTCAATCTCTTCTCATAACCCAACTCTCTCAACTCCTGAATCAACCCAGCAAATCTCCTCTGCACCCCCTCCAGTGCCTGTACATCTTTCTCAGGCAAGAAGACCAATACTCTACGCTGTACTGCAGGTACTTTGCCTCACCAGCACCGTATACACCTGTAGCATAACCTCCCTGTTTTTAAATTCCATCCCTTAGCAATGAAGGACAACATTCCATTTGCCTTCTTAATTACCTGCTGCACCTGCAAACAAACTTTTTGTGATTCATGCACAAGGACACCCAGGTCCTTCTGAACATCAATATGCTGTAATTTTTCACCATGTAAATAATAGTACATTTTGCTGTTATTCCTATCGAAATGTATGACTTCATATTTACCAACATTGCACTCCATCCGCCAGTACCTTGCCCACTCACTTAACCTATCTATATCCTTCTGCAGCCTTTCAGTGTTCTCTGCACATTTGCACTGCAACTCATCTTAGTATCATCTGCAAACTTTGACACACTACACTTGGTCCCCAACTCCAAATCATCTATGTAAATCGTAAACAATTGCAATCGCAACACTGATCCCTGAGGCACACCACTAGCTGGCAATTTCCAGCAATATTCTGGTAAATCTTTTCTGAATGCTCCCCAGTTTAATAATATCCTTCCAATAACAGGGAAAACAGAAGTACACAATACTCCAGAAGAGACTTCACCAATGTCCTGTACAACCTCAACATGATGTCCCAACTGCTGTACTCAAAGGTTTGAGCAATGAAGGCAAGCATTAACTTAACTATCCTGTCTACCTGTGACACAAATCTCAAAGAATTATGTCCCTGAACCCATAGTTCTCGCTGTTTTATAACACCACCCAGGGCCCTACCATGAATTGTACAAGTCCGTCCTTCCTTATACAAAAGAAATAATACTGGTTATGTATGTAAAACAGTCACTATGTCATACATAACACTATGAGAAGAAGGTTTCTACCTTCTGAGGTATACTTGTATACTCCAGCAGCAAGCCAGAGAGAGAGGTGTTGGCCAGTGAACAGAGTGGTGTGTTAAAATGGCAGGCAATAGGTAGCTCAGGGTCTCTTTTGCGAGCATAATGTCGATGTTCTGTGAAGCGGTCACCTCGTCTACACCAAAAATTGATGGCAAGAAGGTTATAGAAGCTGAGGACCTAGAAACTATCATTATCACTAAGGAGGTAGTGCTGGGCAAGCTAATGGGGCTAAAGGTAGACAAGTCTCCTTGCCTTGATGAAATGCATCCCAGGGTACTAAAAGAGGTGATGTGGGAAATAGCAAAGGCACTAGTAATTATTGACCAAAATTCACTGGACTCTGGGATGGTTCCCACACGATTGGAAAACAGCCAATGTGACGCTATTGTTTAAAAAAGGAAGTAGACAAAAAGCAGGTAACTATAGGCCAGTTAGCTTAACTTCAGTAGTGGGGAAAATGCTTGAATCTATCATTAAGGAAGAACTAGCAAGACATCTGGATATAAATTGTCCCATTGAGAACACCCAGCATGGGTTCATGAAGGGTAGGTCATGTTGAACTAATTTGGTGGAATTCTTTGAGGACATTACTTGCATGGTGGACAATGGGGAACCTATGGATTCCAGAAGGCATTTGACAAGGTGCCACACCAAAGGCTGCTACATAAGATAATGTAGCACGGTATTACAGGTAATGTATTGGCATGGATAGAGGATTGGTTGACTAGTAGAAAACACTGAGTAGGGGTAAATGGGTGTTTTTCTGGTTGGCGGTCAGTGGTTAGTGGTGTGCCTCAGGGATCAGTGTAGGGACTGCAATTGTTTACAATTTACATAGATGATTTGGAGTTGGGGACTAAGTGTGGTGTGTCAAAATTTGCAGATGACACGAAGATGAGCGGTAGAGCAAAGTGTGCAGAAGACACTGAAAGTCTGCAGAGGGATATAGATAGTCTAAGTGAGTGGGCAATTGTCTGGCAGACGGAGTACAATGTTGATAAGTATGAGGTCATCCATTTTGGTAGGAATAACAGGAAAATGGACTGTTTTAAACGGTAAAAAATTGCAGCACGTTGCTGTGCAGAGGGACTTGGGTGTCCTTGTGCATGAATCGCTAAAAGTAGGATTGCAGGTGCAGCAGGTAATTAAAAAGACAAATGGAATTTTGTCTGCCATTGCTAGACGGATGGAGTTTAAAAACGGGGAGGTTATGCTGCAGCTGTATAGGGTCCTGGTGAGGCCACACCTGGAGTACTATGCGCAGTTTTGGTCTCCTTACTTGAGAAGGGATACACTAGCACTGGAGGGGGTGCAGAAGAGAGTCACTCAGTTGATTCCAGAGTTGAGAGGGTTGGATTATGAGGAGAGACTGTGTAGGCTGGGATTATACTCCTTGGAATTCAGAAGAATGAGGGGAGATCTTATAGAAACATATAAGATTATGAAGGGAATAGGTAAGTTGGAGGCAGGGAGGTTGTTTCCACTAGCAAGTGAAACTAGGACGAGGGGGCACAGCCTCAAAATAAAGGGTAGCAGATGTAGGACTGAGGTCAGGAGGAACTTCTTCACCCGAAGGGTTATGAATCTGTGGAATTCCCTGCCCAGTGAAGCGGTTGAAGCTACCTCGCTGAATGTGTTTAAGGCAAGGCTAGATAAATTTTTGAACAGTAAAGGAATTAAAGGTTATGGTGAGTGGGCAGGTAAGTGGAGCTGAGTCTCAAAAAGATCAGCCATGATCTTTTTAAATGGCGGGGCAGGCTCGAGAGGCCAGATGGCCTTTCCCTGCTCCGAGTTCTTGTATTCTTATGTTCTTATGTTCATTTCCCCAATGTACCTCATTGTGAGCAGCAAATGCAGTTGACTAAATTGTTGGAAGTGCAGGTGAAGTGTTGCTTCACCTGGAAGGTATGTTTGGGCCCTTGCATAGTGGGGAGGGAGGAGTTAAATGGGCAGGTGTTGCACCTTCGCCGGTTACAGGGGATGGTGCCGTAGGGCTGTGGGGCCGTGTCAGGGGTGAAGGAAGAGTGCACCAAGATGTCCTGGAGAGAACAGACGCTAAGGACAGCAGACAAGGTAGGAGAGGGGAATATGTGTCTGGTGGTGGCACTTTGCTGGAGGTGGTGGAAATGGCATCTGATGATCTTCTGGATGTGGATGCTGGTCGGATGGTAGGTAAGGACAAGGGGAACCCTATTGCAGTTGCGGGAGGGAAGAGAAGGGGTGCAGGTGGAAGTGTGGGAGATGGTTCGGACCCGGTTACTAAAGTTACTAAAAAGATTAATGAAGGCAAAGCAGTAGACGCTGTTTACTTGGATTTTAATAAAGTCTTTGACAAGGTTCCACTTGGTAGACAAATTCGTAAAATTAGGTCACATGGGTTTCAGAGTGAGCTTGCCAATTGGATGCATAATTGGCTTAATGGCAGGAGACAGAGCGTGTTGTTGGGTTCTGTTTTTTGGACTGGTGGCCTGTCACTAGTGGTGTTCCACTGGGATCATTCTCGGGTCCTCTTTACTTGTCATTTATAGAAATGATTTGGATGAAAATATAGAAAGCATGGTTAGGAAGTTTGTCATCTGCGAATTGGTGGCAGAGTAGACAGTGAAGAAGATTTTCCAAGATTACAAAGTGATCTTGATGAAATGGGTCAATGGGCTGAAAAATGGCAGGTGGAGTTCAATCTGGATAAAAGCGACGTATTGCATTTTGGTACAACAAACAAGGGAATGGTTTGTATAATTAATGGTAGAACCATTGGTAGTGTTGTAGAACAGAGGGACCTATGGGTGCAGATACACAATCCTTTGCAGTTTGCGGCACAAATAGACAAGGTGGTTAAAAAAGCTTTTGACACGCTTGCCTTCATTGCTCGGTTCTTTGAGTATAAGAGTTGGGAAGTCATGTTGAAGTTGTACAGGACATTGGTAAAGCCTATTCTGGAATACTGTGTCCAGATCTGGTCGCCTAGTTTTGGGAAGGATAATATCAAGCTGAAGAAGGTTCAGAACGTCTCCCGCATTTCCCGTAACACATCCCTCACGCCCCGTCCCCGCAATAATAACCAAAAAAGAATCCCCCTCGTCCTCACGTACCACCCCACCAATCTCCGGATCCAACGCATCATCCTCTGACACTTCCGCCATCTGCAATCAGACCCCACCACCAAAGACATTTTTCCCTCCCCACCCTTATCTGCCTTCTGGAGGGACCACTCCCTCCACGACTCCCTTGTCCGCTCCACACTCCCCTCCAGCCCCACCACACCCAGCACTTTTCCCTGCAACCGCAGAAGTGCTACACCTGCCCCCACACCTCCTCCCTCACCCCAATCCCAGGCCCCAAGAAGACTTTCCACATCAGGCAGATGTTCACCTGCACATCTGCCAATGTGGTATACTGCATCCGCTGTACCCGTTGTGGCTTCCTCTACATCGGGGAAACCAAGCGGAGCCTTGGGGACCGCTTTGCAGAACACCTGCACTCAGTTCGCAACAAACAACTGCACCTCCCAGTCACGAACCATTTCAACTCCCCCTCCCATTCCTCAGATGACATATCCATCCTGGGCCTCCTGCAATGCCACAGTGATGCCACCCGAAGGCTGTAGGAACAGCAAATCATATTCACAAGCTTCAAAATCTCCCCTCCCCCAACCGCATCCCAAAACCA
>JAHRHZ010000267.1:5361002-5434956 GCA_024137785.1 Ginglymostoma cirratum | reverse complement strand
CCCCCATTTCTGATGAAGGGTCTAGGCCCGAAACATCAAGTTTTCCTGCTCCTATGATGCTGCTTGACCTGCTGTGTTCATCCAGCCCCACGCTTGTTATCTCAGAAGAGATTTACCAGGATGTTGCTGCGTATGGAAGGTTTGAGTTATAAAGAAAGGCTGAATAGACTGGAACTTTCTTCAATGGAGCATGGGAGGTTGAGAGGTGACATGATAGAAGCTTATAAAATAATGAGGGGTATAGCTAGAGTTAATGGCAGTTGTCTATTTCCTCGGAGGGGAGATTACAAGACCAGGGGCCACATTTTCAAGGTAAATGGAGAGAGACTTAAAAAAGATACAAGGGGCAAATTTTTTATTGTATGGAATAAACTTTCTAAGGAAGTGTGGATGTGGGTACAATTACAATGTTCAAAAGGCATTTGAATAAGTACATGAAAGGGAAAGGTTGGAGGGATATGGGCCAAGCGGAGGGAGGTGGGACTATTTTGGTTTGGGATTATGTTCAGCATGGACTGGTTGGATCCAAGCATCTGCTTCCATCTTGTATGACTCTGTGACTTACCTTCCATCACACGTAGTATTTCAAGGAAATTAAAGATCCCTTTGAGATGATAATGGTCCAGTATCAACATTTATATATCTTCACAACAAAAGATGTTCAGGAAATCAAAGTCTCACTGGTCTTTTAATATGTCAACCTTCCACATTCTTCCTCAAGCAGATTACCTATCCATCCGCATGGGCATTCATTTGTAAAATCAAAGTCTTGGGTGAGAAGACATAGCAGTAAACAATGAATACTTCTTTTACATTTTTGTATAATGGGTTAAATGTGGTGAAAGAAGAACTTGGGGGAAGAGGTAATATAAAGGCCATGTAGCCTGAATGGATTAAAATTGAAGCCTTTGTGTAGCTCCAAGCACCAAGATATAAGTGACTGACTCAGGGAGAAGCTACAGAAACAGAATTTGCTGAAAAAGCTCAGCAGGTCTGGCAGCATCTGTGAAGAAAAAATCAGAGTTAACATTTCATGTCCGGTGACCCTTCCTCAGAACTGATGGAAAACGTTGGTTTATATGCAAAAAGTGGGGAGGAGGATGGGGTAGGGAGCAAACGTTAGGATTGAGCCCAAAGAGAGAGAAGAGCAGTTGGATACACAAAGGAGTTGATTACAATCTGGTTAAGAGGGTGGATCGTTGTTAATGGGGATTGTTAGTGACTAACAATAGGAGGTGTGTAATGGCAGGCTATATGATAACAAGAGATGGTAGGAACTGCAGATGCTGGAGAATCTGAGAAGGTGTAGAGCTGGATGAACACAGCAGGCCAAGCAGCTTCAGAGGAGTAGAAAGGCTGACGTTTCGTGCCTAAACCCTATTTTCTGAAGAAGGGTCGAGGCCCGAAACGTCAGCCTTCCTGCTCCTCTGATGCTGCTTGGCCTGCTGTGTTCATCCAGCTCTACACCTTGTTATATGATAACAAGGCCTGGTATGTGGGAGAGGGGGCTAGGACATGGGAGAGTTTAGGCCCTAAAACAATTGAACTTCATATTGAATCCGGAGGGCTGTAGTGTCCCCAAGCGGAAAATGAGGTGTTGTTCTTCCAGCTTGTGCTGAGCTTCGCTGGAACACCGCAGCAAGCTGTGCAGTGTCACTTATGCATTCTCGACTTTTCTCACCAACAGCTTCGCAACACACTGGCTCAGGTTTGCACCCCACATGGATTCCAACTGAAGCTGCATCCCTCATGTTTTGAATCCTCCCAGGATCACAGATATGACAGAAATCCCAGCTGCTCTTGCCGCATCCTGAGATCCACAATCAGTACCATGGACGTCGCATGCACACTCTCGAACTTTCTCTTCAACAGCATCGCAACAGACTGGCTCAGGTTTGCACCACTCCGCAGTTCCACTACATCCTCCGGCTCATTCGTTGCGCTAACAAGAAACTTTTTCTTTTCCTTTCAGGCATCAAGGCCCACAAGGTGCAACAACTCAAAATGGCCAGTGGGCATCTGGAACCTTCCTCTTCTCCTTTTCCCTCTGACTCCATCACCTCTCCCAACCCCACCTCCTGTTGTGTATTTACCATCCCTCTTAACCTTCCGTTCTCCGATGTTGAACATTCTGTAATCAGCAAAGGCCTCAGCTTTGTACCTCTGCGTCCCCACCTTAACACATTTTGGGCACGACATGACGTCGAACTCTTCTTCTGCCACCTTTCCTCCATGCCCATTTCTTTGAACAAGAGTCCTCTCCCCATCCCACAGACCCCTTTGCCCAGTTCCCACAACTCCCTCCACCTGACCCCCTCCTTCTAGCCTTTTACCTGCAAGTGATCTGATATTGACAACTGTCGAGGTGATATTGATCGCCTCAATTTTTCTGCCCACGCCCACCCTCACAAAATCCAACCTATTTCTCTCCGAACTGACTGCACTCCGTGCACTTAGATCTAACCCCGACTTTGTTATTCAGCCCGTCGATAAGGCGAGTGCTGTAGTCTGGTGTACTGATCTCTACATTGCAGAGATTGAGTGCCAGCTCTCAGATACCTCCTCCTATCTTCCCCTGGACCATGACTCAATCATGAAATGTCAGGCCATTGTATCTATTGCGGTAACTGATCTCATTTCATCTGGTGACCCCGCACCCCCCACCCCCCCGCCCCCGCCAACGCTACTTCCAGGCTGATAGTCCCCCAGCTCCACACAGCTCATTTCTACCTCCTTCCAAAAATCCAAACAGGACTGTCCAGACAGACACATTGTTTCAGTTTGCTCCTGTCCCACAGAACTCATCTCTTCCTACCTTGACTCAGTCTTCTCTCCCTTGGTCCAATCCCTACCCACATACATCCGTGATTCCTTTGACACCTTACGCCAGTTTCAAAACTTCCAGTTTACCGGTTCCAGCCACCTCCTCTTTACCATGGATGTGCAATCTGTTTACACGTCCATTCCCCTCCAGGAGGGTCTTAGGGCTCTCTGTTTCTACCTGGAGCAAAAGACCTGTACTGTCCCCACCCACCACCCTCCTACGCTTGGCTGAGCTCGTCCTCAACCTCAACAACTTTTAACTCCTCTCATTTTCTTCAGGTCAGAGGGGTTGCCTTGGGTACCCGCATAGGCCCCCGTTACGCCTGTCTCTTTCAGGGGTACGTGGAACATTCCTTGTTCCAGTCCTATTCCGGCTCCCATCCACAACTCTTTCTCTGATATATCGATGATATCATCGGTGCTGCTTCCCTCTCTCATCTGGAATTGGGAAAGTTCTTTGATTTCGCATCCAATTTCCAACCTGCCCTCACTTTCACCTGGTCTATCTCTGACTCCTCCTTCCCTTCCTGGACATCTCAGTTTCCATTTCTGGGGATAGACTGGCCACTAATATCCACTAATAAATCCACTGACTCCCAAGCTACCTGGACTATACATCCTCACACCCTGCTTCCTGTAAAGAATCCATCCCATTCTCTCAGTTCCTCCATCTCTGTCGCAAATGTTCATGAAGCCAACTTCAACAAGGGAGGGTCAGAAATCTACACGTTCTTCCTCAACTGAGGATTCCCCAACAGCATTGTCAACAGGGCCCTGAACCAGGTCCGACCCATCTCCTGCCCTTCCGCCCGCATCCCTTCTCTTCCCTCCTGTACCAGTGATACCCATTGTACTTACTTAACATCCCACCAGCATCCACATTCAGAAGATCATCGGATACCATTTCTGCCACCACCAAACACATACTCCCCTTCCTCCCTTGTCTGCCTTCCGCAGGGACCATTCTCTCCAGGGCACCTGGTCTACTCTTCCTTCACTCCCAACACCACTCCCACAACCCCACTGCACCTTCCCCTCCACCCTGCCTATTTACCTCCTCCCTCCCCAGTATCCAAGGGCCCAAACATACCTTCCAGATGAAGCAACACTTCACCTGCACTTCCCAGAATCTAGTCGACTGCATTCGCTGCTCACAATGTGGACGCCTCTACATTGGAGAAATGAAGCGTAGACTGAGAGACTGCTTCACAGAACATCTACGTTCTGCTCACAAAAAGGGCCCTGAACTACGTGTTGCCATTTTAACACACCACCCTGTTCCCCAGCCAATATCTCTGTCTCTAGCTTGCCACAGTGTTCCAGTAAAGCTCAACACAAGCTGGAAGAACAACACCTCATTTTCCGCTTGGGAACCCTGCAGACCTCCGGACTCAATATTGAGTTCAATAATTTTAGGGCCTAAACTCGCCCATGTCCTCGCCGCCTACCCCACACACCAGGCCTTGTTATCACATAGCCTGCCATTAAACACTACCTACTTTAGTCACTAACAATTATTAGTCCCCATTAACAATTATTCACCCTCCTAGTCAGATCGTTATCAACTCCCTTGTCTGTCCAACTGCTCTTCTCTCTCTTCGGGCTTTACCCTTTATCCTATCATTTACTCCCTACTCCATCCAACTCCCTATTTTCTGCATATGAACTGACGTTTTCCCAGCTAACATCAGTTCTGAGGAAGGGTCTTTGGACCCGAAACATTAACTTTGTTTTTTTTTTCTTCACAGATGCTTCCAGACCTGCTGAGCTTTTCCAGCAACTTATGTTTTTGTTCCTGATTTACAGCGTCCGCAGTTCTTTCGGTTTTCATTCAGGGAGAAGCTAGTCAGTTCAATTTTAGTTCACTTCAGTTGCAGTTGTTGTTGTCCATTTCTTCGACTTCCAATATAATAGTGTTATCTTTGCTGTTAACTATGCAGATTTGCCTGGTATATTTTAAGAGAAACCGTACTGTAATTTCCTATCTTTCTGCTATGTAAGAAATTTTGAATTGTTACTCAAAAGCATTCTTCTGCAGCCAGCACTTATGCACAGTCATCCTTCGGTCATTAATATCCATGTTTTTACAATGTCTTTACAATGTCTTTGGGTGGCACAGTGGCACAGTGGTTAGCACTGCTGCCTCACAGGGACCTGGGTTCGATTCCACGCTCGGGTAACTGTCTGTGTGGAGTTTACACATTCTCCCCGTGTCTGCGTGGGTTTCCTCCGGGTGTTCCGGTTTCCTCCCACAGTCCAAAGATGTGCAGGTTAGGTGGATTGGCCATGCTAAATTGCCTGTAGTGTCCAGGGATGTGTAGATTAAGTGGGTTGTAGGGGGATGAGTCTGGGTGGGATGCTCTGAGGTTCAGTGTGGACTTGTTGGGCCAAAGGGCCTGTTTCCACGCTGTAGGGATTCTATATCTATATCTATAACAATAGTACATACAGATCTCATTACTTAACTGGGAAGAGTTCACCGATAATCATGCCTCATTGTTTCACAAGCTTGCATAAATGTGTAAACTCTCAATGAGACACCAAATGGCCCATTTGTCTGACCACCTGCTTCCCAGGCTAAAATCAACTCACACCAGGTCTCTTTAGTAACAGAAAACAAAGGAAAAAAAAATTTGTTGTAACAAGTCTAGAAAAAAGGAAGGATTTCTAATTTATGCAATTTAAATAATACCCCTTCAAACCCCAAAAACACATTCATCTTCAATCGCATTAAAGGCAGATAAAAGACAAATGCTTTAACCCATACACCACACATGGTAAATGAATACAGGCAGAGTACACAAAATTCCAAAGATCAAAAGTCCAGACCACAACATGGAAAACTATTTTCTTCACAGTCGGGTAAGTCTAGGCCCGAAATGTCAAGCTTTCCTGCTGCTGTGATGCTGCTTGGCCTGCTGTGTTCATCCAGCTCTACACCTTGTTATCTCGGATTCTCCAGCATCTGCACTTCCTATTATCTCTTCTTCACAGTCCTTCTGATTTTTGCATTAATGAGACAGCTTTGTCTGTAGCAACTATTGTGCTTTGATTCAATGGTTGATGTGATTAGATTTTTTTTTGTACAAATTCTTTGTTTTAAGCTGTCTTGGGTTTCCTGTTCATTTTCCCACACAGATAAAGGAAGAGTGACAGAGAGAGAGAGATACAGAGATAGAAATGGAGAAAGCAAAAGACAGATGGACAGACAGCCAGATGATTTCTGTCTACAGGTTCTGGATGCATTTCAATTTTGGTTGCTTTCGTCACTGACAGATTTTTATAACACACAGCAGTGCAACTAATCAGAATGTTGTTAACGGGCAGAATTTCCTAAACTTGAAAGATTCTTGGTGCTATTCAGTCTGAAATTCTCCCTCTTACCAATCCCAAAAATCAACATGGTACAGCACAATGGAATTGGATAAAACCCTGATTTTCAAGTTGCTAAACTCTCCTGGTTTTTATCAACCATAGCATTCCGTCTTCTATTTCAGTTCATAGGCCCAAAAATGAAAATTATGTGGTATCTTAATTTTTTGAGCCTATTAACCCAATAAACCTAAGTCAATTCTTCCCCCATATACGGAGTATGTTTTTAAATTTAAAATTGTTATTTGAATTTGGATTATGTTGCATTCATACTTATGATAGAATTCATTTGTATTATGGTCATTGTTTTCCCATTGATTACTCTGCCTTAGTTTACAATTCCAGATCTTAAACAGTTTTATCTCTTGTTTGGTGTACAGTATATTGTTTCAGGAAACCATCGTGAAAGTATTCTGCAGATTAATGTTCTGAACAATCCTCACCAATTTGTGGCTCAGACCATAATGAGGTTATCAATAATTTCATTGTACAACACATCAGACTGGAGGTGCCAAGTGAACCACCCCTGCCCCTATTTCTAATGTTCTTATTTGATTAATCCAGTAAATGTGAAGATTAAAATATCTCACAATTATTATTTTGGCTTTAATACAGGCTCCAGTCATTTCTTGTTTAATGCTTTGTTCAGTGGTGGTACCTACTGTTAGAGGGCCCAACAATAGTCAGAACACAAGTTGGAAGTGGTTATTGAACAATCCAAATCTGAACCTATAATCTCTGTCAACAGTGGTTCAGATTAGAGATGTAATAAAGGGATATCCAACATAAAGTTGGTTATTCTGATATAAACTGGTGAGGATCTTGACATTGAGGTTTTGGATTTCCTTCCATGACAAGTAGAAGTGATACAAACGGAACAAGTAAATGGATGGAGATAACACAGTGTGGAGCTGGAGGAACATAGCAGGCCAGGCAGCATCAGAGGAGCAGGAAAGCTGACGTTTCAGGTTGGGACCCTTCTTCAGAAAAAATGAAGAAGGGTCCTGACCTGAAACGTCAGCCTTCCTGCTCCTCTGATCCTGCCTGGCCTGTTGTGTTCCTCCAGCTCCACACTGTGTTATCTCAGACTCCAGCATCAGTGGTTCTTACTGTCTCCAAGTAAATGGATGGCAATGCTTCACTGGCCACAGATATGTCTCCACCGCACTCTATCCTCAAAATTGGGTTTCACCCTCACTAAGTCTAGTCAGGGCCCAGGATTGGGAAATCTGTCCCTCACTGAGCCCTGTCAGGGTCCAGTATTGGGAAATTTGCACCTCACTGAGTCCTGTCATGGCCCAGGATCCTTACCCAGTCTGGTGTACATGACAATAGATACATGGTTGATTCTGAACTGCCCTCCGAAATAGCCTGGTAAGTGTCTCAATTCAATGCCCAACAAAT
This sequence comes from Ginglymostoma cirratum, assembly GCA_024137785.1. Classification (NCBI taxonomy): domain Eukaryota; kingdom Metazoa; phylum Chordata; class Chondrichthyes; order Orectolobiformes; family Ginglymostomatidae; genus Ginglymostoma; species Ginglymostoma cirratum. Next base: position 5,427,357 of record JAHRHZ010000267.1, on the reverse strand, counting down.
ACTGGCCTTACCAATAAAGCTCACATTCCAGGAAAGAGTAAGGAAACATCTAGATTCTAAACAGAGATATTTGACAGGAATGCCTAGTAGAGATCACTAGCTTGAGCAGAAGAGGGAGAAGATAGAATCAGAAGTAATGGTACAACAGCTGAATAAAGGCAACTACAGAGAACTGAGGGAGGAGCTGGCAGAATTGACTGGGAGAGGATCCTAGCAGGAAAGACAGTGGAACAGCAATAGCAGGAGTTTCTAGGAGTAATTCAGGAAACACTGCAAAAATTCATCCCTAGGAAAAAGAAGCATGGTACATGGATAATGAGGCAACCATAGCTGACTAGGGAAGTGAGGAATAGCATAAAAGCAAAAGAGAAAATCTATAATGTGGTTAAAGGCAGTGGAAAACCAGAGGATTGGGAAGTCTACAAAGACCAACAGGGGGCAACAAAAAAATGAGGGTGAAGATTAAATATGTGGGTAAGCCAGCCAGTAGTTTAAAGGAGGACTATAAGAGTTTCTTTAGACATATAAAGGGCAAAAGAGAGGCAAAAGTAGATATTGTGACATTGGAGAGATAGTAGTGGGGAACAAGGAAATGGCAGAGGAACTGAATAATTACTTTGCATCAGTCTTCAAAGTGGAAGACACGAGTAATGAAACAAAAATTGAAGAGAGTCGGGGGCAGAGCTGAGTATGGGGCCATCACTGAGGAGAAGGTGCTAGAAAAACTGAATTCCTTGAAGGTGGATAAATCACCAGCACCAGTTGGACTATGCTGCAGTGTTCTTAAGGAGATAGCTGAAGAGATAATGAAAACGTTAGTGGTGACCTTTCAGGAATCGCTAGAGTCAGGGAGGGTCCCAGAGGACTGGAAAATCGCTAACGTGACATCTCTACTTAGAAAGGGAGTAAGGCAAAAGACTGAAAATTATAGGCTGATTAGCCTAACTTCGGTCATGGGTAAGATTTTAGAGTCCATTGTGAAGGATGAGATTTCTGAATACTTCAAAGTACATAGTAAAATAGGGCAAAGTCAGCATGGTTTCATCAAGGGGATGTCATGCCTGGTAAATCTGTTAGAATTCTCTGTAGTTGCCTTTATTCAGCTGTCATACCATTACCTCTGATTCTATCTTCTCCCTCTTCGGCTCAAGCTAGTGATCTCTACTAGGCATTCTTGTCAAATGTCCCTGTTTAGAATTTAGATGTTTCCTTACTCTTTCCTGGAGTGTGAGCTTAACTGGTAAGGCCAGTATTTGTTGGGCATCGAATTGAGACACTTAACAGGATATTTCAGAGGGCAACAAGTAATGAGCAGGTTAGACCAAGGAGATCCAATGGACGTTATCTACCTGGACTTCAAGAAGGCCTTTGACAAGGTGCTACACAGGAGACTGCTGAGTAAGACAAGGGCCCATGATATTAGATGTATGGTACTAGCATGGATAGAAGATTGGCTATCTGGCAGAAGGCAGAGAGTGGAGTTAAAAGGCTCTTTCTTAGGATGGCTGCTGGCGACAAGTGGTATTCCACAAGAGTCAGTGTTGGGACCACAACTTTTCATCTTATACATTAATGAGCTAGATGAAAGAACTGAGAGCATTCTGGCTGGATTTGCAGATGATGCAAAGATAGGTAGAGAGACAGGTATTATTGAGGATGCGGGAAGGCTGCAGAAGGATTTGGACAGGTTGGGAGAGTGGGCAATGAAGTGGCAGATGGATTACAATATGGGACTTTGGTAAGAAGAATAGAAGTATGGACTATTTTCTAAATGGGGAGATAATTCAGAAATCTGAAGTTCAAAGACACTTTGGAGTTCTAGCCCAGGGTTCTCTCAAGGTAAACTTGCAGGTTGAATGAGTAGTTAGGAAGGCAAATGCAACTTTGGCATTTATTTTGAGAAGACTTGAATGTAAAAGCAGGGATGTACTTCTGACAGTCTAGGGCTCTGGTCAGGCCACATTTGGAGTAAATAGCACAGTTGGGTTCCATATCTTAGGAAAGATGGAACAGGTTCATACGAGGTTTACGAGAATGGCCCCAGGAATGAAAAGCTTGTCATATGAGGAATGTCTGAGGACTCTGGGTCTATACTCGATGGAGTTTATCAGGATGAGGGAGGATCTAATTGAACCTTACAGAATACTAAATGGCCTGGATGAATGGATGTTGGGAAGATGTTTCCATTGGTAAGGGAGACTAGGATCCGAGAGCACAGCCTTAGAGTAAAGGGAAGACCTTTTAGATCAGAGTTTTAGGAGAAGCTTCTTTAGCCAGAGTGATGAAATCTATGGAATTCGCTGCCACAGAAGCTGTGGAGGCCAGGTCATTGAATATATTGAAGACCGAGGTTCTTGATTGTCAAGGGAATCAAAGGTTATGTGGAGAAAGTGGGAGAATGGGATTGATAAACTTATCAGCCATGATTGAATGGCAGAGAAGACTTGATGGGCTGAATGGCCTAATTTCTGTTCCTTTGTCTTATGGTCTAAGTTGTTTCTTAGAAACAAAACAGATGTCACCAGGAACTTCCTTACAAGGTTATTCTTTGGGAAGTTCTTTTCCCCTTCTGTGGGTACGGTACAGATCTCAAACTAGATGGAGATCCCAGACTGGCATCTTGAATCTATTAGCAAACATGCTGTAGGCAGCCATGATTTGGGTTGAAATGAAGGCTGAGGATAGATCAACTCTGACATTCAGGAAATCCCACTGCCTTCTCAACCCATCGACATGCTGCTGCCCGTGTTTTCTACAGGTGGAAAACTCATGCCCACCAAGTTTGAATGGAAACATTAACAAAAGGACCGGAGCTGGCACATCTGGGACCCAGCTGAATTGTTGACTCTTCTGGAGAACTCATGCTGATAGAACAGATTTTAAGGCCCATGACTGAACAGAAAATTTTCCCCAAAACAGTCATATCATAGGCGCAGTGCAAAGTTTTATGCGGTTGGCGCCTCTGTAGAATCAAGCCTATTTCTGTATCTTTCCCCTTTGTGTTGTTCCAAGTACGGGCCCCAGTTAGGAGCTGATGTACAAGCAGCAGAAATTTTCTGTAAAAGGAAAAGTGAAAAGTTTAATCATTTCTGCCTGACCTTGAACTCCCCATTAAAGTAGGAAGAAAAAACCCTGATCCAAGTCTGAATGTCTTGTAGATTGACCTCACAAGGAGGCTAAACTCAGTTGGAAATCAATTCAGGTGGTTACAATGCGTAAGAATGGGGAGGGATTACAGACTAATAGTTAGCTGAAAGCTGAAAGGAAAATAATGGAAATTGCTCAAACATTTTGGGTCCAGTGACCCTCCTTCGGAAATCCTTTTCATTTTTCCTTAGTTCCTGAAAGGCAGTGAAAAAGAAAGTTTCTTGCTAGAATGTTATACAAGCTGGAGAATTAAGTGGAACTGGGTGTGGCCGGGTGAGGCAGGATATTTCTGAGGCAGCGTGAGGTGGTGCTGATGGAGAGAGAGGTCGAGAATGTGCATATGGCGACGCATGGCACTGAGTGTGGATCTTAGAACGTGGAGAGAACAGCTGTCTGAGGGGCATTGTACATCACAGAGGTATCTCTGATCCTGGGTGGATTGAAAACACAAAGGATGAGTTTTCAGTTGGAATCCATGTGGGATGAGTCTGAACAGAGGCTGTCATTGAGGAGTGAGATGTGGCTGTGGAGGCAAGTTTTGGCAAATACCTGGTCAAATACCAGGAGCTAAAACAAAAGTAATAATGGTGAACAAGAAGAAAGATCAGAATAGAAATCCCATCAGAGAGAGGAGAAGAACTTCTTCAAGGAGGTGGGCATACCTGGAAGAGATGTGGCATGTGTTTTTACTGTTTGTTTACCTTCTGGGAATCAGGATGAGGAGGAATATTACTCCACACGGAGATGGTCTTTGAATGCTTCCATGGTTTTACAAAACAATTTTTGCCAAGAATTGTGAGGCCATTGTTGTCGAGAATGAACCTATCCAGTGGACAGCCTGCAGCTGAGGCTTTCACCCGCAGATTTCCGCCACTCAGGAACAGTGGCTATGATGAGGTGTCATTCGTCTCACCCTCCTACCACCCCCTGCCCAAATATGCAACTCCAGCCTGCCTCATGGATGCCACCTGCAGTTATCTGCTGAGCTTTGGCCTCAAAAGATGGCCCATCTGCCATCAGGAAGATCTCAGTGTTGTTATCAATTCAAAAGACACTTAGCTACACATTGCTACAGAGAGGGTAGGTAACCAATGAGTAACCAGTCAAACTCTCCTTCTGGCAAGTTTGTTCCATGTGATCAGAGGGTTCTGACAGGCAATAGGATTAGATTAGACTGAAGTTAATTAGATAGAACTGGTACATCCATGATAGGCTGAATGGCCAACCTCTGTCGTGCAGTTGGAATTATTCTGAGTAACACATTCTATCATCGATTATTGTAAAATCCATTTGGTCCACGAAGGTCATTTAAGGAGGGAAATCTGCCACCTTACCTGACCTGCCCTACATGTGTTCCCAGACCGATTGTAATATTGTTGACTCTCAACCAACTTCTGAAATGGCCCAACAAGCCATGAAGTTCAAGGGAAATTAAGGTTAGGCAAAAAATGCTGGCTTTGCTTTCAAATTCCCAGATTCCCTGAAAGAATAAAAAGAATATGTCATTGGCAGTTTTGAAGGAGTAGAGTGTGAGATTTGCTATAGGCAGTGAGAAATAACAGAGTTGGGAAAAAAAAAGTCTGAAACACAAGAAATATTATGACTTTCACCCCATCACGCTAACTCTTAAGAAGAAAGTATTGTCTTCAAAATTGGATCAGTAGATCTTCCACCAGCTTAAACCCACTTTTTTTCATAAACTGGGAGCAGCAATGTTGTATGGGTGTGCCAGTTTGCGAACATGAAAGATATAGTTTTCCTATTTCGCTGAGGAACACTTTGGATTTTGCTATTGTTGCAGACTGTCCTACTTTGTTAATATACTTGTATAGGAAACTATTTAATTCTTGTTTTTGCTGAAACTGTTTCACTTTCTGTGCTTTTTCTGAAGGTGGGCAATTGTGTAACAAATAAAGCTCTCACTTTTAACAACTTGACACTTTGCTCCATGGCCCACGTGACTTTTAGAGTATGGTGCTTATCGTAATAGCTCCAATATTTTCTCACACGCTGTAAGTTTTGAAAGCCAAGAATTGAATAGACTCTGCTGAACTCCAATGTACAATTTCATCTTCTCCTCTTAGGATTGATTTGTGTTGCTTCGAGACATCTGCTTCTCTCTCCTCCTGGACAATTTTCTCAAGAGTCAGGTCTTTCATGGACTGCAATAAATCTACAAAGATTCATTTACATTTCCGACAACAATTCTTAAAGATCACCATAGACACAATGTCTAGTAATCTGCAGAGGTCATTAATTAGATCATTTTTGGATCTCACCAAATGTCAAACTCTATTTAAATCTTCATCTTGCAAGAACCTTATTTGTTCTGAGATTAAAGTAATTGTCAAAAATGTTCAGTATCCCTCACTGTGCCATAACATGAACGGCTTTACTCCGAATACTTTAAAGAAGTGAATTTACGTGTTCTGCTTTTGATTTTGAAGTTATTCCATATTTCAGAAATTGTTTCTTTGCAGGTGTCTAATTCTGTGCTCCTGGCAATATTATTTCCAATGTCATGTCTTCTAAATCTGATTCAATATTTAGCTGCTGAAGAGACTTTTATCTTGCACTGAAAGCAGTTCGGATGTTCTTTGCAGCAGTACTTTACAGCTTAAACTGTAGATTCTCATTTTCTTGCAAGTAAAATGAAGGATTCACACTTTTGTGGCTAAACTGGAGGTTACCTGCCTTTCATGGGTAAAACAGAGGATTTATACCCCTGTTTCACTGTGTATATCTCACTCTTTATAGCTTTAATACATTATTTCTCCTTGAATCCCAGTCTTACTAAATAATTCCCATTTCTCATGGTTAGATAAATATTTCAAGCTTTGATCATTGCTTTTATGAAGGATTTCCAACCTTTTCCATGGCCAGGTTACATTGTCCTCATACTTACTAGCTTTGCAACATTTCTGGGTCTAAAACCTAGAAATAATATTTGTTTTGTGGCTTTTTTTACTTCTGTTCTGTCGCTGTGCATCATTGATCCTACTTACTGTGGTGATGATACTTGAACTGATCTGTAAGTAATTCTAAAACTTCTTATTCTTCAGGGTGGAGTCTTGTACAGTTTTTTAAATTTTACCAAACTACCAAGGATTTTAAGTTTTACCCAGGAAGTATTAGATTTCCGCTTGCTCATTTCCGATCTTGATTCGGTACCATTCCCACTCACACCAACATATCATATGCAGGCTCTATCTACATTAGGATTACTCGTTCTCCTCCAGAGGATTGCCGGCTCTCCTGATGCAGTGCATCTTTTACCAGGTCTTAAATACCATTCACTGGAGTATACTTTCTCACTGATGATTGCCATGGAGGCTTCTTCTGGAGGGTTCTTAAATCATCAGCTCTGTCCTGCTCCTGACTGCGCTGTATTCACAGCAATCTTCAAGCTGAGTGTGAACTCTCACAGTGATGCTCACCATGTGTTTATTAAACAATCAAATCAAATCTGCACCAGTGTTTATCATGTTGTATGGGCATTCCAGCTCACCACATTGTATGAATGGCTGCTTAACATGTTGCTGCCACCAGTCTCATTAAATGTAGGAAATTACAGGGTCTTTTTGGCCTGGAACTGGTTGAACTGGAAAACTCTCTTGAAGTTAACAGGATGATATTGTGCGCAACAATTTTCAACTTATAACGATATAACAGATGTCGCTACAGAAACGCGTTGCAGTTGTACCCCTGGATCAGGAGACCTGGTTTCAAGTCCCACCTGCTCCAGAGGTGTGTAATAACATCTCAGACCCGCTTGATTAGAAAAATAGGTTAAACAAAAGTTACAGAGATGTTGAGGAGCACCAGATGACAGAATTCACCCTGCATTAAATAATTTCACAGCTGACTCCCATCAGATAGAAAAGAAAATCCTCCCTATCTCTGTCTTAAATGGGCGATTCCTTATTTGGAGATGATGCCTTCTGCTCATAGACTCTCCCAGAAGGAGAAACAACCTTTCTGCATCTACTTTGTCAAGCCCCCTAAGAATCTTTTACATTTCAATGAAGTCTCCTCTCATTCTTCCAAACTGCAATGAGTACATGACCAAACTAATCAACCACTCTGCATTAGACAATCCATTCATACCTGAATCAACCTGGTGAACTTTACAGAGTCAGAGATCCATAGAGACCTGCACAGATTAAAAACCCTTTGGTCCATCGTACCTGTGCCAGTCAAATCCAACTACCTAGCTAACCTTCTCTGAACTGGCTCCATACCAGCCTTCAGGGTAGAGGACACTAATAGCAGAGTGTTAAAGGTCGAGGGGAATTAAACACATTAATTATCAATAGAATATTTACAAAGGTTTAAAGAAACAAGTAGCCTAAAGGCCAATTGCTCCCCTTGACCTGATAGGTTCCATCCCAGGATTTTAAAGGAAGTAGCTATAGAATTATTTTATGCACTGGTGGTAACCTTCCAAGAATCCTAAGATTCTGGAAACGTCCCAGAGGATTGGATAACTGCTCAATGTAATACCCTTATTTTAAAAAAGGGATGGAGATTTTTTAAAAGTATCGCTAAGGGCCAGTTAGCTTAACATCTGTCATTGGCAAAATATTACAGTCTATTCGATGTGAAAGCAGAGCATTTAGAAATACATAATATAATCAAAACAGAGTCAGCATTGCTTTATAGAGGGGAAATCATGTCTGCTAAACTTATTGGAGTTCTTTAAGGAGGCAACAAGCAAGATAGATGAAGGGGATTGGGTAATTTTAAAACATTTAGATTTTCAATACGCATTTGACAAGGTACTGCACATAAGACTACTTAATAAGATAAAAGTCCATGGTATTGGGGGTAGTATATGAGTATGGATAGAGGATTGGTTAATGAATAGAAGACAGAGAGCTGGGATAAAGTGAGCATTTTCAGATTGACGATTTTTAACTAGTGGAGTGCCACAGAGATCGGTGCTGAGGCCACAATTATTTACAATATATATATGAATGACTTGGATGAGGAAAATAAAAGTATTATAGCTAAGTCTGTGGATGACACAAAAATAGTTGGGAAGACAACTGGTAAGCTTGACACAAAGAGTCTACAGAGACATATAGACAGTTTAAATGAGTGGACAATGATGTGACTGGTGGAATATAATTAGAGAAAATGTGAAATTATCCACTTTGGCAGGAAAAATGGAAAAGTTAAATATAACTTAAATGGTGAAAGAGTGAGGAAAGCAGCAACATAGAGTGATTTAGGAGTCCTTATGCATGAATCTCAAAACAATAGCATTTAAGTTCCATGGGTAATAAGGAAGACAAATAGAATGTTCATCTTTATGACAAAGGGAAAATAGTATAAAATTAGAAGCATCTTGTTAGAACCTTACAAGGTACTAGTATGACCACAGCTGAAATACTGTGAACAGTTTTCATCCCATTACCTAAGGAAAGACATATGGCATTGGTCCAGAGAAGGTTTATTAGGTTGTTTCTGAATCTGGACAGATTTCCTTATGACCAGAGGTTAAGTAGATTGTGCTTGTACTCATTAGAGGCAGACTTATTAAACTTTCTAAGATTTTATGGGATTTGACAAGGTAGGTGCGGAGAAGTTATTTCTGGTTGTGCGAGAATCCAAGACCTGACAGCATAATCTCAAAGGAAAGTGTTGTCCAGTTATGACAGAGATGAGGAGGAATTTCTGCTCTCAGAGGGTCATGAATCTGCAGAATATGGAAGTGCACAAGGCTAGTTATTAGGTATATTCAAGGCTGAGATGGACAGATTTTTAATTTGTAAAGGACTCAAGGGGCATGGGGTCAGGCAGAAAAGCGAAATTGCTAATTAACAGATCAGCCAAAATCTCACTGAACAGCAGAGCAGACTCAACGGGCAGAATAGCCTCCTTCTGCTCCTATGTTTTATGTTGTTATTGTCATTCTTTACCAGATCTATTCTGCCCTCTATATTATTGAAAGTTCCTTTACAGGCATTCAGGTTCTGGACTAAAACATACACTAGGCACTTTTCGCATGCAACATGGGGATATAAATCCTCCTCCAGGCTCTTCACAAAATTTGTTTATGACTGATCCCAATATTCTCCATAGATGCGGATGTTATATTTTTGGGCAGTCGAACATGTGATCCTTAAAGGCACATACAAAGTTGCCTCGAGAGGAAGATTTCCTTTTGTCACACACACCTCATTGTTAAGACAAATGACACAAGATTGCACTTCCAGATTGGGGGTACAATGGAAATGCTTCAAACGTCCTGGACTGACAAAGCCCCTTTGAAGCCATGATGAAGATGAACAATTTAGACAAATGGACCAGGGGTCCGTGACCTTGGCACAAGGACCATGAGATGCAATCACCATGCACATCTCTGGGATCATCTGCCAGTTCAGATACAATCCATTTTCTAGCTTCATGTAATACATTTTTGTACATGTGGAAAGAGATTATTGACACAAAGTCAAGTTTCTCTTACCTGAAGTTGCAAACAGCGTTTCAATTCCCAGAGTGAACAGCATAAAGAAAAATAATGTGGCCCATAAAGGTGCCCCTGGCAACTGTGCAAGAGCCACTGGATAGGCAATGAAGGCCAAACTGAAACCTAAGCAATTGAAATGGTGACACTGATCATGTTGAAAAGAGAAATACAGTCAGCTGATGATATTCATCAAAGTACAATTTATTAATTGTAATTTCTGCCTCACGGCAAACTGGTACAAAAGGTGAAGTCACATGGTATCGGGGTGCGCTGGTATGATGGGTACAGAACAGGCTCAGCATCAGAAGACAGAGGATAACAGTGGGAGGATGCTTTTCAGAATGGAGGGTTGTGACTAGCAGTTCTCCACAAGGATCAATGCTGGGCGCTCTGCTGTTTGTGATCTATATAAATGGTTTGCAGACGACACAAAGATTGGTGGAGTTGCGGATAGTGAAGAGAATTGTCAGATGATACAGCAATAGATCATTCGGAGGCATGGGCAAAATAATGGCAGATGGCATTTAATCCAGACAAATGAGAGGTGGAGCATTTTGGAGGGTCAAGTGCAGGTGGAAATTATACAGTGAATGGCAGAACCCTTAGGAGTATTGACCTGCAGAAGGATCTCAGTGTGCAGGTCCACAGATCACTGAAGTTGGCAGAGCAAGTAAATAAGGTCGTAAAAAAAGGCTTATGGCATGCTTACCTTCATTGGAAGGGGCATTGAGTACAAGGATTGATACATTATGCTGCAGCTCTACAGAACGTTAGTTAAGCCACACTTTGAATATTGTGTACAGTTCTGGTCACCACATTACCAGAAGGATGTGGATGCTTTCGAGAGGGTACAGAAAAGGTTTACCAGGGTGTTGCCTGGTATGGGGGATTTTAGCTATGAAGAAAGGATGGATAGACTGGGTTTGTTTTCACTGGAATGCGGGAGGTTGAGGCGCTACCTTACAGAAGTTTATAAGATTGTGAAGGGCATGGATAGAGTAGCAAGTATAAGGCTCTTTCCCAGAGTGGAGGGGTCAATTACTAGGGAACACAGGTTCAAGGTGCAAGGGGGGAAGTTTAAAATAGATGTGCAGGGCAAGTTTTTCACACAAAGGGTGGTGAGTGCCTGGAACGCGTTGCCAGAGCAGATGGTGGAAGCAGGCACCATAGCAGCTTTCAGGAATCACCTGGACAAATACATGAATAGGAAGGGAATAGTGGGGTATGGATGCTGTAAGTGAAGACAGTTTAGAATGGAAGGGCAAAATGTGTCAGCACAGGCTTGGAGGGCAGAGAGGCCTGTTCCTTTGCTTTATTGCTCTTTGTTCTTTGTTAATGTGTACCACATTTTGTTCAGTGTGCAATTGTGTTGACAATTTGTGATTGCTTTCCACTGGGGAAGTGCTACCAGTATGGTGGAACTGACTATTGAACCTGTGTTCCCTAGTAATTGACCCCTCCACTCTGGGAAAAACTGACTGATAACGTCAACCTGCAGAGTGAAGATCCCTCTACTCTGCCACAGCAACATGCCTTTTCTCCATGCTTGTAAATAATCGCATCAATGTGACATTTTCCCATTATCCCATAAGTGGCATTCTGCTGCCTCTCCTTGATGTTGCCAATTCAGTGCCTGTTTTGCAGGACTAGGAAGGGAATAGCATAAACTCCGCATGTAGAACTTTTATACCCACTGGCCATTGGAAGCAATGTCATCAGTTTGGGGTGGATTTGTGCTGAAACCCAAACTAAGCACAGAGTATCTCCGAAAAATTCAATGATAAGAAAAGGAAGCTTTTCCCCATCTTTAGCTTCATTGACACTCTGGCTATTTTGCAATAATCTGATGATGCTCCAACTGACTCTAATTCCTTCACCAAGATGGTACTCAATGGACTGGGCCTCACAATGCAAGCTGTGACAATGAAACCACATGCCCAATCTCTCAAACTTAACAACTGCACATTATTTCATACCCATGCATGGTAATATTTCAACCGATCAAACCCACTACTTCTTGGGATTAAACTCATTTTTTTTGTGTTTTCCGCTAATAATAGACTGAGCTAAACCATGAACACGTCCCTCAACTGTTTCCACAAATGGCAGTTATGGTCATTTCAAATTTGCAGGACACCAACTTGAACATTAAAACATCCAGTGCCCACAACAGGAGGGAGCTCCTCCCACCAAGAAGACTGCTCCTGTCAAGAAGCAGCTGGCTGGATTGGGCCTGAGAACCAGGTAGATGTTACCGTAAAACGTTCAGAGAGCTATCATCAACTTTGTGTCCATTGACAATATTACTCGACACAATGTTAAATATGGTCAAGCAACCTAATGTATCAAGCACTAAATCTAACAGTATATTGAACTATGCAAATGAAACAGTAGAATGTAAATGAGGGAATAACATAATTCATCACTGACAGATACTAATGGGGCACAGTATTTGGTCAAGTAGTCCAAATTGGGCCTTGCTTCTGGAATGTGGTTTGGAGGTATTCAAAAAACTGAATAGCATGACATCAAAGGGTCACTAGAGAAGTCACTCTGGTGTGGTGGGGCAAGAGAATCTATTGGGAAGCCAGGAGTGAAGTACTGAATTCTTCAAACCTCAATGCTATATAATATAGAAACAGCTCATGAAGTGTCTTCGTTACGTTATCCAAGTAATGGATATTCATTGTTCAGTTCCAATACTTATCCAGTATAATCCAAACACTATTTTAATCAGTGTTAAAAAATGCAGTCTGAATATCACATAAGAACTTGCATTGCACTAGTACAAGTGTGAGCAATTTCTCCTCTAACTACTGATTGATTTCAAGGAGTTGATTTAAGCTGTGCGACCCTGGTCGATATTTTAACCAGTTCTAGTCTATCTGACTGTGACCTGTGAAACAGGCTTTCCTTGTACATGAGCCATGTGTCCTAGGACTGAGAAGATGGCAAATCCAGCAAACACACTCGGAGCACAATTAACGACACAGATAATGATAGTGTCTCTGTAGCAATTGTTGTGGAATTTGTTGTAGGATGACAGTGTTGTTAAATTGCCAGAACCCACTGAGCCAGAAAATAAAATTTGTGCTGCAGCCTCTTTCCAGACCTGGCAAATAAAAGAGAAGATTAATCAGCAGTAGGAGATTTTACGTACAATTTTACGATTTTACGGGCCCAAAATGTCAGCCTTCCTGCTCCTCTGATGCTGCTTGGCCTGCTATGTTCATCCAGCTCTACACCTTGTTATCTCTTACTTTCACTTCTACCTTTGCTAATTCCCTCCATAAGGCTAATGGCCCCCTGTCATTACAAACATCACTGCCATTATGTAATACTTCATATTAACTATATCGGTTTTCCTCATTCTCCGAACCACATTACAAAATTTGGCAATAACAAATGAACAGCCTCTCAAAGCAACATTTCCACATTTGACTTGCGTATTCAAACATCCCCGACAGACACCTACAGAACCTTAAATGGTTTGACTGAAAATTACCATTTAAACAGTATGGATTATTCTGATGTGTCTACCTCAGCATCAGCCAATTTGGAGAAGTCTGGTTGGCTCCCAATGAAGAATTCAAAGCCTTTATAGGCTCCCTCCGGAATAACCTCTCAGATCAGGTGTGGTCAGAACCATGTAAGGCAATGTTGCTGTGAAATAAACCACCTGAATGTAGAAAGTAACTTGTTAGATTTTCCTGTATTACTCAACAATGTTTACAGTATTGGACCCAATTAAATTGAAAACTAACAGGATTGTATTCAGGGAAAGAAGGCAGAAGACAATTGCTGGAATGATTACAATAAGTGTACATATAACATTGGCTTGCATATTGTAACAAAAACAAAATAATATTATTTTAACATAAAACTTTCACATACAGGGAAATAAACCGGGATTGAACTGAGTGCAATGAAGGTATTTCTTTTCTTACACTGGTTCCTCAGGTTTCTTTCCCATTCTCACTGTCCACAGAAATCTTATTTCACTCAAATAAAGCCCTGAGCCCAATTTGCTCAATCTGGAGTGAGGCAGAGCCTAGGTTTTGTTTGGAGCTTAGAGGCAGCATGGTAATTCAATGCAGAAGGAAAGAGGCGCTTTTTCCTTGTTTTTCTGAATCATAGCTTGTAAGGTTTTTTTTTAAACAGGGTAAGTTGAGGCCCAGGATTAGAGGCCCAGCACAAAAGAAAGAGTAGTATTACAGAAAACAACAAGTTCATTGTTTGGAAATAGCTGCTGATTTGATTATCTGTTATAGGTTACTTCCAGATTGAAGATAAAGAGGAGAAATACTTACAGATTACAAACTAAGATACCAGTAGGAACCATTTTGCAAAAAACAAATTATATAATTAAATTCGAGACGCAGGGCCAGGTGATGTGTTGTACCTGCGTGATATGGGAGCTGGTGGATCCCAATGTGGTTCACTGCGCCCACATCCATGGCAAGTGTTGGTTGCCTGAGGAGCTCAGAGGTGATAATGAGCGGGAGTCTGAGCTTTTGAGTACTGCAACACCTCATGGAACGGGACAGTTACTTGGATGCTGAGTTTCAGGAGACAGTCAGTCCCTTCGACTGACTACCTCAAATTTGGACAGGGGTATGTGACTATGAATAAGGCAGGTCACGAGTCCTGGAGGTAGTGCTGAAGGAGCCTTAGTCCTTGACTTTGTCTAATAGGTTTGAGATTCTTGCTCCCTGTGTGGATGAAAGTGTGGGCTGTAGGGAGGATGAGCAAACTGTCCATAGCACCGTGGTACAGGGATTCATTAAAGAGCAGGAAGAAAAGAGAAATGTAGTTGTAATTGGGGATAGTATAGTCAGGGGAATATACACTGTTCCTTGTGGCCAGGATCAAGAATCCCAATGGTTGTGTTGCCTGCCTGGTGTTTGGGTTCAGGATATCTCATCTGGACTGCAAAGGAACTGCAGGAGTGGGAGAGGAAAATTTCAACTGTCGTGGTCCATGTAGGTACCAATGATATAGAAAGAAAGAGGAAAGTAGTTCTATTGAGGGAATATGAGCTGTTAGGGACTAAATTAGAAAGCAGGACCAAAAAGGTAATAAACTCCGGATTACTAACCGAGCCACGTGCTAATTAGCACAGGGTCAACAAGATGAAAGAGGTGATAGTGGCTCAAAGATTGGTGTGGGGTTACAGGTTCGAATTCATGAGACATTGGCATCAGTACTGGAGAAGGGAGATCTTCTCGTGGGACGGACTCCACCCTAATCATTGTTGGGACCAGAGCCCTGACAAATTGCATAACTAAGGCTGTGAGTAAACCTTTTAATAGTGGGGAGCTAGGTTCAGTCGCATGGGAAATTATAAAATCAAAGGTAATGGAGAAAAGATTGCAGTTTAATGATGGGTTGATTGTTTCCAGAAAATAAACGGAATGGATGGAATGTGCGAATGTCATTTTTGTGCACTGGAACCATAAATGTGCAGGGAAATTTGATAATCAAATAATCATAAAATTGCTACAGTGTGGAAGCAGGCCATTGGGCCCATCGAGTCCACACTGACCCTCTGAGATTATCCCACCCAGACCCAGCCCCACGCTTGTTATCTCGGATTCTCCAGCATCTGCAGTACCTTTTATCTCAGACCCAGCCCCTTACCTTTTCCCTGTAACTCTGCATTTCCCATGGCTAATCCACCTAACCTGCACATCTTTGGACGATGGGAGGAAAATAGAGCACTCAGAGGAAACCCACTCAGATACGCGAAGGACGTGCAAACTTCATGCAGACAGTCGTATGAAACTGGAATTGAACGTGGGTCCCTGGAGCTTTGAGGCAACAGTGCTAACCACTGAGCCATGAGCTGCCCTAAATAATGGAACAAACTTAAAAGGATTTGTATCTTAATACACAAAGCATTCAGAATAAGGTAGATTAACTAATGGTGCAAATTGAGGTAAATCAAAGTCATAAAGATTTTGAATAGATTGGGAGGCAGGGGGTGGTGCTGCTCAGGAAATATTAATTTTCCCACAAGTAATAGGAAAGAGGGTATGGAAAAGGTCAGGAATCTAATTTCAGGCATAGCAGATAACAAACAAAAGGGGAAAAGGGGGCAGTCAGCATAGGCTGTGTGTGTTGTACTTGAAACAAGGTAAATGAGCTTGTAGTGAAGATTGAAATTAGCATGTACAAATGTTGTAGGTATCATAGAGACACTGCTGAAAGGGGATCAGGCCTGGGAACTATATATCCAAGGATTTGTGTCTATCGAAGAACATGCAGATGGGCAGAGAGGGTGGGGTTGCCTTGTTAGTAAGAAATGAAATTAAATTAAATCAATAGCACGAAGCAACGTAGATTCAGAAGGTGCAGGATTTGTGTGGGCAGAGTTGAGGAACTAAAAAGGACAAAAAAAATGTGAATGGGAGTTGTGTACAGGCCACCTATAGTAGTCAGGATGTAGGACAGAAAATAAATCATGAGATAGAAAGGCATCTAAGAATTGGCACAATTAAAATAATCGCAGGGAACTTCAATATGCAGGTGGACTGGGAAAATCAAGTTTGTAGCAGATCCCAAGAAAAGGAACTTGTGCAATGTCAATGAGATTTTTTTTGGAACAGCTTGTGATAGAGCCTACTAGGGAACAGGCAATTCTGTATTTGGCGATGTGTAATGAGGCAGACTTAATAAGCGAACTGAAAGTGAAGAAACCCTCAGGAGTAACGAGCATTAATATGATAGAATTCACCATGCAGTTTGAGAGGTAAAGCTGGAATCAGAAGTAACGTGCCTGAAGAAGGGGCTATGCTCCAAAAGCCTGTGTTTTCAAATAAACCAGTCATGTGATTTCTGATATTACAATTGAGTAAACCTAACTCCAAAGACATGAGGGAAGAGCTGGTCAGAATTGACTGGAAGGAGACCCTAGCAGGGACGACGGTGGAGCCGCAATGGTAAGAGCTTCAGCAGGTAATTTGGGAGGCACAGAAGAAATTTATCCCAAAGAAGAAGAAATATATTAAGGGGAGAATGAGGCAACCACTGTTGACAAGTGAGTCAAGGACATCAGAAAAGCATAAGAAAACTCATAAGAAAACTCATATGAGGATTGGGAACCCTTTAAAAATCAGCAAAGGACAACTAAGGCATTAAGGGGCAAGTAGATGAAATATGAGGGTACGATAGCAAGTAATACAGAAGAAGACAGCAAAAGTAATTTTCTATAAGGTAAGGGAGAGGCAAGAGTGAACATTGGATCATTGGAAAATGAGACTGCAGAAGTAGTACTGGGGAAGGAAGAAACAGTAGAGGCACCACATAGGTACTTTGCATCAGACACCAGCAATATACCAGAGATTCAAGACAGTCAGGGATCTGAGGTCAGTGTAATGGCCATTACTAAGGAGAAGGCACAGGGGAAGCTGAAAGGTCTGAAGGGAGTTAAATTATCCAGACTAGATGGACTACACCCCATAGTTCTGGAGGTAGCTGAGGAGATTGGGGAGATACTGGTGGTGATCTTTCAGGAATCATTGAAGTGAGGGTGTGGGTCTAAAATAACTGGAAAGTGGCCAATTTGACAGAAAGGAGGGAGGCAGAAAATGTGAAACTACAGGCTGGTTAGTCTGACCTCAGTTGTTGGTAAGGTTTTAGACTCCATTATAAAGGATGTAATTGTTCAGAATTTGGAAGTGCATGGTTAAATAGGGCTGAATCAGCATGGCTTTGTCAAGGGGAGGTCATGTCTAGCAAATCTGTTAGAATTATTTGAGGAGGTCATGAGAAAGTTAGTCAAGGGAGAGCCAGTAGACATGATCTGTTTGGATTTCCAGAAGGCCTTTGACAAGGTGCCACAGAGGAGGCTGCTAAATAAGATCAGAGCCCATGTTGTTTGGGAAAGGTACTAGCATGGAGAGAGGATTGGCTGACTGGCAGAAAGCAGAGAGTAGGGATAAAAGGGTCTTTTGCAGGATGGCAGATGGTAACTTGTGGAGTTCTGTGGGGTCAGTGTTGGAGACACAAATATTCACATCATACATTAACGACCTGGACAAAGAAACTGAGGGCATTGTTGACAGGTTTTCAGATAACACAAAGATTGGTAGAGGGACCGGTACTGCTGACGAAGTGGGAGGCTACAGAAGGACTTAGACATGCTGACGAGTGGGCAAAGAAGTGGCAAATGGAACATAATATGGGAAAGTGTGAGGTTATGCACTTTGGTTGGCAGAATAGAGAAGTGGACTATTTTCTGAATGGGGAAAGGCTTCAGAAATCTGAAGCACAAATTGACTTAGGAGTCCTAGTTCAGCATTCTCTTAAGGTTTACATACAGGCAGTTGGGAAGGCAAATTCAATGTTACCATCATTTCAAGAGCGCTAGAATACAAGAGCAGAGATGTTCTGCTGAAACTGTATAAAGCACTGGTCAGAATGCATTGGAATATTGTGAGCAGTTTTGGGGCCCAAATCTAAGGAAGGATGTGCTAGACTTGAAGGGTGTCCAGAGGAGGCTTACAAGAATGATTCTGGGGATGAAGAGCTTGGTCACATGAGGACCAGTTGAGGACCCTATGTCTGTACTCAGTCGATTTTAGAATGATGAGAGGGAATCTGATTGATATTTACGGAATACTGAGAGACCTGGATAGAGTGGACTTGAAGAAGATGTTTCCACTAGTTGGAGAGGCTAGGACCTTAGCCTCAGATTGAAGGGATGATGCTTTAGAACAGAGGTGAGGATGAACTTCTTCAACGAGAGAGTGGTGGATCTGTAGAAATAATTGTCATAGAAAGCTATGGAGACCAAGTCATTCCGCGTATTTAAGACAATGATAGATAGGTTCTTGACTGGTAAGGGGATCAAAGTTTATGAGGAGAATTGCAGTTTGGAAAAACAAACAAAGGTAGGACTTATACGATTAAAAGTAGGGTCTTGGGTAGTGCTGTAGAACAGTTTCAGATACATAATCCTTTGAAGTTTGCATTGCATAAAGATAGGTTGGTTAAGAAGGCATTTAGCATGCTTGCCTTCAATGACCAGACCTTTCAATGTACGAGTTAGGACGTTATGTTCAGGTTGTACAGGACGTTGGTGAGGCCTGTTCTGGAATACTGTGTCTAGTATGGTCACCCTGTTATATGAAGGATATTATTAAGCCAGAAAAGGTTCAGAAGACATTTCAGAAGACTGGGAATGGAAGGTTTGAGTTATCAGGAGAGGCTGGATAGTCTGGAATTTCTTTCACATGAGTGTAGGAGGTTGAGGGATGAACTTATAAGGGTTTATAAAATAATGAGGGATATATATAAGGTCAATGGCAGGTGCATTTCCCTAGGGTAGGGGAATTTCAGCACAAGGGGGCATATTTTTAAGGTGAGAGGTAAAAGACAAGGGGCAATTTTTCTGTCTACAGTGTAATTTGTGTGTGGAATGAACTTCCAGATGTGGGTACAGTTACAATGTTTAACAGATATTTAGATAAGTGCATGAGTAAGAAATGTTTGGAGGGCTATGGGCCAAGTGCAGGCAAGTGGGACTAGTTTAGTTTGGGATTATGGTCAACACGGACTTGTTGGACCAAAGGATTTGTTTCCCTGCTGTATGACTCTATGAATCTCTGAGAAGGCAGGAGATTAGGGTTCAGAAACGTACCACCTATGTTTGAATGGCAGAGCAGACTTGATGGGCTGAATGGCCTAATTCTGCTACTGTATATTCTGGTCTGAGTTTTATTGCTGCAGAGATCTTATACCTTGTCACTAGTTTTAAGTCTATTCATAACCAATCATTTACCTTTCCTGAAGATTTGATTCCTTTTGATAATGCTGCCCCCACTATCAGCCAGGCTAGAAACAGACAGAGGGCTAAATACCAGACTACCTCCCCAGTCTCATCCATTGAACTGGAACGCTGTAATACCACTTTACTGAAGAAAAATGACAAAAACTAATGTCATGCCATTTGTTACACTCAATTTCTAACATTTACAATGCATTACAATAAACATTTGAACAACATCCACTTTAATACAAATGAGTTATCATTTTATAATTGAACTGCTGCTAAAAATTTTGAAATTTTGCCGTCTCTTATCATCTGTTTCTATATTTAGTGAATTTTAAGTAAAAATGCTTTGTTTAAACAAAGAGCACTGCTGAGATTTCCCTGAGAGCTGATTTGACTTGAATACCTTACATTCCACTGATCAAACTGTTAGTCACTGTGTCTCCCATTGAACTCAGCTCCTCATGTTGTTAACTATTTGCTCCCATACAATTTCTCCCAATCCAGTTCCTTGGACTTTGGGTTAAACACAGTACCGGATTTGATACCTCTTTTCTTTATTTTTTTCATGGAACACTGGTGTCCGTTCAGACCAGCATTTATCATCCATCCCAATTACTCTTGAAGTGAATGCTTGCTAGGCCCTTTCAAGGAGCAGTAATGAATTAGCCACACTGATGTGGGTCTGGAGGCCCACATTGGTCAGTCAGGTAAGGGTGAAAGCTTTCCTTCCTTGAAAAGACATTAGTGACCCAGGTGGGCTTTCAACAATAATCCCACTTCTCATTGCTGAGACTAGCTTCAAACTAATTAATTATATTTGAAATTTACCAGCAGCCATGGTGGGATTTTAAGCTGCGTCCCGAGACCATGATTTTGGGTCTTTAGACCATTAGCCGAGTGACATTGCCACTGCACTATCATTTCCCCACAACTAAATGTTTAATTTAATTTAAGACACAGAGCAAAAAGGATATTAGTCACAGATTATTTGTGGTATTTTATTGTTTGGAATTCTAATATCTAATTGTTTGGAATCTCACTCTTAAAGCACAAGAAAGTAATAAATGTTCAAAAAAGGATTCATAATAAATATTAAAGAAAATCTGGCGTGTTAAAATCAGAGAGCTATTAACTAATGAAAAGGCTCCTGTTGTGATGTTATTTTGCAAGAGGAATATGACATAAATAATATCTCTAACAAAACCAAAAGGCTTCTCTCTCATTGAACAGAACATTCACCAACTAACTGTCCCAAGAGGAGTTACTGGCCCAGCTGTGCAGGTTATAGGTGCAGCTAACTGCAGCAACATACTTACTCCCAGTATTGCTCACTCGGACCCTGGTGAGGAACGGAGATTTCTGATCCGTTTGGACAAGTTTCATTGTTTGCCTGCAGCCATGTTGCGTTGACGATTTCAAAATATCCATTGTCTAGAATGGGGTTGCAGAGTGGATCTGGAAAGTGTGGAACATGTTTTAGAAATA
Source organism: Ginglymostoma cirratum (assembly GCA_024137785.1). Taxonomy (NCBI): domain Eukaryota; kingdom Metazoa; phylum Chordata; class Chondrichthyes; order Orectolobiformes; family Ginglymostomatidae; genus Ginglymostoma; species Ginglymostoma cirratum. Next base: position 5,406,472 of record JAHRHZ010000267.1, on the reverse strand, counting down.
CCATTTATTGGGAATGATCTAGTGATATAATCAAGGTCACTGTTTCACTCTGAATGAATCGCTCCAATCCCTTTGATTGCTTTGCTGGAATCACAGATATAACAGATGAATTAGTGGCGTTTGGGTAGGCTAGAGTTCTATTGTTGGATGTGCCTTTAAGAGATCAACATGCAAACTAGCCAAGTATCTCAATGTTTTCACTTGACCATAGGTCACAGATATTCTGATTTGGAGCAATTGAGCAGACAAAACCTGGTGACAACTCTTTGATTCGTTCCTGGATAAGTGAACAGCTCGCAGGTAGAAATGATATAGTGAAAAGTGCTCAGACTGTTAGAAAGGCAGGTGGCATCTCCCACCTCTCTCTCTCCCTCTGCAGTAAAACATGTGAAGCTAAAGAAAGCCAATTATTTTCTCTCAAAATTTGCTGTAGACTTGGCCTCCTGAGATAATGTGGAAAAAAACTGAAGAAAGGAGGTCGAAGAACAGAAAGTCTTGTCAAGCAAAAGGAACGTCTCAGTGGAAAATGTGAACTAGTGCTATTGAACTATGTTTCTCAATTTTTCTCCCTCTACTCATAAAAATTTTTTGTTTGCTTGTTTGTATGTATGCGTGGGGTTTTTAAAGGGAATTGGAGTTTTAACTAGTCCAGCCATACATTGAAAGCTCACAGATGCTTACTTGTGTTTAGAATGTAACAAATAATAATTCTTGTTAAGTACAGGAATCTAGTTGGTATTTTGTGCTAACTTACTTCCATCTGTGAGATGATTCAGGAAATTTGCATGTTGTTAACTTCTGTGACAACCCAAACTTGAGATTCAATGCACTTTCCTAAAGGCATCATAATAAAAGTAATTGAATTCAGACAACAGCATCTGACAGTACCCAAAACACCCAAACAGAAGACAGGCACAGAGTATGACAACAGCAACAAGGATTGCAGCGTAGACCTATGTATATATAAGCCAAAGAGTGAAGTTCAAAACAAGAGAGACCCAAGTTAAGATGGAGAGTGGAGCAAATCCCAAACAAAAGTTGAACAGGCTCCCCGCATTGTAAATGTAACACATTGTAAGGATGAAGTAAGACATTAGAAACATTTGCTACAATCAACATAATTAGCCCAAAGCAAACCAGCAAACACGTACTTCAAACAAAGATTGACACGTGTGCAAATGCAATGAAAATACATTCTATTGGTGGCAGAGTCCAAGAATACTAGCATTGAGTGAGTCCAGGATTTATAACAATTGGACCCAGACAGATTCATCGCCATACGAGTTTCAAAGACAATGCTGCATTGCATCTCCAAGAAGGTGCAACTCCATAAATCGACCCTCTCAGAAAATTTAACAGTCACATATGAGAACAGTGGCACAGGAGCTCAGTGGTTAGCATTGCTGCCTCACAGTGCCAGGGACCAAGATTCAATTCCAGCCTCGGGCAACTGTCAGTGCGGAGTTTGCACATTCTCCCCATGTCTATGTTGGTTTCCTCCCACGGTCCAAAAATTTACCATAGTATCCAGGGATGTGCAGGCTGGCTGGATCAGCCGTGGTAAATGTAGGGATATTGGCATGGGCTAGTTTGGGTGGGATGCTCATTGAAGGGTCAATGTGGACTCAATGGCCTGCTTCCACTATCTAGGGATTCTATGATTCAAAGCATGAGCTGATGGCATTGAATGCAATGGCAATAGCTAGGAGGATCACCACGCAGTGGTTTCATTCAATTACATATATAACAAAGGATGATTTGGAAGCAAGTCGTGTCCAGACCTGAGATATTTCAACCTCTCCCCACATAGATTCTAACCTAGATGAGAGGAATCCCAAATTCACAGGACCCAAATTCTTCTCCAAGGTGGATGGTTGGTACATTTAAGCATAGCATCTCAGGAAATCACTAGCTTCAGAATACTATTTATTAGATATTACTTCCAGAGACTTTATTTAGCTTATTGTGCCCAATACTCCGTGTTACTGAGGTTCATGGTAATGGGGTTCAGCAACTTCATATAACAGTACTGTATGTGTGTATGTTGTATTAACACTGGGAATAATGCAAAAAAGGATAAGGCACTGCTATTAAAAATATCCGTTTTTGTACCGGAAAATTCAGTCAACCTATTAAGTTTTTTTATTCACTCATGGGATGAGGGTGTCGCTGGCTAGGCAGCATTTATTGCCCATCCCTAATTGCCAAGAGGGCAGTTATGAGTCAACCACATTGCTGTGGGTCTGGAGTCACATGTAGGCCAGACCAGGTAAGGGTGACAGTTTCTTTCCGTAAAAGATATTAGTGAACTAGATGGGTTTTTCCCAACAATCAACAATGGATTCATGGTTATCATTAGATTCTTAGTTCCAGATAGTTATTGAATTCAAATTCCACCATCTGCCATGGCAGGATTCAAACCCAGGTCTCCAGAACATTATCTGAGTCTCTGGATTAACTGGCCAGCGATTATACCAGTAGTCCATCATCTCGCTTAAGCGTGATATATCCTTCTGATAAACCTGTATGGAGATTTTCCGGCTTTCGGTCATCTTTGCAGCTCACGAGGGTCATCAGCCCCTTCTTTAGCCTTCCAAATGTTGAAAGTGTTAGAGAAAGACAGACAGAGACCAAAAGAGAAAGAATGCCAGAATATATTGCTGGCTGTACAGTGACTGGAAAAAACTGTTTGTCTCTACTTTGAATATTAGCATCTATTTTTAGCTAGCTTGAGGCCTGTTTTGAATATGAAAGTTATGACTGGCTTGGGTCTGACTGCGATAGATTTCTTCAAGTTCACATTTACACATTTAAACATTCTACACTTCTAGGTGAGTTCATCCCTCTCTTGTGCAGACAATTCCATCTCTTCTCAGACTCTTGCAAAGTACTCCGCTACCATTGTTATGTCAAGACACATATCAATGCCTCAACATCGCAATTATTAGGCAGTTTCTGCTGACATGCACAACTTGCTCAACTGGCTCATCTGGAAACACGTACAAATCCAGACCCATTACATTATCACATAACATTTTGAAGCCATCATATCTGAAGGCAACACTATGTATGCATAGGGAAGAAGCATGATATTGAGCACAGCAGAGAGGAGAGAATGAGTGCTGAGGGAAGTGACTAGGATTGGAGGGAGGGGATGATGTCGTGGGACCATGGCGGTGTGTTGAGGGTCAAGAGGCCCTTCTCCCCCTTCCACCTCTCCAATTTGTTCTCCACCCCCTTCCCCTATACCCTCTCTGACATCCATCCTCACTTTCAATCCACAACTCCCTCTACACCTCTCCTCTTCCCCACCTCTAACACCCTGCCCCTCCTGGCTCTCACTCCCTTCATCTCTTCCCTTTTTGCCTCCCACCTTTCAGGCCATGTCCCCGAACCTGTTTAAAAGTGAATACGTCATGCAGGCACTGGTGTCAGGAGGTGTAGGCAACCATTAATCCATAGTTCAATACTAAGGTCACTGTTTTTGTTTCTGGATTTACCAACGAATGACCTCCACAGAAGGACAATTTGTGTCTTTGCAACAAAATCAGAAATTGCTAGAAAAAAAACTCAGCAGGTCTGGCAGAATCTGTGGAGGGAAAGCAGAGTTAATGTTACGAGTCCAGTGACCCTTCTTCAGCACAGATGCTGACTTTTTCTAGGAACTTGTTTCTGTTTTTCAGCATCTTTTGGTTTTTAGTTTCTTTAAAATATTTCTCTGATCTGTAAAGATTCATAACTAACTGTCCAAAAATCCCAGTGACTCGGTGCCATGATTCCTGCTGCTGGTCTTTCTGTTCTATGGTCACAAAGAGGATGGTCATTGAAACTATAGTCCATTTCTCTCCTTCAATCAGACTGACAGAACGAACAATCAACAGTTGGTACCTATACTTTCCCCAACCAAAGTGAGCACTGTACCTTTAGGAGTTCTGCTGCATGTTTCATCTGCTCCCCACCAACTGAATCAGTCTGCTCATGGCAGGGCTGATTGGAAGGAAGCAAGCAAGTAGTACAGACTGTAGCCGATGATACAGGAGTGGGAAGCATCAGCAATTGCTGTCAGAAGTACCACACTGATCCCCGCGCCTGAAAATAGAATAAAGGACAGCATCTTACACAGAACTTTTAAGTCACAATAAATTCTTTTCCGTGGCTGCAGTAGATCTCATATTCCAAAGGCCTGCATCATTGCTTGGGAGGTATGTGTTTGGCAATATTTGGGGACTTGTGCCAAAATTGAGAGAATTATTCCCCAGACCATTCAAACAACAGCCTGACAATAGCAAATTATTCCATCATATCTTTCAGACAATGGACCAAACTCCTCCGCTATCATTTCTTCTTGTCTCTGGGTCTGCAGTCATCCACAGCTTGATTTCTTTTTATTTAATTTGGTGCAGCCATCGAGCTAGAATTCATTCTCTTAGAACGCTTACAGTTATATTAGCTTTTCATTACTAACATTCCAGAGGTACAACACCATGGCAGTAATGGTTAATTATACCTTTATTCTAGGAGTAGTTACTGAGCATGAGCTAAAGGAGAAATGTCATAGTGACATCAGGTCACATGGACTGAAAACTGTCTCTCGTTGACTACAGATTATATGTCCTCTCATATCCTCTTGTACATAGTTATATTCAACAAACCTTATCGTTGCTCATTCACATGAATGTAAACCTTACCTCGCTGTATGGTGGCAGCATCACATGCCTCATAGAACCCAAGAACACACACAGCTAGGTCAATTGTGATTGTATTGAATGATGAAACAGGATCAAAGGACCAAATGGCCTACTCCTTCTCCTAAGCTGCATGTCTCTATGTAACTGTTGTTGAAACATCAGCGTTATCAATTGCTTGTGGTCTACAATGAGCATGTATTGCCCACACAAGTTGTCTGTCAGGATGTCCTCTAGAAGATTCACCAGAGAACATCTAGGTATTTTAAAATGCCAGACCAGGACACAGCAATTGTCCAGGTAGGTGACCAGATATTTCTCATTCTCTCAAGGACGTAATGTCCAACTGCACCACCTGTGCTACTCTTAGATAGGGACAGAAAAAAACCTTTTCTGCTCTCTGCCTTTCCAGCTAAACCACGGGAAAACCTTGGCACTGATCTCTTTGAGTTGAAAGATTAGGTTTCCCTCATGCAGACCAACTACTATTCCCCATGGGATCAAGATCTAGAAGCTCAATCTAGAAGTTTTCCGTGCATGTAACCCCAGATCCCAAATCCAACAATGAGCCTCAAATTGATGATGGATTTTTCCAATGCTTTGCAATCTCGTCTGGATTCGACCACATCAAAAGCCAGCTGTGAAATATGGAAAAGGATAGTAACCATAAAAACCTCCTCAGAAAGACTGATTATTTTCATCCAGTTCTACCTAGTTCCTGGTCCACATCTCTACAAAGCAGCTTAGACCCATACTAGATAGGCAGAAGGTCGTGAAGCAAACCTACCTCCTTTTCCCAGCCTCTAATGCCTATAATCAATACTTAATTGAACATGAACATGTAAAACAGAAGGAGAATGCTAGAGGACAGACTAAGCTCTAATCTTCAACCAGTGACACAGGGCTCATAATCTGCTCACATTTGAGAAAGAATGCCAGTGTTTCTTCAGGACCAGCAACATTAGAGCACGGTGCAGGCACAGCTCTAACGGCTGAGGTCCTATCCTGTCTGCATAAATATGAAAGTGAGGAAACAGCCACACTTACATTTTGCTGAAGGTGAAGCTGATAGTGGAATGGTTGAAATGTTCTGATACATAGCAGGATATTGAACCAACAAAGCCCATCGCAGCTGAGACAAGACCTGCGAACTCTCAGAGAAGTGAATGCTTCGAAATGGACTGACGTAACGTCCATCGAAATTCTGTAAATGTTCCAGGTGAAAACACCTCTCAGGCTGTGCTTGTAAATCACAGAGACGATGGGGACAGGGAGGTGTAGAATTCTATAAGTAGTGTATATAGTCCTTTGGGACAAAGTCTAGGGGAGAGAGATAGAACAAGTGGTTAATTGTACCTTTATTGTAGGAATAACTACCAAGCATGTTCAGAGGAAGCTCTTACACAACATTAGGTCATGTGCAATTAGAACCTGCTTCTGTAATGCATCAGGTAAGATGTTCTCTCTTACCATCCTTTGTATATAGTTCAGTTCACAAACCTTGTTGCTGTTTTCTACAACTGTTTTGACCTTACTTTACGACAAATACCCCACAGGGAAAGTCGAGATTCCCACTTTCACTTTATACCAATGCAAAATATTTCTCTGAGTTCTTCAATTCCTTTCCATAATGTGTCAAACCATAAAATACAATTGAAACTAACACACTCTCAATAAATCAACAAGCCTTTCTGAAAAACCTAAGGTAAAACCAAAATAAATGCCAGTCTTTGGAAAGTGTACACTACATCAAACAAAAAACAGCACTTCAGTGAGGCTGAAGAAACTATAACAGATGTATTAATATGAATTGAAGAATATTCCTCATTTAATAAACTCTAACCTTGTAATATTAACACAGCCTTCCACGCTGCAACAGACCCAAGGCTGGCAAACTGTCCAAAGGAATTTTCCAAATACAAATTGACATCCCAATGAGTGCCAGCATGAGAGTGTAGGGTATGAGGAACACCACTGAAAAATAGGGGAAATGGAAACTGAAATAGATTGGATGTGTGTAGTGTCCAGGTTTATTCAAGCAGTTTTGCAGCAGATGTTAAACAATCCAACAGTTAATTTTGTATTAACACAGAAACTAATTGTTGTCATTAACTTAGCAGTGAGATTGCAGATTACAATTTTAATCAGTGTCTGAATACAAAGCAAAACAATGACAATGATCATTTAGGGCCTTAATTTGCATTGCATAGAAACTTAAAAAATAGGAACAGGAATAGGCCATTCAGCCCTTTGAGCCTGCTCCACCATTCAATATGCTGATCATCCTACTCAGTGCCCTGTTCCTGTTTTCTCCCCAAATCCTTTGATGCCCTAAGAACTATATCTAACACCTTCTTGAAACATTCAATGTCTTGGCCTCAACTACTTTCTGTGGCGGAGGATTCCACAGGCTGACGATTGTCTTAGTGAACAAATTTCTCTACATCTCAGTCCTAAATGGCCTACCTCATGTCTTTAGACTGTGGCCCCAAGCTCCAGACTCCTGGGTCATTGGAACAACCTTCCTGCATCCACCCAGTGTCACTGTTAGAATTTTATGAGTTTCTATGCAGTCCTCCCACATTCTTCCAAACTCCATTGAATACAGCCCTGACTGATTCAGTCTCTCTTCATACAGGTCCTCCACACCCCAAGCCCTGTCATGACATGGGTTGTTTTCAGTGCAACACACCCGTTTTCCCCTACTAATGGTCATTTAATCAGCTTTTCTTTCTCCCTGGCTTATCATTATCCATCCCGTTGTCTGCCTAACTGACTTCCCCCCCACCTCAGTCCTCCATCTCTACCTATCGCATATCCTTCACCCACACTCTCTCTCTCCACCCCCACCCTTTCATCATATATAGCACCTTTTACTAACTACCATCAATTAGTTCTGAAGAAGGTTCACTGGACTGAAATGTTAACTCTGCTTTCTCTCTCCACAGATGCTGTCAGACCTGCTGAATTTCTCCAGAAGTTTCTGCCCTTTTTTCAGATTTCCAGCATCCTTAGTTGTTTGTTTAATTTTGAATAAGCAATTTAGGAACTATCCTAACTACGCAAGGCCTGTTTATCAGAGCGCATTTTAAACATGACATGATGCAATAGAAATGGCACACACTTCCTATCAACAACCCGTATAAATACATTTTGATTCAGTAAATGTTGTGAAGAAAGTTTGTAAAGACCACTTTATTTTGGAATATAAACTGGGAAGATGCAAGTTTGGACACCGTTATGTTCTAGCAAATGAGCCAGGTGGTTTTGTTTGGCTTTGCATTGATAAGGTTAAAAGTGCAACTGTGCATGGTGCTTGATTCTTGGTTATTCAAAGTCATGTAACCTTAGGAAAAGCTGAAAACTTTAGATGCAAGTGTTTTATTTTCAAGCTTTGCTTTCAGATGCAATGTTTCCTGGGTAAATTCCTGTTACCCTTTTAACATCCATCAGCTTTAATGATGCTGTCTTTTTGGAAGACTCTTGAAATGTTCCCATTTGTTTACCATTGTGCTTCCAATAAATGGTTTCACACATCCCGTCTTATGGCAGTGAAAATGTACTGGTTTCATTACACTGCTTCTATTTCCCATATTAACTTTTTAAGATTAGCCAAACAGCTTCAGTTTTCTCCCTAAAGCTAATCTGTTACTCCAGCTACCGGACAGTTCCCACATGACCACTTACTGATACTCAGCTGTCTTTGAGAATTATTGTGTGCATCTTCCAGAGCTGTTGTCTTTTTGACTTTACACTCTTGACGGTCATCTGGTTAAACTTAATTGTTACAAAACGCCACTCCCGCATTCTTCCACACTGTGATTTCCCCCATGCTCTCTAAGGTTTGTTTTAACTTCAGTGAACAAAACCAATGATCCCATAATTTTTTTTTGTCCCTTGTGAGTTTAATAAATGTCTAACTGGATTTTACCTTTACTCCCCTGAACCTTAGGCAGTAAGCTTCAAGAACAAAATCATAGAGTTAACTATCACAGGTTTGAGTTAATTATCGAAGGTTTTAACAGCCTCAGAATCTGAGGATTGTGCAACTGAATGATGAAAACAAACATCAAATGCTTTGCCAGACAGGGCACACAGAGCACTCAAGTCTGTGAGTCCTTTGGCCACTTCAAATATTTAGCAGCTTTTTCACAGGAGAGAAAGCTATTCTCTACTGCTTCTTCCATTATTTTAAGAACAAAAGCAATATTTTGGTTAAATCTGTGACATGGGATTTACCTCCTCATCCAATCTACTAAACTGACTTGTTTTCTTTCATCAGCTTATGCTTCCTAATTTCTTTCTCTCATTGGAGATCAAGTTCAAACATTTTCCTTTCTCTTTCTATCTCAAGCTGCTTCCTCTGCAATAGAATTCTATCCATTTCAAGCTGCTTCAAACTTGCGTTAACCTAATTTTTTACAATCCCAGATGTTGTGTTAATTCCACAACCATATTTGCTTTCTTAGTCCCTGCCTTTTAATTCAAACTTCAACCTTCCTACTAAGCTGGTAAATATTTGCAAGATCACTCAGGGATAGACCCATCCTCTCCTGAAAAGTCATAGCAATCGATAAAGCTATCCTAGCTTTTCAATACAAACCACAAAATTCCCTGTAAAAACCTTAACTAGCCTCAGAATGTTCCAGCACTTGTATTATCTGATCTTAGACCAGACAACCAAATTTAACATTATGATTCGGACAAGATCACCAAATGATGTTATGAGCTAGTTAAAGTCCACTAACCTTCATAGTAGACAAAACGTGAGATCCAGAGAGCTAACTAAGAGAATAAAGCCACAAGGTTTCATCTTTTTGAGCAAGCAACAATACTTTACAAGTTAGAAGAATTATACTATTTACAACACATGTAGAACTTATTTCGAACACCCAGAATTAACATATGATAAACATGGGTAGTACTCTATGATTGAACACCCCACATCATTTGTCAAATAGCTAATGTGATCAGGACAAACAGTATGGCTTTCTCAGCAACTCCCTCAGATGTTAATGAAATGATGGGTTGTCAAACCTCATTTAACTTCACAATTTCATGACTACAAACCTTCACTTTTCATGGTCTAATCTTAAAATTGCTTTTCAGAAGGCATTTGTCATAAGGTACCTCAGCATCTATTCCTGTTTCACCAACTGCCTTGCTACCATAGAGTCAGCAATACCTACAGCACAGAGAAAGGTCCTCCAGCTCATTGTATCTGCGTTGGTCAAAAGCAAACACCTAACTATTCAAATCCCATTTTCCACTACTTGGCCCATAGCCTTATATGCTTTGACATCACAAATTCATGTCTAAATACTTCTTAAATGTTATGGTGGTTTCTGCCTCTACCACCCTCGCAAGCAGTGAATTCCTGATTCCCATTATCCTCTGGGTGAAAAAGGTTTTCCTTACACCTCATCTAAAACTCCTGCCCTTTACCTTAAATCTCATGTCCCCTGGTCAATGATCCCTCCATCAAGGGGAAACATTTCTTCCTGTCTACCACTTGACTCTGAAACTGCACCCCAAAACTTACTCTCTGCAACAGCCCCAGCTTTTCACTCACATTTAGTTTCATCAAGTTGGCTATGTTCTGGGATTGCTGAGTTCTAATCTTACTCAGTTGTACTGAGCAAATACTGTTTGTGTGCCTTTCAAGCCACACTGCCACAGCAGCACTAAAGTGTGAATGTTTGGAGGCTACTTCAAGTGTTCACCTCTCAACACACACAGTCAGAGACCTTCTCATTTTTTTTCAGTTCTGCAGGACTTGTTCAACACCCTGAAACTAAATTGTGACTGCTTACTAACTCTTACCATTGGTTTTGTTTCTCCTGGGATCATTCTTACTGTGGGTCCATCTAATTACAACTCTAGTACTTTGCAATCTGTGCATATGACATTCTCGGAGAATGTTGGAAATGTAATCGATCAAAAAATCAAAAACAATTCAACAACTCAATATTGTCCAGGCTGGAGTGTTTCAGTTATGAAGAGAGACTAGATAAGCTGGTGTTGTCTTCCTTAGAGCAGAGAATGCTATGAGGGGACCTGACTGAAGTCTGCAAAATTACAAGGGACATGGATAGAGTGGTAAACAGAAATGATTTCCCTTTGTGCAGGAGTCTATAAACATAACCAAGGGGGCAAAAACTTAAGGTAAAGAGCATTTGGTTAGAATGAACTCAAGGGAACAAAAAATCGCCAAGAGAGCAGTGGGTGCCTCTAACCCATTTCTTGCATGGGTGGTAGAGGCAGAACGATCACAACGTTTAAGAGGTATTTAGATTAACACTTGAAATGTAATAGCATGCAACGCATTGGCCAAGTGCTGATAAATGTGATTACAGTCAACAAATGTTTGTTGACTGCCATTGATACACAATGAGCAAAAGGACCTCGGTTAGTGCTGTCATACTGTATGACACAGTGAGTTGAAAGTTTTGGTAATCAATTTTTAAACTCGTATGTTGAAAATGTTCACTGCTGGTTCAGTTACACATACAAAAAAAATGATACTTGGTTCATTGAATTTAATATTCTTTATAAATCAATGAAATGTGCCCTTTATTTCTGCCTTGCCTCTGCAGGTTACATTTCACGACAGGACCTCCTCCATTTCTGTAAGCCAGGTAAGGGCATCTGTAGACATTGCCCAGACCCACAGCGTAACCGATCACTGACAGCAAGTAATCAGTTTTCGAGGACCATCTCCCTCGCTCCATATTCTCATCACTTCCACCCACTTGTTCATTGGTGGCAGCCTGGAGGAATAAGTGGAAATGGCTGATTCAGAAATTAGGTTTTCTCAAACTAAAACTTAAGCAATAAGTTGAGCAATTCTTAACCCACTGCAGAAATGCAATGATGTTCTCAATTTATTGGTAATCTGAACCCCGCATAGAGGGAGACTTTAAAAATTCACAACAGTCAAAATTCCCAAGCGATCAGCACCTCTCAGGATTATGTGAGTTTAAATTCATGTTTTAATAAAATACTCACCATATCCACTGGACAGGGCTGGTCACTCTGTAAGAATTCAGATAAAGACATTCTCCTCTGCTCCATCTTTTGATAATGATGAATGATTCTTCCAGCTCTTTGCTTTGATTTTTGCAATGTCCTAGGAACATGGATAAAAGTTCCTCATTTCTTCACCATGTAATGATCTCTCCAGAATCAAAAACTGATCCTTACTCTGCTTAAAAGGTGTGTAGCTCTGTTTGAGCAGGTTTGGCTGATGTCCACATTCACTGAGTATCTCTGATATTCATTAGCCTACCTCCAGATAGAGCATTTCAATTGTGAGTGATTTGCATCTTTTTCAGAGAACTCAGTTTCAGAAGTAGTAGGAAATGCAGATGCTGGAGAATTTCTGAAGAAGGGTCTAGGCCCGAAACGTCAGCCTTTGGGCTCCTCTGATGCTGCTTTGCCTGCTGCGTTCATCCAGTTCTGTACCTTGTTATCTCAGTTTCAGTTGCATCACAAGGTCATTAGCAGGTCCTTGCAGTAAGAAGGACGCTGAGACTGTCTGCATCAGTTACAGTGAGACCATTTGCAAATGTATTGCAAAAGTCAATATGAATTTGAAAACCTGACATTGGGGAATTGATATTTCAGGCACACTACACATCAGATGGAGTGCAATTGATTCATTATTATTCGCTCAGTTTGTTAGCACCAGTACCTGAGCCTGAATACGTTGCTATCTTAGATAACAAGGTGTAGAGCTGGATGAACACAGCAGGCCAAGCAGCGTCAGAGGAGCAGGAAGGCTGACGTTTCCGGCCCAGACCCTTCTTTAGAAATAGGGGAGGGGAAGGGGGTTCTGAAATAAATAGGGAGAGAGGGGGAGGCAGATAGAAGATGGATAGAGGAAAAGATAGATGGAGAGGAGACAGACAGGTCAAAGAGACAGGGATGGAGCCAGTAAAGATGAGTGTAGGTGAGGAGTTAGGGAGGAGATAGGTCAGTCCAGGGAGGATGGACAAGTCAAGGGGGCGGGATGAGGTTGGTCAGTGGGAGATGGGATTGGGGCTTGAGGTGGGAGGAGGGGATAGGTGGGAGGAAGGACAGGTTAAGGAGGCGGGGACAAGCTGGACTGGTTTTGGGATGCGGTAGCGGGAGGGGAGATTTTGAAGCTTGTGAAATCCATATTGATACCATTGGGCTACAGGGTTCCCAAGCAGAATATGAGGTGCTGTTCCTGCAACCTTCCGGTGCCATCGTTATGGCACTGCAGGAGGCCCAGGATGGACATGTCATCTGAGGAATGGGAGGGGGAGTTGAAATGGTTCGCAACTGGGAGGTGCAGTTGTTTAGTACGAACCGAGTGTAGGTGTTCTGCAAAGCGGTCCCCAAGCCTCCGCTTGGTTTCTCCAATGTAGAGGAGGACACAATGGGAACAGTGGATACAGTATATCACATTAGCAGAAGTGCTAACATCTGCTGGATGTGGAAAGTCTAACATCTGCTTGATGTGGAAAGTCTCACCCCCATCCCAGGCCCCAAGAAGGATCCAACGCATCATCCTCCAAAACTTTCACCATCTGCAATCTGACCCCACCACCAAAGACATTTTTCCCTCCCCACCCTTATCTGCTTTCCAGAGGGACCACTTTCTCCAGGAGTCCCTTGTCCACTCCACGCTCCCCTCCAGCCCCACCACACCTGGCACTTTACCCTGCAACCACAGGAAGTGCGACACCTGCCCCAACACCTCCCCCCTCACCCCCATCCCAGGCCCCAAGAAGACATTCCACATCAAGCAGATGTTCACCTGCACATCTGCTAATGTGGTATACTGTATCCGCTGTTCCCATTGTGGCCTCCTCTACATCGGGGAAACCAAGCGGAGGCTTCGGGACCGCTTTGCAGAACACGTACGCTCGGTTCGCACTAAACAACTGCACCTCCCAGTCACGAACCATTTCAAGTCCCCCCCCCCATTCCTCAGATGACATGTCCATTTTGGGCCTCCTGCAGTGTCATAATGATGCCAGCCGAAGGTTGCAGGAACAGCACCTCATATTCCGCTTGGGAAGCCTGCAACCCAATGGTATCAATATGGACTTCACAAGCTTCAAAATCTCCCCTCCCCCTACCGCATCCCAAAACCAGCCCAGCTTGTCCCCGCCTCCCTATACTATCCTTCCTCCCACCTATAACCCCATCTCCTACCTACTGACCTCATCCCGCCCCCTTGACCTGTCCATCCTCCCTGGACTGACCTATCTCCTCCCTAACTCCCCACCTACACTCACCTTTACTGGCTCCATCCCCACCTCTTTGACCTGTCTGTCTCCTCTCCACCTATCTTCTCCTCTATCCATCTTCTATCCGCCTCCCCCTCTCTCCCTACTTATTTCAGAATCCCCTTCTCCTTCCCCATTTCTGAAGAAGGGTCTAGACCCGAAACATCAGCCTTCCTGCTCCTCTGATGCTGCTTGGCCTGCTGTGTTCATCCAGCTGTACACCTTGTTATCTCTGACTATTTAATGAGATTGCTTAGGTGCTTCATCATTTCATCGCTTCTTGATGAGACAGAGCAGGATTGTAATCTTTAATGATAATTGCTTAGCAGAACAGAGCTCAAACATGATTAAAAGCAAGCACAAATTTAAAGTATTTTCCACTTTCATTCAACAGGATTGGAACACATAACTAAACCTGAAAAATGGAACACCAATGTGAGTGTGAGACAGGGATTCTGGTTATTTGGACCAGAAATGGTCGGAGAGACTGCGGGGCCTGTTCACTATCAAACTTAATCTACTGCTGAAAGCTAGCACTCAAGTTCCTGAGCAGTGCCCAATCTATTTCAGATTGCCCTGGAAAAGAAAGGTGTCTCAAAGATTTAAGCAACAGATGAAGCTCGTTGTCTCAGGCCAGTACTCCTCAGGAAATACATGTGTGATGTTTACTGGTAATGGGATGCTGCCATCGAGAGAAACAAACATCCTGTCCACTGCACAAATAATGTGTTATATGAGTTTCAGTGCTGTTGTGATGCCAGGATATGTAAGCTATTTGTCCCAACAACCGGCAGACCATATCAAACAGTACCTCCATTCAGCAGCGCACAATGGGCGGTATGAGTTCCATGCTTAACCAGCTTGGCCTTACAAACGTCTGAACACTGAGTCCAACCTTAGGTTTGATTCTGATTATATCCAGCATTTAGTGAGTAATCCTAACTGCTTGAGAATTACACTGGAAACCACTTTCTGATTATCAGTTGGGCTCATGGTGTAATGTTAGAACATATTAATATGTTCAAGAGCCTGTGCTCTGTGATTTGCTAGGGGATTTTAATCAAGGCTGGGTAGGAGAGTGAGCTATGAGGAAGGTGCAAAGATGCTTCGGTGGGATTTGGACGAATTGAGTTGAGTGAGCGAATACACGGCAGGTGTAGTATAATGTGGATAAATGTGAGATTGGGAGCAAAAAGATGAAGGTGTATTATTATCTGAAATTGAGAGGGTGAATGTGCGGAGAGGCCTGGGTGTCCTCCTACACCAGACACTGAAAGTGAGTGTGCAGGTTCAACAGGTGGTGAAGAAGGCAAGTGGTACATTAACCTTCATTGTAAGATGATTCGAGTACAGGAGCAAGGAAGTCTTGCTGCAATTGTACACGTCCTTAGTGAGACCACACATGGAATATTGTGCGCAGTTTTGGTCTCCTTATCTGAAAATGGATATTCTTGCTAATGTGGGAATGCAGCAAAGGTTCAGCAGACTGATTCTTGGGATGGCAGGACTGACAGATGAGGAGAGGTTGAATCAGTTTAGGACCTTCTTCAATGAAGTTCAGAAGAATAAGGGGTTTCTCGTCAAGACCAATAAAATTATAACAGGACTAGACAGGTTAGATACAGGAAGGATGTTCCTGATAACTGGGGAGTTTCAGAATCAGGGGTAACTGCTTCAGAATACAACAGAGACCATTTAGGACTAAGATGCAGAACAATACTTCATCCACAGAGAATTAGTGTAATGAATTCACTAGTACTGAAAGCAGTTGAGGCCAAACCACTGTATAATTGCAGGAAGGCATTGGATATAGCGCTTAGGACTAAAGGGATAAAAGGGTATGGGGAGAAAGCAGAAACCGAGTGCTGAGTTGAATCATCGGCCATGATCGTATTGAATGGTGGAGCAGGCTCGAAGGGCTAAATGGCTGACACCTGTTCCTATTTTCTATGTTTGTATTTTAATTGATAGACACTGACTTCCTCTCATGTCCTTCCGGTTGAAGCACATGCAGTGTCTATCAATTAAAATCAAGTTAAGTAAGGTAAAGTGAAGTTAAAAAAGTGAGTTAAAGTTGAAGTTATGTTAGATGAAATTAGTTGGAAATGTTACAATGAATGTACGTTTTATATTTAGAGTGAATTGGATACACCTCCAGAGGCCTCAACTTGCTTGGAAAAGAAACTTGTGGTAGAGCCAGCAGCCAGCACAAGATTAATGGTGGAACCCCTCAGCTCCGCCAGTCACGAGAAACACTTCTTGCCATCAGAGGCAGATGTGCTTAATAATGAATGGCAGTTAGCAAACAGGAAGGAGTGGCTGTGAATCGAGAACGATCATTAAACTTCAGCAGGATGGAACACCAGACAATCTCAACATGATGAAGTGATCAGGAAGGTTGATGAGGGCAGGGCGACAGGCGTAGTCTCTATGGATTTCAGTAAGACCTTTACGGCTGCTCTGGAAGGTTAGATCGCAATGGATTCCAGACAGAGCTGGCATATTGGACATGCAATAGGCTTGATGGTAGGAAGTAGAGAGTAATAGTGGAAGGATGCTTGTCGGACTGGAGGCCTGTGACTAGTGGTGTGCCTCAGTGATCGGTGCTGGGCCCATTGCTGTTTGTTATCTATATCAATGGTTTGGATGAGAATGTGCGAGGCATGATGATTAAGTTTGCAGATGACACTAAATTAGGCGGTATCGTAGACAATGAGGAAGATTATCAGAAATTGCAGCAGGATCTTAATCAGCAGGGGAAGTGGGCTGAGAAATGACAAATGGAATTTAATACAGATAAGTGTGAGGTGTTGCATTTTGAAAGAGAAATCAAGTTTGAAGTTTCATGTTGAATGATAGGGCCTGAAGGAGTGTAATGGAACAGAAGGACCTTGGAGTCCAGGTGCACGGTTCTCTGAAAGTTGGAGTCACAGTTCGAAAGGGCAGTGAAGGCGGCTTTTGGCACACTGACCTTCAACAGTCAAGGCATCGAGCATAGAAGTTAGGAAGTTATGTTGCAGTTGTACAAGGCATTGGAGAGGCTGCATTTAGAGTATTGTGTTCAGTTTTGGTCATCTTGCTATTAAACTGGATGTTATTAAACTGGAAAGCGTGCAGAAGAAATTTACAAGGATGTTGCCAGGACTCAAGGGATTGAGTCTTAGGAAGAGATTGGATAAACTAGGACTTTTTTCTTTAGAGCGTAGGAGACTGAGGGGGATTTTATAGATGTGTCTAAGATCATGAGAGGTATGGATAGGGTGAATGCACTCAGTCTTTTTCCCAGGGTTGGGGAATTGAGGCCTACAGGGCATCAGGTTAAGGTAAGAGGGGAAAAAATACATGGGAACCTGAGGGGAAACGTTTTTACACAGAGGGTGGTATGCATATGGAATCAGCTACCATTGGAAGTGGTTGGGGTGGGTACATTAACATTTAAAAGGCATTTGGATGAATACTTGGCTACAAAAGGTTTAGAAGTATATGGGCCCAAGTGCAGGGAAATGGGGTTAGTGTGGATGAACATTTTGTTCGGCATGGACCAGTTTGGGCTGAAGGGTCTGTCTCCGTGCTGTAGGACTCTACGACTCAATGAAATAAAGAAGAGTTTGTTCAAATAAGTTTTGAGTCAGTTCCCTGCCTTTTCTCTGTCACACAAGGGAAGAATACCTGGGTAAAATGTTGAAGTACTCCTTTTGGGCATTGACACAGTAAATCTGACCCATGAGCTAATTGTGC
Organism: Ginglymostoma cirratum; assembly: GCA_024137785.1. NCBI lineage: Eukaryota > Metazoa > Chordata > Chondrichthyes > Orectolobiformes > Ginglymostomatidae > Ginglymostoma > Ginglymostoma cirratum. Next base: position 5,388,789 of record JAHRHZ010000267.1, on the reverse strand, counting down.
TGTGGGGTCCCTCCCCATTGAACGAAATTCCAAAAAAAACTCTTCCAAGCCTTGCAGCTCCACACTATGTTGTCTCTGACTCCAGAATCTGTAGTTCTTGCTATCTTCCAAGCCTTGCTTGTTCCCTCTATGATCTGTTTGGTGTACAATGTGGGAGGGATTTCTTCACCACTATTCTGGAAATTCAAAGGGACCATTTACCTTGGCTAGTAAGGTCATCTGTGAATGATTTCTTCATCTGGCAGCCTTCACTGAGGAGGTCAGAATCCTCACAGTCACAGCATCCATCTGTCAATCCAGCATTAATGTGGATTGTTCAAATAATTCCAAGCATGTGGTCCCACATAATTCAGACAACCAGCTTGTGTTACATTTTTCATTTGGTGAGAGTGCCATTTAAAAAAGGAAAACAATAGAGGAGCAATTTCGTGAGGGAAGCATAACTCACTGTTTAGACAGCTAGCAAGTGATGAACACCAACAGTGAGCAGTTCGGACTCCCTTATGGCTAATTGACCCTACCTTCGCACACTGCCCCATTGTAAGATCACAACATTAGCCTGGGCTCGGTGACCCTCAAAGAATCAAGAATGCTACTTGGAGATGAAGAAGGAATGGGAGGGAGTTACGAGACAAAAGGATTTACTTGTCAGTTACATCGCGGGAATTAAGAAAATGAAGATGTGGCTGGGCTGGTAACAATAGAGAGAAATGACATTGTTACCATCAAAATTGTAACCTTTAACTGCAATGTGGGAAACCAACTTGTGCAACTACCCAGAAGAGAGGTGGGTTGCCCATTAAAGCACTTTAATCGCACATTTGGCAGTAGTATTTACACATGCTTTCAAACTCTGCATCAGTGCAATGGGTTTCTCTGAATTCTTCAATGTTCCCAGTTAGAGCAGGGTGACATCAAGGGGTAAAATCAAACTTGAGGAAATATCATTCTTTTCACATTACTTTTGCTGAGAGATTATTTTCTACACTTTGGGGATGGCGTTGCAGCTATCTTCCAGTAAGAACCAATATACCCATCACCAGCACAGCTTACTGTTCATGCGCATATTGAACAGGTCAGATGGCAGAGAGGCCAGCAATGAAGAGGGGACCTGTGCAGTAAGACAGGATTACCTGAGGGATACAGCTCACTGGATCATTTTGCACAATACAAGCAGAGACGGAGGCATGACTAAACAGCAACATCTCAGCTGATGGCAGATAGCGCATGTCCATGCCAATCATCAAGCACCTACCTCCTTTAATCACACTTCCCAGCAACTGGTCTACAACCTTGAATGCTTTAACTACAGCATTCAATGAACAGTTTTCCAAGTGTTCATTTATATCCTTCTTAAATATTCTGATGGTTCCCATCTCTCGTACCTATCAGACATCTTCCAACATTACATTTCATCTGCCAAGTTTTGCCCTCTCACTTAACCTGTATATCTCTGTCTGCAGACTCTTTGTGCCCTCAGCACTTTCCTCCCCATTTATTTGTGTCATCTGCAAATTTGGCTAAAATACATCCACATTCCTCAACAAAGTCATACACGGTAAATGATTGTGGCCCCAGCACTACTCCCCATGATACAGATTGCCTTCCTGAAAATGCCTCTTTATCCCAACTTTCTGACTTCTATTAGTTATGAATCATTCATCTGTGCTAAATATTACATCCAAATGTGGTTGTCTTTCAATTACTCTCTGGAAAAATAGGAATCGACAGTCAATGCTGGCCTAACCAGTGATGCGCACATCCCGTGAATAAATATTTTAAAATATACACTTTTTTCTCTTATATAAACTGTAAAGTAGCTTGAGAAGAGATAAGAAGATAGCCAAAAGAGTGTAAATTGATATTATTTATTACTACAGAGCAAGATCTTAACAACATCTTCTCTCAACCATTCATAGGTATAGTTTTGTACAATGATATTGTCATACTCTTCATTTAACTCCTTCATGGTGCAGAGATTGTGCAGGTTACGTCTTCACTGTTCTTGGCTGCTAACCTTTCAGCTTTGGAGCTGATAAGGGCCTCAGCAATGTTTGTTTTAGCTTCTCCTATGCAGGGGCATTCTGAGCCCTTAGAAGTCAAGGCAGGTCATGCTTTACTGAGGTACGATGAAGCAAGACGGGAAGGAGGAAGATTTAGAAATATTTTAAGCTGAGTTACTATCTCCACATCTTGCTTTGCTACTTCCGCCATGCCACAGCTCCATGTGGAGCTCTCCTGCAAATCAGGGCAGCATAATAAGGCTGAGATATTGGTTCTCCTATTGATTTTGGCAAGGATTTGAGCATCAAGGGGTAACACAAATGGAGCCAAGTGATGAATACATTCAGTTCATGGTCTCATTCAATAGATAAGCTCTCTCTGGCAAAAGACATAATTGCAATGCCTTACACCTCTGCCATCTTCTCTGCAATTGTAATTAGTTTTCTTGGATAGCTGTCAGTGCATATTCTATACTGGTGTTCAGTTACTCTCCTTATTGTTGACCACAAGCATTTGCAGTTGAGTGAAGCTTCAAATGGGCTGCGTAGTTCAACAGAGTCTCTCCAGAGCTGCCCCTGCCCCTATCAGCTGACTGTTCGTCATTTCTGGTGTGTTAGGTATGAACCTGACTATCTGTCGACACCCTCTAGGCATAGTCACAGGGTGAAATTTTCCAGAGGCCTCAGGAACATGGGCTCTGGCAAGATGTGTGGCAGAATCAGGTTTCTCGTGAGGCAACCAGAGCAACTTGATGCATGTTTTCTGACATTTTCAGAGTTGGCAGTTGAGGTGGATTGTTGCTTGTTAAACATGTAATTAATACCATAGCTCACCTCATGAATGTTCAGCTTGCTGTCTTAACAAACACACCAAACGATCAGATGCGGAAGTTGTACCTGGTGACTTCAGATCACATTGGCAATGAGGAGCCTCCATGCCATCTCAAGGCACGATTGATCAGCAACAGCATGTGGCGTGCAGAGAACCAGGATGGGTATCATTAAGGTATAACATTGGAGCTTAGGGAGCAGGGAGGAGACTTGAAGGTGAAGTTCAATATGATGGATCTCCACAAGGGGATGCTGGGATGAGTGGAAATATGTTATGATACAGAAAGGTAAAAGGGGACATGGATACTCTGGTGGTTAAGGTTAAATTTAGAGTTAGGTTTATGAGTACCTGGTTAGACAGCAGTCTGTGCTAATGGTGTTCTCCTGGAGCTGCAGCCTCTGCCCATCGCTTGCTGTTCTCTAGATGCAAAGTGCTACTAGAAAATGACTGGGCTGGGTAGAATCAATGTCGTTTTCTTGGCAAAAACACAGGATCCACATCTGCGGGACATTTGGGCATTGAAGATCAAAATACACGGAGCAGAAGTTTGCAAACTCCAGCTACATTTCTTTATACATATGCAATGCATGTAGAATGTACATGCCTAGGCATTGCCCGCTGCTCAAAGATGGATTCTACCATGCTGTTGATGCTAAATAATCTAACATTGTAAAATTTAGTGACACAGAAGTTAATGGCAATAACTTAAAAAAGAGGTGAATGCTGACCGTAAGTGTCCTGGAATTTACGGTACTTCTAAAGGTTGGCAGAGGACAAGGGGAACACCTCTGTGTTATATTCCATGTAAGTATGATGATGGATTCTTGTGAATGCAATATTAAGTTTCATGGTTGATGTGAAGGGGGTGGAAGGGATTGGAATGCAGCAGGCACTCCTTTTTTGATGTAATGTGTTGATCATTCAGCTAGCATGGCACCTTCACCAAGTTGGTGCCAATGCTGCCATCAAGAGCAAATGATGCTGTTCTGCTGTTTATGCCAGTTTGGGGTGATGTCCAGTATGTGCCAGACAATCCTGGCATGCTGTACTCTGCACAATTAGAGCAGGCGACAAGGTGATGGGATCAGGTGCTATAAGTCAGAAAGGACTTGACTGATGCCCAGCTCCAGCTGGGTGCAGCAGACCCTCACTCAGTGCAGAATAATTGCTGGTCAAGATGTCGGCATTTGATTGGCATTGTAGATGTGAACTGCAGTCTATTTCTCGGTCATCCCATTTTGCCAGATGTTAATAAAAGCTCATGTTTGGAACTGTCTGATTGCTTTCCTGTGTGTTGTTCTCCTCCTGGTCAATGACAAGATGCGAGTGACCACTGGGGAAAGAGCAGCAGTGACTCAGAGAGGGGAGGTTCAGATGAGATGTAGCTAGGCACAGGTAAACTGTGTAATCTGGTGGTTCAACAGCCACTAGGATGAGAGAGTGGGGTTGTATGTACGAAGGATTAAATCTCCATTTAAGAAATATTCATATATTTATTTGTGTTGCTATAGCCTCCAGGGCTATAGGTCAAAAGCTGGAAAGTAGGACTAGTATAGTCAGACCTTCAACCAGCACAGACATAAAGGTCAAAAGAGTGCCTCTGTGCCATAAACCTCTATGAATCCATGAGTCTATAATGATAACAGACTCATTTTTCTTTGTTTTAAAGGAAGGATATCTTTTATTTATATTTCTTTTAGTCCTGATACCTGCATTATAGCTGATAACTATATTACTTTTCAACCAAGTAACGTTCAGCATAGTAGTTTAATAAACTAACCTTCATTTTGTTTAAAGCTTTCCTGTTAACTATTTTTAAATTGGAGCACTCAAGAAACACTAAAAAGCGTGGCCTCCAGGATTGATATATTGATATATAATGAAAGAAGAAGGTGGGGCTTGAGGTGGGAGGAGGGGATAGGTGAGAGGAAGGATAGGTTAGGGAGGCGAGGATGAGCTGGGCTGGTTTTGGGAAGCGGTTGGGGGAGGGGAGATTTTGAAGCTTGCGAAATCCACATTGATACCATTGGGCAGGGTTCCCAGGCTGAATATGATTTGCTGTTCCTGCAGCCTTCGGGTGGCATCATTGTGGCATTGCAGGAGGCCCAGGATGGACATGTCGTCTGAGGAATGGGAGGGGGAGTTGAAATGGTTCGCGACTGCCTCCCTAACCTGTCCTTCCTCTCACCTATCCCCTCCTCCCACCTCAAGCCCATCTCCTATCTACTAACCTCATCCCGCCCCCTTGACATGTCCGTCCTCCCTGGACTGACCTTTCTCCTCCATGGTCCCCACCTACACTCACCTTTACTGGCTCCATCCCCGCCTCTTCGTCTTGTCTGCCTCCTCTCCACCTATCCTCTCCTCTATCCATCTTCTATCCACCTCCCCTTCTCTCCCTATTTATTTCAGAACCCTCTTCCCCTCCCCTATTTCTGAAGAAGGGTCGAGGCCTGAAACGTCAAGCTTTCCTGCTCCTATGATGCTGCTTGGCCTGCTGTGTTCATCCAGCTCCACACCTTGTTATCTCGGATTCTCCAGCATCTGCGGTACCTGTTATCTCTGACATGGAGCCCCAGCTCACTTTGCCTTTTGCACCTTCCTCAATAGCACCTCCAGAGAGACCATCCGAAGACCAGAACCAGCCTTACGTGGAAAGAGAAGACCGAATCAACGATTGCAAATCCTGAAACATCAGCCAACCCTCAAAGACTGAGGAACAGACTGGCCCAGCCTTAATGAATGGGTATTACCACCCCTTTCAGACAAACAATTCAAGTGCAGCGGTAAGCACCTGTGAACAAGATATTATGAATCCTTGGAAGTGCTTGTTAGCAGTAGATAGCTTGTGTTGATTTGAGAATGTGTAGTTAGAAATATAAGATTGTTTACTAAAGAGTCCTGTGAAGAAATTATGGAGTTGACTTAAAGTAGAATAATAGTCTGATAAATATTGCTTTACCTTGATAAAATGTTCAATAAAGGTTTTTTTTTGTTCATTCACAGGATGTAGTTGTCACTGGCCTGACTAGTATTTATTGCCTATCCTAATTGCTCAGAGGGCAGTTGAGAATCAACCACATTGCTGTGGGGCTGGAGTCACATGTAGATCCAACCAGGTAAAAATGACAGTTTCCTTCCCTAAAGGGCATTCATGAACCAGTAGGGTTTTTAAAACTATCGGCAATGATTTCTCTGTCGTCAATAGACTCTTGGTTAGGGTACATTTAGAAATCGTTTCACTTTAAAACAACGGAAGCAAAACAAGTCACACAGATTTGCACATCAAAGACCACTCTGTAGACATGCCTACTGCAGTGATTACAAGAAGCATAAAATATTCAAGAGGAAGAGATTAAGCGGCAAAGGACAATAGAGAATTAAGAATGTGAGGGAACGCACAGTTAGACATCGATGGTGCAAGTGCCTGGGATGTTATAATGAGGTGATGGAGTAGGCTGCAGAAAGCAAAGTGAGGAAGTAACAATAATATTAACAGCAAGAGGTAGGTGAATGTGCAACTGTGCTCACTTTTCCTGACCTTGTGAGGTTATTAACTTTCCTGTGCTGCATTCAGGAGTCTTGCTGTGATTCTTCTGCTGCTGACCTCCTGAGCAAAATCTGCTGCTTTCAGCTCTACAGGAGGATTTCTTCTCTTGTTGCTGTGAAACAACCCTCCAGCTTCTCCCAGCCCCCAAACATCGCATCAAGGGAATGGATCCTTCGAAAGTCTCAAATCCACTCTAGAATTTCCTGCTCTTTCCTTCACAACTTCAACTCCTTCAATTTGCCCCTTTTGATTGGCCCTTTAAAAACCGCGGTTGTGATTGTCTCCTGCAGGCCTATATCATGCACTTTATTGCAAATTGGATGCTATAATCACAAGTAAAATTGTAACCAAGTGCCTGCGTCATTGATGACATCCTGACAACACTTAGGTGCTAAGATAACACAGTGTGAGCTGGAGGAACACAGCAGGCCAGACAGCATCAGAGGAGCAGGAAAGCTGACATTTCGGGTCGGGACCCTTCTTCAGAAAATATTCCGAAATACTTAGGTGCTTCCTGGTTAGTATTAGGCTCCAAATTTATCAACCCATTAATACCAGGGATAATCCACAGCAATGCCATTTCAAATTTAGAATATTTGAATGGTCTGACTGGGTACATAGACTACATTTTGATGCACGGTCGTAAAGACTTCTTTTCTAATTACTTGTCAGAGCAACTTCCAATTACTGGTCACAATGGCGCCTGCAGGAAGAATGATGTATATTTTGCCTGGGACCCACTGCCCAGAAAGTTAGCATCAAGCCAGGCCCTCGGACACCACGGTCCAATTTTGCATTGTTGGAGTAATTAATTGACTGCACCTATGCCATCAGCGCTCTGAGGCAGAGTGCCTTGCCTCCGTGAGGTGTCGATCACCTGATCAGAAACAATGGCCAGTTCTGGGAGCTAGTTGTGCTAGGATTTTCCTTGGGTGGACTTCCTGCCACCAAGCCTTCCTTTAATACAATGAGTCCCTTTGGGGCTGTATTATGTCCTGAAAGATTAACCACTAACTTGCAGTGAAAACATAGGAACAGGAGTAGCCTTTTCAGTCCCTTGAGCCTGTTCTGTCATTCAATGAGGCCATGGTTGATCTGTGGCCTAACTCCTTATACCCGCACTTGGCAAGTGTCCGTCAATAGCTTTGCCCAGTAAAAATGTATCTGTCTCAGATTTAAAATCTCAATAACACCATCAGCTACAAGGCATTAGCCAGAAATTTGATGGAATTCTTCCCATTTAATTGAATGGGTGCAGCTCCAATAACACTCAAGAAGCTTGACACCATCCAGGACAAAGCAGCCCTCTTGATTGGTACCACATCCATTACCTTCAACAGTTGCGCCCTCCAGCACTGAAGCACAATGGCATCAAGCGTGTACCATCTACAATATGCATTGTAGCAACTCACTTAGAACTATGGAAAGCACTTCCCTACCCACAACAACTACCATCCAGATGGACAAGAGCAGCAGATACTTTGGAACATCTATACGCTTCCTTGCTGACTTGGAAATACGACGCTGCTCTTTTATTGTCACTGGGTCGAAATCCTGAAACACCTTCCACGGCAGCATTGTGGGCATTCCTACACTTTAAGGATTGCAGCAGTTCAAGAAAGCAGCTCACCACTACCTTGGCCAGAGCATTTAAGAATGGGCAATAAATACTGGCATTGCCAACCAGGCCCACAGTTAATTTAAAAAAAGAAGTTGGATTACATTTTCTGTGGAAGTGACATATACTTGAGTAACGAGGAATTGTTTATTATATAAAAGGTTAGATGACAAGTTAGATTAGTGCAAAGCTGGTTCATTAGATTAACAATAGATAAGAGACATTGTTGCCTCCTGATAGATAGTAATAGCTCTATGCTACTTCGTAGTAGATTATAAAACTGACTGGTTTAGAACTAACATTGACCAACTTAGAACTGATTTGCTCCTCTCAGAGACAATCATTTACTTTTTTAGTGGGTGGAGCTAATCCAAAGCTTCTGGGTGTACCTTTTCTTATATAGCAGCCCATACAGGCCTTTAGATGGCCATTAAATGGCCAGTTAAGGGCCCCCATCAGCCTAAGGAGAAGGTAGGGTCAGCTGCCACATACTCAGGTAGAATACCGTTGGTGATGGCAAGATAGCAGACATCCTGGCATCCACTCAATTTTAAAGGCCCTTGGTATTCCCACTCCTTCCCGAGAACATATAAATTCTTGGTCCACGCTGGAACCCACCATCATTTTATAAACAAGTGACAACTGGATCTCTCAGTAAATTGCTTCTTCAAGGAGCTGATCTGTATCTTTTTACTTCTGCAATCCTTCTCATATCCTGCTTCTCTCCATTTCTGTCATTTCTGCTTCAGGCCAACAACAGTAAGTGGATTAAACAATTGGTAAACTTAACTCTAACAAGTCCAAATGGGATTTGTGCCCAATGCTTGAAAGCAACAAATGAAGTATTGCAAACGAATGTATTCACGTGCAGCCTGCATGCCATCCGATTTTCTCACATTTTTAAGGGCTGAAGGCTAAATAAATAATTCTGTCACTCTATATTCATTCCAAATCATCGCACAGACTCAATCCCTAGCCATTATAACCCAAACACCAGTTAGTTTGTTGTTTGAAATGTCAGGACACAAACATCAATTGGCACCAAAGTTCCTGCTTTGAATCTAAGTATTGATTATGGTGTCTGAAAATTGACAATATGGATACACAAACACCAACTAGCCATCAAGAGACATGACCAATTCTCACTTCTATCATTACACACGGACAACAAGGGACAAAAATTCGACTGGGACAACACATCCATAATCGCACAAGCCAAACAGAGACATGGCAGGGAATTCCTGGAGGCCTGGTATTCCAAATGGAACTCCATCAACAAACTCATTGAATTAGACCCTGTGTACAAGCCACTGAGAAACAGAACCGGAAGTGATACCAACCACCCCAGCAAATTGAGGTGTATAAATAACAAGCGGGACAGGACACCGATGCTTCACCAGAGGTGCACTGATGATGTTACCTAGCAGGGTGACAAAATGTTTGCAACCAAATCCACCAGCTGGCGAGCCTGTCTACAACATCATCCACAACCCAAGCTACAAATCTTCTCAAAAACTCTATGGTGTCTGTAACCTGGATCAATTCTGTACAATTTCATATCAAACTGATAATTCATTTAAGAAGAGTCATACTGAATTTGAAACATTAACTCAGAGATAGCAAGAACTGCAGATGCTGGAGTCAGAGATAACACAGCAGGCAGGCAACATCAAAGGAGCAGGAAGGTTGACATTTTGGGCCAGGGCCCTTCTTCACAAATGGGGAGGGGGAAGGGAGCTCAGAAATAAATAGAGAGGAGGAGTGGGGCTGAGGAAGGTAGGTGGGATGGTGATAGTGAGTGAAGGAAGGGAGTGGTCAGTGAGGTGGGAGCAGTGGATGGCTGGGAGAGAAGATGGACAAGTTGTGTCAGGTCAAGGAGACAGGGATGGGAGGGAGGGTCGAATGAGGATGAGGCCAAGGGTGGGAGATTTTAAAATTGGTGAAATCCATGTTTAGGCAATCAGGCTGTAGGCTCCTGAGGCAGAATGTGAGGTACTGCACCTCCAGTTTGCGGGTGGTGTCATTGTGACATTGGAGGAGGCCCAGGATGTACATGTCACCCAGGGACTAGGAGGGGGAGTTAAAATAGTTTGCATCCGGAAGGGATTGTTGTTTGTCTTGGACAGAGCACAGATGCTCTACAAAACGGTGTCCGAACCTCTGCTTGGTCTCACCAATGTAGAGGAGGCCACATTGGGATCAGCGGATACAGTAGACCAAGTTGATGGATGTGCAGGTGAACCCCTATCCAATGTGAAATGTTTGTTTTGGACCTTGAATGGAGGCGAGGGGAGAGGTGTAGGGGCAGGTGTATCTCTTCCTGTGGTTGCAGGGAAAGATGCCGGGGGTGGTGAGGTCAGTAGGGAGCGTGGAGCGGACGAGGGAGTTGCGGAGAGAGCAGTCCCTATGAAAGGCAGATAGGGGTGGACAGGGAAATATATCTTTGGTTGTACTGTCGGATTGCAGGTGGTGGAGTTGGCGGCGAATGATACGTTGGATGCAGAGATTGGTGGGGTGATATGCGAGGACAAGGGAGATTCTGTCTTTATTTTTATTGATGGGGGGGATGTGAGGGCAGAGGAGCGGGAAATGCAAGAGATGCAGTTGAGGGCATTTTTGACCACCAAAGGGGGAAAGTTGTGGTCCTGTCCATCTTCTGTCCCATATTTAACTCTCCCTCCCATTCCCACCTCCCTGACCTGACACAACCTGTCCATCTTCTCCCCCACTTATCCACACCTCCCACCTCACTGACCAATCCCCACCACTCCCTACCTGAACTCACCTTTCACCACCCCACCTACCTCCCCCAACCCTAGCCCTCCTTCCAATTTATTTCCAAGCTCTCTTCCCCCTCCCCATTTCTCAAGAAGCGTCCCAACCCGAAACGTCAACTTTCTTGCTTCTCTGATGCTGCCTGGCCTGCAGTGTTCCTCCGGCTCCACACTGTGTTATCTCGAAACATTAACTGTTTTTCTCTCTCCACAGATGCTACCAGACCTGTTGAGTTTCTCCAGAATTCTCAGAGTTTGTTATTCACTTCAGAAAGCAGGTTAAAGCTGTGCAACCCTAGTTAATATTTTTACCAGTTCTACTATACCTGACTGTGCAACATCTGCGACAGGTTTGGCTTGTACGTGAGCCGTGAGTCCAAGGATGGAGAAGATGACGAATCAAGAAAACACACCCATAACACAATTAACAACACAGACAACAATAGTATCTCCATAGCAGGTGTTGCAAAATTTTTTGTAGAGTGACTGTGTTATTAAACTGCCAGAACCCAAAGCAAGAGAAAAGAAAATTTGTGTTGGAGCATCTTTCCAGATCTGGTAAAAAGAAGGCACCGGGAGATTTCATTGAACATATAAGACTACTTTGACCATTATATGAATCAGTCTTATAGCTCAATCATGAATTCACTGAGGGAAGTGTAGGATTGAGCAAAAATCCCTATTTTCTGAAATAGTGGACCAAAATCCTGGACTTTACAAATAACTTTTGAAAGTTTAAAAAAAAAAGTCAGCTGGGCTATGCTCCAGGAAAATTACACAGACAACAATTGCTGCTTGGAACCATTGTTCAGCCCAAACATCGTTTCACACCCCAACTCTAAATGGACAATTAACCAGACCTCAGAAACCAACTTAACCCAGGCATTATGGGACGTTTACAAAAACCAAAGACATTCAACCATCAGCTTTCCTGCTCCTCTGAAGCTGCTTGGCCTGCTGTGTTCATCCAGCTCTACACCTTGTTATCTCAACTGCAATTAATATTCATTTGCAGAAATATGGGACATTCCACTGAATCAAAATACATTTACACCTAAATTTACACCTACATTTACATCTAACCTATCAGAAACCCAATTGCCTCAAAAGGGGACAGCAGAAATACAATGGATAACACAGATTTGGGAAGAGATAACGTAGTACACAGTCTGCATAACCGATAGCCCTTATCTGGGAGACTCAGAGCCTTTTCAACAAGCTCCTGCAGAACCAGCTCCCCCACAGGCTCCAGCCCCAACCAAGCAGCTTCAGAAACAAGAATCACAGAGGGATCCCAAAGACCTACATCCCGAGAGCTATCTGCACAGCTATCTCCAGAGGATCCCAACGGCAATCCCAAAATCTACCGACACAGCCCTGTTACACACCAGGGGAACCAATGGTAACTGACCATGACCAGCAAACCTGACAACCAACGACCTCCGAAAACCACTGACCTGACTGACAAGGTCTCAGACACTGCCTGAGGTAAAACTGGCTCACAAAACCACCACAGAGTAAAAAAAAAGTCAAGGGCTCAGCTAGTTAATCCAACACGCATCTTACAGTGTCAGTGGACTCAACCCAGATCGAACCCATCTGAAGTCTTCATTGAAGTACCGGCTACAGCAACCAGGAACGGCCAGCTGTATTTCAAAATCACATTAATCCCCAGTGGTGAGCTTATATACTCGAAACATCAAAGCATCCAACCTAGCTAGCAGGGAGGGGAAGGTGGGTAGTGACAGTGCAAGGTAAGCCAAGGTTAGGAAGTCTGATTAAACTGTCTTTGATTAAAACTGTGTTGCTTAGCTTCAAATAATATTTAACCCTAGTTTAATTTAATAGTGTACTGTCCGCTGTATAATTGATAGTGTCAATTTCACTGTTTTGTATTTGCCTTTTATTTTCTTGTAATATTCTCACCCTTGGTATGTAATAAATGCAGAGATTATTTTGCCCCTGAAACATCTGTCTCCTGCCTTCTTCATTTCACATTCTCTTAATATGTAGAGTGTCAGAACCAGGGATTTGGGAGTGATTTGAACCACCTAAAAATCAGCAAGTTACTGATCGTAAACCAGAACCCCGACAGAAGTACACGTATGGTCAACACTATTTCCTTTAAACACTATTTTGTCTACCTCTTGCTGCTAAATTTGCTTCTCACTTACGGTTTCTAATATTGGCTTGATTCTCTGTTTCAAGTCAGAGAGTCGACTATTCTATTATTCTGTGATTGAAAATCACATACTAGTTGTATTTTTTAACAAAAGTAACCAGGAAAGGCTTGTCATCACAAAATAAATGGATAACCTAAAGTGTATCAAAATTCCACTAAACTAAATGTGTGCAATAGTAGACCATGTGAAGTTGACATGATCAGGACAGATATGATGGAGGCAGAAGAACTGAGAAAATGGAATAGACCCTTTATGGGAAGCGGGGTGCAAGGATGTATAGTCCAGGTAACTGTGGGAGTCGGTGGGTTTATAGCGGATATTGGTGGCCTGTCTATCCCCAGAAATGGAAACAAAAATGTCGAGGAAGGGAAGGGAGAAGTCAGAGATAGACCAAGTGAAGGTGAGAGCAGAAGCAAAATTGATGAACTTTTCCAGTTCTGGATGAGAGACGACAGCAGCAGCAATGATGTACATCAAATGTACCTCAGACAGAGTTGTTGGTGGGGGCCGGAACAGGAAGGTGATAATAGGTGGGGACAGTTCAGGCCTTTTTTTCCAGGAAGAAGTGGAGAGCCCAGAGACCATGCCGATATAACCGTAAGTAGTATTTTTCACTAATAGAATACTGCTATCAAGCTAAACATTCTGCCTTCCACAACAAATGAGAAAAGTGGTATATGAATTTCAGTGCCAGCGTGATGCCAATTACATAATTTGCGCATTTCAATGACTAATAGGTCATATTAAATAGCACATGCCTTTAATTGTTCACAATAGGCAGAGTCTTGACCATATTCAACCAGCACATGCTTGCAAAATTCAGAGCATAACCTCTAACATTGGACCGCACTAGCCAAATAATCTTGAGTATTCCAAGATAGCACGGAGTGGAGCTAGAGGAGCACAGCAGGCCAGGCAGCATTAGAGGAGCAGAAAAGTTGATGTTTCAGTTTGGGACCTTTCTTCAGAATTCCAAGAACAACTCTAACGAACAGTTGAAGATTATCAGCCAGCCTCACAATGCAACAATACCTATAATTGCTAGAAGTTCCACATATTCATATGCAGGCCCTATCTTCTGGAAGCACAAAAAAAATGTCAAGGCATTTCACCAAACAAACTCCTCGAGTCAACAGTGTCATGGTGCATGCTCCATGTCAATACCTTAACCATTCAGAGTGACTTGTCAAACGTTTATAAGTATATTTTTGTAGTATTAATTGCTTTAGAATTCTTGTGATTCTGTCCTAACAAGAGCAAGACAAAAAGCTTCAATGGCATATCTATTTTACAATAATACTTGAACATAATGAGTGCATTTCAGAGGGGACTCTACTTCACGTGACAGAGAAGGAAATATGAGGTGATAATGTCAGAGTTAATGTGGAAGGGTGGGAGGGGTTTGAGTGGAGCATCAACACCAACACAGAGCAGTGGGCCAAATGGCCTGTTCCGCAGGATTATTTTAAATGATCCTGTGTAATCTGGGTTTATCCTCCCTTGATTCCAATCTAATTTACTTGTTTAGCATTCAGTCACAGTCCTTCCTTCCTGTCAGAAATGTTCCCTCAAAGCTGCATGGGGCCGATGCTCTGGGCATGGTGATCAGCGTTGGCAAGGTAATCTGGGCAGTTCCAGAAGTCACTACCACACACAAGCCTCAGAGACTCATACAGGTAAAAATTAGAGACGGTACCCTCTGTCAGTCAAAACCAAGATATCAAAAGTCACAAATTAACTCTTTAGAATTCTATGAAAGCGCTTGATTGAATATGCTTTTGCAGAAGGAAGATTTTTATAGGAGGGAAATGCACAGAATGGAATTTGTTCTTTCTTTTTGAACAAAAATTTCAAAAGCAACACTCATCTCTCAGTTGAAATCCTCAGGATTATTCTGGTGTGGTTTACCTCAGCATCAGCCAGTTTGGAGAAGTCTGACCAGCTTCTGATGTAGAATTCAATTCCTTTAGAGGCCCCCTCCAGGGGAACCCCTTGGTTCAGGTGTAGATTCAGAACCACGCAAGGGAATATCACTGTGAAATAAACCGCATGAGCGTGGAGAGAAACTTGTTAGGTTTCTCTGTACTGTTAGTGAAGCACTCACAATATTGGATCCAATTAAATGGTAAATTAACTGAATTGTAGTCCATGCTGGGGGGTGGGGGAAATATGGTTAAATTGACCAACTTGTCACCTCCCCTTCTCCCACTGCAACGAAAGTTTACATTGGTGACATTATGTGACCTGTTTGCCAGTGACCTACATGAGGTCATGCAGTTGGCAATTATTTCATATTTGAGGGCCTATCTTGCTGCACTGGTGTTGGGCAGGCCAAGGGAGGGGACCGTGCCAAGCACCCAACCATACAGGTTTGCCTGCATGGATCTGCTGGTGGGCCACCACTCCCAAATGTTTCACCTCCCCGAGTTGCACTCCCACATTAACCTTTTCAAACTCATCATTTGCATGGGTCAGTCCGTGTTAAGAAAAGACCTTCCAAAGAAAACTTAGCCTAATCCTTGATCCAACTCGTCAGTTTAGAAGTACTGGAGAGCAGATAGGCTCTGATTGGCTGCAGCTCTGAAGCAGGATATCCTGTCTTTGAAGACCTCGAATCTGTAAACAACCAATTTACCTTTAAATGCTTTTAGGGCAGTCAGTGCTTCTCTTTTCAACTCCCTTCACCCAACCATAACAACCAAGGAGTGGGACATTGACTCCCTGTATAATTCAGACTCATGACCCTCATCTACTCATCCACTTCATACAGACTAGTACAATCTTCCAGAGCAATTGGAAATTGCCACAGAGTCTAAATGGCTGAAACCTTTAGATTGAGGGACACAATTGCAGGGGTTTGGCAATTTGCTGCCGCTCATTCTCTCAGGAGAAAGATCTTCAGATCTCACTCAGCCCTGACGTGTTGATGAATTAGGGATCTCCCAGTTCCCAGACACTGGTAACATCACCTGGCAGATAAACCAGCCACTTCACAAATGATTTATGAATCCTAGGCTTACTGTTGCAAAAAATCTGTACTTTGTCTTTAGTTTTAACTCTATTCATCAACAATCATTTACCTTTCCTGAAGATGTGGAGGCGCCGGTGTTGGACTGGGGTGGATAAAGTCAGAAATCACATGACACCAGGTTATAGTCCAACATGTTTATTTGAAGTCAAAAGCTTTTGGACCCTCAGTCCTTCTTTAGATGTTAGTGAGAGAGGTACATAAGAACATAAGAACTACGAGCAGGAGTAGGCCATCCGGCCCCTCAAGCCTGCCCTGCCATTTAATAAGATCATGGCTGACCTTTTTGAGACTCAGCTCCACTTACCTGCCCACTCACCATAACCTTTAATTCCTTTACTGTTCAAAAATTTATCTAGCCTTGCCTTAAAAACATTCCGCGAGGTAGCTTCAACCGCTTCAGTGGGCAGAGAATCCCACAGATTCACAACCCTTTGGGTGAAGAAGTTCGTCCTGACCTCAGTCCTACATCTGCTTCCCTTTATTTTGAGGCTATGCCCTCTAGTCCTAGCTTCACCTGCTAGTGGAAACAACCTCCCTGCCTCCACTTTATCTATTCCCTTCATGATTTTATATGTTTCTATAAGATCTCCCCTCATTCTTCTGAATTCCAATGAGTATAATCCCAGTCTACTCAGTCTCTCCTCAAAATCCAACCCTCTCAACTCTGGAATCAACCGAATGAATCTCCTCTGCACCCCCTCCAGTGCTAGTATATCTCTTCTCAAGTAAGGAGAACAAAACTGCACACAGTACTCCAGGTGTGGCCTCACCAGGACCCTATACAGCTGCAGCATAGCTATCCCTGTTTCTAAACTTCATCCGTCCAGCAATGGCAGACAAAATTCCATTTGCCTTTTAAATTATCTGCTGCACCTGCAATCCTACTTTTAGCGATTCATCCACAAGGACACCCAAGTCCCTCTGCACAGCAGCGTGCTGCAATTTTTTACCATTTAAAACATAGTCCATTTTGCTGTTATTCCTACCAAAATGGATGACCTCACACTTTTCAACATTGTACTCTATCTGCCAGACCTTTGCCCACTCACTTAGACTATCTATATCCCTCTGCAGACTTTCAGTGCCTTCTGCACACTTTGCTCTACCACTCATCTTAGTGTCATCTGCAAATTTTGACACACCACGCTTAGTCCCCAACTCCAAATCATCTATGTAAATTGTAAACAATTGCGGTCCCAACACTGATCCCTGAGACACACCACTAGCCACTGGCTGCCAACCAGTAAAGCACCCATTTACCCCTACTCTTTGCTTTCTACTGGTCAACCAATCCTCTATCCATGCCAATACATTACGTGTAACACTGTGCAACTTTATCTTATGTAGCAGTCTTTGGTGTGGCACCTTGTCAAATGTAGCATCAGACACAGAATTTATAAGTAAAAGATCAAATGTTCGACACCATTGATGAGGATGTACTAAACAAACCTAAGATGCTGTTAAATCTTTAATCAGTTAGATGGCTTTAGTTGATTGATATGTATATGTAAATCCCCAAATTTCTTTCAAGAGCGAACTAAAGGTTTTATCAGTGTAAAGAAGAGCTGACATTTTAGGTTAGACAGTGCATGTTAGATGTGAGACCCTGTTTAGAATCTATAGGAATTTATTAAAAGCCATATTTGCTGACTGTCTATAAATTGCGTGCTTTTTGAAAAAATAAAATGTATCTGCAAATACAAATTCTCCCCATAGATTCATGTATGTCTGTGTGTGGAGTATTTGTGTGTGTGCGTGTGTGAGATTGATGGGGGGGTTGGAGAGTGTGTGTGTGAGCTCACTCTCTTCCCTCACTCACTCACACACACGTGAATCTAGGGGTGAATTTATATTTGCAGATACATTCTATTTTGTTCAAAAAGCACACAATTTTAAGACAGTCAGTCAATGTGGCATTTTATAAATACTTTAAATATAAAACCAGTCTGACTTCAAACCAAAATACAAACAGGCTCTAAATAAAGCCTTGCAACTAACATGCATTGTCTGACCTAAAATGTCACCTTTTCTTTACACTGATAAATCTTTTAGTTATCTCAGGACCGTGACTTGAAAGGAATTTGGAGATTTACACATACATATTAATCAATTAAAACCTTCCAACTGATTAAAGATTTAACAACATCTTAAGTTTGTTTAGTACATCCCCATCAATAGTGTCGAATGTTTGATATTTTACTTATAAATTCTGTGTCTGATACAACCCGTCTCACTAACACCTGAAGAAGGACTGAGGCTACGAAAGCTTGTGCTGTCAAATAAACCTGTTGGACTATAACCTGGTGTCATGTGATATCTGACTTTTTCCTGAAGATGTGATTCCTTTCAATAATGCTGCTCCAGCTATCAGCCAGGCCAGAAGCAGAGAGAGAGCTGAATACCAGACTATCTCCCCAGTCTCATCCATTGAACTGGAATGGCATAAAACTGCTTGACTGAAGACAATAAAGCAGTTATTATTAGGTACTGTGCACATGAGTATTTAGACAGATATGCTTTCATTTGTAAATTTCATGTGTATTCATATTAAAAAGCAATAGCCCTCCTTTAACAGCTTGCACAGAATTACTCAGATTTTGCAACACCAACCCATTGAGCCTGACTCTTCCTACCAAACACTTATAGCAACATCTTCTTTTCCTTTTCTGATTTCAGTCTTCCCTTTAAATGCATCAATGGTGTTTGCTCCAAACATTCCAGTTAACAGTTACCTTCATATTCTTGCACTATCTCCTTTAAAACTTTCCTCTCTTTTTATTGTGTTATTTTCTAGGAGATATCATATTTTTATGCCTCTTGACCTAGATTGGCTCGTTCATTGAGCAGGGCATTCACTGACTAACCATCCCAAGAAGAGTTACTGGTTCAGCTGCAGCTATCTACTGTGATGTACTTATTCCCAGTATTGCTCACTTGAACCCTGATGAGGAACAGAGATTTCTGATCCATTTGGACTAGTTTCATTGTTTACCTGCAGCCATGTTGTACTAACGATTTTTAAATATCCATCATCCAGAGTGAGATTGCAGCATGGACCTGGAAAATGTGAAATGTGTGTTTGTGTTACTGTTCAGTGAGAATGATGCTCTTACATCTCTTGGTCACTGTTTCACTCTAACCAAATAAGTCTAA
The DNA here is from genome assembly GCA_024137785.1 of Ginglymostoma cirratum. NCBI lineage: Eukaryota > Metazoa > Chordata > Chondrichthyes > Orectolobiformes > Ginglymostomatidae > Ginglymostoma > Ginglymostoma cirratum. Next base: position 5,369,645 of record JAHRHZ010000267.1, on the reverse strand, counting down.
TATTTAGGATAAATAGGTGAGGTTACACAATAGAACACAGTACAGTCTTCACACTCCAGTCCAGTTTGAGCTCTCCCTCTGTCTGCAATGGTGGTGATCTTTACAAACTTGTGATGTGACAAATGCGACAAATCACAAACCCAAATGGAGGCAGTGGATTGCAGTTTCTGCAATGAGTTGCTTTTCACAGAAACCCACTGAAATGAATGGATTATGAGAAGTTTTTTAAAATTATTATTATTTTTGGGATGTGAGTACTCCTAATTGGACTCTCATTTGTCCTGATTCTCTGCTTGATCTTGAGAAGGTGTTGTTGAGCCACCTATTTGAACTTTTAAAGTCCATGTGAATAAGTTCTACCACTGTGTTTTGTTTCTGTAACAGTTTGATACAACAGAGTGGCTTGCTCAGATATTCCAGACGGCATAGGATTCAATTATGTCAGTTTAGTTGTGGAATCACATATCGGCTGGCCCAGAATGACGGATTTTCTCCCGTTGTTGTGTGGCCTCGGTGTCAAACAGGCACTAGCCTATTAAGACAGCTATGTGACATCCCAACATTTGATGTCATGGTAAAATAAAATCTCGATCTTACTCTGCATGTCAACAGACTATCAGCCAACTAATTAGTCAGTCAGTCAGCCAGCCAATTATGTATACCCTGCACTAGTAAGGTCTGTCGTGGTGCAATGGTCATGTTCCTATTTCTGGGCCTGGAAGTTTGGGTATAGAACATAGAACATAGAATTGTACAGCACAGTACAGGCCCTTCAGTCCATGATGCTGTGCTGAACTTTTACCCTAAACCCAAGGTCTATCTAACCTCCACCACTACCTTATACTATCATCCATATGCCTATCTGATAGCCGCTTAAATGCCCCTAATGAAGCCAACTCTAGTATATTCTAAACTGCTCCATATGTGTGTCACAGCATCTCTGAGCAAGCTGATTTGAAATATCTGTAATGTAATTAAGCATACAACCATGTCTATATGTAAGTCCAAGATACCATATCAGTTCCATTACCAGTTGTTAATAAACTTCCAGATATCTGACTTAATTATTTTTTTAGGATGATTATTAGAATCCCTACAGTGTGGAAACAGGCTGTCCGGCCCAACAAGTCCACACTGACCCTTGGAGCATCCCACCCCGACCCATCCCCCTATAACCCACATACCCCTGAACACTATGAGCAATTTAGCATGGCCAATCCACCTAGCCTGCACATCTTTGGACTGTGGGAGGAAACCGGAGCACCCAGAGGAGACCCACACAGACACAGGGAGAATGTGCAAACTCCACACAGACTGTCACTCGAGGCTAGAATCGAACCTGGGTCCCTGGCGCTGTGAGGCAGCAGTGCTAATCACTGAGCCACTGTGCCGCCCTAAACTAAAAACCTTTGTCTCTGTTGTTTGTTACATGGGCCAATATATAGAAAATTTTATTTTCTATGGGGGACAGTAGTGAACCTGATGATTTTTATGACAGTTATTAATTGGAAACATTTCTCCCCCAGATTTGTTAGTTGAATTTAAAATTTCCATTTGTATGGGAGGGCATTTGAGCATTGATTCCCTCAGAATTAATCTGAGCCTCTGTATTACATAATCAGTACCACAATGCTACCCCCCTCTCTGATCTCCAGGAGTTTCCAGGTTGTACAGGAGAACTTGATCGGGAGATCAAAGGAAAGCCCAGAGAAATAGCACATGATGCTGCTATAACATGTGACCTCAATTTAAAGCATGATCCCACAAAAACATGTACCTCCAATGTAACATAGGATATCTGATTTAAGGCATCAACCCATTGCAACAATTGAAACACTGTGAAACATAACCCCATAATGAGCAAATGCGACGCTACTTCACTATAGAATATGGCCCACATAATTTATATAGTAAGCATTAAAGGAACTTAAAAGATTTTTCCAGGCTTGTCAATTGCACTCCATAGATCTAACTGCTCTTGAGCCATTTGATTCTCAATGCCTTGTTCCTTGCACAGTAATCAAAACCCACTGAAGCTTCAGAACAAAGCAACAGCTCCCAGCTCCCCAGTTTTCTGAAATTTGGAGAGCATTTTGACCACGGATGCAAGAAGTGGTTAATAACTCTTTTTGGGTCCAAAATTATCTGCTCCTTGCATGCAATCTCACTTCAGACTTCAGAACTGATTGTATTCAATATTGAATTAAAGAAACAATTGATCTTTGTTCACAAACAATGTGAAAGAATAAGCACTGACTGTACCGAAGTTAATTTTGAAAGAGCTCTTTCAAATATATGATAGAGCAGAAGGTAAAAATAAGAGAGTAATACCTGGAAATGAAGACACTGGTGCTATGCTCCATTTTGAAGCACACAAGGTGTATTGGACTAATATATATCTTTTCTTATCCGCTCATGGGATGTGTGCATTGCTGGCTGGCCAGCATTTATAGCTCATCCCTAGTTGCCCTTGAGAAGATGGTGCTGAGCTGCCTTCTTGAATGCTGCAGTCCGTGTATTGTCCACAGACCCACAATACCCTGAGGGAGGGAATTCTAGGATTTTCATCCATCAACAGTGAAGGAACAGCAATATATTCCCAAGTCAGGATGGTGTGAGGCTTGGAGGGGAACTTGCAGGTGGTAGTTTTCTCTTGTATCTGCAGCCCGTGTCCTTCTAGATGGAAACGGTCATGCGTTTGGAAGGTGCTGTCTAAGGATCTTTGGCAAATTTCGGCAGTGCATCTTAGAGATAGTACACACTGCTGCTGCTGAGTGTCGGTGGTGGAGGAAGTGGAAGCTTATGGATGTGATGCCAAACAAGCAGGCTGTTTTGTCGTGGATCGTGCCAAGCTTCTCAAGTGTTGTTAGAGCTGCATTCATCCAGATAAATGGGAATTATTCCATCGCACTCCTGATTTGCACCTTGTGGATGGTGGACGGGCTCTGGGAAGTCAGGAGGTGTGTTAGTTGCCACAGTATACCGAGCATCTGACCTGCTGTTGTAGCCACGGTAATTATATGGTGAACCTGGTTGAGTTCTGGTCAATGGTAACCCCAAAAATATTGATAATAGGAGATTCAGTGATGGTAACACCATTGAATGCCAAAGGACGGTGGTTAGATTGTCTCTTATTGGAAATAAGTTTTAATTTTTTTTTAGTTCTGGGCTATCATTTCTTCCAAGGAGCTCTTTGAAAACAACTCTGTTCTTATATTGCAAACATTTTTATAGTGTAAATCTAAATTTGTCTTCCTCAATGTCATTCCAAAATTTTTTTAAATTCAGACCTTCCAATATTCCAAGCAAAGGTTGCCAATCATCCTCGTGAATTTTCTTAGTGCCTATCTTCTCTGTATCTGTGAGACTGCCCCTGGCCTTGGGCTCCCCAGGGTGCTGCTGCAAAGAATGGCAATCTAAATTGTCATTGCCCTTAGGGGTCAACTTTGAGCAATTTTACCACAGTAGGTATTTCACCACACTGTAGGGATTCTGCGATCTATGGTCAATGTGGACTTGTAGGGCCGAAGGGCCTGTTTCCACACTGTAGGAATTCCAAATGCAGCTTTAGACTGCACGCCTTTGGGGTAGATGGACTGAGTCAATGACAGGGAACATCATTAGAAGAGGTGCAGGCTGGCTTTGAGTGGTGCACACTGCTTTTAAGTGATACACACTGACTTTAAGTGGCACAGACATGCTTTAAGTGGTGGAGGCTGACTTTAAGTGGTGCAAAGTGTGTCTTGCTTGCTGAAGAATTGCATGCACATGTGTTTCAAAAGAATTCACCAAATTTCAGAATTGTATTAAAGATAGTAGGAACTGCAGATGCTGGAGAATCTGAGATAACGAGGTGTAAAGCCGGATGAACACAGCAGACCAAGCAGCATCAGAGGAGCAGAAAGGCTGATGTTTCGGGCCTAGACCCTTCTTCAGAGGAAGACCCTTTGAAGAAGGGTCTAGGCCCGAAACGTCAGCCTTCCTGCTCCTCTGATGCTGCTTGGCCTGCTGTGTTCATCCAGCTCTACATCTTCAGAATTGTATTGCCAGGTTTAGTCAATGTATCAGCTCCAAGAAGACGAAGACTGACAGCTGGATGGCACAAAGTCCCTTCCACGCCTTCATCACCGTTGGAGCACAGAGGATATTGACCACCTCCCCATCTGGGACACAACATCTGCAAGTGGTGGCGACGTAGAGATTGACATCTACATGAGGATCGATAAAGCACCATCTCCATGTGGTGTGGCCATCCAGCACGGTCAACGTGGCCAAGAAGTTGTGACTCTACATGTACATAATACTGTCAACTGCAAGCTACACCAATGTCATGTAAGTCAGATGTCACATCAGAGTTGCCAATTGTAATGTCCTGAATATCCCTTGCAGAGGCAACATCACCAAGGAAGAATTGCTGCAGAGACTGGTCAGAAGCATCTCCTTGATATGCTGTAACAGCATTGACTGAGGCAGGCAGGACATGTATTTCACCTCCTCACATGCACGCCCTTTCAGAGTGGCGGAAGAATGGATGCCATCAGATGGGAAAAGAAGATGGAGTGAGCTAAAGTGGACCTGGAGAAGGAGAAAATTTAGAGTTTGAGTGAAAGAGATTGCGATGGAACAGAGCTGGTAATAGTCTTGCTGCTCATAGTTCCATGGATTAAGAGGCATTAAGTCTAAGCAAATGGACTCACACAAGCTCAGATCTCCTGGTGAAACCTGTCAACTGTTATCATTTAAATTAGAAAGGCAAAGTAACCTTTGCATTGGAGTAACAGCATTGGGGCATGGTGTAAGCATACTCCTGAAATTCATGCCATGTTTTGGAAGGGGTTGAATCATGACCCCTCTCACCAACCCTACCCCAGAAAATTTATACAATGCAGTGTACAAATATACAAGAGGAGGGAACCATTTCAATGAAAACTGACATCATGGGAAACAAAAATATGAGAAAAGAAATTCTACACAAACACAGAGAGATGGAAACAAGAGAAACATTGAAGGACAAATACAGAGTCCAGAGAGACTGTTTAAGAGTCAGAAAGATAAAGACATGATTGTAAAATCGAAACAAAATGAGCAGGATCAGAAAAAGAGTGCAGGTGAGAAACAGAGGGGCAAGAAGATTGAGTCTCAGTTGACTTTTATTTTTATATGCGTAACACCAAGCAGTTTCTTTATGTTCCATAGTACAAACTGACAATTTAGAATTGAATATCTATCAGTCCCAATGTCTCAAATGCACAACGCTGATATCTATCCAAGCCTTTCTGATGTACGGTCACAGTGAGAATGGTCTATGAAACTATTGTCCATTTCTCTCCCTCATTCAGACTGATAGAATGAATAATGAACAGTTGGTGTCCATACTTGCCCCAATCAAAGTGAACACTGTACGTTTGGGAGTCCTGTTGCATGTTTCGCCTGCTATCCACCAACTGAAGCAGTCTGCCCACGGCAGGGTGAGTGGAAGGAAGCAAACAGGTAGTACAGACTGTAGCCAATGATACAGGAGCAGTTAACTTCACAAAAAGGTCCGTGGTTGTACCAACACATAAAATGAAAGGAGGAACAACAGACTAGATTTGATTATATATGAATTGAACTCTTATGCATGTATTCAGTTGGTAGACAAAACAAAAGTATTTTGTTATTGTTACATCAAAACTAAATTCATAGATTAGGACAAGCTGTACTTTATTGCAACAAAGAACTGCAGATGTTGAAGATCTGAAACAAAAACAGAAATTGCTGGAAAAATTCAGCAGGTCTGGCAGCATCTGTGGAGAGAAAGCAGTTAACACTTTCAGTCCAGTAACTATTCTTCAGAACTCAGAACCGTCCTGTTCTGAAGAAGGGTCACTAGATTCAAAGGCTTAACTTTGCTTTCTCTACATGGTTGCTGCCAGACCTGCTGAGTTCCTCCATCAGTTTCTATTTTTGTATTTAAATGCTTTGGGCTGCAAAATTAGACTCCATTATGCAGGCATTTCCATCATTGTAGAAGTGGATTGAGGTGAAAAATGGTGGGCAGCTGCTCTCATCCACCTTCAGCATGGCTCATACTGATCATTACACAGCAGAGAGTTATTGCTCATTGAGTGGAACTCCTTGAATGAGCTGATACTATGCTACAGATGGTGAAATCAATCAAGATTGAGACCAATTTTGATGGGCAACCAAGGATTTTGGACATCCCTTCTCAAATAAACGCCCTTTCTAAACATAGGATATACCCGACGCACTTCTAACTCTAAAATGGTCCATGCGGCTCAGATCCAGAAATTCCACTCCTACTTTCAACAGGTCCCATTTATTTCTGGGAGAGAAGTGGAGGTGCAATGTGTGGGAAACCCAATCACAGTAAAGCTGGTGCAACAAGGCCCTTAACACACAATGGATGAGGTCTGAATACTAAATGAGGCATAAATGTTCTTGAAGGGCAGATAAGATCAATAACAGCCTCCACCTTGCCGAATTACTAAATGACTAGCCCTTAATTTTTTTTTACACTGCTGATGATAAAAAAAAACTGTTCCAGTGATTACATATAGCTGTCTGGTGACATAACTCTAATGTTTATCATTTGCCTTTAATAATGCTGTGCTGTTTTCTAAAAATAATTTTTCTTATAGTAGGTCAGTATAGATTCATTGTTTGATTGATAGTTCAAGCAGGTTAATAAAAAATTAGATATCTTTGTAAGGTTATGAATGCAGCCGATTTTTAAAATAGGGGATTATTGTGGGGATTTAAATGTTTTGACTGGGTTTTCATGAATAGTGACTTTTTTTATATGGTAGAGGATGTAATTGGTTCTGTTTTATATTCGTTTTCATTTCATATTAATATAGCCCCTAGAGACTGCTTATAGATGTTGTATAAATTGTAAGGTGAAAGGATGGTTGGCAGGAGCATGAGTTTGCATTAGATTGACGTGGGGCAATGTGGGACTATGCGATCATTGGATTTACATTATGTTAACATAGGACTAGAAGAAGCCATGGAGGTCGGTGGGGTATGGTTGGAATGGATTAGAGTAGATTGGGGCTTGAAGAATGGATTGGGGTGTGTGGCAGTTTGAGACAAGACCAGACTTTAAAATTGGGGCAAAGTCCCATAGAACCACGTTGAACATGAAGCTCCCCTCAGCACTCTTCTTCACTCAAGAGTGGAGGCCTGGCTGAAACCCATACCCACCCTTGTAGAGAAGAGCCAGCCATTCAGGGAGTTTCTCCCAAGGTGAACTTGGTGAGTTGGACATTTACCTGACACCTGACTCTGAAACCCAGGCCTTTAGTGGGAATGAAGTTCAACGCAGAAAATGTGAGGCAGAACATTCATCATATTTAAGATGATAGTGGAGGTGAGGAACAAATGGATCAAAGTCCAAATCATTAAACATTAAGCCACAAAACCAAACTGAGCCCTTGGGATTATTTTTAGAAGTATAGAATTGAGAAGTAGGTATAATACACAAAACCTGTAGCAAAGTTTTGTTAGGCCACACTTGCAGTGCTGTATGCTGTTCCTGTTATTTTACAGAAGTACATATATAGATGACTTAGATGAAAATGTAGATGGGTGGGTTAGTAAGTTTGTAGACAATACAACAATCAGTGTAATTGCGGATAATGTAGAATGTTGCCAAAGGATAGAGTAGAACATAGATCAGTTGCAGATATGACCAGTGAACTGGCAGATGGAGTTTAATCCGGGTAGGTGTAAGGTGCTGTATTTTGGGAGATCAGATGTTAAGGAAAAGTATACAGTTAATGACAGGGCCCTGAACAGCATTGATGTACAAAGGGATCTTGGAGTTCAAGTCCGTAGCTCCCTGAAAGTGGCCACGCAAGGAGATAGGGTGATGAAGCAGGTGGAGGGCATTCGTGCCTTTATTGGTCATGGAATTGAGTACAAAAGTCAGGATGTCATGTTACAGCTTTATAAGACTTCGGTTACGCCACACTTAAAGTGGATGCTGCCTGGATTAGAAGGAAAATTCAAGTTGTTTTCACTCAAGCAATGGAGGCTGAGGGAAGACTTGATAGAAGTTTATAAAATTATGAAATGCTTAGATAGGGTTGACAGTCAGAATTCTTTTCCTAGAGTTGAAATGTCTAATACTAAGGGGCATGCATTTAAGGTGAGAGGGGGAAAGTTCAAAGGAGATGTGAGGGACATGTTTTTTACACAGAGAGTGGCAGGTGTCTAGAATGCACTGCCAGGAGTGTTGGCGGAGACAGATACGGTAGGGGTGTTTAAGGGGATTTTAGATAAGCACATGAAAATACACGGAATGAAGGGATAGGTGCGTAGAACAGGCAAAAAGGGGCAATTTCATTTGACATCATGTTCGGCACAACATCATGGGCCGAATGGCCCGTTCCTGTGCTGTACTGTTCTATGTTCTATGTTCTGGAATGTGTGATTGAAAAGTGTTGGGAACAATATACAACTTTGCATGAAGTTATATTATTCTATTTAGTGTGTTAAGAACATTGAGATAAGGCTATTTTTATTCTAGAATGTTCTTGCAGGCTTAGCACCCAAGGGCCTGGAGGTATGTTTGTTTATATGCATCTTATTGAAGGCATCTCACACTTGAAGTGAATAAATGCATGTTAGCTGTTCCGT
>JAHRHZ010000267.1:5097320-5353248 GCA_024137785.1 Ginglymostoma cirratum | reverse complement strand
TATGATGCTGCTTGGCCTGCTGTGTTCATCCAGCCCCACACCTTGTTTTCTTAGCTAAGTTGGATACTTTGGATCTCAAGGAAATAGGCTCACCACTGGGGATAAACACAATTTTGAAATACAGTTGGCTGTTTCCACTTGCTGTAGCCAATGCTTCACTGAAGACTCCAGACGATGTTCAGTCTGGTTTGACAACTTGGGTTCTCCAGCATCGGCAGTTCCTACTATCTCTTTTCTTACTTTGTGGTGGTTTTACGAGCTGGTTTTCACCTCTGGGTGTGTCTGAGGCCTTGTCAGTTGGGTCAGTGGTTTTTGGAGGTCGTTGGTTGTCAGATCTGCTGGTCATGGTCGAATGCCATTGGTTCCCCCGGATCAGCCCTGTTTCAGTAAGTCTCAGGGAGATAGCTGTGCAGATAGTTCTAGGGAGAGTAGCTGTCTGGGATCTCTGTTCTGTTGGTAGCTGCAGGGGTGGCTCTCTCTCTCTCTGTCTCTCTCTCTCCCAGATCAGTTATACAGGCTGTGTGCTCTGTTATCACCTCACAAATCTGTTGAGCTATTTCATAGAATCCCTACAGTGTGGAAACAGGCCCTTCAGCCCAACAAGTCCACACCGAACCTCAGAGCATTCCACCCAGACTCGTCTCCCTATAACACACCTAATCTACACATCCCTATGGGCAATTTAGCATAATGTTCCTCCTCTCGGGGCTGAATCAACTTCCTGACCACTGGAATGGTTGTGAATGGTTTTTCAATTCAGGTGAATGGTTTTGATGGGTTTGGAATGTCCAACATTTCCCTTGGATGGGTACCTGTTCAGTTCGCATAGTGGTGTGAAGTTACCAAGGTGAAACACTTTTGCGTGTAACACAATGGTGTGGAATGTTCAGTAACTTTGTGCCTGAGCACTGATTTGGAATTGAATGGGTTGATGCCTGTTGTAAGCTTCAGAGGGTCTGAAATTGTTGAGGTTGTTTATTTCCTGTAGACTAGCTTGCATTGTTTTAGCTGAGGCATGAAAGAGGGGGTTTTCCTTTGGTTTCAGTGAGCTAACCCCGTCCCGGATTCTGCCCCTGGGTTTGTATATTTCCCAGTCCGTCCCTGCCAGCCTCTTCCTGGCTCAGTTGCCACCTATGGTTTCTGGAGTCCCAGTGACTTTAATCCGATTTAATATAATTCCCACACCTTCTCCCTTCAGAGGGTTTTTAAGTTGAGGGTAAGTCCAACAACTGATGGGGATTTTTGCCTCATCTTACAAGTAGTTTGGTTGTAGTGCAGCACATGAGATGAGAGGCCTGTTGTGTTGAAATGAGGGAAGGACATGGGACAAAGTGCTCAGGCTTTAAAATTAATACTGAGGCCAAAAGGCTGTAGCGTTCCCAAGCAGAAAAGGAGGTTGTTATTCTTCCAGCTTGCACTGGGCTTTGCTGGTGCACTGCAGCAAGCCTGAGACAGAGATGTTGACCAGGGAACAATGTGGTGTGTTGAAATAGCATGCAACTGGAAGTTCAGGGTCTTTTTTGTGGACAGAATGTTCTGTGAAGCAGTCACCTACTCCATGCTTCATTTCCCCAATGTAGAACAGGCCACATTGTGAGCAGCAAATACATAAGACTAGATTGGGTGAAGTTCTGGTAAAGCGCTGCTTCGCCTGGAAGGTGTGTCTAGGCCCTTTGATGCTGAGGAGGAAGGAAGTAAACTGGCAGGTCTTACATCTTCTGCAGTCGCAGGGAAAGGTGCTGTGGGACCCGGGGGTGGGGGGTGTGCTGGGAGTGAAGGAGGAGTGGACCATGGTGTTCCAGAGGGAACAAAAGGGTGATAAGGGAAGGGTGGGGAAAGTGTCTGGTGATGGCATCCTGCTGAAGGTGGCAGAAGAGGCAACTAATGATTCCACTTTCCCTTCAAGAACTAAGACTTATTGGCCATTTTTTTGCTGGCTAAATGGAATCCCTGCAGAAAACTATTTTTCCCTTCACCCAAACTTTGTGTGTGTGTGTGCGTGTGTGTGTGTGTATGTGTGTGCGTGTGTGTGTGTGTGTGTGTGCATATGCACGTGCGTGCGTGTGGGTCTCTGAGTGCGTATGTTTATCTGCGTGTGTGCCTGTGTGTATCTGAGTATGTGTGTCTAAGTGTGGATGTCTGAGTGTGTGTGTGGGTCTCTGTGTATACTTGAGTGTGTGCATGCCTCTCCGTGTGTCTGTGTATTCTGTGTGTCTGTGTGTATCTGAGTGTCTGTGTACATGTGTATCTCTGTGTCTCTGTGTGTGTGTGTGTGTGTGTGTGTGTGTGTGTGTGTATGTGAGTCTGTGTGTATCTGTGCATGTGTGTCTGTGTGCGTGTCTGGGCCTGTGTGCACGTGTGTATCTAAGTGTGTCTGTGTAAGTGTGAGTGTTTGTGTTGGATTTATTTAGGTGGATGCACATTTGTATTTCATATTCCAAAGCAAGTGTGATAAGCAGTTTGCATTGTCATTGAATACATTTAGTTTCTAATAAATCCATAATTTGTGTTTGTTACAGAAAACTATTTGATGGAATCAAAATCGAATATAGAGAAAGCAAATGAATGGCCTTATCAGAAATTGAGTTAAACAATTACATTGATGCCTTGACCTGTGGAGCAATTGGGTTAGAGAAAAGCAGCACATGCCTGCATCAGTCACAGCAAATTTCTTTCATTTACTTGTGGGCTGTGGGTATCTCTGGCTGGGCCAGCATTTGTTGCCCATCTATAGTTACTGGTGAGAATGTGGTGGTGACCTGCGTTCTTGAACCACTGCATGGCCAGGCAATGGCCTAGTGGTATTATTGCTGGACTGTTAATCCAGAGACACAGATAATGTTTTGGGGACCCAGGTTCGCATCCCGCCACAGCAGACGGTGGAATTTGAATTCAATAAATATCTGGAATTAAGAATCTAACGATGACTGTGAATCCATTGTTGATTGTCGGAAAAACCCATCTGGTTCACTAATGTCCTTTGGGGAGGGAAACTGCCATCCTTACCTGGTCTGGCCTATATATGACTCCAGGCCACACAGCAATGTGGTTGACTCTTAACTGCCCTCTGGGCAATTAGGGATGGGCAATAAATGCTGCCTAGCCAGCGATGCCCTCATCCCGTGAATGAATAAAGGAGTCCATGTGCTGTCAGTAGACCCACAATTCCCTTGGGGAAGGAATTACAGGATTTTGACCTAGCTACAGTGAAGGAAGGGCGATATATTTCCAAGTCAGGATGGTGAGTGGCTTGGAGGGGAACTTGCAGGTGTTGCTGTACCCATGTATCTGTTGCCCTTGTCCTTCTAGATGGATGTGGTCATGGGTCTGGAAAGTGCTGTCTAAGGATGGTGGACAGGCTTCTAGGAATCAGAAGGTGAGTTATTCGCCACAGCATTTCTAGCCTCAGACCTGCTCTTGTAGCCACCTCCTCAATGTTGATGGATAGGTTTCAATGATTGTAACACCAGTGAATATCAGGAGTGGTGGTTAGATTGTCTCTTATTAGAGATGGTCATTGCCAGACATTTGTGTGGCGCGATCGTTATTTTCTAATGAATGAATTTTAAAAGTAACACCCCTCTGAAAATAAGGCATCAGCTGGGAAAACATAACGTTCATAAAATAAAGACACTGCAGGAATGGCATATGATGATGGATTTATTGAAAAGCACATTAGTAACAGATTTTAGTTTGGAAAATTACAGAGAAAATGGAGAAGTTATAAAACAGCCTGAAATAAAAGAAAAAGAAAAGGAATGAGCATTGTGTGTCAAAACAAGACAGCAACAATATTCAAAACTAATGATAACATAGTTCAAAGACAGGCTTTGACAGAAAATGAAACATTTGAGGTGGAACATTGAACATTTCCAAGTTAATATTACAAAGCTACAGATCATCATAAGTTCAGGTTGAACATATAATCACCCCTGGCCCAAGCCCATTTGGATGTGTAGAAACAGGAAGAGGTAGGAAGAATCTGTGAACTGATCAAAAATCATTATTTCATTTTCTTATCTGACCAACAAAATAACCTCACTAAAGTTCTTGAGACAAATCAAAAAGATTTTATTCAGCTGAAGAACAAAATATTTTTGCAAAAAGAAACAGCATTTGGCGAGAAGTGAAGTACGAAAGGTTAGAGTGTGGAAAAGAACTTAAATTTAAAAAAAGTTCCTGAATTTCATCCTGTTGAGGTGGTTTCAGCAGTTATGAAGACAATTCAGATGTTTACTTCGTGTCTTTTTTTTTTCCAAAATCTCCAGCATTGAAACAAAACCTATAGACAGAAGAGAAAGTCGCTATCAGGAATTAAAACCTAGCAGAAAGGTTTGGAGCATGGTTTAAAAGGTAAAGTATCTGAGCCCAGCACCAAAGAAACTCCTAGTAGTAATCTGGTGCCTGGATTTATTGAAAAGCAGGCAAATTGCTGAATTTCTCTGACAGAGAATCGCACCTTGGGTTCCCGTTCTCACCAGCAAGTGCCCAGCAACCCAGGGAGGCAGAAAGGAGGAAACTACAGGTTGGTTAGCCAAACAACTGTCAGAAAGAAAATGTTAGGATCCATAGTTACAAATATTAGAGCATGCCATATAGAAAAGAAAATCAAGGTAATCAGGCAGATTCGATATGGTTTTGTGAAAGAGAATTCATGTTTAACAATCTTATTTGAGCTGTTAGATTTCAGATGACTGTCACCTAATAAGGTACAACACTTTCAATCTCCTACTGTCTCTTTGTTACATACCTTGCACTGTATTCATTGGTACAGGGTTCCTATGTCAAAGTTCCATACAGGGCCATTCCATGACCCTCCTTATTATAGTGCTCTACATCACACTGTATGGAGTAGTATACCAAAGCATCATCTGTGAGTGATGCAAATACTGACTGCTCACATTCCTAAGAACCTGTCCTGCTTCTTGTGCTCCCCAAACAGGGTCATTACAACAGTGACCAATGGATCCAGCCGCAGCAGGGGTCATCATCATTGCTATGCTGCAATGACAGCACCCAGAAATAGAGGAGAAACCAATGTGCCAGCAAGCCCAGGACTGGTATCAATTCTAGCAAATGCTGAACAGCCTCCACACGAAAAGGTTGTAGCTGAAGGTCACCTCAGTTTGCGCAAGGTGTTCAGGAGGCTTAGAGTCTATCATCCACAATATTACTTCAATACTAGATGAGTGAGGCACAGTGTCACCACAAACAGAGAATGTCCTGGGACACCATCACAGATGCTAACTTCCTGAGCAAGTCCTGTGACATGTAGGATGGCCACCCTGAGGGCTGATAAGGTGATATTTGTGCTAAGTTTCATGTAGCTGGCTGCTTCTGAGGGCCCAGAATAGGGATCTATGAGGGATCTCTCAACCCTTGACCCCTAAACATACAAAAGGCTGTAACCACTGCAATTTGTGCTCAATTACATCGTTTCATCCCATTTCCCCATGAGGAAGTCAGTGCTGCAGCCTGGGCAGTAGGCACTGCCAACGTAGTCGGCTTCATCAAGGTTCAGGATGCTACGGACTGTACACCTGTTCCATTGAGAATGCCATATCATAAAATAGCTGACTATCTACACATAAAAGGGTTTCATTCCATTAATGTGCAAGTTATCATCAGCACCACTTTCAGAAGTCTGACTCAGGTACACTAGAAGCTGTGAAAATGCTTCTCTCCTTACATTCCTGCTTCATTTTCAGAACCATATGCCTTACGTAGGTGGTTACTGGAGTCAAGGGCTCCTGTGACCATGGCTGATGAATTCTTTATGAAAAACTCTGACTGAGGCCAAATGTTGATCCAGTGGAGCCCATTCTTCACACAGGGCCACCACAGAGCTGATGATAGTTGGCTGAAGATGAGTTTCAGATGATTGAATCAAAATGGTGGGGGAGGGGTGTGATGGAGGTGATTAAACTCTAGGCAGAATGGACCATATAATCTTTTCATGCTGTACTCTGCTCAACTGGAGCAGGCAAAGGGGGATGTGAGAGCTGGGAGAGCAGAAGTAGTTTCCCAAGGATGAAGATGAGGACAATGAGCAGGAGAAACATCGTCTTCTGCACAATAGACTGGTGCTGCATCCAGACAAACAGAGAGAATGGTGGTCTGCATGCCTGGCAGCATCTCGAAAGAGATACAGAAACAGAGTTAACGTTTCGAGTCCGGGAAATGAAGAAGACTCATACTGGACCCATGCTGTTGTCCTCACTCAATGTTTCTCTCACTGGTTTGACTCTCTGCCTCTGTTCCCAAAGATAATTGCAAGCGGAGTATAATTGGACAAAGTGAAATGCTTGGCAAAGGTCATTGGGTGTTGGGAGGAGTTCCGGAATTTTCCTGGATTTCGGGGAATAAATTTGGGACTGCTCTTAATGTTGTATGTGTGCTTGTAATATTTGTAATATCAGCTTAAAGCAAACCTGGCACAGCGGCCGAAGGGTGAGCACTGCTGCCTCACAGCACCAGGGATCTGGTTTCAATTCCACCGTCGGGTGACTGTCTGTGTGCAGTTTGCACATTCTCCCACTGTCTGTACGCGTTTCCTCCCACAGTCCAGATATATGCAGGTTAGGTGAATTGGCCATGCTAAATTACCCCATAGTGCCCAGGGTTATGCAAACTATGTGGAATAGCCATGGGAGATGCTGGGATAGAATAGGGAGGTGGCTCTGTGTGGGATCCTCTTTGGAGGAGGATTCAATGGGCGGAATAGCCTGCTTTCTCACTGTGGGTATTCTGACATTTGTTGAATTTAATTGAACAATTGTTTGCCAGTTGATTTGTGAATTATATTGATTTTTGTGTTATATTTTCAACAAAGTTATATGAAGTAAAACCTTGGAGGGACACAGCAGGTCAGGCAACAGCAGAGGAGTAGGAGAGTCGGCGTTTCTGTCCTGGTGAAGGGTCTAGGCCCGAAACATCGACTCTCCTACTCCTCTGATGCTGCTTGACCTGCTGTGTTCCTCCAGCACCACATTGTATCGACTCTGACTCCAGCATCTGCAGTTCTCGCTATCTCTAAAGTGAAATCTTGCCCATCAGATCCTTTCTGTTGGATTCATTTGCAAATTCTTTACTTTTAAAAGGCTATCTGCCTCTGTATATGATCTAACAGAGTGATGATAATATAACCAGCATCTCTTTCAATCGGTTTTCATGCATTTTGCGAAAATGTTCACGTGATATGCATACCCTCATCACTCATCAAAGTATGATCAATGACCTGCCATAAAACTCTCAAAGGGGTCTTACCTATAACAACATTTGCCAATGTACAATGCCCTTTGTGGTTTTCTATATGCTACTCCACATAGCATGCGCATAGAGAGTTGGGTTCTCTTTGAGAAAAAAAGTCTTGAAATTTATTTCTAACACTAAATACTCAGAGCTGCCATAGCGTAGACTTACAAATATAGTCTTAGTTGTGTGCTTGCAGATGTACTGTACATGAAATAGACAGAATTGATGGCCAATGCTGACTCCATTACACTAACGGAATGACAGAAAGCAAGATGGGTAACATTATATCAGAACCTCATGCGTTGTGATGTCATGTGATCGTCTTAGATGTACAGCCTTACAATACAACAAAACACTTGAGACTGAACAATATTTTAAATGCTAATGAAGATCTAGCAACCCAACACATTTTAACAGCACTTGAGCAGACAGTGGTTTTTCTCATTATTACGAAAAGTACCATTAAATTTCTATTAATGTATCAGAAATGTGACTTTCCACAGAACAAACTGCATAATTTTCACTTTAAGCTATTAGTCAGATTGAAAAATATTTACAGTCAACATGCTTTCAAAATTTTCACTCTAAAAGAATAATTATTTAGAAGTCAGTCACAAGCTAAGGAGGAACATCTTCCCTAGAACTTTTACATTATATGACGAATATTTGGAAGTTCCATGTTGATAAATTGCCGTTTAGGGCATATCTGATTATTGTATATTTCTCCCCGGTGCTGCTTCAGGTATGGTCCCCAGTCTGGTGTTGATGTACAAGCTGCAGTAATTCTCTGTGAAAAGAAAGGCAAGAGGTTTAATAGCTTATGTTTGGCGTTTTTCGAACTATAGAAGGAATACATGTTGACAATTTTACATTCTGTGCTTTTTAAGACTGGAACACAATATTGCCTCTTGTGTTGAACTGAAATGTTTTGGTATTTTTCCTGTGGTCCAATTTATTAATTTTGCTGGATTTCAAGCAGAGGAAGTTATGATTATTCTGTGATTCCCCATTGATCTGGAAATTTCCTTCAAATATGTAGGAATTAATGGTAGGTACCTCAGGGGTTTAAAAATTGGTCTTGAAATTGGATTCCCTTGTGCTCATTTTACAGGCATCAGAAACTTCAATAATGTTGGTGACCTATAATGTATGCTTTGCTGCCAGCAATGTATCTTTAGCTGTTATGGTAATGCTATGTTAACGCTATGTTAACCCATTTAACGTAAGAACGAGGTATGAGTTACATGCAGTGCTCCTAACTAAGCAAAAAGAAAATTAAAGGGAACACTGACAACACGGTATTGAAAGATACAACAGATATTTATTACAGCTCATCATATGCACAAGCAATTCAGGGTTTAGGATAACATTAAACTATTTAGCTACAAATGGCAGAATCTTTTCATCAGTGCTTCAAGTAGCTCAATTTAAATCAGAGTTAAGGTATTTATATTTTCAGGTCACAAATTACAGTGTTGTGATGATATCGTGATTAATGTATCTTAGAAGTATACTGACATACTGATTGTGAGACATAAAACAACTTGTTTATGCTTATTGCTCATTGTATGTGCAGAAGCCCACAGTGCACTGGACTTCTCAGGATGCATTGAAGAAGCACATTTGAAACTTCCGCATTTTCCATTGCAAATACAATTCATAGAGCTCAAACATGTCAGAGGTCTATTTGAGAAAGTAGTTAGCCATTAACTGCAGCATGCACCTTATAACTTCATGAGACTGAGAACTAATTTGCTGCAGTCTTATCTCTAACCTCACTAACCTCACACAGCATACACTGCTAAATAGCAATACGGGGATTGGAAAGGAAAGTAGAGTTGAGTTCAGAACAGCTACGATAATATTTATTGCAAGAACAATCTTGACGCTCTCCTCCTGCTCCTATTTATTATATTCTTATTTTGTTCAATGCAAGAGATCAAATCAGTTTCAAGATCATTATTCTTTAACGTCGGGAATCTAACTCAAATCTCAATGAGACATGTAGAATTGTTATACTTGTTTCCCAGATGAACACCCACATGTACTGAATGTACATCGCATTGGTTTCATTTGATATGAAATTGGCAACTTCATGCAGCAAGAACACAGGATTGAGTGGTATGAAACATATTCTTGCTGCAACCATTTATTGTTGGATGCTTGTCAAAGACGAGGTCAAAATCGTTAGATTGAAAACAGAGCTCAGAGCACATGATAAGCAAATTCTCTACCATTCCATACTGATATCCCAAAATTTCAAGAGTTCAAACCTTCCTGAAACAAAATTAAACAATGGAAAGGCTTGTCCTTACCTGGCCCAAAGTGGAGCCCTCAGCTTGAACAATTCTCACCACAGCGACAATGGGGACCCACATAATACAGAAGATGATCATACACCAACCCAGGGCTATTGCCCAGACAGGGTACTCAACAGGTCCATATGTTGGTCGGACAAATGTTGCTAAAGACCAAGTTAAGATAACCTGAATAATATGATTACATAAAAAGTGATTAGATATAGATCATCTATCTGTGATTTGATTGTTTTAAGTTGAAATCAGTAAAAGATGTGGCATCTCCTTACTGCCAGCAAACATGGAGAAATAAAAAACCAACACATTCTCCACCACAGCCAGAAGAGCCAACTCCTTTCCCCGATCATCATCTCAATGTCCTTGATAAATCTGTTTGCCCCTGCGAACAACAGAAAAGGAGAGAGTTACATTTTCCTGTTTTCAGACGGTGATAAGGAAGGCAAATGGAATGTTAACTTTTATTTAAAGGGAATGGTGTACAAAAATATAAAGTCTTGCCAAAACTATGTAAGACACAGTTCAGAACAGAGGCGAAATACTGCAAACAGTTTTATCAAAAGAGACAGCCCTTGGAGGCACCTCAGAGAAGGTTCACTAGGCTGATTCCTAGCATTTTCTTTTCTTTTTGAGCATAGTTTGAGCAGGTTGGGTGTGCACCCAATTGAGTTTAAAAGAATAAGGGGAGACCTTATTGAAACATAATATTCTTAGGGTGCTTGACAAGGTAGATGCAAAGAGACTGTTTCCCCTTATGGAAGATTCCAGAACCTGAGTGTATGATCTCAGAGTACGGTGGCCCACTTAAGATAGAAATGAGGAGGAGCATCTTCACTTGGAGAATGGGATTGAATCCATGGGACTGCTTGAGTGCAGTGGGCAGTCGAGGCTGGGTTATTAAGTACATTCTAGAGTGAGATAGATGATTTTTTATCAGTAAGGAAATGAAGGGTTGTGGGGCAAAGGCCAGGAGCTGGAGTTGAGGGCTATCAGCTCAGCCATGATTTTAATAAATGGCAGAGCAGGTTCAATGGGCTGAATGGCCTACTCCTGCCCCTACGTTTTATGGTCTAAAAATCTTATAGAATTTCAAAAGGGATACGCAATTTTTTGTGCGCATCTATGATTAAACCTGTTGCGCAAGTAACGAAAGCTTAATTTTAACAGCCATCTTTTTAGTGAAGGGGACCAGAAATTTCTAAATAAATTGATTCCTCCTATTGAAGAAATATGGAGACCAATGCCTTTTTCATTTATGGATTCTTTTTGATGTTTGTGTGTTGTGCTTACCATAGATCCAGCTGATCCCTATAAACTCCAGACCACCGATCGTAAGGAGAGCCCAACCAGCACAGAAATGGTCAATCAAGTTCACCCAATAAATCCCAGCCTGTTAAGACAATGGAAAAGAAAACAAAACTCTTTAAAATACTGTATATTATCATAACACCAAAGCTGAACAGTCTTTCTTCAATACAAATTAACCAATAGTGAATTGTATTCCAATGATTTTTCTGATGAAGGGTCTAGGCCTGAAACGTCAAGCTTTCCTGCTCCTATGATGCTGCTTGACCTGCTGTGTTCATCCAGCTCCACACCTTGTTATCTTGTATTCCAATGAAGTTCAGGTTGATGATTAGGACCTCAACATTTGATGAGACATTACACAGCCTTTTTTAGACAGAACACGGAAGTCAAAAATTTCAGGCTGACCTCATTTTGTTCCATTCGTCTTTGTAGCTTTTGACTTATAACTTGCAGATTGTAACCATTCAGGATCCTACCATTCACATTTTTTCTAGCCATATCTTGTATTTCTTATCTTCTACTCGCTTTGGACTTGCATCATCAACCCTTCCGTTATTTAATCTCTCCTGTCTTCCAACACACTGCAGACCTTCCTATTCATTCTAATTTCCAAACTCCCACTCATCATTTTCTCTGATGAAACATCATCAACCTGAAACAAACTTTGCTTTTCCGCTTTCAAATCTGCTGAGCACTTCCAACAGTTTTTGTTTATAGCTCCGATTTCCAACATCCCCAGTCTTTAGTTTTTGTAATAATGACTGCTCTTTTGTGCCCTCTGGCATTCTCTCACACCCACTAATGTCACCAGAGGGGGGAATTTCCAAAGGGAGTCGATTGGGAAGATTATGCGCGAATTGGTCAGGGAGAAGCGGGATGATCAGTCCATCACCCTGCCCTGATTAAGTCCGGGAAGGGGGGAAGATTCCAATCAGTCTTTCGAACCCAGGCCTATTGAGACACTTCAATAACCTTTTCAGGGTCACATCCCACTCTTATTAGTATTCTAAAACCAGCAGTAGAGCTTGCAAGAAGGGCAGACCACGGCATATACCTGGTCAACCTGCCAAAGGATCTGTTGGAGTCTCCCTTGTACAGGCACCAAGGTCCGCTCCCGTCGGGGCACCGTGTGCAATGCAGGAAGATGCTTGCCACTTTTAGAGAGGAAGCTGTGATGTGTAACTTTGTGTGGCATGGTATAAGTGGTTGTGGTGGTGCCAACTGTAAGATGCGCTGCAGCAGCTTATCAAGTCCCTTGCGAGGGGGGACATAGAATCAGGAGATGTAGAGTCTGTATAGATAGACCTGAGAAATTCTAAGGGTAGAAAGACCCTAGTGGGAGTTATCTACAGGCCCCCAAACAATAGTCTGGATGTAGGATGTAAGTTGAATCAGGAGTTGAAATTGGCATGTCGCAAAGGTATTACTACAGTTGTTATGGGGGATTTCAACATGCAGGTAGACTGGGAGAATCAGGATGGCACTGGACCCTATGAAAGGGAGTTTGTGGAATGCCTCCGAGATGGATTCTTAGAACAGCTTGTACTGGAGCCTACCAGGGAGAAGGCAATTCAGGATCTGGTGTTGTGCAACGAACCGGATTTGATCAGGGACCTCGAAGTAAGGGAGCCATTAGGAGGTAGTGACCATAATATGATAAGTTTTAATCTGTAATTTGAGAGGGAGAAGGGAGAATCGGAAGTGTCAGTATTGCAGTTGAACAAAGGGAACTATGGAGCAATGAGGGAGGAGCTGGCCAAAGTTCAATGGTGCAATACCCTAGCAGGGATGGCAGTGGAACAACAATGGCAGGTATTTCTGGATATAATGCAGAAGGTGCAGGATCAGTTCATTCCAAAGAGGAAGAAAGATCCTAAGGGGAGGCAGGGGCGGCCATGGCAGTCGAGGCAAGTTAAGGACTGTATAAAGATAAAAGAGAAGAAGTATAACATAGCAAAGATGAGCGGGAAGCCGGAGGACTGGGAAACTTTTAAAGAGCAACAGAAGATAACTAAAAAGGCAATACACGGAGAAAAAATGAGGTACGAAGGCAAACTAGCCAAAAATATAAAAGGAGGATAGTAAAAGCTTTTTTAGCTTTGTGAAAAGAAATAAAATGGTTAACACTAAAATTGGGCCCTTGAAGACAGAGACGGGTGAATTTATTATGAGGAACAAGGAAATGGCAGAAGAGTTGAATTGGTGCTTTGGATCTGTCTTCACGAAGGAAGACACAAACAATCTCCCAGATGTAATAGTGGCTGAAGGACCTAGGGTAATGGATGAACTGAAGGGAGTTTATATTAGGCAGGAAATGGTGTTGAACAGACTGTTAGGCCTGAAGGCTGATAAGTCCCCGGGACCTGATGGTCTGCATCCCAGGGTATTTAAGGAGGTGGCTCTAGAAATCGTGGACGCATTGGTAATCATTTTCCAATGTTCTATAGATTCAGGATCAGTTCCTGAGGATTGGAGGGTGGCTAATGTTGTCCCACTTTTCAAGAAAGGAGGGAGAGAGAAAACAGGGAACTATAGACCAGTTAGCCTGACGTCAGTGGTGGGAAAGATGCTGGAGTCAATTATAAAAGATGAAATTACGACTCATTTGGATAGCAGTAACAGGATAGGTCAGAGTCAGCATGGATTTACGAAGGGAAAATCGCGCTTGACTGATCTTCTGGAATTTTTTGAGGATGTAACTATGAAGATGGACAAGGGAGAGACAGTGGACGTAGTGTACCTGGACTTTCAGAAAGCCTTTGATAAAAGTCCCGCATAGGAGATTAGTGAGCAAAATTAGGGCACATGGTATTGGGGGCAAAATACTGACTTGGATTGAAAATTGGCCGGCTGACAGGAAGCAAAGAGTAGTGATAAATGGGTCCCTTTCGGAATGGTAGGCGGTGACCAGTGGGGTACCGCAAGGTTCGGTGCTAGGACCGCAGCTGTTTACAATATACATTAATGATATAGATGAAGGCATTAAAAGTTATATTAGCAAATTTGTTGATGACACAAAGCTGGGTGGCAGTGTGAAATGTGAGGAGGATGTTATGAGAATACAGGGTGACTTGGATAGGCTAAGTGAGTGGACGGATGCATGGCAGATGCAGTTTAATGTGGACAAATGTGAGGTTATCCACTTTGGTGGCAAGAACAGGAAGGCAGATTACTATCTAAATGGAGTCATGTTAGGTAAAGGGGAAGTACAATGAGATCTAGGTGTTCTTGTACATCAGTCAATGAAAGCAAGCATACAGGTACAGCAGGCAGCGAAGAAAGCTAATGGCATGCTGGCCTTCATAACAAGAGGAATGGAGTATAGGAGCAAAGAGGTCCTTCTGCAGCTGTACAGGACCCTGGTGAGACTGCACCTGGAGTATTGTGTGCGGTTTTGGTCTCCAAATTTGAGGAAGGACATTCTTGCTATTGAGGGAGTGCAGCGTAGGATCATGAGGTTAATTCCCGGAATGGTGGGACTATCATATGTTGAAAGATTGGAGCGACTGGGCTTGTATACACTTGAGTTTAGAAGGATGAGAGGGGATCTGATTGAGACGTATAAGATTATTAAGGGATTGGACACTCTGGAGGCAGGGAGCATGTTTCCGCTGATGGGTGAGTCCAGAACCAGAGGACACAGTTTAAAAATAAGGGGTAGGCCATTTAGAACAGAGTTGAGGAAAAACTTCTTCACCCAGAGAGTGGTGGATATATGGAATGCTCTGCCCCAGAAGGCAGTGGAGGCCAAGTCTCTGGATACTTTCGAGAAAGAGATAGATAGAGCTCTTATAGATAATGGAATCAAGGGTTATCGGGATAAGGCAGGAACAGGATACTGATTGTGGATGATCAGCCATGACCATAATGAATGGTGGTGCTGGCTCGAAGGGCCAAATGGCCTACTCCTGCACCTATTGTCTATTGTCTATTGTTTAGTACAAACAATCCAAAGTATCTATTTATAATTCAAATTCAAAGACTTTATACACATGATAAAATAATAGTCCCACTCATCCCAAACCACCGCTTTATAAGTTAAGAAGAAACAAACCAGTTTGAATAGCATCCAAAACCTCACTCCTAGTACAGTATCCAAAGCTCCATTCATATATGCTCATAACTGTATCCCTGTATGGAACACCTTGGTTGGTTCATTGGTGAAACCTCAATTTTTAACCGCGTAATGCAGTAGTTTTCCCTGGAGTTATCAAAATCTTGAGTTTCACAGCACTCTACTTAAATAATCACTTCTTCCTTTTTTATTAAAATCTCGCCTGGGACCAACACTAACTTTTCACACTCAGGATCTAAATCATTATACCCTTCTCTTCTCAAAAGCACTGCTCCAGACAGTCATCCTGTTCCAAAGTCTTCACAGGACTAAGACACTACTCAAGTTAAAGGTGGAAATAAAAGCTCATCTTACTCAGCTAAGGGTGCCTCCCCCCAGTTTAAATAAAGCAGATTCCAGAACACTCTCAGACACCTTGGGTATCATAATTGGCACATAGAGTCATACAGCATGGAAACAGACCCTTCAGTCCAACTCATCCACACTAACCAGGTTTCCTAATCTGAACTATTCCCATTTACCTGCATTGGTCCATGTCCCTCTAAGCCTTTCCAAAACATGTACCTATCCAAATATCTTTTAAATGTTGTAATTGCACCTGCCTCTACCACTTCTTCTGGCGGCTCATCCCATACACGCAACACCCTCCGTGTGGAAATAAGTTACCCCTCATGTCCCTTTTGAATCTTTCCCCTTTTGTTTTAAACTTATGCCCACTAGTTTGGACTTCCCCACCCTGGGAAAAAAAACCTTGGTTATTCACATTATCTATGTCCCTAGTGATTTAGTAAACGTCTATAAAGTCAATCCTCAGCCTCCTCCACTAATGACAACCATGTTCAGGGAATTAATTTTAATAATTAACCGCCCTGCTTTGTAAAATCCCATACTCTATGAAAACTTAGTATCTCACATAATTGGATACCAGACTCCTAAATAACAACTTATGCTTTAACTTCTCTTCCAAGTCAAATCACATATCACAACAGCTAGTTTGAACACTTAGACATCTAGTGTTCTATTAAAGAACTTCCCTACCTGTGTTACACAAACGAGGCCAAAGAGAAACAATAGAAAACAAGTCATGCTTGACAGATAATGTCGCTTTGATTGCAGAAGAGCAGGGAACTTGTCCTCCAAGCTTGTTGTAATTGTTTCTGGCATAAACATAAAATAGGTTGAAATTTTATACCATTTGAACAGGCTGTACTAAATCAAAGGAATCTCATTAAGGCCAGCCAGAAGATGAGTTGCTCTAACTGGGAACCTGCACACCTCAGAATGTAGGAAAGTAGATTTTTCTTTTGTATTGCACTTTATCTGAACTCAAGGTGGTTCAAAGAGCTTCACAGACAATAACGTGTAGGCATTGTTGTGAGTTTGCTACTGGATGGGTAGCAGAAAACCTATGCTCAGTAAGTTGCCCATGAATGGCAACGATATGGTGACTTGATAATTTGTGATGCTAATTGAACGATCAACATTGACCAGGATATTGAGAAGAACTCATTATTTGTGCTATGCGATGCATTGTTTCCATACAAGAGGAAAGTGAGTCCTCATTTTATGGTTATTTTGATTGTCTAAAGGACAGTAGTTCCAACAGTACTGGATAGATCAGCCAGGTCTAGGATATTGTTCTCCAGAGCAGTCTCTGGACTGAGACTAAAGTCCACAAGATGCTGACTCAGACATGACTGCTGCAGACTGAGTGTGACAGACAGTCTTGGTGAGATGCGACAAGCCTTTTGGGAGTCCTTCATAACTAGAACATCATTAAACAGCAATATGTACTTAAACTAGATCCTAATGTATGTGGAACAGCACCTCAACATCATGCTTCAAGCAAAGGTTGGGCGGTGTTGAAACTTCCTTAACTGGTTCTGGAGTTTTTTCTCTATTTTCTCCTGAAGCAGGTCACTTCACCCTGCCTTTAACTACAGGAGTCCTTTGAGAAAATAAGGCCGTAAGACCATCAAATATCAGAACAGATTTAGGCTAGTCAGCCTTTCGAGTCTGTTCCACCATTTGATCATGTCCAATATGTTTCTTAACCCCATTCTCCTGCTTTCTCCCCCTAACCTTTGATCCCCTCACTAATCAAGAACCTATCTCTGTCTTAAATACACTCAATGGCTTGGCCTTCACAGCCTTCTGTGGCAATGAGTTCCACAGTTTCACCACAGAAGGCTGAAGAAATTCTTCCTCATCTCAGTTCTAAAGAGCTGACCCTTCACTCTGAGGCTGTGTCCTCAGGCCTTAGTCTCTCCTACTAGAGGAGAAATCTTATACACATCCAATCTACCCAAGCCTTTCAGCATTTCAATTTGATCTTCAACTCCACCTTTCGAACTCCATAAAGTACAGACACAGAGTCCTCAACCGTTCCTCATAAGACAAACCTTTCATTCCTGGGATCATTCTTGTAAACCTCCTCCGAACGCCCTCCAGGGCCAGCAATTCCTTCCTTAGATGAGGGTTCCAAAACTGCTCACAATAGTCCAAATGCAGTCTGACCAGAGCCTGATACAGCCTTAGCAATATATTCCCTGCTTTTGTGCTCTAAGCTTCTGAAAATTACTGCTAAAGTTGCATTTGCCTTCCTAACTAATCTGCATGTTAATCTTAACAATATTCTGAAATAGGACTCCTAATTCCCACAGGCAGTGATGGCTATTGAAATCAATGTAGATGGTTGAACTTTGATGGTTTGATGTGCGGGCAGTTTGTAAACATTTGCAGCAGTTACTTGCTCATTCTGGAGAATGGTGAACTGGCTGGTGGTGAGTTTTTTTTTCAAGCTTTGTTTATTGGTTCAGTTTGGCTTTGTGTAGCCGCATGATTATGGATCTGCCTCTGAAGATGGCTGGATGCAGGTAAATGGGTTTCTTGTGGGGCAAGAACATTGATCATTTGTATTTTAAGTTCAAGTAATGAGATTTCATAGCTCCCTCCAGATCACAGTTCAATGTTGATTTAATAAACCGGGACTGAGAGAACACATCATTAGAATGTCATTCTAATTGTGGAAATGAGGGCATTCTCCTGAACAATGGTTGAGGTCAAGGATAATTGCATTGCGTAGAGGATCAGATAGGAGAGAGACAGAGAAACTATTTCTGCTGTGTTTGGGGAGAATAGGGTTTGGGTGCATTGTCTAAAAAATTAGAGTCATACCTTTCACGAGTAAAATCAAGGAATATTTCTATGCACAACGGTCAGTAGGATTTGGAACTCTCTTCCATAAATAGCAATTAATAGAGTCATAGAGCTCTGCAACATAGACAAAAGGCCCTTCAGCCCATAAAGTCTACGCTAATCAAAACTGCACACTTAATTATTCTAAATGTATTCTCAGCAGTTGGTTCATAGCCTTGGTATTGCAAGCTTACCTTTAAATACTTCTTAACTGTTATCAGGATTTCTGCCTCTATCATTCCTTCAGGCAGTGAGTTCCAAAAAAAAACTAAAAAAAAAAAATTTTCCTCACATCCCCTCTAAACATCTTGCCCCTTATCTTAAGTCTATGCCCCGGTCATAGATTCTTTTTGAGGGATAGACAGATTATCCAGTCTACCTTATCTATGGCACTTATCATTCTACATCTTATCTCATCACCCCTCAATATTGTCTGCCCTAAGGAGAACAACCTCTGTCTGTCTAAGCTTCCTTTATAACTGAAACTCTCCAGCTGAGGCAACATCCTGGTGAATTTCTTCTGCACCCTCTACAGCGTTATAACTTCCCTCCTCTAATGTTGATTCCATCACTGCACACAATATTCTGGCTGTAACCTAACTGACATTTTATACAGTTCTAGGATAACCTCCTATTTCGTAAATTCTGTGTCTCAGTTAACATAAACAAATATCCCATATGCCTTGTTAACCATTTTTTTCCATCTGTCCTGATGCTTTAGCGGATCAGTGCACATATACATCAAGGTCCCTCTAATCCTTGGTGCTTCCAGGATCCTGAGGAGGAATAGCCAAACCCCTCTAACAATAAAACTAAAACACAAGCTCCAATCTGCTATGACAAGGTTCATTCTAATAATGACCCCCGAAACCCCCAGAGGAGCTTGCCTTTCCACTCAATCTATTTAAAAGTTGGTTAAAAGAAAGAAAATCCCTGATCTCCACTTTACAGGTAACAAGAAACAATTTATTTATTTAACCCAACAATGAACAAATTAACAGAATTATTAACAAACCAACAATTCCCCCTTTACTACTAACTACTTCCAAATTGGTCTAAATTCTACTGGAATGCTGTTCAAATAAACACAAGTCCCATCTGATAAACCCAATTGATAAGAGAACAATAAATTATAACTTAGAGATAGTAGGAACTGCAGATGCTGGAGAATCTGTGGTAACAAGGTGTAAAGCTGGATGAACACAGCAGGCCAAGCAGCATCAGAGGAGCAGGAAAGCTGATGTCTCGGGCCTGGACCTGACTTTAAGAGGATTAAGCCTGTAGGGATGTTGTTTTATCGGAACAGCATTCCCTACTTCAACTTCATGCATTATTGTATTCATCCTCCCCATTCTATTCCCACATACGTTCTCATATTTCTGCAACAAGCCTTTCAATTCAATTCTGTGTACCTGAGACAGATAGGTCACTATCCTAGCCCATTCTCCAAGGACTGCCTCATTCTTTAAATTACATTGAGGCACATAAAAATTCAAATATTTGGATTCTGATTCCTCACTCTGTGGGTCAGGATCTAATTCCTGTTTCTCTGGCTCCCTGTCCCTGTCATAGGAGGGTTTCAACATATTCACATGACATACCTGATAAAGTTTTTCCTATCTGGCATCATTACCAGATAATTCACCTGACTCAACTTCTTCTCAATCTGATAGGTACCATTAAACCTTAACCCCCCGGGCAAACATTCAAATCTTAGATTTCTTATCTGCTTCTTGCTTCATCAAGTGCTGTGCCATCTTCAGATGTTGTCTAGCTAATTCACCAACTCTGTTTAGTAATTTTCTCACCTCAGATACATAATCTAATTGTGAAATCTCTGACTTGAGACCTATCAACTTTTCCTTAATTAATTTTAAAAGCCCTCTTACTTTGCGTTCGAATATCAACTCAAATGGAGTAAATGAGTCAATTCATTTGGGGCATCTCTAATGGCAAACAATATAGATGGGATACCTTTATACCAGTCCTGGTAATAAGCCCATCAGCGTGGTTTTTAGGGTTTGATGCTACCTTTCCAATGCTCCCTGGGATTCAGGATTGTACGTACTCAATTTAAAGTGTTTGATGCCTAAACTATCCATGACCTCCTTAAATAGTTTGGCAGTAAAATTGGACTCTTGGTCTGAGTGAATCTCCCTGGATAGGCCATACTGGCTAAAGAAAGCAAGCGACTGTTCAGCAACCCTTTCTGGCTTGACATTCCGTAATAGAATCGCCTCCGGAAATCTGGCTGACACTTCCATTATGGTCAGCAAATATCGGTTCCCACTTTTGGTTTGAGGGAGGATACCTACACAATCAATCGTAGCCGACGTGAAAAGTTTTTCAAGTGCGGGAATTGGCATCAAAGGTATGGGTTTTATTACTGCCTGTGGCTTTCTTACCAGCTGACATGTATGACAGGTACGGCAAAATTCAACCACATCCTTATGCAATCCAGGCCAATAGAAGTACTTTTGTATTTTAGCCAGAGTCTTCCTCACTCCTAAATGACCTTCTACTGATAATTCATGTGCTGTCCGTAATACTTCCTGTCTGTACGTTACCGGCAACACAATCTGGTGAACTTCCATCCATTACTCCTCTGCACTAACTCGCCAAGATCTCCATTTTCATCTTAGGATTCTATCCTTGAGATAATAACACTCAGGAACACGTTCTGATTCCTTTTCTGAGTACGCATTTTAATATAGATCTTTTATTGTCTCATCTTTTTGTTGTAACTCCAGTAATCTTCCAGAACTAAACACCTCTGCCTGATCCTCTACCTACTTAGGTTCTTCCTTTACCATTTCATCAAACAGGATGTCAGCTAACTGGACCTCAACCCTTTCATCTTTCTCTTTGGTTTTCCCGTCTTGCTTTATCCTTTGTCTGTCGGATCTTGCCACCACAGAGTCTGGAAAAATTCCAGAGTATTTTTTCTCAGTTTCACTCCTCAGTTTCCTGGTTTTCCCTCGGCTTCTCCACTACAAGGGGTGTCACTCCCACTTTTGCTTCTGCCAGGTCATTTCCAAGAACAAACTGTATTCCTAGAATAGACACTCTTTCAATCACTCCCACTGTCACTTCCCAGTCTTGATTGGACTTTCCAGCCCAATCTTACACAGGAGAATGCTAAATCTCTGTCCATCTATTCCACAGATTTTCACTCTCTCAGGTAGCATTTCAGAAGGAGTGCAAATGCTTTCATCTCTTACTATTAGAGATTGACCAGGTCCCATATCTTTCAATATTATAACTGCTTTACCTTCTCCCCCGTTCTTCCTGAGTATACTTTACCCACAGAGGTGAAGTCTTTGTCAAGATTGGGCACTGTCTCACTATCCAGCCCATGATAAGGCTGCAGACTTTCCTGCAATTCCTTGACTCCTTTTCGGATTTCCTTCATTACCACAACTAATCTCATTGGTGTAGCCTCTTTTACCAATTCATTTTTCCCAGTGCCTTTCTTAAACCACCGGAACTGTGACTTTGTGTGTCCCACCTTACAGCATTGAAAACACCTGAGGCCTTTTGTCTTCTTTCACCCTCTTTTCTTTTTCCACCTGTGGGAGACTGTTCCCAGTGTGATCTACCTTTTGTTTTTCCCTGAAGGATCTCCCTTTTTCCCAATTTCTATCCTTCATGGAATAAAATTGCTGTGAGAAGCTTAATTTCGATTTATGCACTAATACATATTCATCCGGCATCTCTGCGGCTCTTCTTACTTTGGTAACTTTCTGTTCCTCGGTACAAGTTATTATCATCTCTGGAAGTCAGTTTTTAAACTCCACTGGCAGAATATTCTCTCTAAGATCCTCACATGTTTTTTTCTATCTTTAATGCTCTCACCCACCTATCGAAGTTGCTTTGTTTAATTCTTTCAAATTCGACATAACTCTGACTTGCTTCCTTCTTTATGTTTCTGAACCATTGTCTATACACTTCTGGTACCAGTTCACTCAAAATAGCTTGTTTAACTTCTTTATAATCTCTTGACACCTCACCTGACAGGGCTGCAAACATCTCACTAGCTCTGCCTACCAACTTTATCTGAATTAACAGTACCCACACAGTCTCTGACCAATTCATCTGCCTAGCCAGTTTCACAAATTAAATAAAAAGGCTTCTACATATTTTCATCGAATTTAGGTCATGTTTTGTTGTATATATCCCTACCATGTCGTTGGCTATGATGAGCTTATTCATCATCGCTCTCCTCCTCACTACGCCTATCTTTCACCTTCATCTCCATTGTATTAAATTGACTTTCCTGTTCAATTTGCAACTTCTGAAGTCCAAACTGTCTCTTTCTCTTTGTTCAGCTAAGAACCTTCTCTCCCTTTCTTTATTTCTTTCCTCTGCTTGTAACCATAACGCAAACTTGCTCGCCTTCCTTGCATTCTCTAACTCCAGTTGTCTCATTTGCAATTTAATTTTTTCTAACTCCATGGCACTTGTCTGTTTCTCTGGTACACCTAAGCTCTTGACCAACTCCATGATAATTTCAGCTGGAATTGAACCTCTGCTGTTGGCGTTGTAATACTATGGAAACCAGCTGCCCAGCTAACTGAGTTAACCAACCCTATTCCAGAACACATGCTCCTACATTGTTAGATACTTGGTTTGCTGTCTGATTGATGCCAACATTCTGATGGTTCAGGATGACTCAGCACTACAGAAATGGTCCAAGAC
Source organism: Ginglymostoma cirratum (assembly GCA_024137785.1). Lineage (NCBI taxonomy): Eukaryota > Metazoa > Chordata > Chondrichthyes > Orectolobiformes > Ginglymostomatidae > Ginglymostoma > Ginglymostoma cirratum. The sequence continues at coordinate 5,330,400 of JAHRHZ010000267.1, read as the reverse complement.
CATGGAAAAGTCAGAGCCATCATGAGGTCACTATTGTTAATGATACCTCTATCATGAGCGTGTGTACGAATGAAGAATAATACCACACAGAGAGGGCAATTTCTTTTAAATGGTGGCATGAAAACAATGATCCAGAATTTAACCTTAACCCACTAAGTCTTCTATTGTCAATAGCACTGGCTTATAGCACAGTGGTTCAGCGGTGAACACTGCTGCTTCGTGAACGCCAGGGACCCAGGTTCAATTCCAGCATTGGGTGACTGTGTGGAGTTTGTACATTTTCCCCATGTCTGCATGATTTTCCTCTGGGTGGTCCAGTTTCCTCCTATAGTCCAAAGACGTCCAGGTTAGTGGATTTATCATGCTAAGTTGTCCACAGTGTACAGAGATAGGGTAGAGGGTGTGGAATGCTCTCTGGAGGGGTGGTATGGACCTAATGGGCCAAGTGACCTGCTTCCACACTGCAGGGATACTATGATGAGAAAGGCCATTCAGTTCACCTTAATTCATCAGTCCTGAGAGCTCCACAGTCCTGCTATTCTGTTGTCTCTTAAATAATTCTTGACTTTTGCCTCACTATATGTGGAAATATATTCCATGTTGATCATTCTTTGCTTCATTATTATTATTAGCTTGAATCTGTATCCTTTAGTTGTTTTCTTGCAGTTTAATTTGAAGAAACAAATGGAAATTAAAATTGGATGGTTCCTATAACTAGTGGTTTTCTTGGTCATACTTCCTTCAGTCCCTTGGCTTTCCCCTAAAGTTGACTGGAGCAAAATACCTGAAGTTCATTAACCTGACCAAGCATATCTTGTTCTCAGCCATTAGCATCTCTACCTCTGAATCTGGTACTTTGTTAAGGATAGGACTTGAGGGTGATCTGACTCAGCGAGTTAAAATGTTAAGAAAATTTGAGAGGTGACAAACAGTGAAACTCTTTCATCTGATGAGGGAATCAATGATGCGAGGTCGCAATTTTAAAATAGGAGCTGAGTTATTCCGGAGGGAAATCTGGAATTATGCTTTCACACAGAGGTACTATAAATGTGGAATTCCATCCATACTAACCTGTGGATGCTGAGATAATTGAAGTTACCCATAATAAAAGCGTCAGGTTTGCAATCCAGGCACATGAATTTAGGGGTGTGATTTACTTGAGTTGCTCCAGGGGCTAAACTTCTGCTGTTCATGAGTTCCTAATCAAACAATACTACAAAACACAAGTGGCGTGATCCCTTTATATACAAGTGGGAAGTGATTCGTGAAATTTATCATGTCACTCTTACCTACAGATGCAAACTGACTGTCGAGTCCCAGAGTAAGCAGCATGAAGAAAAACAAAATGGACCATAACGGTGCCCATGGCAACTGTGCAAGGGCCTCTGGGTAGGCAATGAAGGCCAAACCAAAACCTAGACAGTAGATACAATTGAAATAGAGAAACGAATGCAACTTAAAAGAGATAAACTGTAAAGTGAGGGGCATTTATTTAATTGGGATGTACAAATCTTGCATTGTGACTTCAATCAATCTGTAAGAGTTTCAGAAAGTGAAACTAAGTGAAAAGTTTAAAATCCAATAAAGATAATCAAAAAATACAAGCCTGTATCTTTGAGCTTCAGAGTGAGATAGAGCATATGTGTGCAGGGACCTGAAGCTGGATTTCCATTGCTTTTCCTTACCTGGAACTGGAGTGCAGCACGACAGCCAAAGTCAGCTAGCCCATTTATTGGGATTTTTCTGTGTTGAAACAAGGCTTATGGGCAGACCCACCCTCACCTCTCTTCGTCCCTACTTTGCCTTGAGGCTAACACCAGCAATAGGAGAAAGAGATCCAATGCTTCTAAGATGCCACAGTGGCTGGGACCATAGCATAAATTATGAACACTTACACTCATTCAGATCAGAACAGTGGACACAACAGTGTGACCAATCCAGCTGACAGGTTTACCAGGTGCTCAGCTACATTAATGGATATGCCAGTAAATAGTGCAGCTGTGTATAGAATGGTCTATTTGTTAAACCTCTCATATCCACAGCACAAAGCAGCTGGCTCAGGAATGTGACAGTGGACTGGTGAGTCCTGTGTTAATTATTTCTTGTTGAAGCATTTTGAAGTTTGTGTAAAGTTCTATCATGCCATAGGGCTTTTTAATATGTCTTGGCTTCCTGATTGAGAGTGAAATGTAACCAGTTGAGGTGTGGGCCACTGTCTGGATCTTAGCGAGTTACTCAGAGAGTTACGAAGGGAGGTGAATTCTGACTGAAAGCATCATCACTGGGGCTCATGTTAAATGTCTTTTTAAAAGAACTGTGGCAATTGTAATGGCTTGGGGACACACACATAGACATAGAGACACATCACAGCATATCAATCCAATGGTGAGCACCACCAGACTCCCTGTGTACAAATCTTTCCTAGTCAATGATCTGTGGACATGTGTGAGTGGCTTTCTTCCTGCCTTACCAAGATAAAACTGTCACATCCATTTCTGGCACTCAGTGACCTACCCGTAAGATCAGGAAATGACCACTTGCAAGTAATCTCGTTTAGACACAGAGTTATTGACAATCCAAATATATGACCTGATTTGAGGCATTACCTTATGTGCAAAGGCACCAGGATCAGAAAGGAATGTATCACAGCTCTCAAAGATGTCACTGCTGCAGGCAGGAAAGCATGACTTGGTTGGCACAATAAAACATAAGGTGAAATAGCCATCCAGTGATGACCTCTTGTACAAGGAATCTCATGAATCAACAGGTACTGTGGATATGGGCTACTCCTTAAAGCTTTAGTAAAGGATTATCACATAAAGTGAAGATAGTATCCAAAGTTAGTTTACTGTCATTAATACCGCGAGTGTGCGGAGTAACGACATAAGAAGCTAGTGTGACCTCCTGCTTAAGAATCTTATAGTCTCGAGATAATGGTGACTGAATATTAGTAACAGTTTAAATTGCTTGGAATTCAGAGATCTTTACTCATGTCTCAGAGATTGTAATTCTCTTGTCCCGCCCACACACATACTTGCAAATATTGAACAGGACAATCTCATCTCTTCACTTTAGAAATACTTGAGCACGAGGCAGTAATTTTCAGTCCAGATACCTGACTGTGCAACCTCTGAAACAGGCTTGTCTTGTACATGAGCCATGTGTCCAAGGATGGAGAAGATGGCAAATCCAGCAAACACACTTGTAGCACAATTAACAACACAGACAATGATGGTGTCTCTGTAGCAGTTGTTGTGGAATTTGTTGTAGGATGCCAGTGTTGTTAAGCCTCCAAAAGATACTGCAATAGAATAAAAAATTTGTGTTGCAGCATCTTTCCAGACCTGGAAATTAGAAGGTAGGACGGGTTAACAGTGGGAGATTTGAATTCAATCATTCAGTTAGTCATACTATAGTAGCTGTGAGGAACATGGGATGAGATGACTGTTGAAATTCACTCTGGTTTGTCAATATCTCCACTATAATAGGATTATTTTTCTGTCTCCCCTGTCTACTGTCTGGGTGGCACGGTGGCTCAGTGGTTAGCACATCTGCCAGGTTTGATTCCAGCCTCAGGCAACTATCGGTGTGCAGTTTTGTACATACTCCCCATGATTGCATGGGTTTTCTTTGGGTGGTCCAGTTTCCTCCCACAGCCCAAAGATGCACAGGTTTGGTGGACTGGCCATGCTAAATTGTCCATAGTGTCCAGGGATGTGTAGGCTAGGTAAATTAACTGCGTGGGAAATTCAGGGTTGCAAGAATTAGGTAGAGGGATGGGTCTGGGTGGGATGCTCTTTGGAGGGTTGTCATGGACTCAATAGGCCAAATGTCCTGCTTCTACATTGTAGGGATTCTACAATCCTACTGCCTGTTGCTAAAATCCCACCAAGTTCACCTGAGGCATGGCGACCCTTAGGTTAAACCACCACCAGTCATCTGTCTCACTTATGAGAGAGCAGCCCAATGGTCTGGAAGGAGCATGGCTACTTTGCGTTTAGTAGGCAGCGCAGTGGCTCAGTGGTTAGCACTGCTGCCTCAAAGCGCCAGGGACCCAGGTTTGATTCAAGCCTCAGGTGACTGTCTGTATGGAGTTTGCATATTCTCCCCGTGTCTGCATGGGTTTCCTCCGGGTGCTCCGGTTTCTTCCCACAGTCCAAAGATGTGCAGGGTATGTGGATTGGCCATGCTAAATTACCCATTGTGCCCAGGGATGCTTAGGTTAGGTGGGTTAGACATGGGAAATTAGGGGAACAGGTCTGGGCGGGATGCTCTTCGGAGGGGCAGTGTGGACTTGTTGGGCCGAATGGCCTGTTTCCACACTGTAGGGATTCCATGATCTTTGGGGTCTTTCATTGCAAGACATGTTTCTGGGCAGTGTCTCAGTTCTTTATATGCAGAGTGCACGGTGTCACCTAGTGACCCTTATGCTTTTGTTAAAACAAAAAGCTAAAGCAGATATTCTTTTTCAGATTACTACCTGTTCAGTACCTATGGCATGGGTTGCATAGCAAATTTAACTTTTAAACCAACAAAATCAGATAGTTCATACAATTGGTGGCCAGTTCACTCTAGCATACTCAGACCAGGGGTACAAAATCTCACTAAAGCCTTGATATAAGACAAAGGCCTATATCTAAAATGTGAAAGAAACCAACTAACTGTCAGATCTCATGCCAATAGTTACTTTTTCACATTCTGCTGCCGTCATGCTAAAATGAGTCATATATATATGCATATTGATCAAACATACATGGCAGCATTGATTAACAAATTGCAATTAAAAGACAGATGTGAAACTCAAAGTTAAAACAGTTTGAGTGAGAAAGGTAGTTGAGTTTGATTATTTTGCAATGTTCACCTCAGCATCGGCCAGTTTTGAGATGTCCGACTGGCTTCCAATGTAGAATTCTATTCCTTCAGAGGCTCCCTCCAGGGTAACCCCTCGGATCAGGAGTACGGTTAGAACCACATACGGGAATGTCGCAGTGAAATAAACCACCTGAACATGGAGAGAAACATGTTAGATTTTCCTGCATTTCCTAGGCAGCATTTACAAGCTAGATTCTATTTGAATGGAAAATTGATAGGATTGCTATCAAAGCAATAGACTGCAGAGGAACAGAGATTAAATAGTGAGTGCTTTTACAGGATGTTGTAACTGAATTAAATATGTTGGTAATTATTTACAGCTTAAACTAAGGTAATATAGAAATGTTTGGGACTGAAGAAGATTATTTGATGAGTGACAAGGGCTAACATTTAAGACAAAGATGAGGAGAAATTCTTTTCACAGACAGTCATGAAACTCCCTTCCTCAAAAAGTGCTATAAGCAAAGCCTTTGAATATATTTACAGTAGACGTTGATAGCTTTCTGATAAATAAAAGATGAAAATTATTGGGTGTAAGTGATCAACCACAATCTTATCAAATGGTGCATCAGCCCTGAGGGACCGAGTGGCCTACCATGCTCCTAATTCATATGCCCATATGTAACTTGTCCTATGTTTTATAGACTACTCCTTGTTTTGTTCTATTTGCACATCTTGAGCTTTTGTTACTCTTCCAATTCTCCCGAGATGTCCGTTGGGATTGAGGAAGACTTGCTTCTACTCCAGTTCAGTAGTTCGGAGAGAATGGAGAGGTATAATGTACAACAGGTAGAGGAACTGAAAGTTATCAGGGGTGAAGGTGAGTGAGAATGCAAAATCCTAAACATAAAGAGATCAGTCATGACCTTACTGAATGGCAGAGCAGGCTTAGGGACAGATGGTCTATGTCTTTGCCTATTTTGCATATCGGAGACAACGGCCTACTGGCATCACTAGATCCAGGAACTGAGCTTCTGATCCGGGGACAGGTGTTCGAATCCTGCCATGGCCAGATAGTGGAACTTCAATATAATAATTAAAAAAATTAAGAACCTACTGCTGACGATGAAACTATTGCTAATTATAAGAAGAAAAAAAAAATCTGGCTCACTAATGTCCTGCAGGGGAGGAAATCTGCCATCTCCACCTTGTCTGGCCTATACGTGACTCCAGGCCCACAGCAATGTGGTTGACAATTAGGGTTGGGCAATGCGAATATTAAAAAAAAGTGTTTATCTGCAGATGCTGCCACACGTGGAGTAGGCAGTGCTTGTTGAGTTGAATAGATGTGTTATCAGGAAGTTTGTATGCTACCTTTGATACTTTACACCTGCACATTCTCAATGGAGTATTTTCTCAGATAAGCCTCCTCCATTTTGGTTGGTCAGTAGTCAAGGTCTCCCATTGGTTAGTAAGGATATTTGCCCTTTTCAGAAATGATTTGTGGACATCATAAAATGTTTTCCATTGTCTTCCAGGGGAATTCCTGCCACAAATGTGTTTTGAGGCTTGACGACATTTCTGTGCATGTTATTAATGGAAACAATAGTTTCCCAACACTATAGTTTGGAAATCCCAGCCCGACTAATCCAACTCCATGCTTTATTTCTTTGCTTGTCCCCTTCATTACCCCTTGTGTCTTCTAACATTATCTCACTTATCATGTAAAAACTCCAAATTTATCATCACTCTCCATCTTCATACTTTCTCGTTCAGTCTTTGCATGAAACCTGTTACATCCCTAACTTTTCACAGTTATAACAAGAACCCAATTGGCCTGGAATGCCAACTCTCTTCATCACTCTGTAAATGTCATTAAATCTGCTGAGTGTTTACTGTTTTACCTCAGATTTTCAGCATGAGCACCATTCTAGTTTTCATAGAGTCCCTACTGTGTGGAAACAGGCCCTTCAGCCCAACAAGTCCACACTGACCCTTGGAGCATCACACCCAGACCCATTCCCCAATAACCCAACTGAGCTACACATCCCTGAATACAATGGGCAGTTTAGCACGGCCAATCCACTTAACCTGCATATTTTTGGACTGTGGAGGAAACTGGAGTACCTGGAGGAGATCCACACAGACACAGGGAGAATGTGCAAACTCCACACAGATAGTTGCCAGAGGGTGGAATCAAACCCGGGTCCCCAGCACTGTGAGGCAGCAGGGCTAACCACTGAGCCACTGCGCCGCCCAAGTTTTATTCAGTTCTGTTTTGTCATTGGACACAGGATCATTTCCAGGATCTGGTAAAAGTAACATCAAGACTGATTTCTGAAGCTTCTCTTTGTGCAGTCTAGTAGCTGAAATATCTTCTTGGTAAGATATTGGAAGGATCTACATCATTACATAGGTAGTTAGATTCTGTGATGAGAGGTTGTTTTGTCTTCAATCATCTTAATGTTTGTCTAGTTCTTGAAAGATTGCTGCGGACTTTTTCCTCATGAGATCAGATCCACGCATTTGTTCCTTATGGATTTTCCAACACTCCCAAACATCATTAACATCATTTCAATAACAATCTGACTCATTTAGAAACAATCGCAGTTTGTACATATTTCACAGCAGGAAACTGGACATTGTTACCAAGTGTAGTGTCATCAATCATTTTACCTTTCCTGAAGATTTGATTCCTTTAGATAGCGCTGCTCCAACTATAAGCCAGGCCAGTAGCAGACAGAGAGCTAAATACCAGACTATCTCCCCAGTCTCATCCATTGAACTGGCACGGTCCAAAGCCACTTTACTGAATAAATTAACAAGACATATTTTATGTAAGGACAATATATACAAGCATTGATACTGATACACAAATTACACATAGCCATGGTGAGTGCTGGAAATGTGTTATTCTATTGCCCAGGTATGAAGAAACAGGCTTGATAGATCAGCTGCTATTTTCTATCTTTATCTGTACTGCACAGTCAGTGCACCTTTAAAAGACGTTATCGTATCATAGCATATAACCTCAAGGTATAAAGGTATAAAATTCGAAAGGGAGGACCCATGGTTAACTGAAGAGGTTACGTAAAACATCAAACTCAAGAAAAAGCATATGTGCAGAGAAGACTGGTAGGTCACATGATTGGTCAGAATCTTAAAAACAGCAAAGAATGACTAACAGGTTAATCAAGAGATTTCTACAGATTTCTCATTTCTACAGATATTTACAAAGAATAAGTAAAGTGAGTGGTGGCCCTTTAGAGAGTGAGATAAGGAGTTAACAGTAGGCAATCAGGAAATGGCAATGCTTTGGCATGTATGGGAAAACAAATATTTTGGTTCTGTCTTCATTTCTAGAGGATGCAGCATTCTTTCCGAGCTATCTTGGTGTCATCTGAAAATTTATACGCCCTGTCTTCACTCCCCTCATCTAAGTCATTGATGGGAAATTGTAAAAAAAGCTGAGACCCTAGTACAGCCCCGAGGGACTATTTGAAACACATCCTGTCAATCAAATAAAGATTTGCTGATGCATCCTCTCTGTTTTCTGACAGCTAGCCAATCTTCTATCCATGCTGACATGTTGCACCCCCATCACTGGCACAGAGTGCATAGGGGGCTGCATACAAAAGAAATCAGGAAGGAAAAGAGGAGCAATGAAATATCTTTGGCAGATAGGATTAAGGAAGACCCCAAGGCATAAGTATAACTATACAAAGACTGACGACTCCCCAAGAAAGTGTGGGGCCTATTAAAGATCAAAGGCCCAATCTGCATGAGGAGCCTGAAGATGTGGGTGAGATCTTAAACAAATATTTCTCAACAGTATTCACAGAGAAGAAACACATGGTATCCGAGGATTTCAGTTGGGATGGTAAAGTTCTAGAACATGTTGACTTGAATAAGGGTGAGGTATTAGATGTTTTAGCGGGCACAACTTCCCAGGGCCTGATGAGATCTCTCCCACGCTGCTATGGGAGATAAGAGAGGAGATTGCTGGAGCCCTGGCAGAGATATTTAATACCTCTCTGGCCACAAGTGAAGTGCTGGATGACTGGAGGATAGCTAATGTGTTTCCTTTGTTCAAGTAAGACAACAGGGGCAGGCTAGGTAATTACAGAGAGGTTAATCTGATGTCAGTGGTAGGGAAATTATTCAAAACGTTCTGAGGGATAGGATTAATTAGAAAAGCAGAGATTGATCAGGGATAGTCAACATGGATTTGTTAAAGGGAGATCTTGTCTGACTGATTCAGTTGAGTTTTGTTGAAATGGTGGCTTAATATATTGATGAATGTAGAGAAGCTGATGTGGTTTATATGAACTTCAGTAAGGCCTTTGACATGGTCCCACATGGATGGCTGGTCCAAAATGTAAGAGCCCATGGAATCCAAGGCAAGTTGGCAAACTGGATCCAAAATTGGTTTATGAATAGGAGGCAAAGGGTAATGGTGAAGGATAGTTCTTGTGATTGGAAGCCTGTGACCAGTAATGTACCACAAAAATCAGTGCTGGGACCCTTGCCATTTGATATGTATGTTAATGACTTGGATATGATTGTAGAAGATACGATTAGTAGGTACAGTTCTGAAGAACGATCAGTTGATCTGAAATGTTAACTCTGGTTTCTCTTCCCAGATGCTGTCAGACTTGCTGAGCTTTTTCCAGCAATTTCTGTTTCTATTGCTGATTTCCAGCACCCACAGTGCTTTTTCTTTTGTTCAGTATGCAGGTACAGCAGTTTATCAAGAAAATTGGGATGCTGTGCTTTATTAAGAGAAGAATTTAACATAAAAAATAAGCACATAATGCTTCAGTTTTACAGGGTATTTTTGAGACCATATCTTGATTAACGTATGCAGTTTGGTCTCCTTACTTGATAGAAGCACATAAGGACATTAGAGACAGCTCAGAGGAGATTTTCCACTTGTTTGACTGGATTTAACATGTTGTTTTATGAGGACAGAGTTCACAGCTGACTTTATTTCTTCTGGATTTTGAAGAGTTGACGGTGACTGATGGAAGTGTGTCAGATTCTGATGGGTCTTGACAAGGTGGATGTGGAAAGGGTGTTTCTGCCCCTGTGTCAGTCCAAAATTACACCACATTCTTTGAATACTAGGGGTCAGTCTCTTAGAACAGCGATGGGATTTATTTCTTTCACTCAAAGGGCTGTGCAAATTGGAAGGTGATGAAGGCAAAGTATTGAATATTTTTAAGATGGATGTAGATAGATGTTGTATTATGCTGGAGAATCAAGCGTTATTGGGGACAGATGAGACAGTGGCATACGAAATACAACTAAATCAACAATTATTGAAATGTGGAGCAGTCTTGAAGGGTCTTGAAGAAGGGTCTTCTTCTACTCTTAATTTTTATGTTCATAAGCCTCATTCCTCACCTTGCCAGGGATTGCTTGGAACATAAAAACCAAAAGAACTGCAGATGCTGTAAGTCAGGAACAAAAACAAAGTTGCTGGAAAAGCTCAGCAGGTCTGGCAGCATCTGTGAAGGAGAAAACAGAGTTAACGTTTCGGATCCGGTGGCCCTTCCTCAGAACTGGGAGTATACTTGGAGCATAACTCTCTACTGGAAGCATGTTTTTCTGTTGTAACCCATCAGATTAATGCTGGCCCTGACACATATGTGTCTAGGAATGTAATGCTTGTATATAATAGTTAGTTGGAATAAACATCTATTGGATCATTCAATACCACATTATCCAACACCAGTTTTCTTTCTTTTTTACAGAGCATAACATAATCATTGCCGCATCAAGTAAAATACCCTGATGGAGGCAGACTCACATCAGTGTGTTCATACATCATACTTATTAATTTTGTAGTTAAGCATCTGGTCAAGACTTCATCTCTGAAAGTTCTGACAGAGGCTAGCAGAATCTTAAAAAGAAGCAAACCGTTAAATAGGTTTTATTTCGAGAGGATTGAAAAGTCGCTATATCTTGCTAAATTTCTGTCAACGCTTAGTTCCATATATGAAGAATACATGTAGTTCTGGACACCATATTATGAAAGAAAAGAAAATGAGAGGGACTGGAGAGGGGGCAGAGAAGTTTTACAAGAATGGCACCAGCAATGTGGGACAGGTTGGTTATTTATTTCTCTTGTATTAAAGAACTGCAGGAGGCCCTTAACGTAGTATCCAAGGATGATTTAACATTGACTTTCCCACCATTATAATGTGAGATATTTGCTGATGATTGCAGGCTCTGTTATCTGTATCTTAATTCACGGCTACTTCTGTTCATTCATCCCTCTGGAATCCTTGTCTCCTAATGTGGCTCAGTGTCAGTTTCTATTTATCAATGCTTCTGTGAAGCACCAATTGATGCATTTAATTGTGCTAAAAATACTATATAAAGACAAGTTTTGGCTACTGCTTAGCCCTATTTGCATTTCCTTCATTGCTGATTATTTCAAAGCCACTCACAGCAAGACTTTAGTATACTCACTAGCTTGGATACTAAGTGATATGTAACATCTGTGTCACACACATGGCAGGCAATGAGCATCTCAAATGTGAAAGTACCTTCTGAAAGTACATTTCTTGACATTCAATGGTATTCTCATAATTCAATAACCTACCATTAATATCTTAGAGGCTACTAGTGACCAGAAACTAAACTTGGCCAACCAAAATGGCACAACAATTACAATGCCAGTTATTCTGTAGTAAATGGCTCACCTCTTAACTGAAAAGATTCTCCACCACATAAAAATCACAAGTCTTCAATCAGGTGCTGGAATATTCTCCAGTTGCTTGAATGCATACCATGGGAATCACATTTAAAAGGCTCTAAACTATCCAACATAAATCAATTGATTTGATTTGCATTCATCCAACAGATTACATTAACTAGAGGGCTCCTGTTGTGATGCTTCTCTCTCATTAAACAGGATATTCACCAACTAAGTGTCCCAAGGGGAGCTACTGGCCCAGCTGTGCAGTTTAGAGTTGCAGCTCTCTACAGCAATGTACTTACTCCCAGTATTGCTCACTCGGACCCTGGTGAGGAACTGAGATTTCTGATCCGTTTGCACAAGTTTCATTGTTCGCCTGCAGCCACGTTGTATTAACAATTTCAAAATATCCATCGTCCAGAGTGAGGTTGCAGAGCGGATCTAGAAAATGGGGAATGTGTTTTAGAATTAGTGATGATTGGGAATCCTATCACAATGCACTTCAGAGAGCAACATGAATAATTTCTCTCCAAAGTCCTCCCAAATCCATGCTGATCTTTCCCAGAACTCCGTGTTTGAATCCCTCTGATCAGATTCCTTCCCTAGAATTAGAATTGGAATTAGCTGTTATTTCTGCATATACACAATGGGTGCAGTGAAAAATTTATAAGTTGCCAATTACAGCACTGATTTAGGTACAAAAGTACCTAGGCACAACTTCTTTAGATCTTAGACAATAGAGAAATAAAACATGCATGCATTGCAGAAATAAAATTTCAGTACAGCAGGCCTCACTGGCACCAAGCTTCCAGTTCGTATCCGCTCCTGGGTCCAAATTATGCCAATAACGCTCCATGCCGGGAAGCTGCTGCTGGAGGCCGGAAGATCATCACGCAACACCAGGAGGCCCCTGTGGGAAGTTGCTGCTGTGCCTGGCCAGGACATCACCATGCCATGCTGGGAGGCTGCTGTGGGAGGCTGGGAGGTCACCACGCCACACCAAGAGGCGGCTACAGGAGGCCGCTGCACTAGGCCAGAGGTCATCGCTGGAGGGCCAGGAATTGTCACTTGCCGGAAGCTGGAAATTGCCGCTGGAGGCTGGGCTTTACCGTCGGAGGACAGGAGTCATCTTTTGCTGGAGGCTGGGAATTGTCACTCATCGGAGGCCGGGAGTCATTGCTGGAGGCTGGGTATCAGCGTCAGAGGGTTGGGAGTCATCAGAGGTCATGAGAGAGGAAGAAAGCAAAGCACTAAGAAGAAGAAAAAGGAAGAGAAGGAAGAAAAGAAGAAGAACACGAGGAGCGGATGAGCTCCTGCTAGAGTGTCCTACTCTGACTCCACCTTGTAACAAGGTCATAATATCAAATATTTTCTTAGAAATAATGTTTTATCTGTTTGTATGCAACCTTTGACTTCCTTGAGAGCATAAATACCTTCCAGCACTTCTGCACTACTGTCCAGCAATGTCATCCAAAGGCACAGCATTAGATTTCACATGTATACCACAAGCACCCAGGTCTATTTCACCACCATCTTTACCAATTCCTCCTTTTTTTTGTTGCTGAGTGCTCAACACCTGCTCCCCTGAAATCCAGTACCAGAGGGACAGAAATATCCTTCACCTAAATACAGGGGAAGTATAACCATTTTTTCCAGGCTCCGCTCCATTAGCGAGACACGGACTCCATCCCTCTCTCTGGTAACCGTTTGAGGTTAAAGAAGTCTGTTTGTAACAAACCAGAAATTGCTGGAGAAACTCAGGGTCTAGCTGCATCTGTGCAAAGAAAGCAGAGTTAATGTATTGAGTCCAGTGACTCTTCTTCAGAAGTTTGTTTGTAACGTTGGTGTCATCTTTGACCCTGAGAAAAGCCCTAGACTCATTCCTAAGCACACTTTTTTCCACCTCTGTAATATCAGTTCACTTTAGTCCTGTCTCAGCAAAACTACTGATGAAACCCTCCTTCATACCTTTGTTAGGTCTGCGTACGACTATTTCAATGTTCTCCTGACTAATATTAGAATCTTAGAAGCTTGGGAGCACTGTGAGATGTGAGGAGGATAGCATGAAGCAATGTTTCCAAACTTTTGTGATCTCTGTGACCCTATTTTGAGACTTGGAAAGAGTAGTCAACCCCCAGTGAGAACTCGGAGAACAGGAGGACCTTCCTCCTGCATTTAAGTCATTGATCATATGTGACAATAAAGGTTATTCTGTTCTTTTCTATATCCCATGGCTATCGATCTCTCTACTAAGAGAAGTAGATGCTTTCTATTCACTCCAGCTACACATCAGTTTTATACATCACACATACATTTTAAATATCCCATTAGCCTTCTCTGTTATCTTGATGACAACCTCAGCCTATCCAATCCTTATTCATTGCTTAACCTTTATGTTCCTGTCAATATCCTTGTGCATCTCCTCAGTATCCTCTCTTGTGCAAGCACATCCTTCCCATAGCGCCATGACCAGTAATGTATATAGCACTCAAGCACACTTCCACGTCCTGTCCCAGATTGTCTCCTCTTCCTCCTCCTTCTGCCTACAGTTTCTCCTCTCTGCAATCTCAGCCCCCTCTCTCTCTTCCATCATGTAGATGCAAGAGGGTCTGGAGAACGATAACTCGAACACACTTCTCCCCCTCATTCTGTGTCTTTGGTCATCATTTTGTGTAACTCTGCTAAATCAAACTGAACTACAATCATTATCAGTAGGATTCACCACCCTCCGCTGTTCCCCATTACATCTGCATCCTCAGGTCATCTGTCAATATTAAGTACAGACATGCCCTTTTCCCTGTTAGGCTTGTTACACAGGACAAAAAGTTTGCAACGAGAAATCTGACAAAGCGGCACAGGACTCAAGACAATAACTCTGCTTTTTTGCCAGACCTGCTGAGCTACTCCATCACTTTCTGTTTTTGTGTCAGGTCTCCAGCATCTGCAGTTGTTTCTTTTAGCCTTTAATTCACTGTCACATCTCTTCCAAGTATGCCCACCTTGAATGGCACCTGCTCCACTTTGACAGGATTTCCATTTAAACATTTCTTTTTGTTCACCATTATTACCTTTTTTTTCCCTCCTGGTGTTTAACGAGGTATATGTCAGAACTGGCCTCCACAGCCACATGTCATTCCTCACTGACAGCCTCTGGCTCAGATTTGCCCCACATGGATTCCAAATGAAACTTTATCCTTTGTGTTTTGAATCCAGCCAGGATCATGGGTATCTCCATGATGTTCAATGCTCCTCAGATAGCTGTTCTCGCCATATCCTGAGATCCACACTCAGTGCCATGCATTGTCATACACACACCCTTGACCTCTCGTTCCATCAGTAACACCTATTGCTATCTCAGAGTTACCCTGTCCCTTTACTAACGCTTTATTCTTCAGCACACTCAATGTTATAACAAAAAAAATTGTTTTCTCTTCCTTTCAAATATTAAGGCGCTCAAGCTTCAAAAGCTCAGAGGTACCCACACCACTCTGGAATGTAACTCCCCTCCCCATCCCTCTGACTCCATCCCTTCCTCTCACCTCACCTCTTGTTGAGTGTTTACTATGCATTCTGACCTTCCACTCCCAGGTGCTGAATTTTCTGTACTCAGAAAAGGTCTTAGTGTTGTCCCTCTGTTCCCCTCACCTTAACGAATTTCAGGTTAAACTCTTCTTCCATCGCCTTTGCCTCCCCATCCCCCAGATCCCTTCACCAACCTTCAACACTCTCCATCCACCTGGGGCCCTTTTAACTGCACTCAACCCGTTCTTTGAGATCTGTCAAAATGACATTGGTCAGTCTACTGTCGTTGCTCCCCTCACCTATTCTAACAGATCTCCTTCTGAACTTCCTGCACTGCAAGCTCTCAGATCCACCACTGACTTTGTCATCAAGCCAGCTGATAAGGGTGGTGCTGGTGTAGTACGGCGGACTGATCTCTACATTGCAGGGGCTGAACCCCAGCTCTCAGATACCTCCTCCCATCTACCCCAGACCGTGACCCCACCATGGAGCATCAGGCAATCGTGTCAACCACTGTCACCAACCTCATCCCATCTTGAGATGTCGCCTTGACAGTCTCCCAGCTCATAATCTCCCAAACCCACACAGCTTGCTTCCACCTTCTCTCCAAAATCCGTAAACAGGGCTGTCGGAACAGATTCACTGGTTCAGTCTGTTCCTATCCCAGGGAACTCATTTCTTACGACCTTGACTCGACTTTTCTCCCCTTGTCCAGTCCCTTCCCACTCACATCTGTGATTCTTCTGACACTTTGCATCAGTTTCAAAATGTCCAGTTTGCTGGTAGTAGCCTCCTCCTCTTCATCACAGATGTGAAATCCTCACTTTGAGCAGCTTCTCAATTCTAATAAACAGTCACTGAACTCGAAACAGTAACTCTGCTTCTCTCTCCACAGATGCTGCCAGACTTGTTGAGTTTCTCCAGCACTTTCTGTTTTTGTATGAGAACCCAACACCTTTGTATGCCTTTTTATGCCTTGGCTTATCTCAGTTAATGTCATTGTTGTTACCACGCCAATATCACTTGCAAACGATTTATTAAGGGAGGTAGCAAGAAGCTCAAAGCAAACTCAAGGAACTCCACACGGCAGGCAGTTTGAAAGATCTATTTCCTTTGAAAAGAGATTGCTTGCCATCTGAGCTCAGGAAATTTGGCAAGATCATTTTCGCACAGACTGCATCAGATCAGATTATTTGGACCGGTAGCAGTAGCAAGGTTGTCACACAACATTAATCTTCTGCAGTTCAAATGAAGCTGGCTACAAAAGTTATTGTTGGCTTTCTCCCCATTGTTTAGAGGAAGATTGAGAAGTCCTCCACTCAACTAGTTACTAGCATAGAATCCCCATTTTCTTATTCATGCTCCAAATTGTTGAAGCCTCACATCCCTGGCGTGACCCTGGTAAACCTGCTCTACACCCTCTCCAAGGCCTTGGCATCCTTTTGAAAGTACTGAGCACAAAATTACAACTGGGCCCCCAAACAGGGTTTCAGAAAAGTTGAGATTAAGTACCTTGCTTGGCCAGAATTTAGTGCCACCCTGGCAGATGGGTGAGATGCAAAGTTGGATGGGCAGTGAGTCTACTGCCTACCCATCTCCGCTCGAATTGTACCAGGGGAAGGGTAAAAATTGTATCAGAGATAAAAGGTACTGCAGATGCTGGAGAATCCGAGGTACTGCAGATGCTGGAGAATCTCTGATACAATTTTAACCCCACTGCGAAGCCTCTTCTAAAGATGCCTACTCTGAAGAAGTTACCCTCCTCACTCCAGACAAACCTCAGGGAATCTCTCTCCCACTGCAACTGTCTCATAATCTCTTCGGCCTTGAAACTGCTCGACACTTCTGATGAAGCGTCTAGGCCCGAAACGTCAAGCTTTCCTGCTCCTATGATGCTGCTTGGCCTGCTGTGTTCATCCAGCCCCACACCTTGTTATATAGGGGAAGGGTAAATGTTGGTTTGCCTATACACCGTCAGTCTAATGGATGCCTTAAGCAAACATACAATGGTAACTTTGTAACTGTGGATGCTATGCTTCTAAACTTTGAGCGTCCAGGCTTTTCTCTGGACAGTCCTGTCTGCCAAGAATTCACAAAATGGAAGATACGCTACCTTTTCGAGTCCTGCTGCATGTTTCATCTGCTCCCCACCAACTGAAGCAGTCTGCCCATGGCAGGGGTGATTGGAAGGAAGCAAATAGGTAGTACAGACTGTAGCCAATGATACAGTTGTAGTAAATTGTCACAAATGTCGACACAAGGACCGTGGAGATGCCCACACCTTTAAAGGGGGAGAGAAAGGGAACCTCAAGTTAGAATTTTTCAACCAATATTAAAGCGATAAGCTGCAAAAGAACCAGTAAACTCCTTCCCATCCCTGGATTTTATTATCATTTGACTTCATTTATGCAATCCTATTTATACATGGTGGCAACCTTTGACCTCCAGCCTAAGTGGGCTTTGCTGATGACTAACTTTGCATGGTGAATGATAATGAGTTATTCATCTATCAGGCAGCCAGTTGAACAGTATTGCAGCTGAGATGGTATGGTATGGAACTTGAAACGTCTTCTTTAGTTAACACTTCCATGGGATGCAGATGTTACTGGCTAGGCCAGTATTTGTTCCCTATCCCTGCATGCACTCGACAGGGTTAGGGTCATTCCTGCTACTGAGGGGCTTGCTGGGCCATTTTGGAGGGCAGCTAAGAATTAACCACATTGTTGGGGAGGTCCTGAGTCACACATAGGCCAGACCAGATAAGGACGGCCCATTTCCTTCCTGAAAGTATATCAACAAATCAGTTGGATTTTCATAACAATTGAAGAAGGGTCTAGACCCAAAGCTTCAGCTTTCCTGCTCCTCTGATGCTGCTTGGCCTGCTGTGTTCGTCCAGCTCTACACCTTGTTATCTCTTTAGTTCCTTCGTTTTGTTTCTACTTTTGCACCAAATGTGGTTCTGATTCATCCAATTTCCTACCCCACCATTAGTTTCGTTCACATTCCTTAAATCTTATTGATGAAGGAGCTATGTTGTTGGGTACAACATTCTCCAAAGTCTCAAATACCCTATTGATCTTGTTCCACTATCATCGGCTGACACTAGCAACAATTTATTGTGTCAATATTTTAAAGCTGAGGTTTTCAAGAGAAATTTCCAACTAGTGACATTTTCCTCAAGGTATCGCACTTCACTAATCCTCATTTCTTAATGTATCAATTAAATTTTCCCCATTAAATGGGGGATAAGCATAGTTTCCCTGCTGTACTATTTACAATTTGATCTGATGAACATTTTACAAATACAGATACAGACAGTGGAGAGACAGATGTGGCAAGAAAAATATTTTCTCTCAATTTAAAATTTGGTCAGATGCTAGATTCAATGTCAGAAGCCTTTGTCCATCCTCCCGCTATTCGTGTTGATTCATGATCATTTTGTTACAAAATGATAATTCAATTATTTGTGATCAAGTGAGGGAGAAAGTCAACTCAAAGACAACTTAGGCCTTCAAAGTGGTTAGGCAATACTTGAAAATGATAGAGGGCCACAAATGGACTGTTGCTGAACAAGGCCTGCTTGATTAGGTATTCAAGCAAATATAAGGCTGCATAAACTTATTGTAAAGGAATTGATTGTAAATTGAAAGAAGTAGGCACGCACTCTTCACTGAGTTGTATCCTTAGGGTAGGGAGATCATCAATCCTCAAAAGGATGCTGCCACTGGAGTTTGCGCAGAAACAGCTGTGAGGAGAGATGTTGGCATTGTGGTAGTGATTTCGAGCTGGTAATCCATATCCACAGCATAATGCTTTTAGGATGTGGGTTCAAATCCTGTCATTGTAGCTGATGGAATCTAAATTCATCAAATTCCAAAATTGAATACAAATCTTGGTAAAGGTGATCATGAAGCTGTCATCAATTGTTATGAAAATCCATCTGATTTGTGAAAAATGGTGTTATTTTGCAGAATATGAATGTTCTCTTTGAAAGAGGAATTCATTTTCTGTGTTGATTTTAACGTGCAAATGCAGCAAGTTTACAAAACCCATGGCGCTGTTGTTACTGAGCAGCAGACGATTTGTAATATGGTGCCCATGTGACCTGTATCGTTTTGAGTTCCAGACAGTCTTGAGTTTCAAAGAAAATACTCAATAAAGTCTGGAGGACTTTACACCTTTTTCTATTTATAGATAGATCACAAACAAAAAAAAATTAGCATTCCAGCTGATTGGCCCTTTTTTTTTTCGCTGGGGAAAATTAAACTTCAAAACTCAATGTATGTTAGACAAATGTAAATGATCATATTGATCTTTCATGTATTATAATGGTTTCTCTTACACCAACACAGACTAAGTTTGCAACATCACACTTTTTCGTCCATGTTTAAAAAGCACTTTAAACTTGTACAAATTATATAATAAGGAAGCCATTTCTGTTGTCTTCTTTCGAACTTTATGAGTTCAGCATGAAGCTGTTCTGCAGAGAGAGATTTCCATCAGAAAGTTATTGAAGGCAAAGTATTGAACATTGAAGTCATTGAAGCAACTAAGGTACTAAATGGCAATAGCCTGAAACCAAGAGAAAGACTTCCCCCAATCTGTTCCAATTCACATTGACCTGAATATCAATTGCCTGAAAATGTAATCTCAAGAACTATAAGCTTACTATGAATCCTCTGTTCCAAGACACATCAATTTATCTAAGAAACCAAAGGTCTGTCATAAAATTGTAATTGCATTTTTTATAGTCATGTAAATCTAATCTCTATATCTGTGATTGTCTATGTGAGATTTGATTGAGTCATTACAATTTAAATATGTGGAGGTAATGTGTGATGATAAATAATGTTTCTTTTGGTAAAAATTTACAACAAGTACCTTTTTCTGGAAACTTTGATGGGTACAATCAACCTGTTGATAGGAGAGTACACTCCTTTTGCATAGAAATATAGTAATCATGGGGAATAAAAGGAAACCTGTCTCATTTTGTCTGTGACAGGGGATTTTCTTTTCCATGCTGCAAATTACTGAATGACGTTCGCATGAATAATCCACGTGCACATTCACCTTATCATTATTTTGATAGAAAATTCTAGATCAATATTATTTAAGCACTATTGCTCACTTGAAGGGGACTATAGACCAGTTAGCTTAACATCTGTCATTGGAAAAACTGTTAGAAGCTGTTATTAAAAATGTTATATCAGGGCAGTTGGATAAGGTCAAGGTAATCAGGCAGAGTTAACATGGTTTGTAAAAGGGAATTCATGGTTAACTAATCTATTCAACTTCTTTGAAAAAGTAATGTGTGCTGTGGATAAAGTCGAACAGGAGTTGGCGCTGGGGCCTCAAATATTTGAAATTTGGATGAAGGGACCAAAGATCTAGTAGCTAAATTTGCTGTTGACACAAAAATAGGTAGGTAAATGAGTTATGAAGAAGTTATAAGGAGCCAAGAAGGAATACAGATAGTGAGTGGGCAAAGATCTAGCAAATGGAGTATAATGTGGGAAAGCGCAAAATTGCCTACTTTGGCAGAAAGAGAAAAGGAAGCGCATTATCTAAATGGTTATCGTAGAACTCTGAGATGCAGAGAAATATGGGTCTTCTAGTGCATGAATGACAGAAGGTTAGTACGCAAGTATAGCGAATAATCAGGAAAGCTCGTAGAATGCTATGTATTATTGAAAGGTGAACTGCATACAAGACTACGGAGGTTATTCTTCAGTCACAGTGTGCAGTGGTGAGACCGCATCTGGAGTACCGTGTGGAGTACTGGACACCATACTTACAGAAGGATGTTAATGTGTTGGAAGAAGTTCAGGACTTGTTTACTAGGTTACTACATCGAATGAGCAGTATGTCTTATGAGGAAAGGCCAGATGGGCTAATCCTGTAACCTCTGGAGTTTGGAAAACTCAGAGGTGACTTATTTGAAACATATAAGATTCTGAGGGGATAGATGTCAAAAGAATGCATCCTGTTATGGGACAATCCATAACTGTGGTCAAAGATTAAAAACGAGGGATTGTCTATTGAAGAGAGACCTGAGGAAAACATTTTTCTGTCAGAGGGTGGTGGGTCTCTGGAATGTCCTTCCTCAAGAGGAGGTGGGTGCAGAATCTTCAAATATCTTGAAAGCAGAGACAGATCGTTTCTTGATTACCAAGGGGATGAAAGATTATCGGGAATAAGCATAGAGGACGGAAGACTGGAGTAGGAGTAAGCCATTCGACCCTCAAGCCTGCTCCATCATTCATTATGATCATAGTAGGACATTGAGCTCAATACCCTAATCCCACCCTCCCCCATTTCTCTTAATCCGTTTAGCCACAAGATCTACATCTACCTCCTCCTTGAAATCACATCATGTTGTGGCCTCAAATACTTGCTGTGGTAATGAATACCACAGGCACACTGCTCTCTGGATAAAGAATTTTTTCCTCATCTCAGTCCTGAAAGGGTTTACCCCTTATCCTTAAACCATGGTCATTGGTCCAAGACTCCCCACCTTTGGGAACATCTAACCAGTAGAGTCCTGATTTAATTTCATAGGTTTCTATGAGATCCCCCCTGCCTCCTCAGTCATTTAAACTCCAGTGAATAAAATCCCAACCATTTCAACGTGTCGTCATGCATCAGTCCTGCCGACCCAGGAATTGATTTGATAAATCTTCACTGCCCTCCCTCTATACCAACAACTTCCTTCCTCAAATAAGGATACCCAAACTGCACGCACTATTCCAGGTGTGGCCTCACCAATGCCCTGTACAATTGCAGCAAGTCATCCTTGTTCATGTACTCGAATCCTCTCACTATGGTGGCCAACATACAGTTTGCCTTCTTTACTGCCTGCTACACCTGATTCTACCATTGTTTTCCACGTGGTCTGCTATAAAATTCTTGATAATGGATTCAAGCATCTTCCCCAGAACCACAGAGTTCTGTGATTTCCTGTTTCCCTCTACCTCCCTTTCTAAGTAGCGGAATTACATTAGTCACCCTCTAATCTATAGGAACCATTCCAGAGCCTAACCAAATCTTGGAAGATGAACACCAATGCAGCCATTATTTCAAGGGCCATTCCATTAAGAATGTAGCGTTCAGGTTAAAATTGGATCAGCCAAGATCTTTACTGAATGATGGAGAAGAGCCAAGTAGTCTACTGTTGTTCCTTGTTTGTATGTTTGTATGAACTGTTGCCAAGACTGTGTTTGCTGAATAAAAATTAACCTTGTAGGATCGGCACAGCTTTCCACACTGCAATGGGTCCACAACTAGCAAACTGTCCAAATGAGCATTCCAGGAAAAACAGGGGCATCCCAGCAAATACCAGCATGACGATATAGGGAATAAGGAAGGCACCTGGAAAATAGAGCAGAGGAAATTGAGAGAGAATGTTTGCAATTTGGACTGACCAGGTTTATTTGGGTAAATTTAATGTAGGAAGTCCATTCCAAAACATTCCATGCTGACCAGATATCCTAAATTAATCTAGTCCCATTTGCCAGGATTTGGCCTGTATCTTTGTGTTTGAATCCCATGGCAGAGTGGTCCCTCTCTTCTCCCTCAGTAACTTGCTCACTTACAAAACCCACACCCCCCACCTCACACACTTCCCTCCCTAACCCTGTCACCATACAACACTGACAGTGCCTTAAATAACTGATTTATTTCTTGATTTTCAAATAAGTTGCTCACTCCCACATTGACAGGGCTGAAGTCCACAAAGTACAGTGACATAGTGATTTTAAAGGGATTAGTCGTAGAGGTGACTGGAATGGGAATAGACTGAGTGCTTTACAATGGCAGCTTTTTTATATGGTTTCAACACTGGGTATAGCACCTAGGTCATGCCCATAGCATTACCTCACTTCAAATGATAAGTTGTAGCATCAAAAAGGCACCAACCAGTACTAGTTAAAAAGAAAAAAAAATCCAAATGCAGAGAATCCTGAAAGAAAAAAAAAGAAAATTTAAACAGATGGCAACACAGTTTCTAAAGCATTCACACAGATTAAACAAAACATGCCTAGATCTGGAATGACTCATTATAACAGACCTTCGTCCCCTGCATTTAAGTCATACCTACCTTCACAAAGCTTGTATTATTATTATTGGTATTTTTCCTGTGAGACATATCCCCAGAGAACAAAGTGACCAAAAGAGACTATTAATTATAGTCCTAACGTAATGGCCAGGAAGCCAATGGGATCTTTTGAACCCCAATTTTCAATTACTTTCTTTTAACACTCTGAGGGAATTCGTTTCTTCCACGTCATTACAATTCGTTAGAAGCTCCCTATTTTATCCCTCATTACAGGTCAAAGTTTACTGTGACTAAAAATATCTTTAAGAAGTGGAACATGCAGGGGAGAGAAAGCGTTTGGGAACCAACTTTTGTGCTGTTTCAAGAACTGCAATGTACTGCTTCTGTTTTGGTTCAAACAGCTCTGAGTTACGTCCTCTCCATTGTCTCTGTTCTGTCAACAGTGGCCCCATAACATAGCCGAGATAAAATTTGACAATAAAGTTCAATTTTGATCTTTGACCAGGTATTTGCTAAAAGATGTTTCCACAGCCACATCACATTGCTCAATGACCACCTCCAGCTCAGACTCAGCTCATGTGGATGCCAACTCAAGTTTCATCCTTTGTGCTTTGAATTCACTCAGGATCATAGGTATCTCCATGATGTTTAATGTTCCACACACAGCTACACTTGCTACATCCTGAGATCCACACTCAGTGCCATGTGTCATCATATGCACACTCTCAACCTCTCTCTCCAATAGCATTGCCTCACATTGGCTCAGAACTACACCACTCCCCTATTCCACTTCATCCTTTGGCTTATTCATCTTGCCAACAAGAAACATTTTCTTTTCCTTTCAGGCATCAGGCACACAAAATGCAATGACTTAGAGATATTCATGGCCCTCCAAAACCTTCCTCCCCTCACCTTCCCTCTGACTCCATCCCCTCCTCCACCCCACCTCCTGTCACGTTTTCACCAGCCCTCCTGATCTTTTGATCTCTGATGCTCAACATTATATACTCAGTAAAGGTCTCAGTTTTATCCCTCTGTGTCCCCACCTTAATGAATTTTGGGCACGATATGACATTGAACTCTTTTTACATCGCCTTTGCCTCCATGCCCATTTCTTTGGACAAGAGTCCTCTCCCCATTCCACAGGCACCTTTGGCCGACAACAAAACAACTCTACCTCCACCTGGACCCGTCCCTGTGGCCTTTCATGTGCGCTTGACCTGTTCATTGAGAACGTGACATTGGTCACCACAATTTCTCTGCCCCCTCTCCCCCCTTACCCATTCCAACTTATTCTCCCAGGAACTGACTGCACTCCATGCTCTCAGACCCAACCCTGACTTTGTAATTAAGCTTCCTGATAAGGGTGGTGCTGTTGTAGTCTAGTGGACTGACCTCTACATTGCACAGGATGAGCACCATGTCTAAGATGCCTCGTCCTATCTCTCTCGGACCACGATCCCACCATGAAAAATCAGGCCATTGTGTCAACTGTCGTCACCAATCTCATTTCATTCGGTAATCACCCCCCAGTGCCTCCAAGCTGATGGTTTCCCAACGCTGCACAGCTCACTTCTACATTCTTTCCAAAATCCGTAAACAGGACTGCCTGGGCAGACCCATTGTTTGTGCCTAATCCTGTCCCAAAGAACAGAACTCTCTTCCTATCTTCACACAGTCTCTTCTCCCCCGTCCAGCTCTTGCCTACTTACATCTGTGATTCCTCTGATGCTTTATGCCAGTTTCAGATTTTCCAGTTTGCAGGCTCCAGCCGCCTCCTCTTTACCATGGATATGCAGTCCCTTTACACGTCCATCCCCCACCAGGATGGTCTCAGGTCTCTCCACTTTATCCTGAAACAAGGGTCTGTAGCATCTCCATCCACACCAGCCTCCTCTGTCTGGCTGAACTTGTCCTCGCCCTTAACACCTTCACTTTTAACTCTTGTTATTTTCTTCAGGTCAGAGGGTTTACCGTAGATGTCTGCACAGGCCACAGTTATGCCTGTCTCTTTGTGGCATACAGGGAACATTTCTTATGTCAGTCCTATTCCGCCCCCTGCCAACATCTCTGCCTCTGGTATATCAATTACATCATCGCTGCTGCTTCCCTCTCCTGTCTGGAATTGGAAAAGTTTATCAATTTTGCTTCCAATTACCACCCTGCCCTCACTATCACTTGCTCCATCTCTGACTTCTTCCTTCCCTTCCTCGACATCTCTGTTTCCATTTCAGGGGATGGACAGGTCACTAATATCCACTAGAAACCCAACAACTCCCACAGCTACCTGGACTATATATCCTCACATCCTATTTCCTGTAACGACTCTTTTCCATTCTCCCAGTTTCTCCGTCTCCGTCACATCTAGAACATAAAACATAGAACAATACAGGACAGGAATGGACCGTTCTGCCCCCGATGTTGTGCTGAACATGATGCCAAATTAAACTAATCCCTTTTTCCTACCCTTGGTCCACATCCCTCCAATCCTTGCATTTTCATGTGCTTATCTAAAAGCCCCTTAAATGCACCTATTGTATCTGCTTCCATCACCACCCCTGGCAGCACATTCCAGGCTCCTACTATTCTCTATGTAAAAGACTTGTCCCTCACATCTCCTTTGAACTTACCCCCTCTCGCCTTAAATGCATACCCCTTAGTATTAGGCATTTCAACTCTGGGAAAAGGATTCTGACCATCAACCCTATCTATGCATCTCATAATTTTATAGCCTACTATCTTGTCTCTTCACAGCCTTTGCTGCTCCAGAGTAAACAATCCAAGTTTTCTAGCCTCTCCTTATAGCTCATACTCTTACTTCGAGGCAGCATCCTGATTAAACCTCTTCTGCACCCTCTCCAAAGCCTGTACATCCTTCCTGTAATATGGCAACCAGAATTGAAAGTAATACTCTAAGTGTGACCTAACCAAAGTCTTACAAAGCTGCAACATAACATCCTGACTTTTGTACTCAATTCCCCAACCAATAAAGGCAAGAATGCCATCTGCCTTCTTTACCACCCTATCTTCTTGAGTGGCACTTTCAGGAAGCTTTGTTTTTGAACTCCAAGATCCCTCTGTACATCAATGCTGTTCAAGGTCCTTCCATTAACTGCCTACTGTTCCTTAACATTTGATCTCCCAAAGTGCAGCACCTCACACTTACCCAGATTAAAATCCATCTGCCTTTTCTCTGCCCATATCTGAAACGATCTATATCCTGCTGCATCCATTGACAACCTTCTACATCATCCACAATTCCACCAATCTTTGTGTCATCTGCAAATTTACTAACCCACCCAGCTACATTTTCATCCATGCCATTTACATATATCACAAACAGCAGAGGTTCCAGTATGGATCCCTGCTGAATACCTTTGGCCACAGACCTCCAGCCAGAAAAACACTCTTCCACCACGAATCTCTGCCTTCTATGGGCAAGCCAATACTGAATCCATGCAGCCAAGTCACCATGGATCCTATGCATCTTAATCCTGTGGACAGCCCTACCATGAGGGACATTGTCGAAAGCCTTACTAAAATCCATGTAGACAACATCTACTGTCCTACCCTCATCGACCACATTTGTCACCTCTTCGAAAAATTCAATCAAGTTAGTAAGACATGATATAGCCTGTACAAAGCATGCTGACTGTCCCTCATTAGGCCATGCTTTCTAAATGTGTGTAAATCCTATCCCAAAGAATTCTCTCCAATAACTTCCCAAGCACCGATGTGAGACTCACTGGTCTGTAGTTTCCTGGATTATCCCTATTTCCCTTCTTGAACAGTGGAACAAAATTAGTCACTTGGCAGTCTTCCAGGGCCTCTCCAGTGGCTAATGAGGGTACAAAGATCTTGGTCAAGGCCCCAACAATCTCCTTTCTTGCCTCTCTCAACAACCTGGGGTGGATACCATTGGGCTCTGAGGACTTATCCATCTTGATGCTCTTCCAGAGACTCAACACTACGTCTTTCTTGATCTCAAAATGCCCTAGCATATTAGCATGCTCCACACAAATCTCACTATCCTTCATATCTTTGTCGTGTTCTATCGTTCCGATGATGTCAACTTCAACAAGGGGGTCTTTGAAATGTGCACCTTCTTCCTCGGCCAAGGATTCCCCAGCATCGTTGTTGACAGGGCTCTCAGTCATGTCTGATCCATCTCCCGCACTCTGCCCTCACTCCCTCTCTTCCTTCGCTCAACAGTGATAGGGCTCCCCTTGTCCTTACCTACCATCCCACCCGCATCCACAACCAGATGATCATTAGCTGCTATTTGTGCCACCTCCAGTGAGATGTCACCACCAGACACAGATTCCCCTCCCCTCCCTTGTCAGCCTTCTGCAGGGACCATTCCCTCTGCAACACCCTGGTCCACTCTTCCTTCACTCCCAACATCCTCCACAGCCCCATGGCACCTTCCGCTGCAACCGCAGAAGGTGCAACACCTGTCCATTTATTTCCTCCCTCCTCAGTATCCCAGGGCCCAAATACACCTTCCAGTTGAAGCAGTACTTTACTCACACTTCACACAATCTTGTCTACTACATTCGCTGCTCAAAATATGGTGTTCTCTACTTTGGGGAAATGTAGTGTAGACTGAGCGACCACTTCCCAGAACATCTATGTTCTGTCCTCAGAATAGACCCTGAGTTTTCAGTTGCCTGTCACTTTAACACTCCACCCTGTTTCCTGGCCAACATCTCTGTCTCAGGCTTGCTGCAGTGGTCCAGCAAAGCTCAGCGCTGGTTGGAAGAACAACATTTCATTTTTCACCTCAGGGCCCTGCAGCCCTCCGGACTCAATATTGAGTTAAACAATTTGAGGGCCTGAGCTGTCCCATGTCCTTACTCAAACCCCCATACATCAGGCCTTGTTATCACATAGTCTGCTATTACACAGAATCCATTGTTAGCCACTAACAGTCCCCATTCGTAGCAATTCACCCTCTTAGCCAGATCATTATCCACTCCTTCTCTGTCCAACTGTACTTCTCTCTCTTTGGACTCTATCCCAACCTATCATTTACTCCTTTCCCCACCTTATTTTCTGCACATAAACCAACATTTTCCTAGGTAATGTCAGTTGAAGAAGGGTCACTTGACCCAAAATATTAACTCTGATTTCTCTCCACAGATGCTGCCAGACCTGCTGAGCTTATCCCGCAATTTCTGTTTTTGTTTCAATTCTTATTCGAGAAGGTGCTGAAAAGCCTTCAAAGCATGACCTTGTTATGTCAGTTAAGGCCTTCATAGATAATGAAGTCACAAACTTCTTCCTACACCTGCTGAGGTACATTGAAAGGGAATGCTGTGATTCAGATATGGAATTCTTAACTTGAGACAGGCAATATAACCGCAACAATGATAGAAAGTGAACAAGTCAGAGAAGTGCACCATGGGTACAGAAGCCATCAGCAGATATTACAACGGAGTAAGAGATAAGGGTGATTTACATAACTGAGGAAGCACAGATCATGGCCTGTTTTACAGCAAAAGTCAGATATTCGGTCATAGTGAATAGTCATCGAATGATAAATCTTAGGCTCACAAAAGGGTCCACAACTGAGATGTGCTCTTGAAACCCTTCTTGGAAGACAATAAAGTGCACATGTACTGTAGACAGCATGGGAAAACCATCAATGTTTCCAATGTTAATGCCAAATAAAGCATTGCAAATTCAAGTTTCCCATTGCTATCTTGTCAGGTTCACTAACATCATGTCCCTCCTATATATAGTATTTCTGAGACTGTATTTAATACCTTGATTGCCTTTGAACCTTTCCCATTTTCTTAAATTAAAACAAGCCTCTTCCCTTTTACCAGGTCTTTCCAGCATAATAGATGTGTACATTCTTGCACCATCTTTTGATTTTACAACCTAAAGAAAATCGTTTCATATATGCAACAACCCTTAAAAAAAACTCAAAAAAATGCAATTCCCTTATAAAACCCAGTGCTAAAGGTAAACATATTTTCTGATTTAATTCTACTGAAACGTTGCAAGTGAATCCTGGAGTACTGTAGGTGCCTTACAGATAATCACCTACAGAGGAGTTTCGGGAATGCACCGACTTGCTTGGTGTTTTCACAACTGATATCGTATTTTCTGCACAATTGTAAAACATACAGACTGCAATCTTTATTAAATGTGGCTTTCGCAATGCCGTTAATAAATCATGTTCCCAACAATTGCACTCTTCAAGGCTAAGTGCTTTTACATGTTAATTTGTATTCAACAACAATGATTAATTAAGAATATTTTTGATGAAGTACGCTTTTACTTCAAGTTAAAAGAGTTCAGGTTCATAGCTCCTTTAAAGTGGAGTTGTGAGCAGACAGGGTGGTGAAGTAGGCATGTGGCAAGCATATTTTTATTGGTCAGAACATTGAGTTTCGGAGTTGGGGCAGGAAGATGCGGTTGTACAGGTCATTGGTGAGACCGCTTTTAGAATACTGCATACAATTCATGTTGCCCTTCTATAGGGAAGGAGTTGTTAAACTTGAGAGAGTTCGGAAAAGATTTACAAGGATGTTGCTGGCACTGGAGGCTTTGAGTTATAGGGAGAAGCTGAATAGGCTGGGGCTATTTTCCTCATAGTGTCAGAGGCTGACCTTAAAGAGATTTATAAAATCATGAGTAGCATGGATAGAGTGAATAGCCATTTTTTTTCCTTGGGGTAGGGGAGTCTAAAACGAGAGGGCATAGGTTTAAGGTGAGAAGGGAAAGAGTTAAAAAGGGTCTGAGGGGTAACTTCTTTGTGCAGAGGGTGGTGCGTGTATGGAATGAGCTGCCGAAGGAATTGTTGGAGGCGGGTACAATTACAACATTTAAAAGGCATCTGGATGGGTACATGAAGAGGGAAGGTTTAGAGGAATATGGGCCAAATGCTGGCAAATAGGACTAGGTCAGATTGGGATGTTGGCATTGAAGAATTGGACCAATGTGTCTGTTTCCATGCTGTACGATTCTACGATTCTAAATACAATATAAAATAAATACAATAAAATAAAGTGTTACCAAAGTTACATTTTGCACAATCAGATCAGACACATCAGTGCTGTGCTATAGGCAGGTCTGCACCGCTGGGTGTGCTGTCTTTTGGATGGGAAGTTAAACTGAAGCCTCGTGAGACCTCTCAGTTGGACATAAAAGACTCCATGGCATTCTTTGAAACAAAGCAATGTTAAATTCCTTGGGAATATTCATCTCTCAAAAGAACCATTAACAATGCAGATCTATTCTTTTCATTTTGTTGCTCTGCTAGATTCTTGTTGAGGACAATTTAGCTTCTGTTTTTTCTTCAACTGTAAGTATTTTGGGATGTCCAGAGACACCACATAAATTCAAACATTTCTTTAAGCTTGAATACTGTTAAGCTAGAAAGCAAAGTATGACTTTTGCAGCAACAATTTACAGTATTCCAATCACTTAATCTGAACTATCAACATCCTTCCTCCCCTAGCACTCCAACTCCCCCCTCACTCTGGCATAACACTGCCTCTCCACACTTCAGCTCTGATGAAGCGTCATATAGACTCGCAACGTTACCTTGCTTTCTCTCCTTAGATCTTGCCTGACCCACTGTGATCTCCAATATTTTTGTGTTTTCAGTTCAACTTACTGTATAATAGAGTTACACTCCACATTTGAGTCAGTTTTAGTCCTGATTTACACTCCAAAGTTATTGTCAATATGAAGCACTTCTGTAGCTCCATTTGAATGCAAAACTGCCTCGTCTACAACAGCAAACACATAAAATCTGATTAAGACTGTATACTCCCATTTTGTGAAATACACTGTATAACAACCAAAAGAACTGCAGATGCTGTCATTCAGGACCAAAAACAGAGGGTGCTGGAAAAGCTCAGCAGGTCTGACAGCATCTGTGTAGAAAAAATCAGAGGTCCCAGAGCCAAAACATTAACTCTGACTTTTTCTTCACAGGTTCTGCCAGACCTGCTGAGCTTTTCCAGCAACTTCTGTTTTAGTGAAATACACTACTTAATTTTGAATGACGTCTTCCACTTCAGTTCAATAGGTTGATCCAAATATTCATAGCAAGAAGTAATAAATTAACAAGTATTATTTTAATTTGAAGTGACTGGTACTGATTTCTTGAAATTGATTAATTTCTACCTCAGACTGAATGAACTTATTGCACCACTGCCCCCCGCCCCACAGTTATATTGCTAAAGTCAACCACAGAATTGTGAGAGTCGAGTAATTTATTGCTACACAATTAATCAGTCCTGACATTAACATGCTTCATCACTGTGCATTTACCCATAAATTTCATTACATTCTTGTGTTCTCATATTTATTATTCAAGTATTAATTGTCCTTTTCATTTCTCTCTGCTATGGTTTGGATCTCATGACAGTACCTCCTCCATTTCTGTAAGCCAGGTATGGGAATCTCCAGACATTGCCCAGACCCACAGCGTAACCGATCATCGAGAGCAAGTAGTCAGTCTTTGAGGACCAGTTACCCCGCTCCACATTCTCTTCACTTTTACCTTCAGGTTGAGTGGTAGCCTTGAGGGACGAGAGGAAATTGCAAATCAAATTTAAACTTTCTCAACCTGGAACTCATGCAATAAGTACAGTTTTCACCCACAACAAAAAATACTGCAGTTATCCATTTAACAGCAACCAGTTGTTAGTTTGGAAACATCTTGAACCCAAAGTGGAGACTCTGCAATTCACAACAGCGAAAATTGTCATATTGTCAGGATTTTAAATGTGTTCAGTGTCACATTTTGATAAAATACTCACACTGTCCTCCGAAGGGTGGATTTGCCGATCATTCTGTGAGGACACCAAAGCTAATTTTCTTTTGTCCATTTTTAGACAATAATGAACAATTTTTCTACCTTTGCCCTAAATTTTTCAAACTTTGCACTGCTGCAGACTGCTGGTTAAGGATAATTCAGTATCACATCAGATAGTGACTCCTTCGCTGGCAGAAGTCATGGCTTTACGCAATCTTGAAGGGGTGTAACTCTGTTCAATCAGGTCATAATGACATTCAATCTCCCAGGACCTTGACTGTTAATAAATTAGTCTACTATATATCAAAGTTGTTACTGCAGACTGTATATATTATTTTCATTTGTTAATTATGTTGTATTCACAATGTAGTTACAAGTTTGACAATTGGGACATGTTGTAGTGCTATAGCAGCAAATCTCTGAACCTGGCCACTTGAAAGGAACAACAAGTTCTTTCTAACATTTGCAAAGTGAAGGCAGTTAATTAAGTAACTCAGCTCTTGCTTAAATTTAATCAAACTCCCAAACAACTTAATCAATGGTCTTTTGTCTGCAATTACTGTTGGATTGAACATCCTGCTTCTCCAAATACTCACGTTAAGTATTAAATATGAACTTGTTCTAGTTCAGCTGCACCTATAGGCCACAGGGTCAGTAGTTGCATGACACCAGGTTACAGTCCAACAAGTTAATTTGAAATCACAAGCTTTCGAAGCACTACTCCTTTGCCAAGTGAAGTGTTGACTTGTCACTTTATCTGACAAAGGAGCAGCGCTTCCAAAGCTTGTGATTTCAAATAAACTAGCTCGACTACAACCTGGTGTCGTGTGACTTCTGACCTTATCCCCCCAGTCCAACACCAGCACCTCCACTATTTAGCACAGTGTGAACAAAGTGTTAACAAGTGTTGAGTTACACCATCGGAGGCTACTAATTACTGTGGATGTTATTATCAGCACACATATTTAATGCATAGTACCAAACTCCTTTCTTCACAACTATAAACAAAGCATCAAACCAGAATTTGAATAAGTTTAAGGGGAGATTGAATTGAGGTTGTTAAATGACCAAGGGATTTGACTGGATAGACAAAGAAAAGTTATATCCTCAAATAATTGATATCTAAATTAGAGCAGGCTCTTTTAAGGGTGAATTCAGGGAGTACTTCTTTGAACAAAGTATAGTAGAGATCCAAAAGCCTGTGGATGCTTAGTTAAACAACTTTATTTTAGACGTGAGTTGACAGATGTTTGGTGAATAAGGGACAGTCAGAGAAATGCAAATAAAATACAGATCTGCTTTGATTTAGTTGAATGAAAGGGGAGGTAGGCAGCTAAATGATGTGTACCACATCTACACTGTATATTTAAAACAATCTCCCTCATGGAAACACTCAAGTTGGTTAGACCACAATGGGAGTATTGCATGGATATCTGGACATTACATTATAAGAAGGATTCAATTGTTCTAGAGGGGGTTCAGAGGACATGGACTTGAATGTTGCCTGGGCTGGAGTTGCTGAGCTATAAAGATATATTTCAAAGGCTGTTTGCTTTTCCTTGGAGCAGCAAGGTTGAGAAGGGAACTGATAGATATATGTAAGCATATGAGGGACATGAATAAGCTCAATAGGGAGGCACATTTTCCATTAGTAGAGGGACCAATAACCAGGAGCACAGATTTAAGGGAAGACATAGAAGGCTGGAGGAGGGTTTAGGAGAAATGTTTTCACTCAGAGGCTTGCGAAAGTCTGGAACTCACAGGCAGAAAATGTTATTGAATCAGAACCTCATAACATCAAAATAGTATTTATGTTGCCACAGTCCCCAGAAATATGGGCTAGAAGCTGGAAAATGGGATTACTGTAGTGAGGCCTTGATTGACTGGCATGGGCATGACAGCCAAATGGTCTTCTTCTGTGATGTAATTATCTATGAGTCTATGTTCTACAGGATTAGTCTGTAACATGTCTAACAGCATGAATTAATTGTGACTTGCACCCTATGTGCACTTAATTTTGATTTGACTTCTCAGTTCTACCAATGTCCTTTTCTGTTGACATTTCACCATCTAATTTTACCTCCTGTTACCCCTTTGAATGTTGATTTTGCAATTTTAAATGCGCTTTGCTTTAGACTTCAGTCTGTTTGGTGGTTCCCTCCATCTCAAACTTGAAATATTCTTATTGAAATAATCAAAGAAAAGTATCCAAAATTCTTGAATGTTGTGAACTATTTTACGGGCACTATTTACTTGGAAAATGCTTGTGAATACAGGTATTAAGTTCTGAGCTTGGTTCGCCGGACCCGAAGTGCTCACTCTGATTTTTTTTTAAGAGATGCTGCCAGATCTGCTGACCTTTGCCAGCAACTTCTGTTTTTGTCACAGGTATTAAGTTATTATTTATAAACCTTTCCTTTGTGGAGCTATATAATTCAGGAATTCTTTGGTACTAAATGTGGACAACTCTCAGGATTTTTTTTTCAAAGTTTTCTCGATTTCTCTATCAGATTTCTTTCCGTGAGTGGTTTGTGCTGATTTCATGAGATTGGAGTGAGTGCATTGATTAAGGATAGGTTGGACAGGCTGGACTTGGTTTCCAATGAAGGTAAGCAGAATGTGACTTAAATGAATTCTTGAACAGTTTTGACATGGTTGACATGGAAGAGATGTTTCCTCTTGTCAGTGAAACCAGAGCAAAGGGGCACTATTTTAAAATTGAATGACTAGGTTGACTGGAGGAGCTGAAAGGTGTACTTCCGCTACTGTTTTGTATATTTGTGTGTTCATAGATTGCAGGGCAAGGGATGACGTTAGTTCATTGTGATGATGATTTTACCTTATGATTGGCTGTGTGACATGCAAATATTACCACATTTTCACACATTCAATCTTCCATGTGTCATCAAGAAGCACAGGTGATATTATACGGTCAACCCATTGACACAATAGACCTGGTGAACAATCTGTTTTCAAAGGTAATGCAGTTTGGAGTAACAGTAAAATAGTATTGTGACTCTAGGATAACCATGTGAAGTAGCAGTGACTCTGTCAGGTAATGTCCTTATTATAGAATTAGAATGCTCCCATTCCAAGATTGAATGACAAGGAAGGGAATATTCAGTCTACAAGTCTCTCCAATGCTTCCTTGTGATCATTAGAAGAGGAAAAAGCATGTGAAAAATACATGGACCAAAACTCTAGTTTGTGATCTCCATGGGAGAACTGGATGAATCAAGTTAATTAGGTGTTTTCATATCTCTCCTTTCCATCTTCCAAAGCGGTCCTTAAACCCATGCCTAGTACCAGGTTTTTGGAAAACCCCATATCCCAAAACACCAAAAATGATCAAATGAGCATCCTTGTTGATGTGAGTACCATTTGCTGCGTGATAGCATGAAATCCATGAATAATTTCTAACACATTGTCCTGTCTTCCTAGTCTGTAAATGAACCAATGACAATCTGCTTATTGAATAGTGTAGAGTTGAGTGGACATATGTCATTAAAGCAGGATCTGAAAGAGGAACAGTGAGTAAACGGGATGGATTTTTATTGTTCTCATCCTCTTCATATCCTGCATAACATGAAATATGATGATGGTGTGAAGTCATTCCGCCCATAGGCAGAATCTTATAAGGACACGAGAAATATGGGCTATGGCAAGTCGAGTGCAGTATCACATGAGGAGTTAAGTTAGACCTGTTTCAATGTGGACAGAAACTGGCTTCATCTCTTATAACTCTGCCAGGTGGCGAGATGAGATTCCAACTGGGCAGCACAGAGTTGCCAACTAACAAGGATTGGAGCTGGGTAAATGCCTCATTAGTGTCACAACTCGCCTCATTAAGTCTGGAGGCATAGTTGGAGGCATTGGATACCAAAAAGGCGATGGGCCCTAACAACACTTGGGCAATAGTAATGAAGACGCGTGCTCCAGAACTTGCTGCTCCCCTAGCCAAGTTTATCCGGTACAGTTACAATACTGGCATCTACCCAACAATCCGGAAAATTGTCCAGGTATGATCTGTACGTAAAAAGCAGGAAAAATCCAACCCAGGTAATTACTGCCCCATCAGTCCACTCTCAATAATCAGTAAAGTGATGGAAGGTGCCATCAACCGTGAGATCAAGCAGCACCTGCTCAGCAATAACCTCCTCAGTGATGCCCAGTTTGGGTTTCACCAGGGCCATTCAGTTCCTGACCTCATCACAGCCTTGGTTCAAACATGGACAAAACCGCCAAATTCCAGAGGTGAGGTGAGAGTGACAGCCTTTGACATCAAGACCACATTCAATCAAGAATATTATCAAGGTTCCCGAGCAAAATGGAATTAATGGGTATCTGGAGCAAATTCTGCACTGGCTAAAGTCATACCTGCATATACAAAAATGGCTGTGGTTGTTCAAGATGTGCCATCTCAGGTCCAAGGCCTCTTTGCAGGAGTTCCTCAGGGTGGTGTCCTAGGCTCAACCACCTTCAGCTGCTTCACCAATGACCTTCCCTCCATTATAAGGTCAGAAGTGGAAATGTTCGCTGATGATCATACAATGTTCAGCAACATTTACAACTCTTCAGATACTGAAGCAGCCCATGTTCAAATGCAACAAGATCTGAAAAATATCTAGGCTTGGGCTGACAAGTGGCAATTAGCATTCACACCATACAAATGTCAAGCTATGACCATCTTCAATAAGAATCTATCTAACCATTTTGGCATTCAATGGTGTTGAATTCCCCACTATCAACATGCTGGGGGTTATCATTGACTAAAAACTCAACTGGGCTTGCCACATACACACAGTGGCGACAAGATCAGGTCAGAGGCTAGGAATACTGCGGGGAGCTTTTAACAGTGAAAACAGAAAGAAAGATGAGGATGGGTCTGAATCAGAAAAGAGCAAGTTAATTAGAAAAGACAGATAAGAGCAAATTAGAGAACAAAGTAACTCTGAAGCATTAAACTGCATTTATTTCAATCCAAGAAGTCTTGCAAGGTGGATGAACTCAGGGCATGTATCAGAATATGGGACTGGGACATTGTAACTGTTGCAGAAATTTGGCTGAGAGAAGGACAGGACTGGCAGTTCAACGTTCTGAGTTTTAGATGTTATATTAAGGATAGAAAGGGAGGCAAGGGAGGACGGGGTGTGGCATTTTTGATTAAGGTAAACATTACTACTGTGATTAGAAAAGATATTTCTGAGAGATCAGTTCGTGAAAATATATGGGTTGAAATTAGAAATAA
Organism: Ginglymostoma cirratum; assembly: GCA_024137785.1. Classification (NCBI taxonomy): domain Eukaryota; kingdom Metazoa; phylum Chordata; class Chondrichthyes; order Orectolobiformes; family Ginglymostomatidae; genus Ginglymostoma; species Ginglymostoma cirratum. The sequence continues at coordinate 5,293,280 of JAHRHZ010000267.1, read as the reverse complement.
GAAAGGGACGTTCACCTTAATGGGATTGTACTATAGGGAAATTGAGAAGCAAATATGCAGAGACATTTCAGATATGTGTAAGAATAATAAGGTTGGAATAGTAAGGGATTTTAATTTTCCAAACATTGACTGGGGCTGCTGTACCATTAAAGATTTGGATCACGTTAAACGTGTTCAAGAACATTTTCTTTACCAAAATGTAAATGTGCCTTCCAGAGAAGGAGTAAAACATGATCTTCTCTTGGGAAATAAGGCAGGGCAAGTGACTGAAGTGTCAGTAGGGAAACACTTTGGGTCAAGAGATCATAACACTATTAGTTTTAAAATAGTTATGGAAAAGGATAAGTCTTCCGTAAATTTAAATTTCTTAATTGAAGTGAAGCAAATTTTAAGGATAGGAAACAAGAACTTTCAAACGTTGATTGCAGTAGACTGTTCATAGGTAAGAGGATTACTGACAAGTGGGAAGTCTTCAAAAGCGTGATAATGAGAATTCAGAGGCATTGTGTTCCTTTTAGAGTGAAAGGCAAGGCTGATAAAATTAGGGAACAATGGATGAATAAAGATACAGAGGTTCTAGTCAAGAATAAAAAAGACAGAATAATATATTAGATATAGACAACTGGGATCAATTGAATCTCTTGAAGCGCAGAGTGTAGGGGCATTCTAAGAAGGAAATCAGGAAGAAAAAGGGGAATATGAGATAGTCTTGGCAGATGAAGCTAAAGATAATCCAAAACGTTTCTACAAATACATTAAGAGCAAGAGACCCACTAGAAAGAGAGAATAGGATCCCTTAAAGATCAACAAGGTCACCTGTCTGTTGAACTTCAGCACATGGGAGGGATATTAAATAAATATTTTGCATCAGTTTTCACTGTTGAGAAAGACATGGAGGCTAAACAAATCGGGACAATAAATATTGACGTTTTGAAAACAGTTCACATTACAGAAGAGGAAGTGCTGGAGGTCTTAGAAAACAAAAAGGTACATAAATCTCCAGGACCCGATCAAATGTATCTCAGATAATTGTGGGCAGTTAGGGATGAATTTGTGGGACCCCTAGCAGAAATATTTGCATCATCTATAAACATGGGTAAAGTACCAGAGGACTGGAGGATGGCTAATGTTGTACCATTGTTTAAGAAAAACAGTAAGGAGAATGCCAGAAACTATAGACCTGTGAGTCTAATATCGGTGGTGGCTAAGTTGTTGGAGATGATTCTGAAAGATAGGATTTACATGCATTTAGGGAGGCAAGGATGATTATGTATAGTCAGCATGGTTTGTGTGAGGGAAATCATGTCTCACAAATTTTTTATTGAAGTTTATTCAGTTTTTTTATTGAAATAACCAAAAAGATAGAGGGCAGAGTGGTAGGCATTGTTTACCTGGACCTCAGAAAAGCTTTTGACAAGGTTCTGCATGGTAGATTAATTAGTAAAGTTAGATCACATGGGATTCAGGGAGAGCTTCCTGGAATTCCCTCCCTATTGGCATTGTGGGACAATCTGCAGCACATAGACTCCAGTGGTTCAAGAAGGCAGCTGACCACCATCTTCTCAAGGGCAACTATGGACAGGCAATAAACGCTGGCCCAATCAGCAACACCTAATCCCACAAATGAATAAAGAAGAAATTGGCTTTCTATTTTACCAAATGTACCAAACGATATTTAATTTGCACAAACGTGACTTGAAAATCAGAGCATGTACCTGGTGAATGCAGCCAGCCTTGACATTCTTCAGCACCGAACACCATCTCAGAGCATGATACAGGGGCACTTCTCATCTATAGTCATTGGCATCCAGCAAATGCCAACCCCTAATACCCATCACCGATCCACTGGCATCGAAAGTCTGCAGCAAGGATACTTTGAGCAAATGGATAGGAACACAGCTCACAAATTGGACCACCACCTCTGTGCAATATATTTGCTGTCTTAGCACTTGCTATCTTAGCTCCAGCCTACATGGTCTCATCACCTTGCCAGACCTCGAATTTATCAATACTGCAGTCATGACATGCTTTTTCTCGTGCAGATGCACAGTCAAACAAGCCAACACCTACAGCACATGCTATTTTCCTGCATGATAAAATTATATCCAGTCAAATAGCCAGATTTGCCAGAAATAGCCAGAAACTGGGCAGGGACTCATTGTTAGTGCAGTCAAGGGGAGATCTGTTGTTGGTAAGTCATCAGCAGAGTCTGGAAACAGTCCTGGGCCTTGGCTCCAGTCAGTCATCTCCTTAGATTGGTCAAGAGGTTTATCCAGCCACAGTCCTGGGAATGGGAAAAAAGGCTTTCAGACCAGCACCTTTCAGTCAAGGGAGCTGTGTATCATTAGTCAAGGAGCCAGAAGTGAGGAGGCTGGTCAGTCATATCTTGAGGCCACTAGTAAACATTTGTCGGGGACCTGGAGCAAATGACGTCCTGGGAATCCATCCATTGTTTGTCAAAAGGGAAGCAAAGGGACGTGGACTCGGGAAGGTCAATAGGGAGGGAAAGCAAAGGCATTTGTAGAAGTTGGAACACGAATGGTTTAAAGAGGGTAGATTCTCAAGATCTGGGGGTGTGAAGTTGAACAGATCAGACGGCAAATACATGAAAGAGGTGTTGCTAACTGGTCATACACTGTAAAATTTTAGCTTTTCATCATCTGCATACAATACCTGCAAAGTAAACGTACTTGATATTAGAATTCAGGCCAAAGATGCACCACCCCACGGTCATTGCAAATTGAACATTGCACTCTCACTCATGGTGAAGTTAGCAGCAATAACGTTAAAAGGAGATGGATGCTGTTCAAAGGTGACTCAGTACTTGTGAGATTTACAAGAGTCCTATTGGAGGTGGAGAACATCGCTTCATCATCCTGTGGTGTAAGTTTGACAACGCTTGGAGCAGGATACAATGATTCAGTGACTGATTTGTGTGGATCTGGGATGCTCGCGGTCACTCCTTTTGGATCATTAGCAGGCTTCCCTCATAAATATCAGGAGCCTTCCAACAACCATTGAGAGTAGCCATTGATATAAGACTGTGTAGTTGCACTAGGTAAAGGAAAGATGCAATGAAGATGGGGTGACCAACAAAGATAAATAGCTCATTTCTGTAGGTATTGCTGCATGCATTATTGCGCTAACAGCTTGAATGCCCCTCCAACCCTTCATACGACTAATTTCACCCTTTACCATCTTGGTTTGCTTCTATCCACGTTGCTACCTCCAATCTCCAGCATTAGATTTCCCACATTTGCCTGCATTGCAGTGTCCCTTGGCTACCTTCTTGATTTTCATTCAGCTAACCCCTTGGACTGACTGTGGCTCACCTTCTGACTGACTTGGATGGCCAGTCCCAACTGATGAATGACCAGATCCCTGACTGGTCTCTTCAAGTTCCTCACTGTTTGCACTGAATCTGAAGAACTGACCATGGCCCTTTACTCGGACTGTAGTGAGACTGAGTCCCAACCCTGACCACCTAACTGTGCTAAAGCCTCTGAAATGCTAGTGGACAATGAACTTGACTGACTATTTTGGGATGCCCTGACTGATGGCAGTCCCCTTCTTGATCGTTTCACTTTGACTTTGAGACATAACTATTGAGTTGAAGCATGTGCAGTCCATTAGCCATATAGACTGTCAATGTATCTTCTATGAGTGAGATTGACAATCTGCCAGACTTTGTGTCTGTGCTAAACACGAAGGCCAGACAAAAATACCGTCAGCCTTTAGAGCGCTGCTGAAGGTATGGCAAGGCATGGATGCTGTGAGCATTCAAGTAGGCAAAAGGTGAGTGAGTGCTAAGAGGGTGAGTCAGGAGCCTGGAGTTAAAGCCTGGTCTACTTCATGAGCTGGGTGTATGACCTTTGCAGAAATGTCCTTAAAGCAGCATTGCGGTAAGAGCTGCCTGGGCTACAAATTGCAGTATTGAACTGCAGACGGAAGTTCAAGTGATGTGTCCTAATAAGGCATTGATGCTGATATGTGTCCGAAGCTAATATCCTTGAACATGGACTGTGTGCAGTTGCTGTCCATGGTGCATACTCTGGGATGTTAGTGCTGGCATCCAAGATGGAATTCTGGAGTAATGAGCAACAAACTCGAATTGCCAGGAACCTGCTCTCAATTTCATGTTAGAAATTCTGGGGTCTAGTACAAATTCGAAATGAGATGGAGTGGGTCACTCCATTTGAATGTGGTGAGATCAAGTAATACTGAGCTGTTGATGAATGCTAATCCATCCAAAAAGATCTCACGCCACTGAGTAGTGAGAATCTTGTTTCAATGTTTAGCATTTGTTTGGAAAACAGAACTTAGAACATAGAATATAGAACATTACAGCGCAGTACAGGCCCTTTGGCCCTCAATGTTGCGCCGACCTGTGAAACCAATCTGAAGCCCACCTAACCTACATTATTCCATTATCATCCATATGTTTATCCAACGACCATTTAAATGCCCTTAAAGTTGGCGAGTCTACTACTGTTGCAGGCAAGGCATTTCACGCCCTTACTACTCTCTGAGTAAAGAATCTACCTCTGACATCTGTCCTATATCTATCACCCCTCAATTTAAAGCTATGTCCCCTCGTGCTAGCCATCACCATCCGAGGAAAAAGGTTCTCACTGTCCACCCTATCTAATCCTCTGATCATCTTGTATGTCTCTTTTAAGTCACCTCTTAACCTTCTTCTCTCTCATGAAAACAGCCTCAAATCCCTCAGCTTTTCCTCATAAGACCTTCTCTCCATACCAGGCAACATCCTGGTAAATCTCCTCTGCACCCTTTCCAATGCTTCCACATCCTTCCTATAATGCTTTCAGGCTCAACATTGAGAAAGTCACAAAAGCCCATTCACGAAGACAGGAGGTAAGGAAGAATAAATCACCGATCATCCTTTTTCACTGTTTCATACAAAACAAAATGAAGTTTGGGGTTAAAGGAAAAGGTGAAATATTCTACATGAGAATTAATTTTAAAAAAAGTCCATTCTAAAAATCTGTGTAACATTGCAAAAACCATACCAAAAAAATTCCACCAACATTAAAATTAGCTTTTCAGGACCAAGGTGGCTGTTCATGAGAAACTATGAACTTAATATGCTGTTGCAAACACAGTTACAAGGCATAACATTTGCAAGTATTTTAATGATGAGATAAATAGCGTCGATGTGGAAGTTTGCATCTATTCATGTGGAGACTTCAACAAAGTACACATTGAAAGAACAGGAATAATTGACAGCAACCTCTGGACTTCAGTGTTTAATACACATATTTAAAACCCTTTATTTAGAAGAAAGCTGTACAAATAAATTAGGTGCACGTACAGGAGTCAAAACCCTACCATTTCAAGTGATCAACTGCAAAACTACAGCAGGAAATTAACAATCAACGAGCAAAAGATTTGTTGGTAGTAATTGTAAAAGTATCCCTGAATGGCTTGCAGTACTCTAGGAGAAAATCGTTTACTCCCCTGGAAAGAAACCAGGTACAACGGTGACAGAATTCAACTTGTGCCCCAAAAAAAGCACAAATCTGATGGAACTGCCACACTGTGGTCAGATGGCCTGAACCATTTTGGCATTTGGGCTTCCACTGAAGAGTTGTAATGAACCATGGGTGCAATATGGGCCCCCATGCTGCACTGCACAAGTTGAGAGGAGCCAAGGTAATCAGCTGGCACTACTAGGATAGGAGATGAAATCAGTCACATGGAATAGGGAGAACACTCCTGACTCTTCCAGTCCTAGATAGTCCTGTCCTTCAGTAAAGAAAATTCCAGACGCTTTCCTAAAATTTCCATCGAGGAACAGTAGTTAAGCCACTAACTGCCAAGGAAAGCAATGTGTGTGGGTCATGCCCTGCTCATTTATACTTGAAAATTTCCTTCCCTATACCTAAAGGCGTCTTATTTCTTTTTGTTCCCCTCAGAAATAACAGAAATCTTGGATTTATGGAATCTCTCTACAGGATCCTGTTGTTTTCTGTATTGCTCTCCTCGGTGTTGTTCCAAGAATGGACCCCAGTCAGGAGCTGGTCTGAAAACTGCAATGGCTTTCTGTGGAAACAAAATTGAAATTATTAACATTTTTGCGGCGTGTCAATCACGTGAATAGATTGTAGTACCATTCACTTGCTGTTCTGTTACTATGACCCAATTCTTTCATACTGTCTTCAAATTACTGCTTCTTATTTTTCCCGAAAGCAATAATGGCTTTCGTCAAATCACGTGCAGTGTTTCTTTTTCCCACAAAGTAATATCCTTACTAATCCCAACATAATAGCACGCTAACCCACTTAACATGCACTTGCATGCAAGTGCAGAGAGACAAAACTAGAACCGTATAAAACATGTGTTAGGCCAAAGTTAGAGTGCTATGTACAATTCCAGAAGTAGGATGCTATCAAGAGCAGTGGATTTTATATATGAAAAGAGACTGGACGAGCTGAGGATGTTTCCTTTGGATAGAAGAAGCCAATGGAGCATTTAACTGATTTACATAAGATGAATTGAGGCGTGGATAATATCCATTTCCCTTCATAAAGGTGCCAATGATCAGAAGACAAAGTAATTGGAAGGATTTGAGGAGAACTGCGGAACAAATTTCTTCACGTGGTCTGTGGTGGGACTTTGTTTTGAACTGCCTGGAAAGGGCACGAAAGACAGAAATGCCCTTTGCAGTTAACAAAAGGGTAATGTAATTTCCAAGGCTATGGACAAAGTGCTGAGACATGGGATTGTATTGGGGGGTCAAAATGGGTAAAATGGGATAACTATGCTTCCATTATACTTTATCCAAACACCCCATCATCTCCAATCCAACGCTGTAGTATCAATCTCCATCTTAACAGTGTATTAATTTCTTTCGTCTCAATACAGCTACAGTTTTCTTCCAAACACTGTAGCATTCTGTTACAACTGTGCAACGCAGCATCCTGCTGCAACTCAGCAACACATCAAACTGCTCAAGCTCCGCAACACAGTAGCCTGCTGCAACTTAGCAATGCATCAATCTGCTCCAGCTCAGTGATGTAGCACCCTGCCCCCACTCAGCAACGCAGCACCCTTCTCCAGCTCCACAATGCATCAACCTGCTCCAGCTCAGCAATGCATCAACCTGCTCTGGTTCATCTATACAACAAGCTGCTCTAGTTCAGTAATGCAGAGTCCTGTTCCATCTTTGCCATGCAGCCACCATTGCCAATACAGCAATGGAGCTTCCTTCTGCAGCACTATGCTGCAGTTTATCTATCCATCCCAACATTACTTCAGCTTTCCCCTCTTAAATGTGCAACAACTGCCTCCAGCCCAACACAGTAACATCAATCTCTATCCAAATGCTGTTTTATCTTTTTCCATCCTGACTCTGGAGCATGCCTGCTGAGTTCAAGAGCAGTCCATTCCAGTACTATAGCTCCTTCCTGCTGTGATACTGGTGCCAGTTTATCAGGAAATGGAATGGAACACCTTATTCCCACAGTGTGTATCCTGATCCCAACAGAATCTGCTAGGATAGCCTCATTCATCTGCTTCATTCATCTGCTAGGATAGCCTCAGCCACCTTCATGTTTTATGATGGTGAAGGCACCATTTAAATGCAACTTGTCATTGTAACAGCTTGCAGCACGATCATGTGATTCAGTTGTATTTTTCCCATATTTCTTAACTTATCCTTTTGTTGAATTTTCATCATCTCTATCTGATTTATTTGGCATGTTTTTATACACTAGTTTCAATCATTAAAAACTGTGCCACAACTTATCAAAAAGAAAGCAAGCCAATCACTAAGCTTCGTCCTTAGTCATACAGAATTGAAACATGAATGACTAAACAGTCCTTAATGTTCAGTACACAGTTCAGGCCAACTTACTATAAAAAGGACATAGAGAGGGTGTAGAGAAGATTTACAAGGATGATACCAGAATTTAGGAGTAAACACATCAGGAAAGAATTGACAGGCAGGGTCCCTTGTCCCTTGCTGAAAAAATGGAGAGATGTTGGCCAGGGGCCACTCACACATAAAGCTGGTACCTGTAAACTGAAGTTACCAGAGCCCTAGCTGCTGGCTTGAGCCAGTTTGAGCTTGTTCAGCTCTGAGGATGATATAAGGGGGAAATCACTATTTGGAGGAAGGGTAATGAGGTAATCCTAGAGGTGTCCTTAGAGTGAGCCTGCGGTGGAAAGACACCGGCTTGTCTGATGTGCCAAGAACCAACAGGAACAAGACACCACAGTTTGGGGATAAGAAAGAAAGATAAAAATAAAGGAACGCAGCAGGCCAGGCAGCATCAGAGAAGCAGGAAAGTTGACGTTTCAGTTCTGAAGCAGGGTCCCGACCCTAAATGTCAACTTTCCTGCTCCTCTGATGTTGCCTGGCCTGCTGTGTTCCTCCAGCCCAATACTGCATTGTCTCTGACTCCAGCATCTTGCTATCTCCAAGATAAAGATGAAGGATTTTTGTGTGCCATCAGTGAACACTCCAGGGAGCAACCTTCGCAAAGTCATGGGCCCCGTGCTTAGAAGTGTGGAGAAGACTCCAAGACCTGGGAGAAAACACTTGGCCAATATGAGCTTCTATTCTTGGGTATTAGCCTTTAGATTTTGTTGACTGTTCCAGGAATGTCATTGAAAAACGAATGGACATGCGCTTGTATTTTAGCCTTGTATGAATTGCATACCTACTGTTAATCTTTTCTTAACCAAATGGCATGGACTGCACATCTGTTTTAACTAAACTAATAAAGTTAGTGGTTATTTGATACAGATTAGACTCTTTTCCTCTTTGTGACAAGCCAATAACTGTTGTCAAGGGCGGTAACCGGGCAACAGCGGTAACCTAATGAGAGATCTTTACAACAGAGAAAGGTTTGGATAGAGTGGATACAGAGTAAGTGTGAACAGCAGAACCAGATGCCACCATGACCAGATAGTCACCAAGAAATGTAATCAGGAATTCACCAGAATTGTCTTCGCCCAGAGAGTGATGAGAATGTGAAAATCAATACCATACAGAATGAATAATGAAGTGAACAATGTAGCTGCATTTAAGGGAAGGCTAGACAACATGTAAAGCAACAGAATATAGATAGTTACAAAGTCAGATTTATATAAAATGGGCTGAAGCTCAAGGAGAGCATTAAAAAACGGACTAATTACATCAAATGGCCTGCTTCTGCGCTGTATAACTTTCATAATCCCAGCACATCAATTGTCCCCATCTCTACAAAGTAACATCTTTCCCCTTCCCCATATCGATCGAATTCCGAACAATTGACCATCATGCAACAGCCAGCACTATGGTGATGCTCTCAATTTAAAGACTCCAGCATCCATCTAAATACTGCAGCACCCTCTTCCATCCAACAGAGTTGTGCGATTCCTTGCCATTATGGCTCAGCAATGTGTTATACTATCAAATACTGCATCCTTCACTTGTACCTTCATTCTTTCATGAGATATGGGTGTTACTGGTAAGGCCAGCATTTGTTCCACACCCCTCAACACTCCTTGAACTGCGTTGCTTGCAAGACCATTTCAGAGGGCAGTTAAAGTGAGATGTCGAGTCACATGTCAATCAGACTAGGTAAGGCTAACAGATTCCCTTCTTTAAAGGACACTAATGAACCAAATGGGTTTTTACAACAATCATTTCACAGTAATGTGTGCAGCACAGTGGCTCAGTGACAGCACCAGGGACCTGGATTCAATTCCACCTTCAGTGTAAAGTTTGCATATTCTCCCCATGTCTGTGTGGGTTTCCTCCCACAGTCCAAAGATGTGCACATTGGTGGATTGGCTATGCTAAATTGCCTATCACGTGCAGGGATGTGCAGGCTAGACACTACAACAACGGTTAAATGGATACTGTGTAACAATTGTCAAACAGGATGTTTCCTCCCATTGGGGGAACATTTCAGTGGTCAAGGTCACTCGGCCTCGGATCTTTGGGTAAATGTCCTCAAAGGTAGCCTTCAGGATACACAACAAGTCACCATCACCGAGCAGAGGCTGATAGCCAAGTTCGTTGTCAACAAGGACAGCCTCAACTGGGATCTTGGATTCACGTCGCACTACAGGGGACCCCACCACACTATGCACTCTCTCACACACACATATACGCACACACTCTCTCATACAAACACACTTGCACAGACCGTCTCAGTCACACACACACACACACATGTACATGTGCTCTTTCTAACACACACACACACAGGCGCACGCGCACACACATGCACTCACACACACACATGCGCTGCTTCTCCACACACACACACTCACAATTACACATGCGTTCTCTCTCACACACACACACGCACATGCACACACACGCGCTCACACACACACATATGCTTTCTCTCCCTCAAACACGCATACACACACTCCTTCACTCACACACGTGCACACACACTCGCTCACACACATGCACACATTCTCTCTCTCCCGCCCTCACATGCACGTGCACACACATATATATAAGTCTGTGGGGTGAAATTGCATTTGCAGATTTGTAATTGCAGATACATTCTATTTTGTCCAAAAAGCACCCAATTTGTCGACAGTCGTTGTGGCATTTTATAAATTCCTACTTTGGAAATAAAACCAATCTGACTCCAAGTTCTTACACAGCCAGATTCTAAACAAGGCCACATACTTAAAATGCATTGTCCGACTTGGGATGTCAACTCTGGTATACTAATAAAACCGCTAGTTATCTTGGGGCAGTGACTTGAAAGAAATTCTGATACTCGCATATTAATAATTTCTGATTGATTAAAGATTTAGCAGCCACCTTAGGTTTGTTCAACACAGCATCAGTTCTATGGCCCTTTCATCTTTTACTTATAAATTTTGTGGCCATGTTTGTAGATTCAGGAATTTGCCCACCTCAATGCATATAATGGAGGAGTGAAAATACAGGCCTTTTTTTAAAAAATAAAAGCATTAAAACAACTTTATACCTTTATAAATCAGCTTCATGCTCACCACAGCAATGCGGCAGCCCTCCTTATCCCACCATTGCAGCATCTCTCTGTGTTCACACTGCAAAAACCTTCTCCATCCGAATGTGGCTGGCTCATTCTCACTGTGGGAATCTTTAGCTTGTGAATAATTGCACTGTGGAAAATTCTCACAAATTCAGTGCGTGATGATGCTACTGTGCTGTGATGGGAATGGACGCTGCAGCATTTATAAATGACAGATGAGCTGTTGGGGCAGGGATTGAGAAGGAAGTTACCACGTTGAGATTGAAAAGGACGCTCGACGCTTGCACTGCCGGGATAGAGAGAGCTTCTGCACCATTCTAAATGGCGAAAGATGTTGCTGAGCTAGTACGTAGCAGAACTCTACTGCGCGACGTTGGATATGAAAGGTGCAGCATTCTGGTTCACAGATGACAAAGTGACATCCTTGAACACGGGGCCCCTTCCTTGTCAAAACTCTCTAGTGTCCTGCTAAATACAATCACTGCAGCAGATATCCACAATTTTCCACTGGTGACAAAAACTGCAGAATTCTTTTAGAACCTACCATTGCATTATCATTATCTATCTTAGAAATCATTCACATCTCAACACACAGTTCCCTTGTCTTACCAACATAGGCATTTACCAAACAAGAAAACATCCTTTTGTCTACCAACTTCACACTCTCCTTCTGCATGTCAATGCCTGTTAGCATTCCCATCTTAGTCTGCAGCAGACTGACCCAATTAAATACTGCTGCATATTTTCTATGATGGTAATGTGGTACAACAGTGATACATCCTTCTCTATCCCAGTACAATAGCAGTGATCTTGATTCCAAAAAAAACACACACACTTGCTAAGTAACTTACTTCAGTCAAACACTGTTGCACGCAACACCGTTTGAAATATGAAGATACCGAATTAGGCCACTCAGCCCCTTGAGCCTGGTCTGCCCTCACCCCACAACTTCTTTCTCCACGTAAGCAGATTCCATCCCCATTCCAACACTGCAGCAACCTATCCATTGCAACAAAGCAGCATCATTTCAAATCTCAATACAGCAGCATCTTCCAGTATCCCAACACAACCATATCGTCTCAAGCCTCAAAGTGCAGCCTCTTCATCAAGCCCAACAGAGTAGCATCATTCTCAATCCCAACATGTTAGCGTCCATCTTTGTCTAAATCTGCAAAAACAAAACCAATGAGCAAGAAATCCATGTGCGGAAACCAACCCTCAAAGGGGTATTCAATCCAGTTCATCTTGAAACGTTTAAATGTAAATCAGTAAGTTTACTTTCAGAGTATAATATTTTGAGCATAACATTTTATCATCGATAACAGCAAACGTGATGAGTGGTGCATGTACGTGACTTAGGGACAAGGTTCCCAAAGATCTTCACCAGTGGGTTTTTCTCATTTATTTAGTCTATTGTGGACTAATGGAAAAAGGAGATCATCAACATTAGTCGACAGTTCCATGGTAAGTTGCATCCCATGACCAGTATGGTAGACAGTGAATGAGATGGATCTTGGTGAGCTTTGTTAACAAACCTTTAAGTTGAGATGTAGACTTGAAGTTCATTACAAAATGCAAACATGCATAAAAGTAACTCTCCTTGTCTCTTTGCTCCACAGTTCCTCCCTGTCGCTCTGCTCCAGAATCTCTTACTGCCTCTTTCTCCACAATTTCAAGAATCACGACCTACTCCTGTGCTCCAGTATCTCTCCCTGTCCCTCAACTCCAGAAACTGTCTGCTATCTCTCTCTGAACGTCTGCTCCAGAAACTCTCCCTGTCACTGTATAACAGAATCTGGCTTTAACCCTCCAATCCTGGCTCTCGCCTTTTCCCTGTGTTCCAGAATTTGATCCAAGATCTTTCTCAGGTCTTCTGCTCCAGAATCTTTCTCTGTGCCTATGACCAAGAACAACTCCCCATCACTCCGCTCAAGAATCTTTCTATCACTCTGCTGCAGGCTCATCGTATATCCCCCTGTCCCAGACTGTCTTCCTGTCCCTCTTTCACCACATTCCTGTGTTCCAGCCTTTTTCTGAATCTCTCTACTCCAGAACCTCTCTTCCTGTGCACTCTCTTCTGTAATCACACAGAAATTGCTTCTCTTGAAAATTAAATGGAAAATGGTGAAGCGAAGCATAGAGCAGTGACAACCTGACTACCATTTCCAAGCACAAAAACAAAGTTGCTGGAAAAGCTCAGCATGTCTGGCAGCACCTGTGAAGAAAAAATCAGAGATAACATTTCAGGTCCGGTGACCCTTCCTCAGAACGTTCCGAGGAAGGGTCACCGGACCCGAAAAGTTAACTCTGATGTTTTTTTCACAGAAGCTGCTAGACCTGCTGAGCTTTCCAGCAGCTTTGTTTTTGTTCCGGATTCACAGCTTCTGTAGTTCTTTTGGTTTTTATTATTTCCAGGCAGTCTTTGTAACTCAATTACCTCCTTTTACCTGAAGAAGGGGTTTCTTCTGTGTCTTGAATCATATCCAGTGTTACTACCCTAAAATAGCTCACATTATGTTTAGTTTAAATACAGACATCACTATAAGCTGGTTTTTTTTTTTCTCTTACCTGGTGCAGGCTGTCACCTTCAGCATAAACAATGACTACCAGTGCAATAACAGGGACCCAAAGGAAACAGAATGTTATCATTAGCCAGCCAAGTGTTATTGCCCAAGGAGGATACTCCACCAATCCGTATTTTGGTGGTTTAAATATTATTAAAGACCAGATTAGCATTAGCTAAAAAAAAAGAAAAAGATGTTAAATGAGCCAAAAACATGCCGCTTGATCAAAGGTAGTTTAAGGCACTAAAAGATACAACATCCACTTACTATCAGCAGAACAGGTGTAACAATAATCCAACAGGCTCTCCACCACAGCCAGAAGAGCCAACTCCTTTCCCCAATCATCATCTCAATGTCCTTGATGAATCTGTTTATCCCTGTGAACAACAAGAAAACAGAGAGACACCATCACTTACTTTGTCCTGTCTTCTGGGCAGCTTATTTTTGAATTTGAAGTTCATCCTGTTCAGGTGCTACTGTTGAACAGTCAACTTCAAATTCTCAGTATTTTGGACATGTCTGGTAGATAAATCCCAATGCCAATTTACTTCCTTCTGCTAATCTAAGTTCTTCAGGGATTCCAATCACTTTGACTTTCGCTTACCATAAATCCAGCTTAAGCCGATGAGTTCCAGCATTGCAATCAAAATTAGGCCCCATCCAGAACAGAAGTGATCAATTAAAGTTGTCCAGTAAATCCCAGCCTAAAAAATGCATTGAGAAAACGGATAAAGAAGATGGTCCTTTTCAGAACGCCAAATACTGAATAAACAGTGTTTTCCTTAAAACGAAGATAACCACACATCCCATTCTCTTGGAGACAGTCGCTAAAGTTCGATACAATATAACCTTTGTTAAAGTACAGTTGCAATCGAATTTATGGCTACTCAGCAACGCTGAGGGGTTATTTATTTGGCTCACACAGTATCTCCCATTGTCTCCCTAGAACATCTCTTCTCCCAATACCCCATTGCCAATCCAGTTGGCCTGAAACAATTTCACAAACCAGCAGTGATCAACCTTTTTATTTTCCGCATCCTAGCACACCTAATCACAGTATCAATTTCCAGACATCAATAAACATTTTTAGGAAAGCTGTAATCAATTCTTTCTTAATTCAAGGATATTTGGTAGCAGTGGTTAAACCTATTTTGCTTCTCAAAGCCACTTGTATTTTTGGACTGATTTTCACTGTACTGAAATAAGTAGGTAAGATTACTGGAAGTCCTTGCTTAATGTTAATTGGTTATATGAAACCACAATGTTAAGTGGAAGAACATGTTGCAAAACAGTCTGTCTGAGGCTCATAATCCTGTCCTGCTCCCCTCCTTACTGGAGACCTGCATCCCAGCTCTGGCAAGCTCAATATGGGAGCTAGGCCAAAACATCCTGGCATGCAATGAGTTAACGCAAAACAGCAGCAATGCAGTGCAAATGCAGGGCTCTAATTGCAGGACGTTGTTAATGAAAAATAATATTGCATGGCATGACATTAAGTGAGGGTTTCCAGTATTATAAAAATATTAAAAATTGCTTGTAATTTTTATATTACCTCACAATTGCTGAAAGCAAATCTGACTCATGGTTATAATTTACTTCCAAGATGCAGTGTACTTAAAGGACATCTTGACACTGAGAGACAGATTGGTTTTAATGCTTCACACATTTAATTATGTGCTCATTACTTCTCAACAGCATGAAACCAGGGGAAAATTGATTGTGTTTGTCCAACATGGGATATCCTGTACCACATAAAAATATTGATGTCTGTTAAATGTCTCCTATGGTAGAGGACTTTTTAAAATCCTTTATGGGATGTGTACATCATTGGCAAGGGCAGCCTTGATTGCCCATCCCAAATGACCTTTGAGAATATGGTGGTGAGCCACCCTCCTGCAATGTTGCAGTCATGAAATGCAGTTATACCCACAGTGCTGTTAGGAAGGGAGTTTGAGAATTTTGACCAGATGACAATAGTTCCAAGTCAGGATGGTATGTGGCTTGGATGGGAACCTGTGGTGATGGTATACACATGCATCTTGAGTCATTGGCCTCCTAGTTGGTAGAGGTTGCATGTTTAGAAAATTCTGCTCAAAAAAGCCATGCTAAGTTGTTCAGTGGACCTTGTACACCGGGCACACTGTGGCTTGGTGGTGGAGGGACTGACTGTTTAAGTTGGTGGATTGGGTGCTGATCAAACAGGGTGCCCAACTAAAGCAGCAGCAGAGAAAGCCAAAGAGTCTCTCTTAGAGACTCTGGGAGAGGGGATTGCCACAGCACAGATAAAGGAAAAGGAAAAGGAAATGAGAGAGTCGCTGTGAGATCAGCAGAGGCTTCCAACATTACAAGAAGCAAGCTAAGTAAATAGTCAATGAGTACTTTTTTTTATTATTGGAACATACATCTTCCAAACTAGGAATTGGGAAAATAAGAATTTGAATCAAGTTACTGAGGTACTACATGAATTAATAGGTTATAAGCTCAAAGCAGTACCAACTGAGGCATTAATTGAGACCAATAGCTCAATCAGAGTAATACCCAGATTGTTAAAATGGTAATAGAGGTTTTCTTTTACATTATTGATGGGACTTCCTAACATGTGGGACATTTTATGCATCTTAGGGGTCATGTATATTGGAAGTGTTTCCAACTGCTCCAGCTCAAGGTCAGGATTTGCAAGCTGCAGGGACAGCTGGACTCACTGTGGAGCATTAGGAAGGATGAAAATTCCCTGATGGCATATTCCAGTAGGTGCTCATCCCCTGGCAGCGGAAGTTTAGGACAGCAGGTTGGTGGACATCCAAAAGATGCATGCTCCTTTTAAACCAGTACAACACTGGAACCTGTTGGGAGTGACGACACCCTGAGTAGTGCGGTTGAGAACATGATACTAATCACCAAATGGCAGCAAAGTATATAAATACAGTTGTTATGGGACATTCCACAGACTGGGGGACAGATATGCTTTTCTGTGGCTATGATTGAGATTCCCATGTGGTGTTTTGCCTCCATGGTTCCAGGACAAAAGTCACCACCAAAGAGAATGCAAAATGTTCAGGAGGAGGAAGGAATTGAGCCAGATGTTGTGGTACTCATTGATTCTAACAATATACAGAGGCAAACATTCATGGCCAGATTTCCAGGAGCTAGGAAAGAATTTAAAAAATAGGACATTAATGATGGTATTGTTGGTTCCTCCCAGGGGCACATATTAGTGAAAGTACAACTAGGAAGATAGCTAGAGTCCTTGCATGTTTAGGAGCACATTGCAGGAGGAAGGACTTCGAGTTCCTCGGCACTGCAGTCAATATTGGGGCAGAAAGCTTCTATTCAAAATGAACAGTTTGCACTTGAACAGGCCTAGGATCAGTGCCCTCACAGAGAGTTGCACAAGTTTGACTGGAGAGGATTTAAACTATATTGGTGGTAATGGGTACCAACGTAATGAAGTAGAGAAAAGTAAGCATAAAATCAGCAGAAAGCTAGAGTGCTTGGCAGTGAATGACAAGGAAATAGTTTCATATTGAATAGAAGCTTTAAAAAAAACGTAATAGTAAGCTTTTAGGTGGGTTCAGTGTATGAGAGAAAGGAATAAAGCCTAATTTAAGCATTCTGTGGAACATGTATATGAATGCATGGTATGTGTTGAAGATGACTGGGGAGTTACAGGTGCAAATTACAATGTGGAAATACCATGTGCTAATTGACAGAATGTGACAATGTTGAGGTTTTAAGAAGTTATTTTGTCCTTTTTTTGAAAGGTTTTAAGAACGAGGTGGAGGGCTATCTATATTGCAAGCCAATAAAGTAACCAGCTTGTGAGGCCTTGGGGTTTTTATTGAAGTTGGAACAATTGAAGCAGCCTGGATGGGTGCTCCCACAGACCAGGATTTCTATTTTTTTAAAGCAGTTGCTGTTGGAGTCTCAACAGGGCAGAAGCTGCGGGAGTTTTGAAAAAGTAGAAGCTATCTTTTCCCTCTCTCAGTTACAGCTAGATAATGGGGTTTCTCTCTGCTACTGGATTACCTGTGAGACAAGTCTATTTTTCTGAATTTGCCATTTTGCCAAAGGGTGTGTTTACGGGATGTTACTATGTTGGAACAGTTAATTAACAATAGTTACAGCACCTATTGTTTGGTTAAAATATCCAGTACAGCTAAGTTCTTCTTTCTTTTGTTGTATTTTAATTATAGTATTTAAATAAACTGTGTTTTGCTTAACATCGAGTAGTTTGACCAATCAAATTGCATCTGGAACACAGCATGTTACATTTGTCTTTAAAGAAAGAAAAAGTTAGGGTCGAGGCTACCTTCTTAAAATATTTTGAGGAGGTCCGGTATGGCCGAGAACACAGACCTAGCTCAATAAAGGACGCAATGGGTGTTAAATATCCCTGAACACAATGAGTTCTCAAAAGAAAGGAAGGAAATGTTAGTGGGGAGGATAGTGGTGGGAGTCATCAGTGGGGGTGACCATGTTCGTAATGGAGAGCATTGGAGGGACAGAATGCCTCAGAGGGGTCAATGTCAGAAACTATTTGGCTAGAACTAAGGAGCAAAAATATACAATTACATCACTCAGTGTGGTTTACAGTGATTTGAAATGAGCTTACAACAAGGTTCAAGAATTCTAAAGTAATTTAATGGAGAGCTTTAATTATCTGAATATAGACTGGGATAACAGTCGCATAATGGTCAAGAGGTGTTCATTGGTCAGTAACAAAACGGATACTGATCATTATATTGTAAAATCTGAATTGATCATGGAAATGATCAAGAAACAATCCAGTCTAAGAACTATTAACTGGGCGAAAGTTCATTTCAATGGGGTTGAGAATGGATCTCACAGAAACCAAATGGAATTAAAGATTGACAGGAAAAAAATACAGTATCTGACTAAAGATCTGCCTTTCAAGTAGAGATATTTCAGGTATCAAGGTATTCAAACAAAATGGAAAGATAGGTTAAACACATCCAGAGCTCCCTGAATGATAAAATGATAGTGATTAAGATGAAGCAGAAAAAGTATGCTTCCAACAGATGTCAAGTGGATAATGCCACTGAGAACAAGGTGAAAGTAAAAGATTCAGAGGGAAATGGAAAAATTGTATGTGGATCTAAGGAAGAGCAGGAGTGGAGACTGGCAGCTAAATTAAATCCCAATGTCTCCTATAAATAGTAAACAAATAGTAAAAAGAGAATAGAGCGGATTAGGGACAGAAACAAAGGGGTTTTACGCATGAAGGCACGCACCATGGTTGTGGTATATTAATGCTTTATGAAAGAACAAGATATTGCACAGGTCATGATGAAAAGAAATGCAGTTCAGATATTTGAAGACCTTAAAATTGAGGAGGAGATATCGGATGGACTGCTTGCCACTTAGAGCTGACAAGTCATCAGGGCAAGATGGGATGCATCCAAGGATACTGAAGGAAGTAAATGTCAAAATGACAGAGGCAATGGCCAGTGCTTGTTATACACATAGGGAGTGTTGGACAACTGGAGAATCATAAGTTTACACCTTTGCTCAAAAAGTAATGTAAAGATAGGCCCACTAACTACAAACATACTGTTTAACAGTAGGGAAGCTTCCAGAAATTTTAATTTTGGATGAAACTAATTCAATAATAAAACTGGGAAAAGGTCGATTAATTATGAGAAGTAATAATTAATGGATAGTTTTTGGACAGAGGGAAGATTTGCAACGGAGTGCCCCAAGGATCAGTATCAGAACCTTTGCTTTTCCTGATACATATAAATGATCTAGACTTTAGTGCACTGGGTTAATTCCATTTTTTCAGATGACATATGATTTGGAAACTTTGTGAACTGCAAGCAGGATACTCCAACGTATCCTGCAAGTAGAACTCCAAAAGGATTTGAAAAATTGATGGCTTGGGGAGGCAGGCTGAAGATTTAATTTAATTCAAAATTAATTTTTGGTCAGAAGAGCCTGAGAAACAATATAAGACAATTGCCTGATTCATACTATAAACTATACTCTTAACTATTGTGAGCGAGCCCATAAAAAACTTCCACAAATATTTTCTGAACAAAAACAAAGTTTCTGGAAAAGCCCAGCAGGTCTGGCAGCATCTGTGAAGGAAAAAGCAGAGCTAACGTTTCGGGTCTGGTGACCCAAAAACTATGTTTTTGTTCCTGATTTACAGCATCCACAGTTCTTTCGGTTTTTAAATATTCTCTGAACCCTTGCTGCTTCTTCGTTCCATCTAAATAACTCTACATTTTTATATGCTGAATTATATTATTTGTCTTTACTCTCTTTATCCTATCCTTGACAATCAAGACTCACCCTCTTCCTTGTCCTGTGATCACATGGTGTTATGGGTAATTTATTAGTTTGGATAGAGAATTGGCTAACCAACAGAAAGCAGAGAGTCAAGACAAATGGATCTTTTCTGTATTGTCAAGATGTGATCAGTGGGGTGACACAGGGTTCAGTCCTCATGCCCCACTATTTATTATCTAGATTAATGACTTGAATGCAGGGGTGGAAAATACTATTGCCAAATTTGTGGGTGACACTAAAATAGGTGAGACACTATGCTGTAATAAAGAGCGAAAAAAGCTTATAAGTGGATATGGATAGGTTAGGCAAATTGGCCAAAATTGGTGTAATGTAGACCAATGAAAAGTTATCCATTTGATTGGACGAATAGAAGAAATGGAGATAAACTTCAGAGTGCTTTCGTACGTAGGGATTTCAGTGCCTTGTGCATGAATCACCAAAAACTAGCATGCACGTACAGCAGGTAATTAAGAAGGCAAAAAGAATATAGCTCAAGGAATAGAGTTTAAAAGTATGGAAGTGTTGTTGCTACTATACAAGGCATGAGTGAGACTGCACCTGGAGTAGTGTTTTCAGTTTTGGTCCCCTTGTTTGAGTAGGGATGGAGATGTATTGGAAGCAGTTCACAGAAGATCCACATGTTGATTCCAGGGATGAACGAACTGTCTTAGGAAGAGAGTTTGAGCAGCTTTGTTTCATGTTTGCTGGAGTTTAGAAGAATGATAGGAGATTTGATCGGGGTCTAAAAAATACTAAAAGGGATTGACAAAGTAAACATGGAACGGATTTCCCCCTGTGGGCAATCTAGAACAAGGGCCATAGTTGTAGGATAAAGGCAAGCAGATTTAAAATAGAGAAGATGACAAATTATGTCTCTCAAAGGGTCATGAATTTGCACTCAAAATGCAGTGAATGCCAGGACACTGAATATATTTAAGGATTTTTTATTGAAGGGTGATGGAGAGCAGGCAGCAAAATGGAGATGAGTCTGAGATGAGATCAGCCATGGTCATATTGAATGGTGAAGCAGGCCCGAGGGGCTGAATTGCATACCCTTGCTCCTTGTTCTTATGTTGTCCATCTTAGACTATATCTTCTAATGATTAATGATTCCTGAAATGTCTACTTCCCAAGTTTGATACTTTACAACAAGTAAAGTTTTGCCTTCTCAAATCTGACTTAGGAGTAAGTATCCCAGATATTTAAATGTTACTTGTGGGGTGGGTTGGGGCAGTCATTAGTGTGAATCAGGCCCAACTTCCTAGGATACCGTATGGAGGCAACTAGGCATGTGGACCTTCGGGTGCAGAGGTGGGCTATGTGCAAGATTGAACTTGGTGCTATAAAACCTGTAAAAAAGTGAATGAAACATAAAAAACCCTCACCCCCTCATAACTCCACATTCTCCTCATGGACCATCCATGCTAACTTATGCCTCAATGCAGATTCCATGGCTCTTATACACTTCATACCAAACCTATGCCCCTCTACCCGTCTTTTGACCCTATGCCGCATGCCAAGTTAACACTAATCCGTACCCCATGAACAATCCCTTGACTTAACCTCCCATTCTAATTCTCTCAGTATCCCTCGTGGACAGACCTCATTTGCCATAGTAAAATTAACTAAAACAATATTTTAACTGTCTGCGGCAGACTTAAAAATCTCATTGATAAAATCCATTCATTTCATTTAAATTCATTCAAGTGTTTAAGGCCTTAAAAAACCTTTCATCCTCAATGTCTGCATCAAAGACTTTATTACCACTTGGATTTGTCCATCAAACTGACAGGCACCCCACTAAAATAACGATAGGTGATGGAATCAGTAGTGTAACACAAATCTTATAAGGATACACCTTGGGCTTAGGTCAGTAAATTGCACTTGCAGGCAGTTTTTTTTTCAAATCAGCAGTCTGTTTTAATGTGAGGGGCAGGAGATATAAAAGCTTGGCAGTTCCACAGACTTTAATGCATTTTTTTTTGTACAATCACGTTTAGTCTGATGTATGCCAAAGGATATCTTACCTAATCAAAAGGTGGCGCTGAATCTATCTGAAGTATACCCTCTCTCTTCGAACAGTTCTGATATTTTTTGACCAAAAGTTAAAGTCTATGGTTCCAGTTTCGGACATCATCTTAATGAAAATTAGATCTGCTTATAAAGCAGTGGAAAAGTATAGCTGTCTGTATGAACTGCCGATATGCAAACTACAATCCATCCCTGTCCCTCCTGGTGAAAATGGTTAGTGCAGTACTTGGGCGTGGCATTTCTGGAAATCAGGCTCCAGTCCCGTTTCTACTGAAGCAGAGAGGCTTTCCATAACCACAAAAATTCAAGCCAAAATTTCCATTGCCTTCATCCCGTGACGGCAGGGGGATTTTTTTACCATAAAGCTGCATCAATGCCTTACACAAAATTAAATACATTTAAAAGCAATACTTCAATGTAAAGCAAAACAAAATGCAGCAGAAGTTGGAAATCTGAAATTAAAAGCAGGAAACTTGGACCTACTCAGCAGGTCAAGCGTCCTCTGTAGGGAGATAGACAGAGTTGATTTTTCAGGTCAATGATATTTCAACAGAACACCATTAATGCATTATGTTGACAGCCAGAATACAGTGCAATCTTTCCTTCAGTACATAGCAACCAGAATCTACAAAAAATGCTATATGGCATTTTTAAAGGACTTTGTACCTCTGTTACGAGCAAAATTCCGAATAAATATGAGATCAAACACACGACAACTGTCACATAAAAACGTTTTTTTCGCAGAAAGCTGGGAAACTCATCCTGAAGACTTGTTATAATTGTTTCTGGTGAAAGAAAATGGAGTGACATCAATCAATAATTAGCACACTGGAAAACAGATGAAATCATCTCCCTCACTTTTTCTCCATGCATATCCCCTCCCTTCTGGGACTTGCAACAAATCAGACTTATGCTGACCAGGCTTGTTGTGAGATATTGCTTCCCTGTGCCGACACTGACCAGAATCGGTGATCTGGCAGATGGAATTCTGAATAGTGTGGCTTCCTAACAAGATAGCTGCTCACTCATAGTAGCCCATCTTTACTAGGAGCTAGGCGTGTAACATGCAGTGAAAAATATGGGCAGTACTGGCAGGCATAACTCCAGTTAACAAAGGGAGAGTCAGGGAGGCATTAATGCATAGGATCATGTACATTATAAGAACTTCTCCCAACCTTGCCTTCTAGAATCATAGAATCCCTACAGTGTGGAAGCTGACAATTCAGCCCATTGAGTCCACACCCAGACTCAGCCCCCTATCCAACTGCTGTAACTCTACATTTTCTCATGGCTATCCACCTAGCCAGCACATCCCTGAACACTATGGGACAATCTAGCATTGCCAATCCACTTAAGCTGCACACCTTTGGACTGTGGAAGGAAACCAGAGCACCTGAAGGAAACCCACACAGACAGTCGCCTGAGGCCCGAATTGAACCTGGCTCCCTAGAATTGTGAGGCAGCAGTGCTAACCACTGAGCCACTGTGCCACCCACTCAGACAACTTAATTTTGTTCTTTTCTCTTGGGATGCATCTCATTGCAATTTAAGTTTGCTCGGTTCATAAAGCTCAACTTGGTAAAATGGTGTTTGTATTAAATTGTCAGGGAGATGGTGGGTGCCTTGTCATCAAATCGAACAGGCATCTGTCCTCCTGCCTGCTTGCAGACACATGTGTCTAAAATGATGGTTTAGAGAACAAGGTAAGGTTGAGGAGGTTGAAAATTGAGTATCAATTGTGGAGTGGTAGACAAAGAGATGGAGTTGACAAGGTGGACTTATTTGGAATTGAATATAAGGTGAAAGGGGAATGGGTGGGACAAGCCAAAGAGGTATATAAAGAGAAGTATAACTATTTAAAGTTAACTTACTGCAAGACCCACGTAGGTCAGTGATAATGGGATCGATTAGCAATTATGTGTGAGATAGCCAGCCTTGCAATTGTTTAAACAACCTGGAACTTACAAAGAAGCGAGGATGAAGGTTACAGTCTGAACCAGGATAAATTCGATGTCTAGGGTAGCAACGTATCTCACATTCTCAACCACCTTTAATAATGTAAAACCTCTGAATTTTTCAACCAAAAATTGACATAGGGCTGATTGCAGACGTTTGGACAGTAGATATGGGTTTTAAAAAGCATTAAAAGGAGTGTGATTTTATGGAATACAATTTGAGAATGGTTAAAACCCTGAAGAAGCCATCATGTCTTTACTGGCTTGCTAGACAGCTAATTTCCCTCAACCTCCACCCTTGCCATTCCAATTTTGCCCCAAATGCTTGCATCATTATTTCTCTTGACATAATTTTCTAATTCCTTTATGAAAGCCATGAGTGACTCTGCTACCACTACACTCTCAGGCCATGTTCTTTACAACACACCCACCATATAAAAAGGCTTTCCTATGTCTCCTTTGGTGCTTTTCAAATTCATTTTAAATCTTTGTTCTCTAGCTTGTGACTGTGCTGCCAATGGGAATAACCTCTCTCCATCATCTCTGTCCAGTCACCTGATGATTTTGGAACATTTTTGTCAAATCTCTCAACCTTCTCTTCTCCAAGGACAACAGTCCTAGTTCCTTCTGTCTCTCCAAACAAGGGACATCCTCAGGTTGATGTCCAGATGACTGAAAGCATTGCTGGCAATGGACAAAAAAGGGGCCTGATGGCTTCAAGGTGGGTGAGCAGTAACCAGACGGAACCCAGTGTCCACCATTACCTGAAATAGGACAATGCTGGGGCAACACCTAGGGTGGACAGAATCAGAGTCAACATAGTGAATGAAAGCGCAATATCCACATCCGCTGGACATTAAGACATGTAAGGGGAAAATACATGAAGCATGCATTTGCAAAACTGCAGCAACATTCCATTTAAGATAATTCCTTCACCCATTTACATTGCATGGAGAATAAACACGCTTAGCTGTTGAATGCTGTCTTGACAAACAATATAGGTTTATTATGTGATATTCAATAGCTAGCTACATTACGTCTGAGATACAAGTGATGGCGCTGTGCTTTTAAGAGGGATTTGTTCTGTGCTACCTCTCTTATAAGGGATATTGCCACAGTGGCACCAGAACATTTGCTTCAGAAGCAGTGGGTAAACAGCTTTGAGCTCCCATAACTATTATTTTAAATTAGACAAAAGAAGCATGAGCAAGTGGAGTCAGGCTCATTCAGACTCAGGGTTTCAGTTTTGCTTTCTGTTGAAGTTAGGATTTAATGCTGATAGATACAGTTCTCTCTGTGCTGGAGCAAAAAATCTTGAGTTCTCTCTATGCTGCTAGATTGTCTCTTTCAATGTTCCTTTCTCCTGGACTGGAGGAGATAGCATGTGAGGAACATCTGCTGAACCGAGCTTTGCCAAGGGTGTGTGTATGAGATGAGGCTAAATTCAAACAGTCAACAATTAGAAGTTAAATAATACATGTGTTATTTCTGTAGCTAAAGTTGTGCCAATTCTCCTCTTCTTCTTTATATTTTTACTGTGAGGTAAGAATAAAGTGTGCTTTGCTTAAAACATAGTAATTTGACCAACTGAATCACATCTGGAACATAATGCCTTACATTTGCCTTTAAATAAGATAAAATTTAGGGTCTAGGCTATCTCCTTGATCATTTTGAGGGGGTTTAGTCTATTCCATAACACAATTGACTCTTATGAGACATCAAGCTGAATTTGAGAGTAGGTTTACGTTACATTTAGCTACAGGGAACTAAACACTAGATGAATGAATGGAAATCCCAAGAACAGCTCTTTATATCCTGATATGTGGAGCCTTACTTGTGACATTAGTAAACACTTGTGCCAAATGTCTTATACAACATCCATTACTGAGCGAATTGAAGTAAAATTCAAAGTCAAAATAGCGTGTGGTTCACTACCTATAGGTTGTGGTGCTCCCAAGAATTGGCTGCCCCTTGTCCTTCTAAGTGGTTTGAAAGGTGCTGTCAAAACAGCCTCCGTGAGTTATTGCAGCGAATTCTGGAGATGGTGCACACAGCTGTCACTGTGCACGTGAATGTTGAAGGCAATGGATACGGCTTCGTTCAAGCAACTACTTAGTCCTGCATAGTGTTGAACTTTTTCAGTGTTGTTGGAGCTGTACTCATCCATGAAAATGAGAAATATTCCATCATGTACCTGACTTGTACCTTGCAGATGGTGGACAAGCTTTGGGAATCAGGAAGTGAGTTACTTAAAACCAGGGAAGGCAATGGCCTAGTGGTATTATTGCTGGACTGTTAATCCAGAGACCCAGATAACATTCTGGGGACCCAGGCTCAAATCCCATCCCATCGCAGCAGATGATGGAATTTTATTTCAATAAATATCTGGAATTAAGAATCTAATGATGACCATGTGTTGATTGTTGGAAAAACCCATCTGGTTTGCTAACGTCCTCTATGGAAGGAAACTGCCATCCTTACCTGGTCTGGCCCACATGTGACGCCAGACCCACAGCAATGTGGTTGAATCTTAACTACCCTCTGGGCAATTAGGGATAGGCAACAAATGCTGCCTGGCCAGTGATGCCCTCATCCTGTGAATGAATAAAGGAAAAAAAAATCTTGCTACAGGATTCCTAACATGTGACTTGCTCTTGCAGCCGTTGTATTTATATGCCTAGTCCAGTTCTGTTTCTGGTCAATGGTAACCCCCAAGATGTTGATAGTGAAGGCTTCAGCAATGTTAATGCTATTGATTGTCAAGGGGCGATGGTTAAATTCTTTATTGTTGGACATGATCATTACCTGGCACTTATGTAGTGCAAATGTTACCTGCTATTTGTCAGCCCAAGACTGGACATTGTCCAGGTCTTGATACACTTGGGCATGGACTTCTTCAGTATCTGAGGACTCACAAATGGTGTTGAATATTGTGTGAGCATCAGTGAACATCTTCGACCAGCGCAACTACCTTCCTTTGTGCCAGGTCTGACTCCAACCAACAGAGAACATCCCCCTTAAATCGCATTGACTCTAGTTTTGCTTCTGATGCCATGTTTAGTTAAATGTGGTCTTTCTGTCATGGCCAGTCATTCTTACCTCAGCTGTGATATTCAGCTCCTTTGTTCACATTTGGCCTAAAACAGTAATGAGGTCAGGAGCTGGGTGGGCTTAGCAAATCCCATACTGAACACCAATGAATAGGTATCAGAGATAAAATGTACTGCAGATGCTGGAGAATCTGAGATAACAAGCGTGGGGCTGGATGAACACAGCAGGTCAAGCAGCATCACAGGAGCAGGAAAACTTGACGTTTCGGGCCTAAACCCTTCATCAGAAATGGGGGAGGGGAAGAGGGTTCTTGACCTGCTGTGTTCATCCAGCCCCATGCTTGTTATCTCAGATTCTCCAGCATCTGCAGTACCTTTTATCTCTGATACAATTTTAACCCCACTGCGAAGCCTCTTCTAAGGATGCCTACCCTGAAGAAGTTACCCTCCTCCCTCCGGACAAACCTCAGGGAATCTCTCTCCCACTGCAACTACTTGTCTGCCTCCTCTCCACCTATCCTCTCCACCTATCCTCTCCTCTATCCATCCTCTATCCACCTCCCCCTCTCTCCCTATTTATTTCAGAACCCTCTTCCCCTCCCCCATTTCTGATGAAGGGTTTAGGCCCGAAACGTCAAGTTTTCCTGCTCCTGTGATGCTGCTTGACCTGCTGTGTTCATCCAGCCCCATGCTTGTTACCAATGAATAGGTTATTGCTGAGCATGAACTGCTTCATAGCGCTGTCATTGACCTTTTCCATCATTGTGCGAATGACTGACAGGAGACTGATAAAGTGGTAACTGGCTGGATTCAATTTGGTTCAGTGGACAGGATATACCTGAGCAATATTTGATGTTGTCAGCTAGCTGCTGGTTTTGTAGCTGTAGCAGAACAGTTTGACTAGGGTACAGCTACTTCTGTAGGACAAGTTTTCAGTACACAACAAATATAACATAACGCGTTGGAGTATTTATCTATTTGAAAAAGTGCAATTAGACTTTCATAACTGAATAAAACTCTGCTTTCAAACTCTAGTATCAGGATTTATAGTGATTTTAACATCCTGCGCCCTTTTAAATTAGAATAGAAAGATTCTACAGCTTTCCCTTTGTGAACAAAAAGTCAGCCGCATTGTTTGACTGGATATTTAGCACACATTAAGAAAAAAAACTGTCTTTGTAGTTGCAATATTCTCCTTTGTTTGTGTTTCTAATGGTTGGCTTTGCAAACTGAGACATTATCAATGTCTGGCTTAGTTTCAAAGGCAACAAAGAAGTTTATTTTAGCAGGGGAGTTGCTCATAGATTGACTGACAGTTTTAGGGTGTTAACAAAGGATAATCTGTCTTTAAAATGGCGTTTGTGTATATTTTTGATAATGTTACAACAGTTTGGCCACTTGAAGGAATTTAATTTTTTTCAGGTGAATTGTGATAATATAACAGGTTTATCAGATTGTAAGAAGTCTTTTTTTTAGGGTCCATTGCAAAGACATTTCTTCTGAAGCTAACCAGTAATGAATAGTGGGTGAGTAGCTATGGATGGTACATGGAGTGCAGAGAGGGGAATACACAGGGACATGACGATGGGTTGGGTGTGAAGAGGATTGGGAATGAGTAGGGGTGGGGAAGGGTTAGAAAGAAGAAAACCCAAATCAGAGAGCTGGCCCAGTGTCTCAGCAAAGTAAGGCAGACCTTGCAACCAGCCCACTTTGGCATCTGAACTCATCTGAAGCTGGTTCTGGAATAGGAAAACACAAACACTCTTTGCCCATGTCTCTGGGAGTTGATTATAAAGGGTTAATATGCATACAGGTGACAAGATTGGACTTTCAACTTCCATTTACTATGGTCAAAGTAAAAATCCAGCCCCAGAGGTCAGTAATAAGACAAATGAGATCAATAGTTGCTACACCAGTTTGAGGGAATTAAAGCAATTGTTTTCTTTCTTTTTCTACCCAGAAGTGTTATCATACACAACTGAATGCCTTCCTACCACCAAAATCACTGTGATTTCTATTTTGCTTTTATTTTGAAACTAGTAACCACCACAAGTAGGAACATTAGTGTCTCCAATTAAGAATTTACAAGCAAAGCAAGTTAAGGTCAATGCAGTTACTAAAATGTGAAGGTGAGGGGTGTGGTTAGGGATAGAAGGAAAGGGCTAAATCAAAATGGAGTAGGAGGGGGAAATAAAGCGCTCCAACCCCCATGGTACCCACCTCTCCCTAAAAGGCATCAAGAACACTGATGGACACCACATGCTCCCTCTCCAAGGGCACTCGGACTCAAAAGTAACCGCGGAAGAGGGGCAGGCACTCAGCAGAGGTGCCTGCCTGGACCTGCTGTGAGCCAGCCTGACTAGGCCCAGATGCAGATCCACAAGGAAGTCCTCCGATCTCCCCCATTCCCTCTGCATCGGGTGCCCCAAAGTCAGGAGCGTGGGGCTGAAGTGCAACCACAACACAGCAAAAGGTTTTTCAAATAACTAAAGAGGGGGTGCAAACACCCACAACTAGTATATCCATGGACTACACATCACTGCAAAGTAAACAGTTGAGAATTGTTTTCTTGGTGGTTAGGTTTCTTGACCAATATAATTCAAGCTACTGCTTAATAAACAGACAGCCAAATCATCCTGTACTTCAGTTGCTGCGATCTGTCTGCTTGAAATGGCTGGGTAATTCTGCAGAAGCACCAACATATTGCTGCTCTTGTTACTATTTGGGAATGGCTCAAGCATTTTTGCGTACAACTTAGAAAAAAACTTGCAAAAAATACTTTAAACAGTGAATTCACTAATTTGATAGCTTCCTTCTTGGAAGATCGGATGTAAACTAAATTAGCAAATGCGGCACTCACCTACAATTGCAAACTGACTGGTTAATCCTGTTGTGACAACCATACTAAAAAATACAGTGGACCAGAGAGAGGCAACTGGAAGGTGGAGAAGAGCTTCTGGGTATGCTAGAAAGATCAATCCTAAGCCTAGACAGTGAATAAAAGTATGCAGTGTTATTAATGAATTACAAGGTCATTGGCAAAATGTTGTACCTTATCTAACCCAACAGTAGTGGGGTGCAGTTCTGTTTTGCTACATGCTACTAATCCCACTGTGCCCTCTCTGCCATCATGTTGGCTGGGACTTTCTGCTGGGCAGTTAACATTGGTATTTGAAACGGGCAGTCCCCTCCACAGTGCAAACACATCGCAGTGTGCCAGATGCCGGGAGAATAGTTCCTGACAAGTAGGTTCCAGCTATCAGAAAGGCTAGCCATCTCCTACTGGGGCAAGAGGGAAAAGTGCCATGTATCACTGCCCGGCAGTGCCATACCTGCCTTTAAACACAATTAAATGTCAACTGACATCATTCACTGCAGAATAGAAAGGAATATAACTCCTCCAAAATGACCCAAATCTTGTTTTTGACAAAATATTGCCATTGGGTCCAACATTAAAAATGACATTTAGTCTGAGATCTAAAACAATATAATTCAAAAAGGGACATATAGAAAATATAAACATTACCCATATTCTTACATTTCACTTTCAATTTTCCCTCTGAGACCTGCCCAGAATTCAGGCTGGAATGGAAACCAGTAGATTTTTGGGATCAGAATTCCAAACTTGCCCCTCCATTCCCTACATCCTTCACAAGCTACAGGATGTGTTCAGTCACAATTTGACAGACACATCCTATGATATTAATGTGTCTATATGAAGGCTTACACTACCTGCAACAAAAGGATTTGGGAGCCTGTGTGATCCCTATCACATAAATTAGTTTGTGAATCTCGGAAGGAATATTACTTAGGTGTCAGAGACTTTTGGCACTTACATTTAAAAGATCTTTCCACTATCCCTTCATATCCTGCATACACCTCAATGACCTGTCATACCTCTATGTACCCTATATGGCCCCTTTCCCCTAATTTACTGTATGCTCACACCATGCCCCTTACATGCTGTCCATTTCCCTTCAATTATCCCTCTCTCCTTCTCATGCCCCTGGACATCATTCAAATGCATCTTACCAGTTCCAACGATGTAAGAAACAATGTGTTTTTTTTGAAATGATTCAAAAACTGATTAAATGGACAAACAGATTATAAAAATTTCCTCTGCAAGTACCAATAAAAAAAACAAAGTGCAAGTTTTTTTCTCTTCTTAACCTTTCTTGATCTTGTCCAAACAAACAAACAAACAAACAAGTGCTTAGAAAATTCAAATAAAGTTTGCACTCCCTTTCAAACTGTTTAACTATTCTTGGCAGTCAACACAATACCCATAATGGAGATCAAATGGAGAAACAGATGCCTCAGAGGGTAGCACTAAGAATGGGTGGTTGAGTGCCAAGGCTGGTTGTAAGACTCAAACCTGTGGGCCAGAACAATAGTTTAGGTTCAAAAACAGACGCTGCTGGAAAAGCTCAGCAGGTCTGACAGCATCTGTGAAGAAAAATCAGAGTTAAATTTTCGAGTCCAGTGACCCTTCCTCAGGGCTGGTTTAGGTTGTTCTGGTGGAGGAGAAGGGAGAAACATTATTTGTCCCTGAGTAAGCCACCATTGGATAAATCAAGATATGACCAAGGTGTGAAAAGTTACAGCTAATTGACTACGCTTTGCAATCAAACACCATGGAGTCAATTTTAAACATTTTTCTACTGAGTGATAACATGGTGGAAATGATCTCCTGTCTGTTGCAGAATGCTATTGGGAGTGCCCCATCAGTAAGTTCAAATTGGACTCAAAGAGCCACAGTTCTTCATTAAAAAAAATTAAGTCCTAACCTAAATTAGTGGGAAAAATCTAAAAGGTGGAGTGGTCTCCAAACTTTCAGATAATCCAAAGTAGGGGGTATAGCAAATAACTCTGTT
This sequence comes from Ginglymostoma cirratum, assembly GCA_024137785.1. NCBI lineage: Eukaryota > Metazoa > Chordata > Chondrichthyes > Orectolobiformes > Ginglymostomatidae > Ginglymostoma > Ginglymostoma cirratum. The sequence continues at coordinate 5,261,500 of JAHRHZ010000267.1, read as the reverse complement.
GACCAAAGGAAGTCAGAATGCCAAGAAGATAAAATGACCAGGTGGAATCAGAGGTCGCCTTTGTTAATGGTTAGATAAGATAAAATATTTTAAGTCCTGCAGGTACCTGAATGTGAAATCTCTGAAACTGGTAAATTATCGCGATGAGCCATATGTCCGAGGGCGGAAAAGGTGGCAAATCCAACCAACACGCTTGTAAGACAGTTAAGAACAGCAACAATGAGGCTATCTGTGAAACAGTCATTCTGGAATTTGTTATAAGATGACAGTGCTGTTACACCCCCCAGTGACACCGACAGAGAATAGAAAATTTGAGTTGCAGCGTCTTTCCAAACCTGATAAAATGTAAGATAGAATTTATTAGCAGCAGTGATTTTTGGGTGTTCCTTTGTGATAGCTTCACATTTACTGATATTTTACCCCATGCTTTGCCCCTGCCACCCCCACCCCTTGCCAATCTCACCACGATGTCTCATGAAGACTGATTTCAGCGCTGTAGCTGCATTTTCCCATCATGTACGCTGGGCCACATTTCCATCACCCACGCAGGTAACTTGATCGCTTGCTCATGAACCATTGTGTGTTTCGCGTGACTGAACCAATTTTCTGGTGTTTCCAACAAACCTCATGGCTTCCATCACGAGGCTCTGTTCTCGTCAGGTATCTATTTCTCTTGCTTTCTCAATAAATTAAACAAAAAGCTGTGGGCAACATTAGCAGGAGCTCCCCCAAACCCAGGTCAGGTCACACAGGCCAGGGATCAGCTCCATTGGCTGAACAGCTGGTTTGCAATGCAGGCTGAAGCCAACAACATGGATACAGTTCCCACATTGGCTGAGGACAGCATGAAGATCTTTCCTTCACAACCTCTCCCCTTGTCTGAGGTGTAGTGACCCTTAGGTTAAACCACCACCAGATGACTCTCTCTAATGAAAGAGCATCCCCGTGGTTTGGTAAGGCTATGGTGTCTTTACCTCTAGCAGGCCACCACCCACACCTCTACCTGGCTTCTACTGAGAATACAGTGTTAAAACTACCCCTTTTGTTTCTCCATGCTTTTATTGTTGATGGATTGCCTGGGGGAGTCTCACTGCTCAGCCACGTTGGTCAGTGTGTAAGCAAATTTCCTAATTGACAGTGCTAATGTGAATACTTGGCTCCATTTCTCTTTTGTTGCACTTGGTGGGGTTCCAAGTCTGGGGTTCAGGTGTGTTATTGGGCCACAGTCGAGAAAGTGTTCATTTGTACCCAGTTTTATGATAGTTGATCGGGGAACACTTGATCCCCAGGAAGTGTTTCATTCCATGCTGCTAACGTCAGTTATTTTGATGGGCACAGATTTCACCAAGTCTTATTAATGTTCATATAAATGTGGCCCGCTGTTGTAGACTGTGACGCTTTACTTTTGTCCTTTATTGATATGTTACTTTGAAAAGAGATGTGAGCTTCTTTAGGGAATGCCAATTAACATTGCAATGAAAAATAACAGGCAAGAGATATTTCTCTTCTCAAGTAGTCTATACAGTAAGCTTGACATGTCAATGTTAGGCACCTCTTCAATCAAATTTACGATGTCCCTCAGGAATTGTGTACTCTTTATAAATTCAGGCCACTTTTCTAATTAGTTGGAAACATTCAAAGTATTCATTTATTCAGAGACCAGAGTAATTTCATAACAGTGCATATTGGACTAACTCTGTCACCTATCTTAAATTAGGGAAGAGCACATGGAACTTAAAAGAATATTTCCCAAATCAAGAGAACTTTAGACTATTTTAGAGTAATGTCAATGTTCTTTTTTCGCTAGGATAGAAACCATCTAGGTTTTTCACTATGCTACCACTATTTTCTTCCTGATTGTTGATTTTGCATTTAAGTTGAATGACTCCCTATCTCAGATTTAGCATCAGTGACATTAGGATAGCCAGCATTCTAGCATTTTCTTTAAGATAAATACTGATGTAAAGCATTACTTCCAATTATAATATCTCAATAAACAACTTATAAAAGGCCCACATTACCCTTAACCATACTTTTATTTTCCTCCTATTACAATCATTTTTCTTTTTGACTTGGATAACACTTGCAAAGTTTTCATCATAATGCCGTTTTGTTGCTTTCCTCCGTTGTACCAATTCCTCATAGCCCTCAACTTCTCAACATTTCAAAACTATTGCCACCCCTTTAAACACTTTGCAATCGAGCCACCACAACTCTGATGTCCAGAATTTCAAACATCCATTACAATCTGAGAAAAAGAATTCCCTTGCATTCTAGTTTCAAATGACTGTCCCCTTCAACTGTAACTACACTCCCTAGTTTGAGATTTCCCAAGTTGAGGAAATATCTCAAAATCTACCTTGTCAAGTCCCTTCAAAATCTTGCAAATTTCAATAAAAAAATCACTCCACATTCTTCTAAACTCCACTTTTTTAAGAAAAGACATTTAATAATTCTTGTTAAGTCAACCCTTTCATTTTAGGAATCAACTGTGTGAACCTCTTTTTATAGAATCAGAGAATCCCTACAGAGCAGAAAAAGGCCATTTGGCCCACTGCGTCTGCACCAATCCTTCAAAGGGTGTTCTTGTTGGGGCCCATTTATTGTACTATGGTACTGTAATGTCCCCACCGCTGGATCAGAAGACCTGGGTTCAAGATCCACCTGCTCCAGAGGTGTGTGATAACATCTATGAATAGGTTCACCAGAAAAAATAGTGCTCTTTTGGGGGGCCTCTTGTGGCACTGTGACTGAGTCCCTACCCGGGAGCGTGGGTTCAAGCTCCACCTGCTCCAGAGGTGTCTAATAACATCTATGAAGAGGTTGATTAGAAAAATGGGTTAAATTTTTAATAAAAGGTTCTTGTAGTGCAGTGGTAGTGTCCCTACTTCTGAGCTTGGATACCTGGGTTCAAGTCCTATCTGCTCGAGAGGTGTGTAGTAACATCTCTAAACAGGTTGGTTACAAGGGCAAAAAAAAGGTACAGTCTGATCCCCTTCCCCTCTTCCTACTTCTCCCTCACTGTTGATGGTCTGCAATACTTTTAATGGGCTTCACTGGTAAATGAATCAATGGCGGATTTACTGGTAGTGGGGTTAATAGATCTAGTGACAGAAATACAAAATAAAAGTTGTGGTTAAGAGCACTTCTGGATATAAAACAAAAAAAAGGTCCACTTTAGAGGGCCCTTATGGTACAATGGGCTTGTCCCTATCTCTGAGTCAGGAAACTTCGGTTAAAGTCCAATCTTCTCCAGAGGCATATAATAACATCTCTGAACAGGTTGGTTGAAAAATATCTTAAAAGGTACAGATAGCCATTTTTTTTAAAGCTAAAGCAGATGGCCTGTCAATCAAATGAGTCCAGAGACATGAAGGCATTTTCATGTCAAATCTTTTTCCCTCTGCATTTCTACATCTCTGTGATCATCACAGCAGGGTCCTTAAGCTTCCAAAGATTTTGATTTTCAATGCATGGGAATATTTTCTCCAGATGGCAACATTCCAATATATTTCAACATAGACAGAGTACAAGTTAATGCAATGGCCAACTTAACTTTTCAGGATGGAGGCATATGATCAATTACAACATTAAAAATTACACTTTGAAAAATATGCAATAACATGGCAGGTGCAGTACAACATAATTAAATGTCAAGTTATATACATCAGTTTGAAAACCAGAAAGGCCAAGTATTATTTGGAAAGTGATATATTTTGAAGCGTGGATGTGCACACAGATCTGAGTGCCCTTGTACACTCATCAATGAGAGTAGATAGTAAGATGCAGCAAGCAATTAGGAATGTGAATGGCATATTGGCCTTCGTTGCCAGAGGATTTGACTTCAGAAATTGAGATGTTTTATTGCAGTTATTCGGGGCCTTGGTGAGACCATACCTGGAAGATTATGTGCAGTTTTGGTCTTCCTGACTAGGAAAGAATATACATGTCATAGGGGGAGTACACCAAAAGTTCACTAGGATATTCTAGGGATGGCAAGATTGTCGAATGAGATAGGCTGGTTCGATTGGTCCTGTACTTACTCAAGTTGAGAAGAATGAGAAGGGTATACGAATGAAATGTGGAAAATTCTAACAGGGCTGGACAGACTAGGAGCACGAGGGATATTTCCCCTGGATGGAGTCTAGATCCAGAAGACAAAGTCTCAGGATTTGGGGTTGTCCATTTAGGACAGAGATGAGGGAAGATTTCTTCACTCAAAGTGTCATGGACCTGTGGGATTTCTCTACCACAGAAGACTGTGGAGGTAAAAATCACTGAATATCTTCAAGAAAGAGATAGATTTTCTTTTGGATTCTAAAGACATCAAGGGGTATGGGGAGAAAATGGGAATATGGCATTGAGATAGAAGATAAGCCATGACTGTATTGAACGATGGAGGAGGCTCAAAGGCCGAATGACATATTCCTGCAGATGTTAAAATGTTCCCCATGTTTAATAATGACATTTGAAGTTGTCAATAGGTTTCTCAGTCTACAGCAGCTTCTCCAAAAGCAGTGGTGGCGTTCCCAAGTAATTCCCATCACAAAGAAAATAGCGTGCAAGATGGAGTTCATATTTTCCCTCTGCCTTTACAACGACAACCCTGAAGTCTGAGGATAAGTGAGCAGTGCCACAACATGTCACATTTTTTGACATGTGCTGATCTAATTTCTGTGGATTAATATGTTCTGTCACTTCAGTGCTCTAGCGTGGGCTGGGTGTTGGTCTCTAAACAACTTCCAACATATAATGTTTGCTATTCTCGGTCTTCTCATGCTATCCCTGAACTCTCTACTGTCTGCCTCTTTCTAATGTGTTATATCATATCTTGTCAGAATTAATCTCACCTTTCACTATTGTTGCAACACTTCCTTTCTACCAGATTCTCTCGTCTCACCACAGTTTAGTTCCTTGTGCTGATCAGCTTTTAGACCCATGTCTCAGTAATGGCCAGCACACCATGTGTCTACAATTAACCATAATGTATTCGAACGGTTTTTTTGGCAGTCATTTTAGCGATTGTGTGTTTGGATCACGTGCATCCTAACCTGTCCCTTCGCTGTAACATTAATTCACTTTTTTATTTCTTTGTCTTTATAGTTTAATCGCTTTGCCCCTTTAAGAATAGAACAGAATAGAATAGAATCCCTACAGTGCGAAAACAGGCCCTTCGGCCCAACAAGTCCACACCAGCCATCAGAGCATCACCCCACCCCAGACCCATCCCCCTATAACCCACCTGACCTACACATCCCTGAACACTACAGGCAATTTAGCATGGCCAATCCACCTAGCCTGCACATCTTTGGACTGTGGGAGGAAACCGGAGCACCCGGAAGAAACCCACGTAAAGTTTTTCCTTTTCCTATAGTAAATAAATCACAATTTCTGATTGCTACTCTATTCTCTATGACTACTACTACACTGCCTTTTCAACTCTGTCCTCCTCCAAATTATTACGTCAGAAGTCGCTCAATACCAGGTTACAGTCCAACAGGTTTGCTTGAAATCACAAAGTTTCAGAGCGCTGCTACTTCATCAGATAAAGTTGTCAAGTGATTTCAAATAAACCTGTTAGACTATAAGCTGGGGTAACAAGCATGGGGCTGGATGAACACAGCAGGTCAAGCAGCATCATAGGAGCAGGAAAACTTGACGTTTCGGGCCTAAAAGCTGGTGTGGTGTGACTTCCGACTTTGTTCACCCCAGTCCAACAGCAACACCTACACATCCAACTTACTAGTTTAAAGTCCTCATGACTGTTTTATTTCTCCTATCTTTTGCCTGGTTCAGGTGAAATCCATCCCAATAGATCCCTTCTGTCTCAAAGATGGTTCCAGTGTCTCATGAAATGGAACTGTTGCTCACTTGCCATGCCTTTAACTTTTTGTTCACCTCCCTAACCTGGTTATCCTGATGCCAATTTGTGTGGGCTTGGAGATTACTTAGAGACTCTAACCTTTGATATTCTGTTCTTTACTGTATTGCCTAGCTTTTTATAGGATTCAAATTATGCCTCATATTCCCTACATTATTGGCTTATGGACCACAATGATCGAATTCTCCCCTTCTGCACCAAGATTCTTTCAGTCTCTTGCAACGCTTAACCATGGAAGCTGAACCATGCGGTCAAATCCACTGATAAACACAATTAAGTACATTAATCTCTAAGAAATGTGCTTGAATTCCATTATCCTGGTGTGTTTACCTGAGCATCAGCCAGTTTGGAGAAGTCTGCATGGCTTCCAAAGTAGTATTTAATCCCTGTATTGGCTCCTTCCAAGGTAACACCTCGGATTACAAGTAAAACTAGAGAAGCATATGGGATTATCACAGCAAAATAAGACACCTGACATAGAGAGTAGATTGTTAGACTTTTCTGTATTTCTGGTACAACATTTACAATACTGAAACCAATTGAATGAAAATCTAATATGATGCAAATCAATGCAGAGAATGAAGCAGAAACCAGGTGCAATAATGCCATGAAGTGTATATTTGATATGGAGTGCAGATTGATTCCAAACAACAGAGTATTATTCTAATATTGATCAGTGTATTAGCAACATATTAACAAGCGTAATGTATCAAAGATAGTGAAAGTTGATTCAAAACTTTCAATGCTTCTTTGGTTGTCCTTAAAATTTAGTTCACTTGAATAATATCTAACGAGGACAATGACCAAACATTAACAAACAGATAACAATCATCATGCTTTAGTTTACAACTAATCACGAGATCGGCAACATAGTCATAGATGCCACAGAAGCTATTTAGCTCAGCAACACTCTACACATGGCAATGAGATAAAGCAGGCCTGAGCGAGAACATTTTATAAGCAAGCATCTTTAAAAAATCCATAATTGATTGAGGAAGCATATTTCTGAGTTGTTTTGCTATTAAGTTTGCCTTACATTCGGTCAGCTGCTAATGCAATAGTGTGTCTCTCCCTCCCTTGTATATGTGGATTGTTGATTGGAATGATATAAAGTGAGATATTTGAAAAAACTGCAGAGGGCAAATTATGTACATTTGCCAAAAAGATGGGAATTTGCAGCTACAAAGAGAAATTACAAGGAAACGCCTTGTTTTGATGGACAGAGTATGCACAGCAAAGTCTCCATTAGAGGGGGTGTTTCCACAGTATTTGAACACTTGACTAACTTCTGAGCTGATTTTGCAAAAGAACTTTGATGTTCCAGGCAGTGCTACATGAAAGAAAAGAGATCGCAGGGTGATTAAGAGCTGGACTAGCAGTGACAATTCCACTGGCAGTCCTACTACACATGGCAATTGCAGTGAATGGGGTTCAATCTCAGGGTCTGGGTCAGAAAGACACAGCCATTGATTTGCTAGGCCACCTCTAGCTACTACATGATAGAAGGCCGGCATACTTGACAGACAGTGACACAATCAACTGTGCCCTAAAACTTGACTGGATCTCTTTGCAGAGAAATGCAGTGAACTGACCATAAACAGGCACAAAAAATAACTCTCACTCGAGTCAGTGCCTTATCGAAAAACGTCTGAACTGCGGCACATGTTACTTATCAGTGGAACAAGGCTTGTATTTAGGGCTCATTGTGTGCTTGTTTCTGAGTGCTATTCCTTAAATCCTGACCCCTATAGCTGTGGCCAATGTAAAAACGCTGTTTCAGGTTCTCCAAAATTAATTTTACCTTTCCAGAAAATTTGATTCCTTTGCACAGCACGAATAAAACTACTAGCCAAGTTATGAGTAGACAGACAGCTAGATGCCAGATGACCTTCCCAGTCTCATTAATTGAACTTGAACGATGTAAAACTGTAACACTGAATGAATGAAGACAGAATCGGTTAGCGTTGTATTTGTTACATCGAAAAATAAATTCTGTCCTTGTTCAAAGCTAAATTCTCAAGGGAGCACCAGAGCTTGTCTTGTTTCTTGGAAAAGGGCATTACAAAAGACGAGTAAAAATGTGTGTGAATAATTAAAGAAACCCAAATGAAGACAAATTTAAACTTAGCATGATTACCAATGTGAAGTATAAGAGAGACAATGGGCACGTATATAGGTACCTGCATCGCTGGAATGGAGCTACAGGCACAGTCACGAGCCAGCTGAGAACCACTTATCAGGAACCAGACACTGGGAGCTGGCGATTACATCATAACAACAGAAAGTCTGCAAAGCAGTTTTGATGCATCATGTTGTAGGAGGCTGGAGGCTCACTACAATGTGTGAGCTGCTGTTCGTTGCTACCAATCTTCTTTCATCATAAGAAACTACATGGTCTGGTGTGTTACAGGATAAACATTTCCTGGTCTAACTAGAAGAGTCTCTCGTGGATAATGAGGTACAGTTTATTGCAGGTCAGCAACTAGTTACGTATTGTATTTATAAGAAAGACTGTTTACAGTGACTTTGAGGAAGACCAGATGTTAGGTCTTGACATCCCAAGGGGTTCAGTCCAGATGACATCACCACAGTGGGTAGTGCTTCAGACAACCATCATTATTAACTTATTCAGACCCTGAAGCACAACATGGAAGCAGTGGGAAGTTGGTGGTTCTCATTATAAAGGTAATCGCCTCAAAGTCACATATCTCTTACTAGAATTGAACACTTGCTTCCAAATGTAATGTGCGAGGCCATTGGGAACATATCCAAAAGGTGACAGCATCGAGGCAAGGCCTCGGCATGTGTAGAGAAGATCAGGCTCTTCATAGCCAGAGTGGAGGAAAGGGTATTTCATGTGAAAACTCCCCAGAGGGCACGATCGAAGATGACCTCTGCTTTAGGGCTCTCAGATGGCTCCAATAATTTTAGAGTGATATACTTCATACTCTATCTGCTATACCATCTATCAGTGTACCTCTAGAATCTAGGGAGCCCTGGAAATTCAAAATCAATGCAGACCTTGTATGCGTAGCCATCTGTTTTCACCATTTATGCAGCAATAATTTCACAAACAATGTTTTTAAACAGTACAGTAACAGCAAGCCCAGTTTATCTTTCATACACAAATTAAATATGGGGTTGATTTTCCTGTAAAATACCATTGCATTTGTATTTGAAAACAAGGCAGCAACAGGAATAAAACAACGTGATGAGTTGACATCACTGTCAATTTCTGAGGGCAATTTAATTTAGACTCCATTTGGAACTATGCGGGGGCCCTTTTTTATCTGGTGACTGGGAGTATTGTGGCTCACAACCCCTCATATTCTACCAGCCTTCAAAACTGTATGTGGGAAGATGTGTTACCAATGAAAACTCTTCATTGGATCTTCAACTATAGGTCAGGAAAAGCAAACATTTTTCTGATAGTTACTCATGGGTCTGGGACCTTGTAGTCTTAGAAGTTGATTACAAGATACCCACTGATCTAATGTGCTGCCCTTGACAGTGCCTCCACAGTCCCTGCGATTTTGGCTACATTGTCCAATTCCTCCCACCCACAGACTGCAGAATTGCTTACTGGAGATATTGCCATGCTTTCACAGTTCACCAAACTTTTGAAGAGCTGGAACCTCCAGACCAAAAAATGGATTTGGTCCTACACCGATCATCTAGCAAACTGGTCCTACATTGATTCCACGATCACCTGGCAAACCATAGCCATCCGGTGCACAATAATGCTTAATGCAGAAATCAGTTCCCGCCCTCAAATCTCTACATAAGTAATTGAGTTTCGGTAAACTGACAAACAGTAAGTTCAGAGCCCTTGCTTCACTAACTTTTATAGTACCCACTTTGAGCAGAATGTGTACTCACTCCCAGAAATGTTCGCTTCGGAACTTATGGAATGAAGAATTCCGGCAGTTTTTATTTCCATTAATTTCTGTAGACGATGTCAAGTTGCACGTGGGATCTGAAAAATGATAAATAATGCCTAAAAAGTGCATCTCGGGAGAGCATCGTTGGTCCTGTGCTGCATTCAGACTTTCTGATCCGTTCAGACTTTTCTACTCATTCTGTTTTATTATATGGTAAATGTGGATCAAATAGTGATTCAATCAGCCTCAACAATTAGTTGCAAAAAGGCATTTGTTGATATCACCCCGTTAAATAAAAATCAAATCCTTTTTAACTCTCCTAATAATAAATCCCTTTTGCATTTGTCTAAACACGAAAAGATAATCATTCACTTATTTACCTTTTTAAAATGGGGTGGAAGTGTAGTTGTGGTATGGCGCACTGACATTTACATCGCCGAGGCCAGGCGCTAACTTGCTGACACCTCCTCCTACCACCCCCTTAATCATGACCCCACCCCTGACCACTAAAACATCATCTCCCAGATCTTCCATAATCTCATCACCTCAGGTGACCTCCTGCCCACAGCCTCCAACATCATCATTCCCCAACCCCGCACCACCCGTTTCTATCTCCTTCCCAAAATCCACAAACCTGACTGCCCTGGTTGACCCATTGTCTCCGCCTGCTCCTGCCCAATTGAACATATCTCCACTTATCCCAACTCTTATTTCTCCCCCCAGTCCAGGAACTCCTCACCTACATCTGGGACACCACCCACCCCTCCACCTCCTCAAAGACTTCCAATTCCCTGGCCCCCAACACCTCATCTTCACTGTGCACGTCTAATCCCTATACACTTGCATTCCCCATGCAGATGGCCTAAAAGCCTCCACTTCTTCCTCTCCCGCAGGCCCGACCAGTCCCCCTCTACCGATCCCCTTATCCGCTTAAGTGAACGCGTCCTTACACTTAACAACTTCTCCTTCAACTCCTCCCACTCACTACAGACAATAGGTGTGGCCATGAGTACCCCCATGCTCCCAAGCTATGCCTGCCTCTTTGTAGGATACATGGAACAATCTCTCTTCCACAGCTACACAAGCACCATCCTCCACCTCTTCCTCTATTACATCGAAGACTGTATGGGCACTGCCTCGTGCATCATCAACTTTACTAACACCTTTCACTCCAACCTTAAGTTCACCTGGACCATCTTGATACCTCTCTCTCCTTCCTGGACCTCTCTGTCTCTATCTATGATGACCACCTCAAAACTGACATCTATTTCAAGCCCACCAACTCCGATGGCTAATTAGACCACACCTCCTCTCATCCACCTTCTTGCAAGAATGCTATCCCCTATTCCCAATTCCTCCGCCTCTGCCGCATCTGCTCCCAAGATGAGGCGTTCAGCTCCTGGACATCCCAGATGTTCTTGTTTTTCAAGGACCACAATTTCCCCCCTTCAGTGGTCAAAACACCCTCAACCGCATCTCTTGCGTTTCCCATGCCTCTGCCCTCACACCCCATTGCCGCAATAATAACAAAGACAGAATTCCCCTTGTCCTCATATCACCCAATTAACCTCTGGATTCAACGCATCATTCTCCGTCACGGGCAATCTGACCCTGGAGGGATATATTTCCCTCCCCACCCCTATGTGCCTTCCATAGGGACCGTTCTCTCCACAACTCCCTCGTCCGCTCCACACCGCCCACTAACCCCACCACTCCCGGCACCTTTCCCTGAAAATGCAGGAGGTTCTACACCTGTCCCTACACCTCCGCCCTCACCTCCATCCCAGGCCCCAAAAAAACCTTCCACATCAGACAGATGTTCACCTGCATATCTGCCAATGTGGTATATTGTATCCTCTGCTCCCGATGTGCCCTCCTCTACATCAATGAGACCGAGCGGAGGCTCGGAGACCACTCTGTACAGCACCTGTGCTCTGTTTGCAACAAACGACAACATCTTCCAGTCACGAACCACTTCAACGCCCCCTCCCACTCCCTGGACGACATGTCCATCCTGGGCCTCCTCCAGTGTCACATTGACACCACCCGGGAACTGGAGGAGCAGCACCTCATATTCTGCCTTGGAAGCCTACAACCAAATGGTCTCAATATAGACTTTACTCGCTTCAAAATCTCCCCACCCCAACCTCATCCCATGACCAACCCTCCTTCTCATCCCCGCCTCCTTGACCTGTTCGTCTTCTCTCCCATCTATCCGCTCCGCCCACCTCACTGACCAATCCCCACCACTACTTATCTGCACTCAACCATCACCATCCCACCTACCTTCCCCAACCTGACCACCCCTCTCTCTATTTATTTTAGAGCCCCTTTCCTCCTCCCCCATTTCTGAAGAAGGGTCCTGACCTGAAACGTCAGCTTTCCTGCTCCTCTGATGCTGCCTGGCCTGCTGTGTTCATCCAGCTCCACACTGTGTTATCTCAGACTCCGGTATCGGCAGTTCTTACTATCTCAGGTGGAAATGTTGTTTTTCTTTATAGCAGGATGGATTGCGAGGTTACTTTTTTAAGTTGCAAAGTAACCAAGGCTGGGGAATAAATATTCAAGGGCATTTGATATTTCAGATGGGTAGAAAGAAATACAAAGAAGGTGGAGTAGATCTATGATAAAGCATTAAATTAGTGCAACTATGGGAAATGATCTTGGCTTCAAAGATCAAAGTCTAGAATCAGTTAGAATGGAAATATGAAATATCAAGTGAAAAAAATCCCTGGCAGATGTACTTAAAAGTCCCTTAACCAAACTGCAACATAGGACAGAGTTCAATCTGTAAAATAGCTAGAGCCATTAAGGAAAGTGATACTTGCCTTGGTGATACTTATCCCTGCCTTACAATACGTCTCAAATTTGATAATTTTGCTTTCACAAATACAGTTTTTGCTAGATTTAACACTGACCCCAATGACTATAATTATTTAAATACATTTCCTATTTATTCTACATGCACTTTGTTTGCCTTTCTGGACGCTGCACTATTATCCAATAATACAATAGACTGGGTCTGCGAAAGGTGGTGAAGGAACCAACAAAAGGAAACATACTTGACATCACCCTCACCGATCTGCCAGCTGCAGATGCACCTGTCCATGACAGGCTTGGTAAGAGCAACTACTACACAGTCCTTGTGGAAACAAAGTCCCACCTTCACATTGAAAATACCTAGCATCGTATTATGTGGTACTATCACAGTGCTTAACAGGACAGACTTTGAACAGATCTACCAACTCATTACTGGGCTTCTATGAGGCACTGTGGGACAACAACAGCTGCAGAATTGTACTCCTGCACAATCTGCAACCTCATGGCTCGGCATATCCCCCAAGCAACCATTTCCATCAACCCAGGGGATCAACCCTGGTTCATTGGAGATTGCAGAACAGCAGGCCAGAAGCAACACTAGGCATTCCTAAAAATGAGGTGCAAACCTAGTGAAGCTATTAAACAAGACCACATACATGCCAAGCAGCAAGTGATAGACAGAGCTAAACGAGCCCACAGCCAACAGATCAGATCTAATCTCTGCAGTCTTGCCACATCCGGCCATAAATAACGGTGGACAATTAAACAACTCACTTTAAGGTTTTAGCAAAGACTTGCAGTTCGGGTTATGAGTAAGGTTGTGGACTTGCTCGCCGAGCTGGCCTGTTTGTGTTCAGACGTTTCGTCACCATGCTCGGTAACATCATCAGTGAAGCCTCCGCTGAACTGACGTTGTTCTACTCCGCTTGGAACTTATACTGTCCGGTCTGTAATGGTGAGTACTGTTATTTCTGGTGAGGTTCTGTATGGGTTTGTATATGGGCTCCAATTCTATAGTTATGTTGTCCCAGTTAAACTGATGGCGTTCATTGTCTGAATGTATTGATATTAAGGAAAGTTCATTGTGTCATTTTGCTGCTAGCTGATGTTCATGTATTCTGATGGCTAGTTTCCTTCTTGTATGTCCAATGTAATGATTGCGGCCATCAGTTTAACTGGGACAACATAACTCTCGAAGCCCAAGCCAAACATAGACACACATGGGAATTCCTACAGGCATGCTTCTCAACCCATAATGCAATCAACAAATGTATAGAATTGGACCCCATATACAAACCCATACGGAACAAAACCAGAAATGACACCACTCACCATAACGGTCCAGACAATATAAATTCCAAGTGGAGTAGAACAACATTGCTTTATCAGAGGCCTCACTGATGATGTTACCTCGCATGGTGATGAAACATCTGAACAAAAACAAGACAGCTCGGCGAGCAAGTCAACAACCTAAACAACGCACTGGAGGAGAAAGCTTCACAAATATCCCCATTCTCAGAGACGGACAAGCCCAGCACATTAGTGTAAAAGATAAGGCTGAAACATTTGTAACAATCTTCAGCCAGAAGTGCCAAGTGGATGATCCATCTCGGCCTCCTCCAGTGGTCTCCAACATCACAGATACCAGTCTTCAGCCAATTTAATTCACTCCACGTGATATCAAGATATGGTGGCGGCACTGGATACTGCAAAGGCCTTGGGCCCTGACATTATTCTGGCAATAGTACTGAAGACTTGTGCTCTACAACTTGCTGCACCCCTAGCCAAGCTGTTCCAGTACATTTACAACATTGACATTGATGCAGGTATGTCCTGTACACAAAAAGCAGGGCTAATCCAACCTGGCCAATTAGCCCCATCAGTCTACTCTCAATGAACAGAAAATTGACGGAAATGTCATCAACAGTGCTATCAAGCAGCACCTGCTCAGCAATAACCTGCTCAGTGACACCCAGTTTGCGCTCCACTTGGGCCACTCAGCTCCTGACCTCATTACAGCCTTGGTACACATTGACAAAACAGCTGAAGTCCAGAGATGAGGTAAGATTGATAGCCCTTGACATCAAGACTGTATTCAACCGAGAACAGTATCAAGGAGCCATAACAAAACTGGAATCAATGGGAATTGGGGCCAAACTCTCTGCTGGTTGGAGTCATCCCTGGCACATACATAGAAGATTAGTTGCATTTGTTGGAAGTCAGTGATATCAGTTCCATGATATTATTGAACGGAATTCTTAGGGATCATGTCCTAGGCCTTCAGCTGCTTCATAATGACCTCCCCTACATCATAAGGTCAGAAGTGGAGATGTTCATGGATGACTGCACAACGTTCAGCACCATTCACAATTCTTCAGTTACTGAAGCAGTCCATGTTCAAATTCAACAAGATCTGAACAACATACAGGCTTCGGCTAACAAGTGGCAAGTAACATTCACGCCACAAAAATGTGAGGGAATGACCATCTCCAATAAGAGACAATCTAATCTTTCACCCACTCCCACTGTTGACGTTCAATGGAGTTGCCATCACTGAATCCTCCACTAACAATATCCTCAGGGTTACCCTTGACCAGAAACTTAACTAGACTCGCCAGACAAACATAGTGACTAAAAGTGCAGGTCAGAGGCTAGGAATACTGCAGCGAGTTATTCGCCACCTGACTCCCCAAAGTCTGTTCATATCTACAAGGCACAAAGTCAGGAGTGTGATACTCCCCACTTGTCGGGATAAGTGCAGCTCTAACAAAACTCAAGAAGTTTGAACCCATCCAGGACAAAATAGCCTACATGATTGGCACCATGTCTACTTCCACTCCCTTCATCACCTAAGGTCAGTTGCAACAGCATGTACCATCTACAAGATGCACTGCAGAAATTCACCAAAGATCCCTAGATAGCACCTTCCAAACCTATGGCCACTTCCATCTAGAAGGACAAGGGCATCAGATAAATGGTAACACCACCACCTTCAAGTTCCCCTCCAAGCCACTCACCATTCTGACTTGGAAATATAATCACCGTTTCTTTACTGTCGCTGAGTCAAAATCCTGGAATTCCCTCCCTAATAGCATTACGGGTCTACCTATTACACATAGACTGCAACAGTTCAAGAAGCCAGCTCACCACCACCTTCTCAAGGGCAACTAGAGATAGAAAGTAAATGCTGGCCAGCCAGCGATGCCACATCCCACAGTGAATTAAAAAAAATTACATACTTCAGTTATAATTCTGTTATTAATCATCGAAACGTGGATGGGGCATGCTTAAACCCAAAAGGCATAACCCAATATTGGTACAATCCATGGGTATGACAAACATTTCCTTGGACAGGTCCCTGCCAGTATCCTTTCTCCAAATCAATTTTTAGTTGAAAATGACAAGCTACCAACCTTGTCAATTCAAACTTCTACAACACCAAAAACAGGAATTAGCAGAAAATCTCAGCCGGTCTGGCAGAAACTGTGGAGAGAAAACAGAGTTAACGTTTTGGGTCCAGTGACCCTTCTTCTGACCTGTTTTTTGTTTCTGTTTAGTGAAATTTTCAAGTCATAGAGTCGTAGAGTCACAAGGCATGGAAACAGACCCTTTGGTCCAATCAGTCCATGCCGAACATAATCCCAAACTAAGCTAGTCCCACCTGCCTGCCCCTGGCTTATATCAGTCCAAACCTTTCCTTTTCATGTACTTATCCAAATGTCTTTTAAATATTGTAATTGTAACCGCACCCATCACTTCTTCAGGAAGCTCCCTCTGTTTAAAAAATTTGCCTCTCATGTCTTTTTTAAATCTCTCTCCTCTCATCTCAAACATGTGCCCCCTAGTCTTGAAATCCACCATCCTAGGGAAAAAGACAGCTACCATTAACCCTGACTGTACCCCTCCTGATATCTGGGAAAGGGCACAAATCTACCTTTGTAATTGCATTCCCTTCCCTCCATAACATCTGATTGAACTACCTGGTTTAGAAATCAATATGACTGGAAAAGTTCAATTACTCTGGCTCAATTCAATCAGATGACTCTCCACCATATATATTAAATTTCTTTTGTTGCTTAGGCTTGGGTCTCTGGGTTTAACCGACATGTATTTTGTTTATTGCATGTGAATTGCCTGCAAACATCATGTTTGGTTAATGTGGTATGCCCACGTGCGCCTTTGGAAATTTATTTGGATTTTCTGAGCAATCTCACTACATCTATCTGTTGATTTTTCTCCAGGCACAAAAACACCGCATCCAAATTCTCTGACATCTCCAAATTTGTTAATCTAAGTTCATTTTGGAGATTGTTCATTTCTCTTCTTTGTCATCCTTGTACTTTGTTTCATGGAACCAGAATATATTTTCCATCAATCCCATTTAATAAGACCTTAGCCCCATCGAACCCACTGGAGAGAAAATTAAGTCTTTCTCCAGTAAGTGATTGTGTTGTCTCTGTATCTATTAGTATGATTATGAGTGTAACAACTCACCTGAAGAAAAAAGGATTTACTTCTCCTTTCAACAAAAATCACATATGCTTCTCGTCTACATAATTATTTCTTTATTAACAACAGACCTCATTTCTGGCTTTTTTGTCCAAGGTAGAGGCACCATCTGGTTTGTGGCGTTGTCTTTTTGAACTCTCTTCCCAACTCGTTTTTACTAAGTCTTGTATGCCTCATGGGATAAGCTTACAACTTCTAACATTCCAAATGAACACGTGGCAACTTATTACAATAGAAACATTTAAGTTTCCAAACTTCACCTCCACCCTCAGCATTTCCTTTGTATTAAGAGGAGATGTTCTTCAGCCACTCCTTATTGTCCATCCTCTATCCTGGCTACCTGCCTTCCTTTCACTCTCCCACATTTTATATTTCTTAAATTTCTGGAGGTGACAGTAAAAACGTTTATCAATCAGTTCATAATCGTCAGCCACTATAGCTGCCTGCCTTACCATGGCAGGCTTTTAGTTTTCTACAGGGGTTCTTATTATAGACGGGAGCAAACTTTTAAATGCTTCTAAAATAATAATGTCTCTGAGAGTATCTTAAGTATTTTAGCCTTTAATGCACTTATCCATCTATCAAAATTGTTTTATTTATTCCCTCAAGTTTCTGGGGTCAGCTGTACAAGTGTGAGGTGGAAATAGTCCAATATACTTGCTAAAAGTTTGCTCATGCTGTTGGAGAGGTTTTAAACTGATTTGGTAGGAGATGGCACACAGAGTGGATGTAAAGTTGGGAGCAAGGCTTAATCAGATATAGAAGGAACACTGAAACAATCTAGCAAGTGGAAAAGACATAGACATGATAAGGCATGTAAGAGGACTGGAAGGCTAAATTATATCCATTCTAATGCAAGGAGCCTGACTGGTAAGGAGAATGAATGTAGAGCATTGAGCAGCACGTAAGTATACGATATTGCTGCAATCACTGAAACATGGCTGAAGGAAGGGCAGGACTGACAGCTCAACACTCCAAGGTAAAGTAATTTCAAACATGTTGTTGGTGGGTGGAGGGAGTGGGGATGGAAGAGGGTGGGGCCGTTACATTATTGCTAAAGGAAACCATCACTGCAGTAATGAGAAGGATGTTTTAGAAGGCTCTTCAAATGAGGCCATCTGGATAGACCTTAGAAATACAAAAGAGGTGATCACTTTGCTAGGATTACACTACAGGCCTTCCGTCAGTCACAGGGAGATAGAGGAGCAGATACATGGGCAAATCATAGAGAGGTTTGAGAATAATGGGGTTATAGGAGTAGGGGATTTCAACTTTGCTGACATTAACTGGGATTGCATTAGCGTGAAAGGATTAGACAGAATAGAATTTTTAAAAAGCATCCAGGAGAGATGACAGTAACCATAACTCTATAGGTTTCAAAGTAATTATGGAGAAGGATAGGATAGTGTGGAAGTTAATTGGGGGAAGGCCAATTTCAGTATCATTAGAGGGGATCTGATGAACACTGATTGCAGGTAAGTCTACATCTGTGAAGTGAAAGTCTTTTAAATGTAATACAGTGAGAGTTCAGGGCAAGCGTGTTCCTCGAAGAATGAAGAGTAAGGGCAGCAAGTCCAGGGATTCCTGGATATCAAGGGATATTGAGAGTTTGATAAAGAAACAGAAGGAAATATATGTCAGGTTTGATGCATTAAAAACAGGGAAGACCCATCAGGAGTACACACAGTGTAGGGGGTACTTAATAAAATTAGTCGGTCATAGAGAAGCCATGAAATATTCTTGGCAGATAGGATTAACAAAAAACCCAAGGCATTTTGTAAATATAATAAGAGCAAGAGAATTACCACAGAGAGAGTGGGAACTATTAGAGACCAAAGGAGGATAATGATTTGAGATCTTTAAATTAATATTTCTTACCTGTATTCACAGAGGAGAAACACATTGTAGCTGAGGATTTCAGTTGGGGATGGTGACACTCTAGAACATGTTAAGATGAATAAGGATGATGTATTAGATGTTTTAGAAGGCACAAAGGTGCATAAATTCCCAGGGCTTGATGAGATCTATCCTAGGCTGCTATGGGAGGCAAGTGAGTAGATTGCTAGGGGCCTGGCAGAGATATGGCCACAGTTGAAGTACCAGATGACTGGGGGATAGCTAGTGTGATTCCTTTGTTCAAGAAAGGCAACAGGGATAGGCTAGGTAATTACAGACCGGTTAATCTGACATCAGCGATAGGGAAATTATTGGAAAAAGTCCTGAGTGACAGAATTAATCAACACTTGGAAAGGCAGGGATCAATCAGGATGGTCAACATGGATAGGTTAGAGGGAGATACCATATCACAAAATTTAACTGAGTTTTTTTGAAGAAGTGACGAAATATATTGATGTGGTTTACACGGACTTCAAAAGGCCTTAGGCAAGCTCCCACATGGAAGGCTGGTCAAAGTGAAAACAGCCCATAGGATCCCAGGCAAATTGTCAAACTGGATACAAAATTGGCTTACAAATAGGAGGCAAAGAGTTTGTGGAGGGTTGTTTTTGTGGTCGGAAGCCTGTGGCTAGAAATATACCAAAGGGATCAGTGCTGGGACCCTTGCTGCTTGTTTCAGTACATTAACAACTTGGATGCGATGTAGAAGTTACAAATAATAAGTTTGCTGATGATACCAAAATTGGTGGTGTTGCTGATAGTGAAGAGGATAGTCCCAGGTTCCAGTCTGACATTGATCAGCTGGTAAATTGGGCAGAGCAACAGTAGATAGACTTTTATCCTGATGTGTGAGGTGATGTATTTTGGGAGACCTAATAATAAGAGGATATACACAATGAATGGTTGGTACCTGGGGAGCACTGACAAGCAAAGGGACCTTGGTGTACAAGTCCATAGATCCCCGATGGTGTCAGTACAGGTAGACAGGCAGAAGGCACATAGGATGCTTGCCTTCATTTGCCAGGGCATAGAATATAGCAGCAAGAAAGTCTTTTTACAACTTAATAAAATATTGGTTAGGCCATAGATGAAATATTGTGTGCAGTTCTAGTTGCCAAACTAATGGAAAGAGGTGATTGTTCTGGTAAAGATGCAGAAGAGATTCACCAGGATGTTGCCTGGGATGAAAAGTCTCATTTATGAGTCTGAAAGGGTTTAAAAATTAACTTGTTGATATTTCTGTACTTACGTTGAATTATTTTAATTCACAGTATGACAGAAAGACTTCCTGGATAATAGAGGGAATGTGTTTACACTGGGACAGCAACTGAGCGACGGCATGCATTTGCTGGGTAACAAGGTATCTAAAATCTTCAATTTGTGTAAGCCTAACCTCAATTGTAATTTGTAGTTGGATTTAATGTTTAAAATGCTGCTTGGAGCAGATTCACTTTCAAGGGATACCGTGAAACAGCAGGCTAATTAAGAAGTGGCTGGAACTGGATCCTCATTAACTAACTTAGATAGGTGTTTTGTTTTGGGAATATGTATTTGTAACCAAATTAATGCAGCTGAGCACTATAGTGAGACTTAGAACAGAGTTCTAGAATTGAGCATCTCAAGGAGATCAGCAGTAAAAGGAAAAAGAGGTGTTTGGTTGATTTTTGCATGAACAGCAACTGACTGGTGAGTAGAATTAGTGAACATTTATAATCTTTAAAGTGAAAATAAGGTTTTCACTTCGTATTCAACTCTCCAGTTTCTTTTTGTTACTTTTTTTCTTCTGTTGTTTTAAAGCACAGGTATAACAATGATACTCGTGCATTGTAAAAAGAGAACGATATACAATAAAGTGGGGACCTCAGAGGCCGCAAAGTCAATAAGAAACTTAGAGGGGACACTATGAATTGAATGCTGCCAATTGTCTTTTCTTTCACAGTTAAGAAGTACCACTAGTCAGACCAAACAATTGGATTGTGCTAAAATAAACAAACATATGCAGATCATAAAAAATAAAAACCAAAAGAACTGTGGATGCTGTAAATCAGGAACAAAAACAAGGTTGCTGTAAAAGCTCAGCAGGTCTGGCAGCATCTGTGAAGGATAAAGCAGAGTTAACGTTTCAGGTCCAGTGACCCTTCCTCAGAACCTGCAGATCATACTGACAAGTTGCCGGCTGTTTTATTTACAGTGCCGTTGATTGTTTTAAAATGTTATTGGCTTTGACTTTGGGTTGGGGTCAGCTGTCGTAGTGGAATTTGTAACAGCTGTCAAAATGTGAGCAAAGTCTTCAGAGCAGGTTGTTAGATGCGGATTAGCCTGAAGCCTCCTCATGGGCTTAGAAGGACTAGGATCCACTTTGGCTGGAACTGTAGCATTAATTAGTGTGTATAAGCAAGAGAACTTGAACTGCTTCCCTTTGCAATGTTCATACTGCACCTCACAAGGGTTTTAGGCAATGAATATCAGCTCAGCAATGTTGAAGGACTGGCAATCTATTTCTGTGTCAGGAAGATTTGAAAGAAACCCAAACTTAATGGTTTTCTAAGTCATTACCAGAGATAGATGATTGAGGGGAGGATGCAGTCGCAGTAACTTTCTGTTAAACTTACATACTATAGCAGTGGCATGCTGGTGTTGGAGCAGGTAAATATCAAGTACGGCAATGTTAGCAATGTTTGGCAGGAAGTAGATCCCAAGATGTGACTTCTGTGAGAACCAAGATTATAGATATTGTCCATTATCTTGTTGGTGTCAGTAATAGCTTCATTACATTTCCATACAATAACTTCTTGTAAGATATCACAAATATACCAATATTATTTCACTCTTTGACATCTTCAGCCTACCTCTTTGCATTTATGGAAGCAGTATTTATAGCCTTGCTGTGGGCAATCAATACCAACTGTTTCTCAACCAAACAGAATGACAAATCACCAGATGCAATGGCTTTATACATTCTTGAAATTATCACAGTACCTGTGGGAGTCTTGCGGCAGATTTTATCATTTTCCCACCAACTGTAGCATTCTTGCCATGGCAGAGGTGTTTGGAAGGAACTAAAGAAGTAGAATAGGCAGTAGGCAACAATGCAGTTGTAATATATGCCTTGAAATGTTGACGCAAAAAAGGTCAGGAGTCCCACACCTTCAATTGTGAACAAAAAGGAGTTCAGAATAGAATAGTAAGGGCTTTAATATTCAAAAGTGTGCAAGCCGGTCAGACTAAACAGATTTATTCTGTTGCAAATGGTTAATTCTAAGAAAGGCAGGGAGAACCCAAATAGTACTTGTCAGTTTACAGCCAATTCAGTACTTTCTGAAATGCTATCACTGTTTTAACATGGGAAACTTCATATCTGATATGCACACAACAAATTTCAATACAGTAGAAACATGGAAAATAGGAACAGGACTATTTGAGCCTGCTCTGCCATTCAATATGATCATGGCTGATCATCCTATTCAGTCTCCATTCCCACTTTCTCCCTATATCCTTTGATCCCTTTCAGCCTAAGAACTACATCTAGCTCCTTCCTGATAACAATGTGATGATCTGTTGTTGAACTGCTGTTTAAGGGATAAGTATCGACCAAGGACCGTGGGAAAACTCTGCAACTCTTCTCCAAAATATTATTATATAATCTTTTACCCAAGAACGTTGACAAGACTTCATCTCGATGTCTCATTTGAAAGTGGTAACTTTGACAGAGCTGTATTCCCTCCAACTACCAGATTACAGGTTTGACGCTAGTTAAAATCTTGACTACATTTTATAAACCAGCATTCTTTGCAGAGCTGAACAAAAAAGTCAAAGTAATGTGAAGCTATTATTGCTCAAATATGTGAAGCTGTTATAAGCTTCTTTCTTCCTGATAAACAAGATCATTTGACCGTGATTGAATGCTAGGATCTCCCACACCATGTGTGTGATTGATAATGAGGCCCATTATCCTATAGATGGTTAAGAGGTCCTAAAACCAACAAAGAACTTCAATTAGAAGCAGTGTTGAATCTTTCAGTTAACTATATCGCAGATGTGTCAGTTAGTACACAGGACCATAGCGAAATACCACATTTCTATAGCATGAAAAGGAATTACAATAGTTGAATAGAATAACTATTTTGAGCAGCTGCAAACATAAATAATTGATCACAGAGCAGAATAAATAATGAACCCTAAGAAAGCTGACTTGAAGGATGCTGCAAGGATATTGTAGAGTTACCCAGGGGAATTCTACAGAATGAAATACAGGGAGATGGGTGTAAAACCTGATTAAAAAGCTCACGGAAGGACTTCTACTCCATTGTTTCAGTAACAATTTGATTCATCTTTAAAAACTGAAATGCACAAAGGTGGATAAATCCTCTGGAGATGATCAGGTATACTCTAGAACTCTGTGAGAAGCTAGACAAGTGATTGTTGAGCCCCTTGCTGAGATATTTGTATCATCAATAGCCACAGGTAAGGTACTGGAAGACTGGAGGGTGCCACTATTTAAGAAAGGTGTAAGGAAAAGCCAGGGAACTATCGACAGTGAGCCTGGTATCAGTGGTGGGCAAGTTTTTGGAAGGGATGCTTAGGGACTGGATTTACATGTATTTGGAAAGCTAAGCACTGATTAGGGATAGTCAAAATGGCTTTGTGCATGGGGAATCATGTCTCACTAACTTAATTGAGTTTTTTGAAGAAGTAACGAAGAGGGTTGATGAAGGCAGAGCAGTAGACATGATCCACATGGACTTCAGTTCGGTGTTCGACAAGGTACCTTATGGTAAACTGGTTAGCAAGGTTAAATCACATGGAATACAGGGAGAACTAGCCATTTGGATACAGAACTGGCTAGAAGGTAGAAGACACAGGGTGGTGGTGGAGTGTTGCTTTTCAGACTGGAGACCTGTGACCAGTGGTGCATCACAAGGATCGATGCTGAATCCACTGCTTTTTGTCATTTATATAAAATGATTTGGATGTGAACATAGGAGGTATGGTTAGTAAGTTTGCAGATGGCACCAACGTTTGTGATGTAATGGATACACAAGAAGGCTACCTCAGAGTACAATGGGATCTTGATCAGATGGGCCAATGGGCTGAGGAGTTGCAGATGGACTTTAAGTGTGAGGTGCTGCATTTTGGAAAGGCAAACCAGGACAGGACTTATACACTTAATGGTAAGGTCCTTGGGACTGTGCTGAATAAAGAGACCTTGGAGTGCAGGTTCATAGGAGTTGGGAGGTCAAGTTGCGGCAGTACAGGACATTGGTCAACCAACATTTGGCATATTATCTTTGATTCTGGTCTTTTTGCCACAGGAAAGATGACATGAAACTTGAAAGGGTTCAGAAAAGATTACAAGGATGTTGCCAGGGTTGGAGGGTTTGAGCCATAGGGAGAGGCTGAATAGGTTGGGGCTATTTTCCCTTTAGGGTCGGAGACTGAGGGGTAACCTATAGAAGTTTATAAAATCATGGCAGGCATGGATAGGGTGAATAGCCAAGGTCTTTTCCCCCGGGTAGGAGAGTCCAAAACTAGACAGCATAGGTTTAAGATGAGAGGGGAAAGATTTAAAAGGGACCTGAGGGGTAACTTTTTCATGCAGAGAGGGTGGCACATGTACGGAATGAGCTGCCAGAGGAAATGGTGGAGGCTGGTACAATTACAACATTTAAAAGATATCTGGATGGGTATATGAATAGGAAGGGTTGAGAGGAATACGGGCCAAATGGTGGCAAATGGGACTGGATTAATTTAGGTTATCTGGTCACCATGGACAAGTTGGACTGAAGGTCTGTTTTCGTGCAGTACCACTCTGTGACTCTACGACGTCTGGGTAATTAATACCCGGAGAATTTCTGTAGGGCGATATGATCCTGTCTATATAATAACCCAGGTGGTCCCCTGAAAAATTATTTAAAGTCATCATAAAAAGAACATTTACATCGCAGTTAACGTGTAATGGCTTGACCAGCCACACAGGCCTACAAAACACTTGGAGCTAATCCTTTGCAGGTAAGTCCAATTGTACTTTTCAATCTGTTTTTCAGAAAGTAACTCTTTACACAAAACTCAGATGTTACTGCCATTTACTCAAGATAAATCATTTTAAACCCACAAAACACTGCAGTGAAACCTCACGCAGCTTAGATTACATTCTCAACTCTCTGGAATGGGGCTTGAACTCACAAATCTTCCAACTCAGACATAAAACTGTTATTAATGAAACAATAGCTGACGCCAACAGTGCAACTGTGCACTTGGGTTGTCAAAGGAGGGCAGTAACAGGACAGAGGAGAGCCAAATCCAGCCAGTCCTCAGAATTAAAACATTAAATATTCTGCACTGGCAACTGGAACCTGGAGGTGTGGATATTTCACTCACCTCATCGCGGCACTAACAGATGAGGTTTTCAGAAGTTGTATATAAAAATTTACACAGACACGCAGCATGTGCTGGAAAATGGCTGCTACTGCAGGAGGCAGACATTAAATTGCATGACAACATGGAATTGATGATTAGACAAAGAGGTCGAACTTTTCAAGATTCTAAATGGAGAACATGGCAAAGTACAAATCCAGATTGTGTTGCGGAAGACGGCATATGCCTCCTGACTGGAGACTCTGCACCGCACAGGGAATCTTCAAGCCTGCAAGGCCTGTTCAAATAACCCTCCAGTCTGAAAATGGAGTCCCTCATTATTCCCCTCACTTTACACCCCCGTTCAGTTCCACCCTGTGCCCACATTCAGCTCCACCCTACACCTCTGTACAGTCCCATCAGATTAGCCATGACGTTGTTGAATGGCAGAGCAGGCTGGAAGGATTGAGAGGTCCAACTTGTTTGAATGTTTGGTGGCCACTGCTAACATTGGCACGGCTACAGTTCAGGAGCTGGCAGCTCTTTGGTTAGCCAGCAGTTTTTAGAGGTGAGTCATCCTGCCTCATGGAGAGCAAAAGCCAAGACCACCCATGAGCTCACCACTGCCACACTGCACACTGCCCAGGTGGACCAGGCAGACTCACCGTGTGACGCCTATCCCCATCTGCTGAAACAATGATGCTAAGCGTTTGACAGGTATCCCATTCCACTGCACTCCCAACTGCCAGAAAGCACCTGGGGCAGGTGGTGGAGCAGGACATAAAATTTTACTGTTGCCAAAGGAACTTAGTACAATTGTAATGGAAAATGGTGACAAAATTTGATCTTTCATATTTTCAACCTAGCAGTGCTCTTAGAAATGGCATGGAGCTGGGAGTCTAACACCTCATGTTCCCAATGCCATACTGCCAGCGTACGGGGCTGCTATCCTGAGGCACTGGGGAATGTGCCAACACACCTGGAACATGTGTTTGTAAAAGGTTCATGACTTACTTGTTTGAAGTCTACAGAAGGAACAGATACCTCAAGGGATCTCACGCCCAAAGCAATTTGAAAACCATTGTTTCGAATAGCCCCTGAGATTGTGTTGCTGCCTGTCAACACTGACCTTGTAAGATGGGCACAGCTTTCCACGCTTGAGCAGGCCCGAGGCTGGCAAACTGCCCCAAAGCCGACTCCATGAAAAACATCGGCATCCCAGCAAGTGTCATCATGACAATGTAGGGAATTAAAAAAGCACCTGGAAGACAATAGTTAGAGCAGAGAAAGGTTACTGTGGTGGTGGAATTTTCACAACTGTATATGCACGGGCAGAGTACGCACTCTCTCCGAAACTAGCCTTGGGATAGAGGCTGTGTTATAGTTTGGATTTCACCAAATTTGAGCTGGGTGTAATGGTCAATAGGTGGGTCAGGCCAATCCTGGTTTGGTTAAAAATAGTCCAGTGACTAAGCAGTAGGTAAGAGGTAACAAGGGCAACACAATTGGCCATTTAGGCAAACTGTCCAGGTAACTTAACCTTTTAAAATGCACGACGCATTGCATGCAGGAAGAGAGTGGGAAATAACTCAGAGCTGCGTGCTTGTGTCACTTAGGCCCTTAAATTCCATTGAAATTACAGAGCCCCTCTATAACGCAGCAAGGGGAGAATAATGGCAGTGCCTTTATGAGCTGGGAAACAGGTAGCAGTTAGCACCACATGCTCTTCTCTGTTACCGGCTGACACAGGCCCATCCTTTCTGATGCCCTCCTCCCTGTTTTAATGCTAGGGAGCTGGTCAGCAAGCCCCTTCACTGGCTGTTGGCACTTGATCTTAGGGGCATTACGGCACAAGCAGCAATTTGCAGTATCTGACAAGTCTGCCAATTTTATTTTCTAGCTCAAGGTTGTTTGACTTCATGATTTGGCACTTCCCATCACAAACTGAACTGCCTTGGGTGGTCACAGAAGACAAAGCCCTGAAACTTCTCTTATTTTTCAACATGGAAAAATAAATAACCAGTCTGGACTTCCAGATTTACAACCTACAATATTACATCCAACACCCAGGCACCATGCAAAAAGAAAGGCTTGCATTTACATTGTATCCCTCATAATCTCAGTATTTCCTAAAGTGTTTCACAACCATTTAAGCACTTTTGAAGTGTAGTTCTGGTTGTAACGCAAGAAAAATGGCACCCAATTTTGGTCAGCAAGCCCTTACTAACAGTGAACAGATAATTTTTCTCATTTGATTAATAAAGCTATACTTTCCCCTGCTTCCTAAAGCCCACTTCTAGAATTTAGAACTGAATCATTCTTAAAACAGAAGACCACGAGAAATAGCAACAGGAGTAGGCCATTCGGCCCCTCAAGTCTGCTCTGCCATTCAACAGGATCATGGCTAATCCGACATTACTCATGTCCACATTTCCACCCTTTCTCCATGGCCCTTGAGTCCCCAACCAATCGAGAATCTACCTCAGCCTTAAACATGCACAAGGACTCTGTCCTCATGTTCTTCTGCTAATGTTTTGCAATATTTTACTGTCTGTACAATTCAGGAATTTATTTTTTGTTTGTTAATCGAATGTGGGAGCAGCTAAAATTCACAGATTTGGAGCCACGCACCAGCCAAGGTAAAGATTTTATATTTTTAAAAAAATGTATTCAGTTTCATGGTCACCATTATGGAGCCAAGCATTCAATTCCAAATTTCTTTATTAATTGATTGAACTTAATGTGAACGGTGGGGTTTGTTTGAACCCATGCGGCCAGAGTTTCAACAGCCTGAATCTCTAGATTACTTGCAAGAGATGTTAATGCTATATCACAGTCTCCCCAGCAGGGGTGGGGGAGGGGGTTATGACCATTTTGTCTGTACAAATCAATAAATTATTCCCCACTGTTTCTTTTTATTGTAAAATTGCTACAGTACCTCCACCATTTTTGTACACCAGGTAAGGGAATCGCCAGGTATTACCCAGTCCCACAGTGTAGCCAATCACTGAGAGCAAGTAGTCAGCTTTCATGGCCCAGTTACCTCGTTGTACATTCTCGTCACTTGTCTCCAGGTCCTCAGGATTTTCAATCTGCAGGACAGAAAAGAAACAACATATTTGGGACCTTAGAATTTGGCAGACGTGGCTCTGAAAAATTTATCTTTGCCGATCGAGGAAACGGATGCCAAAGGCCCATGCCTTCCCAACATCAGAAACGTGACCTTCTCACATTTGGCAGAGGTGGGGCAATCCGCTTCACCCCTCCTCTCACCACCTCGGGGGAAAAAAAGCTCCTGCACAGAGAGCTGCTGGTCCTAGCAACGCCACAAGGTACAGTGGACAGGATCAGTACTGCAAGCAGTCCCCAGAGAGTCACAAGGAGTGACAAACCCAGGCAGATACAGGGCAATGAGAATTAGGGGTACGGGTTCGCGGAACACATTGTTAGCAATTTATCCAAATTTCTGCACATGAAACAAGGTACAGAAAGTTAAATTTGGAACCCGGGCATTTACTATACCATAATGGGGTGGGAGAGATCGAAAAACATCCCAGAAAATCCTGCAAATCCTCTGAAGTAAAAACAGAAAGCTATAGAAATACTAAGCAGCATCTGAGCAAGGAGATACACAGCTATCACTTCAAGCCAAATTTAACTCTCATTACAAACTGAAAGATAAAAATATAATGGGAGTTCATGCTGTTGTAAGGGGGGAAGCGGACATAGAAGATCTGGAATCAGGTGGAGGCCTGGGAGAGATTCAATAACAACGATGTCAATCAACAAAAGGCAAAGGGAGAGGTCATCACTGAAGTGAAGTCACAAAATGCTTGTCCAAGTGGGCTGTTAGGGATAGAATAACAAACAACTCTGACAACAAAAATTAGGGACGGGCTTCTGCATTCTCCCATCAGGGAGATTGTAGGTGGAGGCAGAGAAGACATTGAAATCATCTCACACAGCCTGCCCACAAGCCTCTTCATAATTGGGAGATGGGATGGATAAAGGCCTTGGCCAGCTGGCCCACTCTTTCTCCAGTTGAGGCCATCGTGCTGGTGAGAGGAGTTCAGGGGCAGGGTGGAAGCGCACAAAGCACATAAAACCAAAACATTCAGGACTCGGATGAGACACTGTAGGGAGAAGATGGTTTCCGTCAACAGCTTTTGTATAGCACAGGCATCGGCAGCTCACCCCATCACCAAACCTTATGGGTGCTCTGTTTCCCACCCACTGGCCTTTCCACCAATGCTCAACTCTGTTCTGCCCACCCCTCCTGACTCCCAATATGGTGAGCCTCACTTCTCCTCCTTGACTTAAGCACACACAACTCCGCCCACCACACCCCCACCACCGCCTCAGCTCTCACCAATTTACCCTGGGATTAGGACTCTCTGGGGACTACTTGCAGTAATGGGCCCGTCCACTGAACCTTGTGGGGCTGCTGGGACTAGCAGTTCTCTGCACACAACCCTTCTCCTGAGATGGGGGGCGTGGGGGTTTGGATGATGAGAGATGGGATGCCCCATCTCCACCAAATGTATACTCATTGGAGTATGAAATAGCTATGAAGCAGTGATACATTCCCCACTTGCCTCTTCAGATAGCAGAAAGGTAAATCTCACCATCCTGAAAATCAAAGTTCGTGTGGCACAAAGCAACCACAAGATGTCAAAGGAGAGTCATATTCAATGTGAAACATTACCTCTGTTTCTCTTTCTGTAGAGCTGATAGATCTGAGTATTTTCAACACTTTCTGTTTTTCATGGAAGCCCTACAATATGAAGGCAGGCTTTCAGCACATTGAATCCACACTGACCCTCTAAAGAGCACCCTATCCAGACACTCCCCCCTACTCTGTCCTTGTAATCCTGCATTTTCCCAGGGCTTATCCACTCAATCTGCACATTCCTGGACACTATGGGCCATTTAGCATGATCAATCCACTTAAGCTGCACATCTTTGGACCATAGGGGGAGGAACTGAAGCACCCAGAGGAAACCCATGCAGACAAGGGGAGAATGTGCAAACTCCACAAGGGAGAAATTGAATCTGGGTCCCTAGCAGTGTGAGGCAGTGGTGCCAACCAATAAGCCACCATGCCAACCCAAAGATTGAGGTGACAGTCCCTCATGGTAACCTCAGCCATAGTGGGAATTGAACCCACACTATTGGCACTTTGCATTGCAAAGCAACTGTTTAAGCCAACTGAGCTAACCACCTTGTTTTTAGTTTCAGGTTTCTGCCATCCACAGTATTTTACTTTGAATCTTGTCTAGAGCCTTTTCCCAGCATTTGAGAGTGTATACGCACAGGATTTGGATGCATAGTAGCCACACTGTCACGCTACGGGTGATGCTTCAGTACAAAAATGGCAATTGTATCATATGCTTACACTTTGGCATGAGCTGCACATTTTGGGACGCTGATATGTAACACTCATTTTTCATCATCGATACCATGTCTGACCTCACAGAGCTCAGCATATGCTCAGCAGTCAGATAGAATCCCCCACCAATGCTATTTAGAGAGATATCAACAACACCGCTGATTTGCAACAGTAAGATGCTGGAGATTTGAGGAAAGTTTCCAAGTGACCGGAGAGATGAAGACTCTAGAACAGCCATTAGTTATGTGGGAATGGTTTTGTTCAGCTTGGCTACACTAAATGCAGCACATAGGTGACAAGTACATTAGTTGTTAACCTACATTCACCTTGACACTAGACCTGCGAATGCAGGGCCTAGGTGATAAGAGTCACTGAAATACAGACTTTGTCTTCAACAGGTTTTTGGGCTTCAATAATTCTGCACAAAGGTGGGCCCAC
Source organism: Ginglymostoma cirratum (assembly GCA_024137785.1). NCBI lineage: Eukaryota > Metazoa > Chordata > Chondrichthyes > Orectolobiformes > Ginglymostomatidae > Ginglymostoma > Ginglymostoma cirratum. Next base: position 5,230,332 of record JAHRHZ010000267.1, on the reverse strand, counting down.
ACCAGCAAAAGCTCTATGACCTGAAGCTTTCAAATACATAACACATACACTTTTTTTCTCTATTGCAAGGGCAGCACAGTGGCTCAGTGGTTAGCACTTCTGCCCCACAATGCCAGAGATCTAGGTTCGATCCCACCCCCAGGCAACTGTCCATGTGGAATTTGCAAATTCTCCCTGTGACTGTGTGGGTTTCCTCCCACAGTCTAAAGATACTCAGGTTAGGTAGATTGGCCATGCTAAATTTCCCATAGTGTCCAGGGATTTACAGGCTAAGTGGATTAGCTATGGGAAATGCAGAGTTACAGCAACTGGGTGGGATGCACTTTGAAGGTGTGGACTTGATGGGCCAAACAGCCTGTAGGGTTTCTATAATTACATAAGTCTTCATTTAAAGTCATGATTTTCAGAATTGGAACCTTAATTTGCAGTGAAATAACTTTAAACAAGTCAAGGATTTCCCAAGGAATCAATGTTCTGGCTAGTGTTAGATGGGAAAAGCAGTGTAAATTTCAAACACTATAACACATACATATAAAACTGTATAGACCCAGCTGAAATAACTTGCAATATTAAATGCATCACTAATGTGACGTACAATACTTTTCATTTCAAATTATAGCGCACTCACACGCACAGTGCTGTTGGAGTCACCAGGCGCCATCTCATTGCAGAGGTTGGGCAGTGCAGGTATCAGATAAAATGATCAACGTCTGACAGTAAATGGAGCCCAGGTGCTCAGTGCAATGTTCAGGAGTGACAGAGATGGGATAAAGGTGACATTTTCAGAATGGCAACTTATAACCAATGGAATGACACAGGGATTAGAGCTAGGGCCACAGTTGTTTATCATATATCAATGACTTCGATAAGGAAACTGAATGCACTGTCCCTAAGTTTGCGGATGATACAAAAATAGATGAGAAAGAAAGTAATGAAGGTGACACGAAATGTCTAAAAATCGGTGTAGACAAATTAGGTAAGAGAACAAAACGTTGGCAGATGGAATATAACTTGGGGAAATGTGAGGTTATGCATTTTGGCAGGAAGAATTGAGGAGCAGAATATCATTTAAACGGATAAAGACTGCAGAAATCTGCAGCACAGAGGGATTTTGGTGTCCTTGTGCACAAACCACAAAAAGCTGCTACCAAGTTTAATGGGTAATGGGGAACTTGGCCTTCACTTCAAAGGGAATCGAGTATTAAAATAGAGAAATCTTGCTAAAACTATCCAAGGCACTAGATAGACTATAGCTGGAATATTGTGAATTGTTTTGAGCCCCTTTCTAAGGGAAGATGTACTGGTATTGGTGGCAGTCCAGAGAAGATTCACTTAGTTGATTTCAGGTGTGAAGGGACTTCCTCATGGGGAGAGTTTGAGCAAGGTGGTTTTGGCAGTTAGAAGAATGAGGAGACATCTAAATGAAACTTAAAACTCAATTCAAGATTTTTAGGTGACATGACAGGGTAATCTGACAGGTCGTTTCCCCTTGTGGGAGGGTCCAGCTTCGAAGGGCATAATCTCAGAATAAGGGCTTTCAGGTTTAAAACAGAAAGGAGGAAGAATTTCCTCTATCAAAGGGTACTTAATCTGTGGCTTTCTTTCCTTCCCACAGTGGGCTGGGTGTATCTGAGGCTGGGACAGATTTTTCATTATTAGAGTTGATGATTACCATATCAGCTATGATCTCACCAAAAGGATATCTCCAATGTATTACAGTTTAGAGTTCACCATTGTAGAAAGAAGATCATTCACACTCTGGAAACGAAGACAGGAATGAGGATGTTGCTGGCTGGACCAAGATTTGTTCCCCATCTTAATTCCCTGTCCCCTCGAACAAAGTCAGAAGTCACACGACAATAGGTTATAGTTGTACATGTTTATTTAAATTCACAAGCTTTGGAGCACTGCTCCTTTGTCAGGTGAAGACATAATACTTCAGCTTACGAAGCAGCAGCACTCCGAAAGCTTGTGACTTTTAATAAACCTGTTGGACTTATAACCCAGTGTCGTGTGACTTCTGACTTTGTCCACCCCAGTCAAACACTGGCACCTCCATATGATGGCTACCTTGAGCTATATGACAATGTAAGACAATTTCATACTGCGGTTAATAGCCAACCAGATGTCTATGGGTCACATTTACACCGGACCAAATATGGACAGCCTTGTCTTCTCTAAAGGACATTTTACTATCTCTCTTTCCAGGCAGAAGCATGGAGCAGGGTGGCACTAACTGCACCCTGGTTGATATGCAGGCATGGCATGAAAATGTGGCGCTATGCTGCAAACGTTCCCTCAATGCCCAGCTAGTGTATGAATATAATCAGCATATCATTCTCATCTACATTCTGGCAGTCGTCGCGATGCCTGTATTCTGCTCAATCTCCTTTCCCTTCAGTACAGGTGACCACGAGAGAACGCAGTGTGGCTTCTGGAAGGATGAAGGATATCCATGGATCACTGCGCCACACAATGTAATTCAGTCGATCAATGTGCTTTCACCAGGCTGAAATAACCCGGATAAGATGTCAGACTTGCCATAGGGTTTTTCACAAGTTACCATGGCCAACTACATTCTGCACAACCACTGAGTGACTGCACAGTTCTTCCTGCTAGAGATATAGAATAGAAGACTAGAATAGAATAGAATGGAATAGCCTTTAATGTCACCTTGTAAGCAATGAGTATAATGAAAAGTTTACACGTTGCCAATTACAGTGCCGACCATGGAGAGTAGCTGAGAAGGAGGAAGTGCAGGACACCCATCAGCAGTATAAAGTGAGCCTGCAGCTATGACACTGAAAAACAAAGCAGATTTGCTTTGTATTTCTGGCATTAGTAAACAATACCAAGTAGGGCTTTAGGGACAAATCAAAATTCAAGTTTTCAGTGTATCTAACTGGCTGTCTCTTAAAACTCGGGATGCCAAGCGGCAGTATTGGACCAAGTTAGAGGCTCAAACCTACCAAACAGACTCCCGCCACCTGTGGCAAGGCCGAAACAACATTATGGGATTAAAAATGAAGCACAGCAAGTTAGCGGACAAAGATACATCCCTCCCAGCTGTGCTCAATGCTTTCTTTGCTCAGTTTGAACAGAATGCCAGTGGCATGGTCGTACCTGCCTCGACAACCCCAGACACACCTGCTCCCTCCATTACCATTTCAGATGTCAGATCGGTCTTCCCAGGAGTCAACCCAAGGGAAACAACGGGCCCAGACGAACCTGCCGGCTGTGCACTTAGATCCTGTGAGGACCAGCTAGTGGCAGTATACACCCACATCTTCAACCTCTCCCTGTACAAGCCAAAGTCTCCACCTGCTTTAAGAAGACCACCATCGTACCGAAGGAAGCACATGCAATGTGCCTTAATGACTACTGCCTAGTGGCTCTGACCTCCATAATCATTCAATAATCATGAAGTGTTTCAAGAAGCTGGTCATGGCCCACATCAATTCCAGTCTCCCAGCCCACCTTGATCACCTACAATTTGCCTACTGACATGACAGGCCCACAGAGGATGCCATATCCCTAGCCCTGCACTCATCCCTGGAACATCTGGACAAAGGCACCTATGTCAGACTCCTGTTCGTTGACTACAGCTCCACCTTCAACACCATTATCCCTTCCATACTGATCTCAAAACTGTATGATCTTGGTCTCGGCTCCGCCTGCTGTAACTGGATCCTCAGCTTTCTGACCCATAGACCGCAATGCGTGAGGATAGGTAACTGCACGTCCTCCACAATAACACTAAACGTTGGAGCCCACCAACGATGCGTCCTCAGCTCCCTACTGTACTCCCTGTATATCCACGACTGTGATGCCAAATTCCAAACAAACGCCACCTATGAGTTCACTGATGACACCACCATAGTGGGACGGATATCTAACAACAGTGAGTCAAATGACAGAAGGGAGATAGAAGGGTTGGTGACGTGGTACAATGAAAACAATCTGTCCTCAACGTCAGCACAACCAAAGAACTGATCATTGACTTCAGAAAGAAAAGAGGAGAACAAGTCCCCATCGACATCAAAGGAACTGAGGTTGAGAGATTGAACAACATCAAGTTCCTTGGAGTGACAATAACTGACGACCTGTCCTGGACTTCCCACATAAATGCAAACAGTCAAGAAGGCACAACAATGCCTTTTCTTCCTCAGGCAGCTCAGGAAATTTGGCATGTCCATAAGGACCCTCACCAACTTCTACAGATGAACCACTGAAAGCATACTGTCTGGGTGCATAACGGCCTGGTATGGCAACTGGTCTGCCCAAGACTGTAAGAAACTACAGAAGATGGTGTGCACAGACCAGACCATCACGAAAGCCCACCTTCCATCCACGGACTCCATTTACACAGCTCGCTACCACAGAAAGGTGGCCATCATCATCAAAGACCCCTTTGTACCTTAGTAATGATCTCCTACAACCCATTCCATCAGGCAGAAGATGCAGAAGCCTGGACACACAACACAAGCAGGCTCAGGAACAGCTTCTTCCCTGCTGTTATCAGACTGCTGAATGAGCTCTTTAGCCTCAAATAATAATTGATCTTGTTAACACTGATCTTGCCTAGCACACACCCTGTGCAATGTAACCTGTATGCCTCTAAGTCTTTCTTGATCTGTACATCTTTTTGCTTACAACAATCTGCCTGTACCACTCATAAACCATGTGCTTCACTGTATCTTGGTACACATGACAATAAATAAATAAAATCAAAAAGGGTATTACTAATTAGTCTGCTTTACAGGAAAGCATTTTGTACAATATTGGTAAACAAACAGCTCAGCTTTAGAGTATCACTTGTAAAATCCTGTCTTGAAGTTCTTTCCGTGGTTTTAGTCTCCTCAACCTTCTCTAGTCCATTATCACAGCTCTCTCTTCCCTTTGTTCACAGTCTGGCTGACTGTGCATTCACCAATCCCTTTCATTTTCTTTAATCTTTTATGGGATGTGGGCTTCACAGACAAAGCCAACAATGATCACCCACTTCTTAGTGCCCCTGAGCTGAGCCCTTTCAGAGGCAAGTTAAGATGGATAAAGACTGCAGAAAGCTGCAGCACAAAGGGATTTGGGAGTCAAAGAACAATGCAGCACAGGAACAGTCCCTTCAGCCCTCCAAGACTGCGCTGACAAATTTTGTCCTTCCATACTAAAACTGTCTTCACTTACAGGACCCATCAACCATGTTGCTGTAGATCTGGACTCATGCGTCAGCCAGACCAGTACAAGACAGTAGATTTCCATCCCTGAAGGACTTGCACTTTACAATCAGCCATAAACAGGGACGTTCAGCCAGCTAGTTGACACCCTGGATCTTCACCCTATGTTCCTCTGCCTCACTGCCACTCTCTTCACCAACAAAAGCTTCATCACAGCCGAGCCCTTGGACAAAACCTTCCAACCACTCATTTTATCTTGCTGTTTCACTGGACTGACAGGAAGGATTGTTCGACATTTTTCAGTATTAGTAACACTTTGTTAATGGAAATTGCTAATGTGGCATGTGCTTAACCTTCCTCTTTATGTTTACTAACTTATACTTTTAGACCAGAGCTGCCCAACATTTTTAAGCACAAAATCACTTTTTGCGTTTAAGGGTCATCCAAGATGTACCTCACAGAAAATACAGAATAAACAGACTATTGATAATGCTATAAATCCAAAACCCAAATATATATAATTATTCATTTTCGTGTCCACTCACCAAGTTTTAAGAGACACCCAGGAACACCATATTCCTGCCAGGCTGCATGAGGTTCCACGCCCGCTAATCAGGATGCCAGTGAATTGTCAGATTCAGAAGTCATGCTCAGAGGCATGCGCAAAAGTAAAATTAGTGGGTCTAGTGGCAGAGGATGAGCCTTGGTGGGAGGTGGGTACAATCTCAGAGATAAAATGAGTCTGAGACCATCAGAGAGAAGATGGACACAAATGTGCTAGTGAAGTAGAGAGGGTCATTGACCTTATTCCTACATTGCTGGCTGTTCTTCCACATGGCTGACAGTGCTTCAATATGGGTAGCTGGCATAGTCTGGCACTGTGGCTTCCACTGTTGGTCTTGGCAGACCTCTGCACCACCCCGCCCAGCAGAAGTCCCTGCCTGCAAACTGGGTTACTGATTTTCCCCAGTCTGCCATATCCAGGGCAAATATCAGGAACCATGAAGGTCAGTTCCACACTGAGATGTTATCCTGGTGCACAATAGGCTTTTAAAGCAGGCCTGGGTCCAAGGGATGCCAATGAATTCCAGGATATTTTGTGGAGTGCCACGTTGTTCTGAGAGTGTCATGTGGTCAGATGGGACTGGAACTGGTTGTGAGGGATGCCACGGAGCAGAGTAGATAGTGAAGGAGGCTGGTGGACTACCTCCAGCAAAATTATTGTGCCCTGGACTTAGTCAAAAAATAAGATTCAGCCCATAGTAACAATGTTGAGTACCAGAAGCTTATGTACCCAAGTCTGGGGTTTATGTGGAGCAAGTTTTGTTGTATCTCTTCAACTCAACCACAACATTGGCAACCAACTTACAAATTTCCCGGCCAATCACAGATTCTAAGCAAGGTGACTACCTTCCTTGACAGAAGAGTCGCTGTTTAAAGAGACCCAGCAGGAGTCAGAATGGCTGATGGGCTGATGCAGGCCATAGAGAATTCAGAAATGGAAATTGAAGCAGCTTCCCATATCTCCTTCTGAACAGTCAACACTGACAAGCACCCATGTTTGTGCCATCTCACAGCCATCCTTTCCTCCAACATTCCATTCTCCCTATTTATTCACTTCTTACTTTTTGCGTTCTCTCAATTTTGGAGAGAGACGCAGAATTCCAGAGAGAAGCAAAGTACTGAGGATAATAAGAACTGCCGATGATGGAGTCTGAGATAACACAGTGTGAAGCTGGAGGAACACAGCAAGCCAGGCAGCATCAGAGGAACAGGAAAGTTGACATTTTGGGTCAGAATTCTGACCTGAAACGTCAGCTTTCCTGTTCCTCTGATGTTGCCTGGCCTGTTGTGTTCCTCCAGCTCCACATTGTGCCAAAGAACTGGGGTTGTTATTCTAATGACACTGACCGCTGGGTCTACTATACTGCTGTGCTCGGATCCAAGACAGTGCTTGGTAAATATTGCAGGAGTCTTTTGATGTCAGCAAAAATGAACCTTTTAGTTAAGTGTGACAACTATATACAGTTTGAGCCTTCTCCCCTCTGACAAGGCTGTTAGAGAGAGAGGAGAACGACCTCCAGTAGTTGTGAGCTCCCACATCACTTCCCCATGACAATATGGGTTATCATGTTCACATCTTTACATTAACCTCTCACACCACACCTGCAGAAGATACAGTAGCCATGGAGACTGGCAAGATGGAGGAGAGCATGTTCAGTGGAGATGGAGAAATGGGCGCCTCCTTCAGGAGGTGCAATTAGCTATCACCGTACCACTAGGCATATAAGAATCACTGTGCTGGCACTACCATTGAAAAGTGGATATTTCCATAATAGCATTATTTTTCCAACCTTTTCTCTCGTCACTTCACCTTCGGGGTTTTCGTGTCCTGCAGATCCATAATGAGGCACCTCAAAGTGGAACATGTTGTATATAGAAAAGATTATTTCTATTGCACTTCCTGTAATTTCCAGTGTGAAATGTTTTACCCTTGGGCTGTATGCCTGACGTGGCATGTATATTGTAGCTATTAACACTATTGCGATGGTATGGGTGGAATATGATGTGTATAGATAAGTTGGATTTGATCAGTTTGAAATGTTTTGTAACCATTTTTTAAAAAAAAACTATATTTTATGAATCAAGAATGTTTTTGGGGAAGAAAAGTGTGGCATTGGAGCTGGTGTGGGAGGAGGCAAAGGAGCCCTTAAAGGGAGTCACATTTACTCCCCACCAATGCAGAAATGCACACTGCAGTGGATGCTGTTCTAGAGAGTGTGAGGTACTTCCATGTTGAAGATCACGCACAAATAGATGCTGGAGATAGGGACAGAAGTCATTCCTAAGCTGTAGCCACCCCAATTTCTGTACAGCTGAATGCAGAAAAAAAAATACAGAAGTATTACAGTTGGCAAATGAGAAGACATGGATTGATTCTGTTGTGAACTGGGTAGATCAAGGTTTCTCCCACATGAGGTTACAAGCTATTGTCAGTCAGGTGGATCACTTTTGTGGTTAATGTAGATGCCAGGCCTTGAGGCACATCCACAAAGGGGGCTATTTTGGAGCAGCAATAGAAAAAATGTCAGGTTCTCAAAGTTTTTCTTGGGGCAGTGCACACTCTCTTGAGGAGCGATTATAACAGCCCACTACGATCATGAGCACAGTGATCTCTCAGCTCCTGGCCTCTGTGGAAATAGCAGTCACTAACCCGGGTCCATCAGACACGGAAGCCAGCCACTGCCCATGGAACAGCCTGATCCCTCAGACTGCCAGTTTACACAAGTCGAAAGCTTTGCCTTGACTCTTCACTGCCATGAGATTGAGGTTGGAGAAAAGGAATGCAGAAACTAGGATCTTCCTTATGAAGCTCCCACTTCTTATCCCTCATGCATGCCCTGCCAGGAACCCCTACCACGGAGAATCACACACATTACCTCCTACTCGATGGTCAGGTCTGTTCCCCCCAGAGACACTGATGGGGCAACCTTTGGCATGATCCTGAAGGACCTCAAATCCCAGAGGATGTTGGTCATTTCCATCACATAAATCAGGCTATCAATCTGCCTAATTCCAACTCTGCTGAAACCACAGAGAATAGGTAACAGGACGTGTAAGATAAAGAGTTTTCAGTTGCACAATGACGGGAGTTCATTGGGTGACTCGGTGCTGCAATGGATTGCAAAATACAAAGGAATCATGCACTTCATTTCAAGGTTCTATCATCCATTCATTGTTTTCTTGCTCCCAAATGGACATTAGCCTTGGCGAGAATAGTGTATACAGAGCAGAAAATGAGCAAAGAGTAGTAGTGACATGGAGAGATCTCTGACTGTGAGAACGGTTTGCGTGTGGGCTTTGAGCAATGAGCTCAGCATTGTTGTCTCACAGTCTTTACACACGAGTTATAAAACTTTGCCTGGATAGGTGTATCTTTGGCTTCTCAACTGGCTGCAGGCTCTCCAACAATAGTAGGTTCCTCCTCCTCTGAAGACTTTTCTTTCTTCTTTATTCATTCATGGGATGAGGGTGTCGCTGGCTAGGTCAGCATTTATTGCCCATCCCTAATTGCCTAGAGGGTAGTTAAGACTCAACCATGTTGCTGTGGGTGTGGAGTCACGTATAGGCCAGACCAGGTAAGGATAACAGCTTCCTTCCCTAAAGGACATTGGTGAACCAGATGAATTTTTTGACAACAGACAACGGATTCACAGTCATCGCTAGACTCTTAATTCCAGATGTATATTAAATACAAATTCCAACCCGAGCCTCTAGAATATTACCCGGGGCTCTGGATTAACATTCCAGCGATAATACCATTAGGCCATTGCTGACTCCTTTTGAAGGAACTAATTGGCACATTACTTGCTTTTGATGGATGCCTTTATCACATACCCATTTTTTTGTGGGGTGAAACTGTATTTCAAAATATGGATGCAGAGCGGTCCTCATCTTCCAGTCTTCTCTGTAGTGTAATGTTTCTCAAAGCAGTTACCATTTTGAATGCCGTTGTTGGTACAGATCAAAGAGTGTAACCTTGTCTGTCCAGGCAGCTAAATCACACTTTAAGTGACCCAGTGGTTTCCTTGATGATTACTCCTGTGGTTTTGGGTCATTTTTGCATCTACATCAGTGGTAGAGTTCCTCATAGCATGTCATCAAAAGTTTACTCTTGGCTCCAAGATGTCATCCACTGACTGTGCCTGGGGCTCTGCAAATCTGAGGAAGATGGACTGAGTGCAAAATGAAAGCATCATGGCAGCTCCCAGGGCATTGTGCACAGGTGTGCAATGAAACCTTCCTTGGGCACACACTGGCTTTGATCAACACTTCAGGAATGAGCTGACGGACCAATGATTGGCACATGACAGTATTCAACATCTTCCAGTACCCACCGGAATCCAGCCACTGCAGCAAATGCTGGGTCAGACTGGACTCATTAGTGTTGGTGTGAATGCAAGCGACAGCCTTGGTAAATCTGGCACCTGATGTGAAATCCTGCAACTGTCACTAAGGGGTGCACAGAACCTCAAGGCTGTCATTACTTTGACAGCCGCTGGTAGTGTCTACCCACTTCTCGACAGAACTCTGGTTCCAGGAGGCTACCAGCATCAGTGAAAACCTGCTGTTTGTCAGCTCAAGGCAGTCGACTCTTTGTCTACATCTCCTCTGTTTGGGACATCATCCACGTTTGAGTCCTGTGGCCATTCCCCCATGATCTATGGGCCAGTAGCTGACTGTGGGGAAGGATCTCATGCTGATGGTGCTCCTGGTACTGTTGGTGTCAGTGCTGTTATGCCTCTTGTTCTTTTTTTGAAGGGCAATGTGGAGCTGCTGAGGTTGCTCCCATGTTGTAGTGAACACTGAGAACTGGGAAGGGCAGGTCAAGGGAAGTAAGATGTAGATCACAAAGATAACCAGGGATGTTACACTTTCTTAAGTCTACTGCTAATATGAAATTGACCTTGTGTTGCAGACATATCTTTGATATGTGGTTCATGCATCTTGACAAGAACTATCTCACATGACTCTTTACATAGTGATACAAGAACTGGAGAACTCATCATGAAGATTCAACATGTACCTCACAACCAACACTCTGCTCATCTATAAGTCGTCCCAGCACAAGGAAAATCAAATATATTTCATATATTTCAGCTTAAGGTGGTCCTCTTAACTTCAAAACTTTAGCACAGGGGATTCCTGCTGGATAGAGTTAAACCTTATATATTCTTTGCAGTTAAACATCACTAGAAAGTTAAGCGATAGGAGCTTTGAAAGTTTATCAATTTAACATGATAGTTCTCAGTTTTTGAGAGCTTTTCCTAGACGCAAGCCCCTTGCCCTTTGATAAATTACCAGGTACTTAAAAGATGTTTTGCTTTGATGAATTTTTGCACGAGTGGTTTCTAATTGCTTTGTAACCAAAGCCTATTTGCAACACACAATTTAAGTCATTAACCAAATTAAGTTAATTAACGTAAGCTCCCTGTCCTCAGGTACTGTTCACTTGGCTTTCAATTCTGCTGCGATCAACATCCTCAAAAAGCTTACAGTTTACTCGACCGCATCTCTTGCGTTTCCCGCCACTCATCCCTCATACCCCTTCCTCACAACAACAACAAAGACGGAATTCCCCTCGTCCTCACGTATCACCCCACCAACCTCCAGATTCAACACGTAATCCTACGCCACTTCTGCCATCTGCAATCTGACCCCATTACCAAGGACATTTTTCCCTCCCCACCCTTATCTGCTTTCCGGAGGGACCGCTCTCTCCGCGACTCCCTCGTCCGCTCCATACTCCCCACTAGCCCCATCACCCCCTGCACTTTTCCCTGCAACTGCAGGAAGTGCTACACCTGCTCCTATATCTCCCCCACGCACCCCCATTCCAGGCCCCAAGAAAACCTTCCATCTTAGGGAAAACCTTAGGGGTGGTACGGTGGCACAGTGGTTAGCACTGCTGCCTCACAGCGCCAGGGACCTGGCTTCGATTCCAGCCTCGGGTGACTGTCTGTGTGGAGTTTGCACCTTCTCCCCATGTCTGCGTGGGTTTTCTCAGGGTGCGCCGGTTTCTTCCCACAGTCCAAAGATGTGCAGAGCAGGTGGATTGGCCATGATAAATTTCCCGTAGTGTTCAGGGATGTGTAGATGAGGGGGATGGGTCTGGGTGGGATGCTCTGACGGTCGGTGTGGGCTTGTTGGGCCGAAGGGCCTGTTTCCACACTGTAGGGATTCTATGATTAAACAGATGTTCATCTGTACATCTGCTAATGTGGTATATTGTATCCGCTATTCCCGATGTGGTCTCCTCTACATCGGGGAAACCAAGCGGAGGCTTGGAGACCGCTTTGTGGAGCACCTACGCTCGGTTCATGACAAAAGACTACACCTCCCAGTCGCGAACCATTTCAACTCCCCCTCCCACTCCTTGGACGACATGTCCATCCTGGGCCTCCTCCAGTGCCACAACGATGCCACCCAAAGGCTGGAGGAACAGCACCTCATATTCCGCTTGGGAACCCGGCAGCCCAATGGTCTTAATGTGGACTTCACAAGCTTCAAAATCTCCCCACGCCCGACCTTGTCCCAAGACCAGCCTATCTCGGCCTGTCTATCTTTTCTTCCACCTGTCCACTCCTCCCACCTCACTGACCAACCCCCATCCCCACTTCCTACCTACTAGCCTCATCCCCGCCTCCTTGACCTGTCCGTCTTTCCTCCCACTCACCCACCCCTCCCTCCCAACTGACCAACCCCCATCCCAACTCACGACCTACACTCACCTTTACAGGCTCCATCCTCGCCTCCTTGACTTGTCCATCTCTCTCCACCTATCTGCTCCTCTATCCACCTTCCATCATCGCCTCCCCCTCTCTCTATTTATTTCACAGCCCCCATCCCCCCCACCACCACCATTTCTGAAGAAGGGTCCAGACCCGAAACATTAGCTTTCCTGCTCCTCTGATGTTGCCTGGCCTGCTGTGTTCATCCAGCTCTCCACTTTGTTATCTCAGTCTCCAGCATCAGCAGTTCCTACTATCTCTTACAGTTTAGCCTTCTGTTCTTACAAATGACCAATCTCATTTCCAACTTTCCACTGCTCAATAAAGGTCCTTGAAACAATTGTCACCCCCAAAATTACCTGAAACTCCATATTTGAAGCCCCCAAGCAGACTTCCAACCCTACCACTGAAACAAACATGTCATATATGCACAATACCTTCTCGTCTTAACTTTGATAGAATGGACCACATCATTGACTTTTAACATCTCCTCATCGGAGTAAATGCAGCCCTTTCTTATCTCCTACCATGCCTTTTCTTTCTACCCAATTATATTTAGAAGCCCCCAGAATTCTGTCTTTTACTCCCTCCTATTTTCCATCTGTACAGTGTCCCCGGGCAAAATGATCCAAAACCATTCCAGCTCCCATCTATACCGGTAACTCCTAAATCGTGCTTGCCACATTGACCCTCAGTTCCTGAGAAATATCAGATGGGTTGGCCAACATCAGTTCTGGATAAACAGGAGTTTCTTCAAATTGAATACTGGAAAGGCTGAAACCATTCTCTGCCAACCCAGCCTTTCACTCTGTCCACTCACCACGGTCTCCATTCAGTCCCTCACCACTGTCCCAAGTGTGCCAAACTCTACATAAACTCAGCTGTCTAACTGATTCTAAGCTGGGTTTCTCACCCCACATCTACTTGATCACAAAGACCACCTGCTTATAACCCCTAATTTTGCCGATAGCCACCCTTGCCTCAAATTACCTGAGACTGAAGCCCCCATCCACACCTTTGTGATACCAATGAGGCAAAAAGTCTTCTGGCAGCCAATCCCATCTATCACTCTACATAAAACTGATCTTATCCAAAATATTGCAGCCTGTGGAAAAATCGGCTCACCAACTGACCCAGTTTCTCTGTACACTAACATCGTGAATTTATATTTTGTTCACGGCCAAGCTAGCACAGCCTAGGCTAGTTTTGACCTAGGCCTCTTCATCTCTGTAACTCTTATAGACCCAGGAAGTAGAGGTGATCTTCCACCTCATATTTTATATCGCTCCTAAGTCCTTCACTCAACCTGCTGCCCAACCTCTACTTATGAAATCCCATCACTAATCATCACTGTTTTTATTTTTCTCCACTACGTTCTGTATTAATAATGTCTTACCAAATCTTTAGCCGATTGTCCTGCCTAATCGTCTCCTTCCTTAGTTTAGTGTAATTATGATTTGGTTGGTCTGGAAGGATGGTAGTGTAGTGGCCATGTCACAGAATTGGTAATTCTGAGCTCCAGGCTAAAACTCTATGCACGTGGCTTCAAATCCCACCACCGCAACTGGTGAAGTCTTAATTCAGTCAACAATTCTGAAACTAGAAGCTAATCTCAACATCCACAACCTTGAAATCATCAGTGATTGTCATAGAAGCAAGTCTGGTTCACAAAGATTCTTTAGGCAAGGTAATCTGCTGTCCTAATTGAATCTGGCCTACATGTGAATCCAGACCCACAGCAATGTGGTTGACTCTTAACTGCCCTCTGAAATGGCCTAAAGAGCCACTCCATTCAAGGTCAATTAGGGAAATCCTGACCTTGCTAATGACATCAACATCCCATGAAAGAATAAAAATCAAACAGCACTCCTGTAAAACACAACTGGAAAGTTTCCTAACATTAAGAATATTAAATAAGTGCACATTTTTGTTATTTTACTACTGTACCTCATTATTTCCCTGGGATATCCTGAAGTGTTTTTGCAGTAAATGGAACAATACATTAATACAGTTTGACAGAAAAGGAAATTAGTTGACAAACAAGCAAACAAAAGAAATATTTTTAAGCCACTCATAACTTGACAACAATACTGCAATACCGTTCACAACTGATTGGAGATAGTCATGGAGTCATACAGCATGAAACAGACCCTTCGATCCAACCAACCTATGCCGACTATAATCCCAAACTAGACTAGTCCCACCTGCTTGTGTTTGGCCCATATTCTTCCAAACCTTTCCTGATCATGTACTTATCCAAATGTATTTTAAATGTTGTAACTCGACCCACATCCAACACTTGTTCTGGAAGTTTATTCCACACACAAACCACTCTCTAAAAAAGTTATCCTTTGTGTCTTTTCTCAACTTTTCTCCTCTAGCCTTAAAAATATGCCCCCTAGTCTTGAAATTCCCCAGCCTAGGGAAAAGACATCTGCCATTCACCTATCTATACCCATCATGATTTTATAAACCTTTATAAGGTCACCCCTCAACCACCTATGCTCCAGTGAAAAAAAAAATCCATCTTTTGCAGGCTATTTCTGTATCTCAAACCCTCCAATCCCGGCAACATTCTGGTAAATCTTTTCTGAACCCCATCCGGCTTAATAATATCCTTACTACAACAGGGAAACCAGAGCTGGACACAGCACTCCAGGAGAGGCCTCACCAATATCTTGTACGACCTCAACAGGTTGTCCCTCCCGGGAACTGACACGCTCATGTTCCGCAGAGCGACGTTGGTAAACTTTCAAAAGGTACACTGAAAAGAATTGGGTAGGAAGTTTGAACTGGCTTGTTCTGACTTGGGGGTGAAAGTTGTGAGGGGTGGGAGGTGGGGTTAATCAGAGGTCTAACTTCTGATTGATTATAGGATGGAAAATTCAGACGACAACAAATGATACTTTCATGTCGAGGTCCTCTGACCACCAATTGGAACATAAGGAATTGGAACAGGATGGGGACCCATAGGGCTTTGAGCCTGCTCAGCCATTGGGTAAGATTATGGCTGATCTCTGACTTCAACCATCCTTTCCCATATATCCTTGATTCCCAATGCCTCAAAAACCTATTGATTAAATATTCTTATCAACTGAGCATTGCTGGTCTTCGGGATAGAAAATTCCAGATATTCACAATTCCCGGGGCAAAGAGATTTCTTTTTATCCCACTCCTAAATGATCAATTCTTTATACCTTGAGAATGTCAAGTCGAATTTTCAGCTGGGGGGAAACAGCCTCTCGAACCTCTCAAGTTCTTTAAGAATTTTATAGATTTTAGTGAGCTTATCTCTCATTCTGTAAAATGCCAAAAATTGTAGGCTTACTATCTGCTCATATGACAGACCCACTCATCCCAGGAATTAATCTAGTAAAGCTTTAAATTGGGTAGCGTTCGTATAATAATGTCACACAAAACAATCTCAAAGCCATCAAGTGCTCAACTGTGAAAATGCCTTATTAGTCCAATTTTGGCCTGTCAGTCCTCATTAATCACTCGGTATTTTGGAAAAATTGAACTTCAAGATAGCTTCCATAATGAATTCACAACTGAGCAAACTAAGGAGGACAAATGTGCCAATTCGTTGGCAAATTTTGAAACTGTTTTTATATTAAGTCACTTCTTTAGCAGTTTGTTAAAATTACTCACCTCAAATTCATTTGGAGAAACCTTACTTAAGTATTTGGAAAGAAAGCTTTTTATCATTCTTTTTCAGCGTGGAAGGGTGTTACTCAGAAAAGAAAATTGATTGGTGCCCTCAGCAATGCCTGTCTTCTCACTAGGCCCTTTTGTCAGATGAATAATGGAGAAACAGGGAGGAAAAAAATCAAAACCAGAAAAATTAAAAGTTCCCTTATTTGGTGTTTGCTGTCTAGGCTGCAGCTCCTTCAGGTCCGAGGCAGTAATAACAGGAAAGGGTGAATCAAAGCAAAAGGCAGGAAGATTGACAGCCGCCTCTGTTATGCTCATAGGAGATAAAGAAAGTCAAATTGTAGGTGACAAATGTGTCAAGGGTATATCAGGTTTAAAAAAAAAAACTTCCAAAAAACGTCAGAGAAACGGTAAGACTACAACACACACAGTTCCTGGGACCGCATGTAGAGGGCCCTGCTTACAATCAGTTGATGGCTGAACGGTTGGAGAATAGAACGTTGGTGTTTGAAATCAGAAGTTTGGTGTTTGAAGTAAGTGTGTTCCAGGGATCGTTCTACTGTTCTGAAGAGAACTGTATGAAAGAGTGAGCTCAGCGCACCCAGCTGCCACTGAACTGACTGACCAAAGGAAAGAAGCTAAACAAACAACCCAGACAAAGAAACAAAAATCGGTCAAGGAGAAAATGGGAAGCATAGAGAATAACATCGATATCAAGGAAACCCCAACAGACCTCACATTATAATGACACAGTAAGAGAATTACGAAGCTGCACAATTGTTCCAAAAACCCCATCTTTCAGAGATGGAAATCTGCCATCCTCTCCTGGTCTGGCCTATCCTTGGTGACTCGCAAACCACGGAAACGTGGCCAGTTCTCAACTGCCCTCGGAAACGGCCCAGAGAGTCAGACAGCAATGAGTTTTGGGCAACAAATTGCCAACACATGATATCCATATCCCATGCAAGATTTAAAAAAAAAACTTAAAAAAAAAGAGTTGTAGGCCCTCTAAAAATGCTACAGTAGTGTCCCTACTCATGGATCAGGAGGCCCAAGTTCAAGTCCTACCTGCTCCAGAGGTGTGTAAAAATATCTCTGAATAGGTTGATTAGAAAAACAGGTTAAATTAAAAAAAATTAAAAAGTAGTGCCAGTTCCTCTTGAGGGAGAATCAGAAAACGGATGTCTGAGCAATTCATTCTGAAGACATGAATCAATATTAACAGATTTTAAACCAGGATCGGATCTTACTGTTTTGAACTTAATTTGGAACAACTCGTTGCTGTACTGTTTCTGAATGGTTCAGAAAACACAGTGTACAGACTAGCTCTTCATCAGGGTGATAAGGGCAAGAGGGTTGCGATATAAATTAACATTCAGTGTTCAAAGCTGCCTCCTCAGTTTCCTCTGGGATGCAGTTTACTGGGTTCTAACTGTGAGATATTTATTGGGAGAGTTTGTCGGTGCTGAATAGGGATCATGAGCAAGTCAGTGTGGCCTTGGAGAAGGTGGTTATCACTGCTTCTCATGACTCTTTGGATGAGGAAGCATGTGAGGATCACCAGCAGTGGGTGCTATGCTTCAAAAGAGGGACAGCAGGGAAGTGGGGATAAAAGAAGCTGAGATTGCACAGAAGAGGTCACCCACGAACAGTTCTAACGGTCACCAGCTCCGCTTGCTTGATCGCTCAGGAACAACCAGTGCTTTGCAATGGTCACACGCAATAGCTTTGTCAGTGAATGGTTGTTCACTATGAATTTCGAGTGAGTTCTTGGAGAGAAAACACTCAACTGGGTGGGGTGGGGTGGGCGCTGTTACCAGCAAGTATTAAGGACTGAAACACAACCCTTAATAGCAAAGCACATTAAAAATATCCACCTCTGCTGTGAAATTGCAGTGGGAGAGCAGTTCCTGAGGCTTCCTATCCTGTGAGATACTCAATCACAGTTGTAGCAGGCAGATAAGACCATAAGACCATAAGACATAGGAGTGGAAGTAAGGCCATTTGGCCCATCCAGTCCATCCAGTCCACTCCGCCATTTAATCATGGCTGATAGGCATTTCAACTCCACTTACCCACACTCTCCCTGTAGCCCTTGATTCCTTGCGAGATCAAGGATTTATCAATCTCTGCCTTGAAGACATTCAACGTCCCGGCCTCCTCTGCGCTCCGTGGCAATGAATTCCACAGGCCCACCACTCTCTGGCTGAAGAAATGTCTCCTCATTTCCATTCTAAATTGACCCCCTCTAATTCTAAGGCTGTGCCCACGGGTCCTAGTATCCCCACCTAACGGAAACAACTTCCCAGCGTCCACACTTTCTAAGCCATGCATTATCTTGTAAGTTTCTATTAGATCTTCCCTCAACCTTCTAAACTCTAATGAATACAATCCCAGGATCCTCAGCCGTTCATCGTATGTTAAGCCTACCATTCCAGGGATCATCCGTGTGAGTCTCCGCTGGAGACGCTCCAGTGCCAGTATGTCCTTCCTGAGGTGTGGGGCCCAAAATTGGACACAGTATTCTAAATGGGGCCTAACTAGAGCTTTATAAAGTCTCAGAAGCACATCACTGCTTTTATATTCCAACCCTCTTGAGATAAATGACAACATTCCATTCGCTTCCTTAATCACAGACTCAACCTGCAAGTTAACCTTTAGAGAATCCTGTACTAGCACTCCCAGATCCCTTTGTACTTTGGCTTTATGAATTTTCTCACTGTTCAGAAAATAGTCCATGCTTGTATTCTTTTTTCCAAGGTGCAAGACCTCGCATTTGCTCACGTTGAATTTCATCAGCCATTTCCTGGACCACTCTCCTAAACTGTCTAAATCATTCTGCAGCCTCCCCACCTCCTCCATACTACCTGCCTGTCCACCCAACTTCGTATCATCAGCAAACTTCGCCAGAATGCCCCCAGTCCCTTCATCCAGATCATTAATATATAAAGTGAACAGCCACGGCCCCAACACTGAACCCAGGGGGGCACCACTTGTCACCAGTTGCCATTCCAAAAAAGAGCCTTTTATCCCAACTCTCTGCCTTCTGTCAGACAGCCAATCCTCAATCCATGCCAGTAACTCACCTCGAACACCATGGGCCCTCACCTTACTCAGCAGCCTCCCGTGAGGCACCTTATCAAAGGCCTTTTGGAAGTCTAGATAGATAACATCCATTGGGTTTCCCTGGTCTAACCTACTTATTACCTCCTCAAAGAATTCTAACAGGTTTGTCAGACACGACCTCCCCTTACTAAATCCATGCTGACTTGTTCTAATCCGACCCTGCACTTCCAAGAGTTTAGAAATCTCATCCTTAACGATAGATTGTAGAATTTTACCAACAACCGAAGTTAGGCTAATCGGCCTATAATTTTCCATCTTTTGTCTTGATCCTTTCTTAAACAAGGGGGTTACAACAGCGATTTTCCAATCTTCTGGGACTTCCCCTGACTCCAGTGACTTTTGAAAGATCACAACCAACGCCTCCGCTATTTCCTCAGCCACCTCCCTCAGAACTCTAGGATGTAGCCCATCAGGGCCAGGAGATTTATCAATTTTTAGACCTTTTAGCTTTTCTAGCACTTTCTCTTTTGTAATGCCTACCATACTCAACTCTGCCCCCTGACTCTCCTTAATTGTTGGGATATTACTCATATCTTCCACTGTGAAGACTAACGCAAAATACTTATTGAGTTCTTCAGCTATTTCCTTATCTCCCATCACTAGCCTTCCAGCATCAGTTTGGAGCGGCCCAATGTCTACTTTTGCCTCTCGTTTGTTTCTTGTGTATTGAAAGAAACTTTTACTATCATTTCTAATATTACTGGCTAGCCTACCTTCATATTTGATCCTCTCCTTCCTTATTTCTCTCTTTGTTATCCTCTGTTTGTTCTTGTACCCTTCCCAATCTTCTGATTTCCCAGTGCTGTTGGCCACTTTCTAGGCTGTCTCTTTTCCTTTGATACATTTCTTGACTTCCTTTGTCAGCCATGGCTGTCTAATCCTCCCCCGGATAATCTTTCTTTTCTTTGGGATGAACCTCTGTATTGTGTCCTCAATTACACCCAGAAACTCCTGCCATTGTTGCTCTTCTGTCTTCCCCGCTAGGCTCTGCTTCCAGTCGATTTTCGTCAGTTCCTCTCTCATGCCCCTGTAATTACCTTTATTTAACTGTAACACCATTACATCCGATTTTGCCTTCTCTCTTTCAAACCGCAGACTGAACTCTACCATATTATGATCGCTGCCTCCTAAGTGTTCCCTTACTTTAAGGTCTTTTATAAAGTCTGGCTCATTACATAGCACTAAGTCCAGAATAACCTGCTCCCTTGTGGGCTCCATCACAAGCTGTTCCAAAAAGCCATCCTGTCGGCATTCCTTGAATTCCCTTTCTTTGGATCCACTGGCAATATTATTCACCCAGTCCACCTGCATATTGAAGTCCCCCATGATCACCATGACCTTGCCTTTCTGACATGCCCTATCCATTTCCCGGTACATCTTGTACCCCTGGTCCTGACCACTGTTAGGAGGTCTGTACATAACTCCCATTATGGTTTTTTTGCCTTTGTGGTTCCTCAACTCCAGATGATTGGCAACAGAGTCTTGACGCTGACAGACCAACTGCCAATGTACTGTATTGGATTTTATATCCGCGTGGTGGAGAGTCGTAAATTATTATGGTCAGCCAAATCACGGCCTTCCTTCCCAATCCTGACCCAGCCCTAACATCATGAGGGTGAGGTAGGTGCTCAGTAGCTTGTCCACCTTTTGATCTACTGAGGCCTTTAAGGGACCAATTATTGCCCATTTAATGGCACCCAGTCCACTCCACTTCTGCGATATACTGGTGAAAGTGAGAGTGGGAAGGGCATTTTTTAAAACAAATTTTCAATATGATGAGGTGTCCCTTTAAGAGGGAGTTGTTCAGTCCTGTTTCTCTTGAAGAGAGGTGCTGTCACCTGCTGCCGAGGCATGTGCTCCACAGAAAGCGAAGTGAATAGTTTTGAGTTTTCACAAAAAAAATTAGACAAAAGAAGCACGAGTTGCTGAAGTTGGAGTTTTTGGGAGTTGAAGCTGTTCGATACAGCTCTCTCTCTCTCTGTTGCAGAGTTCTCCCTCTGTTGTGAGAGGGAGAAGACAGTACATGAGATTGAAACTATTTTACTAAATTGCCATGCCAAGGGTATATTTAGGGGATGCTGCTAGATTAGACGAGTTGGTGAGTGCTGGTTAAATAATAATTCTTTTATTAGAGTTAAAATTATGCCAGTTCTTCTTCTTATTTGCATTTTAACTGTAGTGTAAAAATAAAGTGTGTTTTGCTTAAAGCCTAGTTATTTTGACCAATTAAATCACATCTGGAATACAGTGCCTTACACACTTACCTTTAAAAAAACTATATAAGTTAGGGGCTGGGCCAGCTCCTTGAAATGTGTTGAGGGGTTTTGTCTGGTCCATAACACTAAAAAGACAGTTAGCAAGTGGGGTTATTCCACTGGGGAACGTGTGTTACTTTTTGCATCCAGCTTTCTGATAGTCAGTATAACTTTTAAAAAACATGCTCATGAAATCATTACTGTATAGTGACCTAAGGGTTTAAACGTCTCAGACTCCATCTAACCTCTAACCCATTGAAGCATGGCACTGTACTGGAAGCACATTCCTCCTTTGTAAACTAATTGCTTATTAACAGCCCTGGCACTTGTGTGTCTGGTGAATGTAATTTTTGTACTTAAAAGATAAAGTCGCCATTGTCCTACTAGACCACAGGGCTGTTCTCTTGTGAGAGAGAGAGATGACTGGTGGTGGTTTAAACTGGAGAGTCACCATGCCTCAGATGAAGGGTAGAGGTTGAGAAGGAGCGTCCTTTGCGGTAACCTGGCCGGAACTGACCCCTTGCTGTTGGCGTCACTCAAGCCGACTGTGCTAAGCAGCTCCCTGCTTATATGTAATAGTTAGCTGTAATAATTTTCTGTTGAATTCAATACCTTGATATCCACATGCAGTTCCTTATATTGCAGGAAATAAGATAAACATTGTCGCAGCAGGTAAAATACCCTGTTACAGGCAAACTCACCGCTACCTCCCCCACACACCCCCACCAATACCCCCTATCCCATCGACATTTTGCCTTCCTGCCTGGCTTCAAATCTGGCTACCACGCATTTCAGCCTTTCCCTAGGGTGAGCAATTACCCCACCAGAAGCCAGGGATTTACCCCTGGATCCAGTGCCCACGTGTGATCTCAGCTGGGCTCCTTGCAGTCCTGGGTGCTCCCACGACTGGTGATCAGATTGTTGGGAACTCTCACTGGCCAGTGAGAAAGGATAAAAAAAAAACACTGTAATTATAATATGGGCTAACCTTATCCTGGTTTCAGCCACTGCAGACCACAGTCCAGTTGAATCTCACTGGATAGAGACTGACCCACCTTGTTCCAGTGTCTTGCTGCTATGCTATATTTAGCCAGTTGGTGGCAGCCTACACCTACTAATTCAAGGGAGTTATGAAAACAGAAAATGCTGGAGAAATGCAATAGGTTTGGCTGCATTTTTGGAGAAAAAAAAGTTAAGGTTTTTGAGCTATAACTGTTAGTTTCTTCTGTTATTATTTTATTGCATCTGCCAAGTTTCTTTTTGTACTTTACAGGAACTGTCAGGAACCATTCAGGTTCAAACAGGCAAAAGACAGAGGGAATGTGGCAAAAAAGCACTGCAAAGATTAGAATGCATTTGAACATATATTCCCCACTTGTTTATGTTCCAATTTAACCACTTTTGCAAGGGTGTTATAGTTATTTGCCTATATTTATAATATTTCATAGGATCACGGAATTTTTACAGCATAGAAAGAGACCCTTCGGCCCATCAAGCACTTATTTATTCTAATCTCATTTTCCAGCACTTGGCTCCATCGCCGTGTATGTAAAAATAACAATCTTCGACAGGCCTAGTGATCAAAATGAACATATTTAGTCAAGAGTCGATTTAAAGGGTACAGGCCATCCACTAATGATGATGCCTTGGGAGGTTGACCATGTTGAATTTGTCTTGCTTGGTTACCATTTTAGATCATTGAATCCCTACAGTGTGGAAAGAGGCCATTCAGCCCTTCAAGCCTGCACTGACTCTCCATAGAACATCCCACCCAGAGCTAGCCCCTTCACCCATTCTCTGTAACCCTGCATTTCCCATGGCTAATCCACCTAACCTGCACATCTTTGGACTGTAGGAGGAAACCAGGAGTACCCAGTGGAAACCCACGAAGATATGGGGAGAACATGCAAACTCCACACAGTCGCCCGAGTCAAATCAAACCCGAGTCCCTGGCGCTGTATTGCTACCTTCAGGAGCCTTACTGCAAGCCAAGGTCTCTCATTACATCTACCCCTATCAGTATATTCCCGTTTATTGTGTCTTTTCTCTTGCTGTCTGACCTCCCTAAATGCACACTTATCAGAGTTGAAATCCATCTGTCAGTTTCTTGCCCACTCCAATGTCATTTTGGAGATTACATCTTTCCTCTACACCATCCACTACATAGTCACACTATCCATATATGTTTAGTTATTTAAAACCTCCACATCTCTTTCCTCTGGAAGTCTTCCATAAATTTATAGAGCTTCCGACTGGCTTAGAGTCAGATCTTTCCTCATAGGAATTTCTATTAAAGTCATGATCAAGTCTTTATTTATTCCAGCCTTTAAACTAGTATTAATTTTCTGAATCCATTTCTCCCTTCCACTTCTCATCTTTTTCTCTTTGCAAATACAGTTCCAGCTTCTTAAATGTGCTCTCCCTTAATCCTTCTCTCCTATTTTGCTTGCCTGAAATTCTGACGCTACACTTTCCAATCGAATCTGTGCCGTGTAACCCTGTCTTCTTCAAATTCTATTCACGCATCTACCCTCGCACGGCAATCTTCAAGATTCTAGCCACTAGTTTCAAATTTCAAGTCTCCTAGCTTGTGGTCTAATGTCTAATTTCAAATGCTTCACCACACTCAGCTGTTGTGGATTGGAAAAGCCCTTTAAAACTCATAATCCAAGGGAACTTGGGGGTACAGTGGCAGTGTCCCTACCCCTGTGCCAAGAAACCTGAGTTCTAGACCCACCTGCTTCAGAGGTGTGTAATAACATCTCTGAACAGGTTGATTAGGAAAACAGGTTAAATAAAAAAATCTCATAATCCATCCCAGCCTCCATACAAACTCACTTGCAAATTTGACATTTACAATTAACATTGTCAAAAATAAAAAAAATCCTGACAGCCATAAACCCAAACATGTGATTTTTCTTTAAGCAAATCATTGTCTTTATGGATCTAATCATTAACTGTGCTTAATTGTCTCTATTAATAAGTGTTTTTTTTAAAAAAAGATCAAAAAGTGTCCTTCCAGTACACTTTGACTAAACAAGTGCAGGCATTTCCACTGTCTTTCAAATGAGTCAGTTCTTATACAATGTTTTTGACATAAGTCCTCAGAAAAAAAATTAACGAAAGCACCTTAATTTTAGCTGCGACAGATAAAGGAGAATTGTCAAAAAAGATCATCCAACATTTTGCTAAATAGTGCAGAAAGCCTCAGCTATAATTTTTCTTTCTTCTGTGATCTCATGGAGTACAAGCAGCTCTGGAAATGCCTGTATTGTTAATTACACTTGGCTGAGTAACTTGCTAGACTAATGGAAAGGGCAATTAACAGTCAACTACATTCAGAGTCACATGTTTGCCAGATGAAGTAAGGAAGGCATGTTTCCTTCTGAAAAGGGCATGAGTGAACCAGATGGGTCTGATAGCAACTGATGATCATTTCATTGTCACCTTTACTGACACTGGCTTTCAATTCCAAATCATTTTTAAAAACTGAAGATAAATTCCATCCGTGTCCTCTGGATTACTAGTCCAGTGACATAACTACACTCTCCACCTCATCCTCTGCTGAAATGCTGACTCCCGCTCCTAATTTGTATGTTTTTAATTGGTGGCAACTACAATTTGGATTTATCAGGAGTAAACTTCAGGATTGCCTGTCCAGTACCCCAACAGACAGCATTCGTTTCAAGCTGGTGAGGAGCCTCTCTGAGCCGAATCCAAAAAAGACGCCCCCAAGTGGCCTGCAAATCACAGCGCTAGATTTCTAAACACAATTAAGCGCAGTTTTTTTGTGAAAGTCCAGCAATTGGGACGTAGTCTGTGGACTGCCTCTAGCATCTGTAGTTGTATCCCCAATGTTTATAATTTACACCAGTATTTGGATGTACAAATTTACTTCAGGATTCCATGAGCAAGTGGTTGGTGAGGTGCACCATTTAATAATAAGAAATTCACGTCATTAATGTGCACCAACATTGTACTAAAACAAACAATACGTGGATACCGAGGCTTTCTAGGGCTAAGAGAGAGACTATATTACACTTACTCAGGCAGATGGCAGTTTAATGTGTAGTCCAGGAGGTGCTGGGCAAATGGATACTGGATACAAGTCAGGCTTCCAATTGAGATGACCCATGGGAGGCTACTGTGACTGATGTGGTCAGGCCTCATTCATTCTGGCTGAGCCTGTTGCCAACATTTTCTCATAGTCTTGCTTCTGGGCAGCACATTGGGAGTTAGGGAGATCTACCTGGGTGGTCTCAGGTCTTGAAAAGGGTGGAAGGAAGCATTGGGAGTCAAATTGGACCATTGAAACAAACAAACGCTGCCACATTCACAGCAGTTAGGAGATGAAGCAATGAAAGCCTCTATTGCTCAAGACCTGTGAGAGATTAGATGAGTAAAATGAAGGCCAGATCTACCACCCGCTTTCGGGACATAGTTAAGGAGGAGGCCCTTCAGCCCCTCAAACCCATTCCAGACCTACTTTGATTGGGGCTGATTTGTATCTCAAATCTATTGACTTGCCTTTGGTACATAAACTTGATACTATTGCCCAACAAGGACTGATTGATCCCAATCTTGGGAGTTCCAATTGTTTCCCAAGCCTTCTTAAATATTTGGGGGGGAGCAATGTGTTCATGGTATATTTTTGAAATGCAAAGCAGTAGGCCTTTCTCCAGATCAGTCTCACAACAATTTGTGCTCTTCGGAAGGTGACGGTTTATCAGGATGATGAGAGCTATTCAACTTGTCTGTTCCCATATCAATCACTGACAAAGGAAATGGAAATCGAATGTCCCTCATCTTTCCCTTGAACTCTAAATCAGCGTTATTCCCTTCAATCCAACTGAACAGCATTAAAATTGTACTCTCCAGTGTATCAACTTATTCTCCCAGTGGAGAATTAGAGGCATTTTTAATGTCTCTATCTGGCAGAAAACCCAAGTCCATTGTGATTTATCCACTTTCTTCTATTCTTACGTGGCACATTTTCAAAAACCATAATTGCGAAAAAAGTGTTTCCCTGGTGTATGATACCTGAAATGTTAGCTCAACATACGAATGCACTACCCAGATTGTCAATGTAAAACATCTCCATGTTATGTATCCCTGTTGCTTTAAAAATATTTACATAGCACCTCATCACATCTCCAGAATAACTCAAACCCTGTTTGGAGTAACTGGTATACAGATATAAACAGCAGCCATTTTACATTTTAGGGTGGATAGCAAGAAGCTTTTTCCCAGAGTGGGGGATTCAATTGCTGGGGATCACGATTTCAAGGTGAGAGCGGAAAAGTTGAAGGGAGATATGCGTGGAAAGTTCTTTACGCAGAAGGTGGTGGGTGCCTGGAACGCATTGCCAGTGGAGGTGATAGAGGCAGACACGATAGCGTCATTTAAGATGTATCTAGACAGATACATGAATGGGCAGGGAGCAGAGGGATACAGATCCTTGGAAAGTAGGCTACAGGTTTAGCAGACGGTGACCAGTGGGTACTGCAAGGTTCGGTGCTGGGACCGCAGCTGTTTACAATATACATTAATGATATAGATGAAGGCATTAAAAGTAATATTAGCAAATTTGCTGATGACACAAAACTGGGTGGCAGTGTGAAATGTGAGGAGGATGTTATGAGAATACAGCGTGACTTGGACAGGCTAGGTGAGTGGACGGATGCTTGGCAGATGCAGTTTAATGTGGACAAATGTGAGGTTATCCACTTTGGTGGCAAGAACAGGAAGGCAGATTACTATCTAAATGGAGTCATGTTAGGTAAAGGGGAAGTACAACGAGATCTAGGTGTTCTTGTACATCAGTCAATGAAAGCAAGCATGCAAGTACAGCAGGCAGTGAAGAAAGCTAATGGCATGCTGGCCTTCATAACAAGAGGAATTGAGTATAGGAGCAAAGAGGTCCTTCTGCAGCTGTACAGGGCCCTGGTGAGACTGCACCTGGAGTATTGTGTGCAGTTTTGGTCTCCACATTTGAGGAAGGACATTCTTGCTATTGAGGGAGTGCAGCGTAGGTTCACGAGGTTAATTCCCGGAATGGTGGGACTATCATATGTTGAAAGATTGGAGCGACTGGGCTTGTCTACACTTGAGTTTAGAAGGATGAGAGGGGATCTGATTGAGACGTATAAGATTATTAAGGGATTGGACACTCTGGAGGCAGGGAGCATGTTTCCGCTGATGGGTGAGTCCAGAACCAGAGGACACAGTTTAAAAATAAGGGGTAGGCCATTTAGAACAGAGTTGAGGAAAAACTTCTTCACTCAGAGAGTGGTGGATATATGGAATGCTCTGCCCCAGAAGGCAGTGGAGGCCAAGTCTCTGGATACTTTCAAGAAAGAGATGGATAGAGCTCTTATAGATAATGGAATCAAGGGTTATGGGGATAAGACAGGAACAGGATACTGATGTGGATGATCAGCCATGATCATAATGAATGGTGGTGCTGGCTCGAAGGGCCGAATGGCCTACTCCTGCACCTATTGTCTATTGTCTATCGTCTAGATGATCTGGATTGGCGCAGGCTTGGAGGGCCGAAGGGCCTATTCCTGCGCTGTAATTTTCTTTGTTCTTTGTTCTTTGTTCTTTGTACATACACAATACAACTCCAGAAATATCTGGTTTGTTCATTTAGACGTAGTTTAGACGTGGCTTATAGGAAGAATATTAACTCTGTGATTGAGAGAACTCCTCGTTGTTATTCAAATTGAGGAGCTGGATTTTTTTTATGTTGCAGACAAAAACTGAAATTGTTGGAAAAACAGCAAGTTTGGTAGCATCTTTGGAGAGAAAGCAGAGTTAACGTTTTGGGTCAAGTGACCCTTCTTCACAAGAGACCACTGGGGATCTCTCCCCATGGCCTTTCACCTCAGAGTGACATTGTACAGCTCACTTCTACCTTTTTCCCCCAAAATCCACAAACAGGGCTGACGGGGCAGGCCCAGAGGTCAGAAGAACTGCAGATGCTAGAGTCAGAAATAACTCAGTGTGGAACTGGAGGCACATAGCAGGCCAGGCAGCATCAGAGCAGCAGGGAAGTTGAAAGAAATGTCCACTTCCTGCTCTTCTGATGCTGCCTGGTCTGTTTTCCTCCAGATCCAAGCCCATTGTTTCTGCCTGTTCCTGCGCCACAGAACTTATTTCGTAGAAAGCTAGGAATAAGAGAAGGCCATTAATCATCTTGCGTCGGCTCTTCCATTCAATAAGATTGTGGCTGATCTATGGCCTAACTCCATATGCCTGCCTTGGGCCCATATTCCTTGATACCCTTATATAATAAAAAAAAGTCTATCTCAGATTTTAATTTCACGATTGAATTAGCATTTAGCATAATTTGAGAACAACAGTTCCAAACTTCCACTGCTCTTTGCATGTGGAAATGCTTTCTAAAATCTCTCCTGGTTGGCCTGGCCCCAATTCTTAGGCTATGCCTCCTGGCCTAGAATCTTTAACCAGTGAAAATAGTGTATCTTTATCTACCCTGAGTTTCTGTTTTAATAACCTGAAAACCTCAAATAGATCACCACTTGATCTTCTAAATTCTAGAGAATAAAGGCCTAATTGTCTAACCTCTCCCCATAACTTAACCCCTGAAGGTGAGGTATCATTCTCATCAACCTACAGTGAACTCCCTCCAGAGCCAAAACGTCCTTCCCAATGTGTGGTGCCCAAATCTGCTCATAGTACTCCAAGTGGGATCTGACTGGGGTTTTGCATAATTACAACACAATGTCTGTATCCTTATATTCTAGTCCTTCAGATATGAAGGCCTGCATTCCATTAGCCTTCTTGACTATTTTCTGTATTGTTCATGGCATTTTATAGAGCTATGCATCTGATCTACCAAATCTTGTTTTTCACTGTTTTTAACATTGTGCCTTCCAAAAAAAAACCCTGATCCAAAATGGATAACCTCACACTTGTTTATATGAAAATCCAGCTGCCACAGCTTTGCCCATTCATCTACTCTATCAACGTCCTGTTGTAATTTTATGTTGTCATCAACACTGTCTACAATGCTGCCCAATTTTGTGTCATCAACAAATTTGGATATTTGACTTTTGTGCCATTATCCAAGTGATTAATGAATGGTGAGAATAATTAAAGCCCTAACACAGATCCCTGTGGAACACCACTAATCATGTTCTGCCAATTTGAATACTTTACCCATTATTCCAACTCTCTGCTTCCTGCCACTCAACCAATTTCCAATCCATGACAGTAATTTGGCCTCAGTTCTATGGACTTCCACCTTAGCTAACAGATTATTGTGTGCAACTTTATGAAAAGCCTTTTGGAAGTTCATAAAACAGTATCCATTTACTTGCCTCTGTCCACCACCATTGTCACCTCTTCAAAAAACTCTTGAGGTTTCTTAGCATGGCCGACCTATCATGAACCCAGACTGACTCTCCTGCATTTACTGAAATTTTGAGGTTATCAATGACCCAACCCTTTATTATAGTCTCCAATAATTTCCCCACCACAGCTGTTAGGCTAATTGGACTGTAAACGCCAGGTTTCTCTCTGTCACCCTTCTTAAACAGCAGTGACATGAGCAACTTTCCAGTCCATAAGTACAACTCACGAATCCTGGGAACGCTGAAAAATTATAGTTAGGGCAGCGAAAATGTGCTCTCCTCCATCCTTTAAATCCCATGGATGGAAGCCATGGCATCCTGGGGATTTGTCACTCTTCACTTCTACTAATTTCCCCATTATCGATCATTTACTTCAGCTAATTTTATTTAGGCCATGGCCCGGATCCCCTGTTAAATTCATTGGGATTGCTGGCTGACTGATCCTGACTTGAGATTTTTTTTCTCTCCCTTGTCCAGTCCATCCTCACTTACATCCACTATTCTTCTTAAGTTTTACACCAATTTCAGAACTCGAGTTTGTGGACTCCGGCGACCTCCTCTTTTCCACGGATGTGCAGTCCCTTTACTGCGGAGTGGTCTCAGGGCTCTCTGCTTGTACCTGGAAAAAAGGCCTGATCCATCCCCCATCTGCCACCACCCTCCTCCATCTGGCCAAGTTTATCCTCACTCTGAACAACTTCTCCATTAACTCATCTCACTTTCTCTTTGAGGGGTACTTAGAACATTCCTTGTTCTAGTCCTACACCTGCCCCCACCCACACTCTTTCTCCTGTACATTGATGACATCATCAGCACTGCTTCCCTCTCTCCTCCAGAATTGGAAAAGTTTATCTATTTTACTTCCAATTTCCACCCCTCTCTCATCTTCACTTGGTCTGTCTCTGACTCCTCCCGTCCCTTTCTCGATGTCTGTTTCCGTTCCTGGGGGTAGGCTAGCTACTAATATCCAGTATAAACCCACTTACTCCCACAGTTACCTCGTCTCTTCATCGTCACACTCTACTTCCTGTAAAGGCTCAATTCCATTCTCATAGTTTCTCCGTCTCCGTCGCGTCTTTTCTGACGCGAACTTCGACAAGGGAGCCTCTGAAATGGCCACTTCTTTCTTCAACTCAAGATTCCCCAGCACTGTTGTTGACAGGGCCCTCAGCCATGACCGACCCATCTCCTGCACTTCCACCCTCACCCACTGACTTCCCTCCTGCAACAGCAATAGGGACCCCTTGTCCTCACCTACCATCCCACCAGCATCCACATCCAGAGGATCTTGAGCCACTATTTTGACCACCTCGAGCAGGATGCCAGCTCCGGACATATATTCCCCTCCCCTCCCTTGACAGCCTTCCACAGGAACTGTTCCCTCTGGGATACTTTGGTCCACTCTACCTCCATTCCCACAGCCTCACGGCACCTTCTGCTGCAACCGTAGAAGGTGTAACACACCTGCCCGTTTACTTCCTCCCTCCTCAGCATCCAAGTTCCCAGACATTCCTTCGAGGTGAAGCAGTGTTTTACTTTCACTCCATACAATTTAGTCTACTGTATTCACTGCTCTCAATATGACCTGCTCTGGGCAAATGAAATGCAGACTGGGTTACTGCAGAACACCTACATTCTGTCCATAAAAATGATCCAAAGCCTCCAGTTGCCTTTCACTTCTGTGTTCCCTGGCCAACACCTCTGCCTCAGGCTTGCTGCAGTGCTCCAGTGACGGTCAACACAAGCTGGAAGAACAGCACCCTCATTCTCCCCTTGGGGACCTTGCAGCCTCTAGCACTCAACATAGAGTTCAATAACCTCACAGCCTGATTCCATCTGATGAACGTTTTTTATGCACTCCCACAGCCTGGTCCTGTCATGCCATGTATTGCTTTCAGCACAGTCACCCATTGTCTCCTTTTATCATTATCACTTATTCAGCTTCTCTTCTGTTCTGGCCTACTATCAATGATCCCCTTCTTTGTCTACCCCTTTCATATCTCCCTCTCTCTCAGCTCCATCTCTATCTGCTCACCTCTCCCTCTCCCCAATCCTCCCACTTAGTTTTTTGCATAAATACCACCTTTTCCTAGCTTCTGATGAAGAGTCACTGGATTAGAAACGTTAACTCTGCTTTCTTCCCACAGATGCTGCCAGACCTGCTGAGTTTCACCAGCAATTTGTGCTTTTATTTAAGACTGCCAGCATCCACAGTTCTTTATTTTGTTCTGTGTCCATGGATGTAAGTTTCACTTGTCCAATTTCTCTCCAATTAGGAGTGCTTTCACACCAATATTTGTCATAGTTCTACTGTTAGATCTAAAAGGCTTTATTGTAGTTCCTGTTTTTGTTTGCAAATAATTCTAGCCATGGATTTTTTTTAGAATTGGCTGCCAACCAATTTCTTTCTTTCTGTTTCAGGCTTGTCATTAATTTTTGCATGCTGGTTAATATTTTTTGTAATTTCGATACACTTTATTGCTTGTTTTAATAGATCGTGTATTAGATATGAGTTCCCAATTCTGCCATGGGCAAAGGGGGAAATGGGGTTAATTTAAATAATAATTTATTCTCCCCTCTTAGGCTTGACATAGCAAGACACTGTTTGGTTTACTTTATTTTCACTTTTCATTCCAGTCCATTCCCATTGCTGTCGTAGACCAACCATGCTCCCTAAACCCTGGTTTTCAATCCAAATTTTTGAAGCAACAAAATCTCAGCTGAAATTGAAGGCAGAGTTCATTAACAAAACAGTTGAAATGCAGTGGAATTGCTTCATTACTGCATTCACATATTTACTTACACACACACATAAACAGTCGCTATGAGTTCCCTGGAGCTCCACGGCCAATATTTGTATCCTCACTGAAGCTGGAGCTCATGGTTTTCCTTCTTACAGACAAAAGGTGCGCTTCTTTCTAGCCAAAAGCTTGGAGACAGAGACAGAGGGTTCAAGGCAGACTGACAACTCAGCCTGATGCCCTGCATTCCCACTGGGGGTCACATAGCAACTGACTTCATAGAACATAGTACTGTACAGCACGGGAACAGGCCCCTCGGCCGACGATGTTGTGCCGAACACGATGCCAAATTAAAATAATCCCTTCCGTCTGCCCTTGGTCCATTTCCCTCCATCCTTGCATATTCATGTGCTTATCCAGAAGTCCCTGAAAACGAGCCTAACGTATGTGCCTCCACCACCACCCCTGGCAGCACATCCCAGGCTCCTCAGACTCTGTGTAAAAAAAACTTGCCCCAAACATCTCTTTTGAACTTTCCCCCTTTCACCTTAAATGCAAGCCCCCAGAATTCATTCCCAGAATTGAATTTTTAAACAATTCAACAAACTCCAACTTCACGCGACTTCCATGTGACAAGGGCAGTTCAAGTGTTAGTGGCCTGACTTCGTAGGCGACTTGGAAGGTCATTCAGCTTCCAGTTTACTTTCCCCATTCAAGTTTGCATCGTGAGATGATGTGTTATCCTGAAGAACATCACCACCAGCTTGAACATAATGGGTTTTGATGCTTTCCTTTGCCCAGAACTGGCGGTGGATGGCACATCTCCAACACTTCTGCATCAGCTTCAGCATTTATAGGATGCAGGGGGCTCAGAACCTTCGGTAAGTACAATTACGTGATCAGTCTTGGCCAGTTTGAGTCCAGCGAGGTTGTCCATTTTAAAAGTAACAGAATTTAAACACAAAGATGGAGAAGAAATACAATTTCCTTTGGGATTCCTTTCCATGTTCTCCGGTCATGGCACTATCAACAGTGTCAATAAAACTAGTACTGTGCAATGATATTGACGTTACTACTGAAATGTCTACTAGGACACTTCAAAGAGGAGCAACAGAAACTGATGCTGAGCCAAAGAGGTTCGGAGACAATGGAAATTCAATTGTTATTAATGAATCACAAAATCATAATGTACAGGAGGCCATTCAGCCCATAATGCCTGTTTCAGCTTCTTGAAAGAGTTATTTCATTAGTCCCATGTTGCTGCTCTTTCCCAGAGCCTGCATTACTATTTTTTCTCTATACACATACCTTTTCAAAGCTATAATGTAGATCGTAACCACTCAAATAAAATCTTTATCCACCCTGCTTCTTTCGAGAATTACCTTAAATCTGTATCCATGGTTGACAACCCTCTCGAAAGTGCAGACAGTTTCTCTCTATCAAATCCCTTCATTATTTTGAGCTCAGTTCATAACTGTGACAAATTATGAAGTAGAGATGCCAGTGTTGGACTGGGGTGGACAAAGTCAGAAGTCACATAACATAGGTTATAATCCAACAGGTTTATTTCAAATCACAAACTTTTGGAGCGCTGCTCCTTCACCAGGTGAAGTGAGGCAGCAGTGCCAAACACTTCACCTGACGAAGGAACAGTGCCCCGAAAGCTTGTGATTTCAAATAAACCTGTTGGACAATAACCTGGTGTCACGTGATTTCTGACTTTGTCACAAATTATGCTGCTGGCTAATAGCACAGTCATAAAATGAACATCAGCTCAACATCAGTGTGTCCTTCAGCAACTGGTCAGGAATCTGAGTCTCATCAATACTACACACAGTCTCTCTTTCTCCCCCTCTCTCTTCCATCATGTCAGACATAGATCAAAAGGAAGGAATGGACCTGTTAGAATATCATGAAAGTGAGCGGAGGCTGGAGTCCTCAGCTACCTTGGACACTCTGGAGAGGACAAGAACGGGTTGTGAAGACATAAAGGACACCAATCGTTTTGACCACGATACAGTGCATGCAAGTGGGGTGGAAATGGGATTCTATACATCCTGGCACAAACAAAAACTACAAAAAGGACAATGTTTTACTTCAGTTAAAAAAAACCATGATAAGAACAGCACTGTTTTAGGAATATAGGAACATAGGAAATAGGAATAAACGTAGACTATTGGGCCCATCAAGCATTCTCCACCATTCTTCTAGATCAGGCTGATCTTATACCTCAATACCACTCTCCTGCACTAATCCCTTATCTCTTAACAACTTTAATATCTAGGAAGCTATTAATAACTGTCTTGAGTATACGCAATGACAGTGTTGCCATAGACTTCAGGTACAAAAATCTGAAGGTTTGTCACCCTCTAAGTGAAGAAATTTGTCCTCACCTCAGTTGGCCTACTTCTTACTCTGACACTGTGTCCCTTGGCTGTAGACACAATGAGGAGGAAACATTCTTCCTGTATTTACCCTGTTAGAATGGGTATGCTTCAATGAGATCACCTCTCATTCGTCAAAACGTTTTACAATATGGACCCCGATTCTCCTTAACCTCCCCTCAAAGAGAGTCCCACCACTCCAGAGATCAGTTTAACAGTAAAGTTGAAAAGCTTCAGCAGATGCATTTCTGGAGTAATGACAGTAAAGTCACCTTCACTTTCTGCTCACTGCTCTACCTGAAACATTAACAGGAAACCACAACAGGACTGGTAATTGATATTCCTGCTCTCTCCCGTCTTGCAAAAGTCCTGACTCATGCTGGGCTGTGGTTGCCTTGGAACTGGAAGATTTCCAATACCTCACCCACTTCAGGATGAATCACATGCAGCAGTGAACACCGAATGTTGGCCGTTCAGTTGATTGCTACTTTTGCCTCCTTCTCTCTACCTCTCTCACACACACACACACGCACACTCTTTGACAACATAAGCTCAAGAATATATTGCTTCCCCTTCCACTCTTTTGCCAGGGAATACTGAAGTCAGTTTGAACATCACTGCCACCAACTAGCTAAGCTAGCTGGATCAAATCAGAGTGAGAATCGAACCCAAGTATTGGTACGTTGGGCTGATTCAGTGTCTCCCTCCACCGGTTTATTTGCGGTGGGTGGTGGAAGGTGGGGGGCGGTGGTCCACACATAAAACATAATGAATGAGACCAATTACATCCCATACCTTCCAACCAGGTCCCCTTGAAGCAGGTCTCTATTAGGTAAATCTCACCTGCCCTCAAGCCTTTCGAGACTGTTAAGTGTCTAATTATTGCCCAGTTAAGTCGCTCAATCCATCCCCACTAATGCAGTGAAAGGCAGAAGAAAGGGAAAAGACCAATTATTTAACACATTTGGCAAAAATGTGGCATGGCACGGTGTGTCTTTGTGCGCGCATTGGGCCACAACCACTTGCCAAAGATGGTACCCCTGTGTACCCTCATGCCTTATCACCACATCAAAAGTCTGCAGCTCCTCCACTCCAATTTCTGATTCCTTCCTGCCCAAACCCTGGGGCTTACCTGAGGGTCTGCCTCCCAGCACTCCATGTCATGCCAGCAATGCCCACGACTCAGGGCAGATGCTGTGGGACTGCAACATTTGCCAGTCACTCAGATTAAGAGTGGGCAAGGCTGATCTGTGACCTAACTCCATATACCTGCCTTTGATTCATATCCCATAATACATTTGCTCAACAAAAAACAACAAAATCTTTCACATTTAAAACTAGCAACTGATCCAGCCTCAACTGTCGATTGTGGAAGAGAGTTCCAAATATGTACAAACCTTTATGTGTGGAAGCGCTTCCTAACATCCCTCCTGAACAGTTTGGCCCTCATTTTCAAACAATGTCCCCAGTTATAGATTCACCATGTCTAATGGCTCTCAAAGATCTGGCCTCTTTAGGGGTTTCTTCCCATATCTTAGAGGCTCTCTTCTGGAACTTTAGAAGGTACGGTTTCTACAAAGTGAATCTAGGCAGCGCTGGTGACAAAGGAGGACATGGAATTTGAAACTGACATTCAAGCCCCAACAGCAGGTATTGGTGGAAAATTACAAAAAAAAATGTTCCAACACAAAAACAGACTTTTTAGTTTAGTTTGGGATTATGGACTGGTCAGACTGAAGGATCTGTCATGTTGTTTGCAATAATTATTCCTGTTTCTAACCACTCCCTGAATAAAGGGAACTCTCCCAAATACTTTTAGGTTTAATATAGAGTCATAGAAATCTACAGCACAGAAAAAGGCCCTTCAGCTCACTGAGTCTGTGCTGTCAAAACAACCTAATTATTCTAATCCAATCTTCCAGCATTTGGCGCATAGCCTTGCATGCCTTGACATTACAAGTGTACATCTAAATACTTCTTAAATGTTATGGGCGTTTCTGCCTCTACCACCCTCGCAGGCGAGTTCCAGATGCCCACTGTCCTCTGGGTAAATTTCCTTTCTTCACATTCCCTCTAAACCTTCTGCTGCTTACCTTTAATCTATGCTGCCAGTCATTAGTCCTTCTTCCAATGGGAAGACTTTCTTCTGTCTAGCCATCTAAGCGCCCCCACAATCTTATACATGTCAGTCTCCTTTGCTTGAAGGAAAACAACCCCAGTCTGCCCTAACTCTCTTAACTAAAACTCACCATTGCAGGTAAATCTCCTCTGTGTCCTCTCCAGTGCTATCACATCTCTCATACAATGTGAATTCCAGAATTGCAGACAATACTCTAGCTGTGGCCTAACTAAAGTTTTAAATAGGTCCAGCATCACCTCCTGCTTTTAGGCCTTGACTAATAAAGACAAGTATCCTAAGTGCTCATCTTACAATCATGTCACCTAATTTTATCATAGAATCCCTTCAGCCCAACAAGTCCACACTGACCCTCAAAGCATCCCACCTAGAACCATTCCCCTATGACCCACCTAATCTGCATATCCCTGAACACTATGGGCAATTTAGCATGGCCAATCCACCTAGCGTGCATGTCTTTCGACTGTGGGAGGAAACACACGCAGACACAGGGAGAATGTGCAAACCCCACACAGACAGTTGCCCAAGGGTGAAATTGAACCCAGGTCCCTAGCACTGTGAGGCAGCAATGCTAACCACTGAGCCACCATGCCACTCCTAATTTTAGGTTTCCAGTAGTCTATAGACACAAAACTAAGTGGCAATGGATGTTGTGAGGAAGATGTGAAGAAGTTTCAAGCAGACTTGGATTGGCTAAATAAATGGGCAAGAGCTTGGCGGATGCAATCAAATGAGTAAATGTGAAGTTCTCCACTTCAGTCAAAACCAACAGTAAGGAAAACAATTTCTTAAATGCTGAGAGGTTGGGCTCCAGAGGTTAGAGAGAGCAACTCTGAATAGGTTGATGAAAAAATATTTCAAAAGGATGTGGGTTTCCTTCGTCTGTGAGTCATAGAGTCGCACAGTCAAAACAGATTTGTCCATGCCAACCAGATACCGTATATTAATGTAGACCCATTTCCAGCATTTGGTCCATATCCCTCTAAACCCTTTCTAATCATGTACCCGTCCAGATGCCTTTTAAATGTTGTAATTTTACCAGCCTCCAAGACTTCCTCCGGCACCTCATTCCATACACGCACCACCCTCTGCATGAAAATGTTGCCCCTTAGGTCTCTTTTAAATGTTTCTCCTTTCACGTTAAACCTATGCCCTCTATTTTTGGACTCCCTCACCCCGAGAAAAATCATCTTGACTATTCACCCTATCCATGCCCCTCATGATTTTATAAACTTCTATATGTCACTAAAAGCTAGCATGGCAGTGCAACAATCAATAAGGAAGGTACAATAGTAGTCATCGCAAGGGGGTTTGAGATCTCACCTGTAAAATTGTGTACAGTTATGTCCCTTTATTTATTGAAGAACATTCTTGTCATAGAGCGAATGCAACAGAAATACACCAGACTGTTTGCTGGTGAGATGGATGGTGAGATTTTCTTGAGGTGCAACTGAGGAAATTTGGTCTGTGCTCTCTGGACTTTTAAAGGATGAGAAGTGTCCCGTTGAAACATTAAAAATTCTTCCAGGGCATATGACAGAGTGGATCTTAATAGGCTGTTTCCCCTGACTGGTAATTGTACCAAGGGGTATAACTCAGGATAAAAAGCAGAAAATTAAGTCTGAGATGAAGAGGAATTTCTTCACTTTGTGGTGAATCTTGAAATTCTGGAGCCCAGAGTGCTGAGGAAGCTCAAACATTGAGCATGTTCAAGACAGAAATCACTTAACAATACCAATGGATATGAAATAGGGTGGGAAAGTGGCATGAAGGGAGATGTTCAGCCATGATCTAGAATCTACAGAATGGTGAAGAAAAGGAGCAGCCTACTCCTGTTCCTGATGTTTTCCGATAAGCCTAATTTTTCAATTTAGTCCCTGGATTCATCATTGATGATTTTTGCCATGGTATAGAATTTGCAGTCCATTGTAAACCAAGAAAATTCTTGAGTTCTCTTGGCAACCAGAGTCATAAACTAAGAAGCCCTTGAGAATGTTCACTCCATCAGCCCACACTCGTTTCTAAGCCGACACTATCTGGGCTGGCTTGGCCACATTCAATGGATGAACATTGATCAAACATTCTTGGTTCAATGAACTCGCCTCTGGGTCAAGAACATCTCCCGGCTCCAGGTCTCCACACATCTGCTACAACAACACTTGGAATTCAGGTGTGCAGTGGCACTGACAACTGGAGGCCATGTCCTTTGGATGCTGCCTGTCTGGAAGAGGTAGTGGAGTCCGGAAGCTCAGCTGGCCAAAGGAGAGGGGAAAATTGGAACTACTAAACAGTGCACCTTCTCAGTCCTACCTTCCCATGCAGCAGATACAGGCAGAGTTGGTATTAATCAACGTGGGGGAAGCCATCGTCTACCGAGGTTGTGGCGTTGGGGTGCGGGGGGGGGAGGTCGAGAAGGAATCCACGTGAAGCTCAGGCTAGCAAATCAGCTGCCCAACAAAGCCCATCTCATCTCAGTGAGAATAGGACCATCATGTTGATCATCTGTATAGCCGTGCCAGTCTCCTCTTCTCCACCCTGTGACCTACAGTGGCATACAACATGCCAACTCAAAAGCAAGAGGAGGTTGCCTGCAGTCTGCCCTTTGAACAAGGAACATCATGGATCGGACAAAAATGTTGAAATAATTTTTTAAAACTCACTCATGAGATGTGGGCATCACTGGCTGGCCCAGCGTTTATGGACCATCCCTAGTTGCCCTCAAGAAGGTGGTGAGCTGCTTTCCTGAACTGCTGCAGTGCCCTGAGGGAGGGAATTCCAGGATTATGACCCAGCGGCAGTGAAGGAACTAGGATATATTCCCAAATCAGAATGGTGAGTGGCTCGGAGGGGAACTTGCAGCGGGCACAGTCCTGTGCTATACCTGGCACTCTGAGAGGTAAAGGAAGACACTGATGGGAAAATTATGGACTGAGAATTGAAAAGACAGACAGACAGAGAAGCAATTGGGACAAATAAAGAGAAAGCAAAAAAGTGAGGGGGGGGGAAGTCACTGGGAGCTTTGCAACTTTTTCTAGCCTTTGGCAACTGCCACTTGAAACAGGTTTGGGGTCTCAGCTGATTGCTGGAAACTCCACAATATGTAAGGAAAGTCTGCAATCCCTTCAGCAGAAGCTCGCATTTCGGGGAAATCAGCGTGATTTCTCAAGGAGATGAGTCAGACAGTGACGAGGGCAGGGAGGAAACAGCAGAACTGAAACTTCAGCCTTTCTACTTCCTCCAGCAGCGCGTTGCATCAGAGTAGACGAGCGTCATTGCTGAGAACTCTCCACCTCGCCAGTGGGTTTTTTTTCCCCACCCCCCAACACTTCGGTGATTCCTGTACCCCGCTGCTGTCCCGTCCCCAGAGTCGAGAGTACGAGAGATGTGGAGAACTGTACTGAGAGCCAGGAGCCTGCTGCCAGGCGCAATCCCTGCCAAAGTCCCGGTCCCTCCGAGAGCCAGGCCTGGGACAGCGCTGCTCTGTAGCCGAGTGAACCAGGGCGGAGCTGTTCAAACTACAGAGCCCAGTATGCAGTCTGCAGCACCTCAACCAGGTAAGGAACAACTCCAGGAGCCGAGCCCCCGGCAAGTCCGTAACTAAATGACTTGGGTTGGGAGTACCTGTGGCGAAAAAAGAAATCATAAAAGCGAAGCGCTCTGGAGATCTGAAATAAATAAAATGAAGTTTTGGAGAAACTCAACAGGTCTGACAGCATTCATTGGAAAGGGAGACAGTGTTTGTGTTTCATATCAATTGTGACTTTTATACGTGTTAGTAATAACATCCCATTGAAGGAAAGGTAGGACTTAATTGCAGGCAGTTTTGCAGTGTAGGGACTGTATGATTCCGTTTCAGAAAAGGTTCACTAGGCTGATCCCTGGTGTGGACGAATTATTTTATGATTAAAAACTGCACAGGTTGTGACTCTACTCACTGGTGTTTAGAAGAATTAGGTGATCTCCTTGAAACATACAGGATTCTTGAGGGGTTTGACAGAGCTGATGCTGAGAGATGTTTCCCCTCACGGGAGAGTCTAGGGCCAGAAGGCATAGTCTCAGAATAAAGGGGTGCCAACTTAAGACTGAGACGAGGAGGAATTTGATTTCTCAGAGGCCTGTGAGTCTTTGTGACTTCTTGCCACAGAGGGCTGTGGGTGCAGAATCCTTGTGTATATTTAAGGGTAAAGATAGATTTTTGATCAGTATAGGAACCAGGGGTTATGAGGAAAGCAGACAGGAGAAATGTCAGATCAACCATGATCCTATTGAACAGTGGAGCAGACTTGATGGGCCAAATGGCCTATTCTTGTTCCTATTTGTCATGGTCTTTTCTTTTTTATAGCTTTGTCAATTACTTGCTGTATCTGCATACTAACCCCTTACGATTCTTACACTAGGACACACAGATCCCTCTGCCTCTCAGAGATCTTCAATTTCTGACCACTTAGTTAATATGCTTCTTTTCATCTTCCTTGCAAATTGGACAATTTCTCACTTTTTTTCCTTCATTATGCACCATTTGCCAAACCGTTCTCCAATCACGTCATATATTATCCCTTTGTAGCTTCCTTACGTCTCCTTCAGAAGTTATTTACGAACCTATCTTGGTGTTTGAGTTTCTTCAGCACTTTCTGCTGTTACTGTGATGGATGTGACAGGTCTGTGACCAATCCTCAGACCTGGGAAAAGTTGGAAATATTCTTAGTGTGGATTGACCGATTGCAGGAAGGAAATTAGAATGCAAAGGATGGGTCTGCAGGAGAGGGTGAGAGAGTGAGTTGGGGGTGGAGGGACAGAGTGTGTGGGAATAGGATGTGTAAGGAAATGAAGTGGAGGGGGCTAGAATTTTCCCAACACCAATGGCAATGGAGTAGGAGGAGGGAAGACTGGCAGAATAGTGCAGGAACACAGTGGGAGAGGGGCATGTTGTCTCCCTGTTCCCATGACATTTTGCTAGGGGCTAGAAAACTGTTGTTCATCTGGCACCGACCAACTCATTAAGGAGCAGTTCCCATTTCCGTGGGTGCTTTGTACATGTTGGGGACAGGACTGTGGGTTAGCATGTATAGAGATTGCTCAGGGGGGAGGATTCTGGGGTTACCCCCTTTTTTGAGGCATATCTAAGGCTCACAAAGAACTTCTGTAACCATGTGAAATGAATCTCCTTTGTCTGATGTGACAATAATGTGGCTTCCAAGAGGTTATTTTGTCCTGGCATTTTATTTTTGAAGAGAGTTTGTAAGGCTGTCTCTAAGAAAGTCAATAACTTGTGAGGCCTTGGTGTTTTTTTTTAAAAGGCGTTGGAACAATGGAAGCAACCAGAGTGTGGTCAGCTCTCACAGATCCAGATTTCTGGGTTATGTTTTTTTTCAGTAGCAGCAGAAGCTATTGAGGTCTTAAAAGCGTTGGAAGCTTCAGTGAATGCTTCTTGGATGCCACTCTGAATTTTCTTGTGATGTTTCTTTCCTCCTGGATTGGAGATCTGCATGTGAGAATCTGTGTCTGAATTTTCTTTTTTGCCAAGGGTTGAGTTTATGGGATGTTTACTCTATTGGAACAGTTAATTAGTAATAGTTACTGTATCTATTGTTCTGTTAAGTTTCCAATGGCATTGTTATTCTAAATTCCTCTTTCTTTGGTTGTATTTTAACTAGTGTTTAAATAAATTGAGTTTCGCTTAACGTCGAGTAGTTTGACCAGTCACATCGCATCTGGGACACTTTACATTTGCCTTTAAAATAAGAAACATTAGGGTGTAGGCTGCTGCAGTGATTGGAACCAGGTGGATCTTGTTGAGTGTGAGGTCCTTGATTGGGGTTGTTAACTTGGGCCGATCAGGAATGCCCTGGCTGACTAATACAAAATTAGGATTGTGGACCAGTGCTTTTGATGCCTTTTGGGAGAGGTGGGCACTGCGGGGTGTGGAGTGCTTTGCTTCCCCCACAAACTGTTTTGATTTGATCCCTACCCTCCCCAACACTTTTCCTTTCACACAGGCATTCCCCCTACAGGGGCTGTGTTTGATACTGATTCTTTGGTCACATGGGTATTTTTCCTGGCGGTGGTATGTTAATAAAGTTATTTGCACACCTGGTGTTTTTTTTAAACTGTGTCTCACCCAAAAAAGGACAAAAAAAAATTTAACCAGGAGATTAGAATCTCCTCAGTTGAGCACTAGAAAAAGAAAGAGAGAAGAAGAAAATATAACCAGATTACAATCGGAGATAAAAAGGTACTGCAGATGCTGGAGAATCCGAGATAACAAGCATGGGGCTGGATGAACACAGCAGGTCAAGCAGCATCATAGGAGCAGGAAAGCTTGACGTTTCGGGCCTAGACCCTTCATCAGAAATGGGGGAGGGGAAGAGGGTTCTGAAATAAATAGGGAGAGAGGGGGATGCGGATAGAGGATGGATAGAGGAGAGGATAGGTGGAGAGGAGGCAGACAAGTCGAAGAGGCGGGGATGGAGCCAGTAAAGGTGAGTGTAGGTAGGGGGGTAGGGAGGAGATAGGTCAGTCCAGGGAGGACGGACAGGTCAAAGGGGCGGGATGATGTTAGTAGATAGGAGATGGGGGTGTGGCTTGAGGTGGGAGAAGGGGATAGGTGAGAGGAAAAACAGGTTAGGGAGGTGGAGATGAGCTAGGCTGTTAACCGGATTACAATCTCCTCAATCAAGGGCTGACTCTGAGCTGACTGGCCGCAGCCAATGTGTTGTGCACTAGTGAATAAAGGGTGACTTGGTAATAAACATTGGATTTAGAATCTCCTCGGTCCAGGGGACTGACTCCAAACTGGCTGGCCACAGCCAGTGTACTATGCACAAGTAAATAAAGGGTGATTTGAAGACAGGATACCTAGGAAAGGGAAGGATTTTGTGATTGAAGAGTGAACCTGAGTTCACAGGATTTTAATACAGAGGTGGATTTTAATGTCTGTACGGTTTTCCTACTTACTGAGCAGATTGGTAATGCACATACATACAAATGTATATCTGGGTACAGATACAAACAGCCTCCACTCCCTGGCCCAGTGATACTGAAATGAATCCAGCCAGATAGGTCTGCCCCATTTGTCCACCCCACGTCGGAAAACTAATAGCCACAACGTTAGCTGGCAATTCAAGACCCCAGCAGTGCCACATGTGCAATAAAGAGAACACAAGCCAATCTTGTGAAACCCTGGTCACTAGGCCCATTGACATCCTGCAGGACTCAACACCTGGAATGAAATTCAATGATACAAATATCTGATCAATGACATACAGAAGACGATGCATTGCTTCATCTGACAATTCATCCTGTGCTCTCATAATACATACAGTCCCCAGTCCACTCAAAAAT
The DNA here is from genome assembly GCA_024137785.1 of Ginglymostoma cirratum. NCBI lineage: Eukaryota > Metazoa > Chordata > Chondrichthyes > Orectolobiformes > Ginglymostomatidae > Ginglymostoma > Ginglymostoma cirratum. The sequence goes on along the minus strand of JAHRHZ010000267.1, from coordinate 5,185,850 downwards.
AAAAAGTTACTAAGTCATTTCCTGTACTAGGAACTTCTTAGACAACATTGTCAGGCTCTAGTGCTGCGGATATAAGAACTGCGGTGTCCAGTTAAAGCCGATGTTTCAACCTGCCCCGAGTGGAACCTAGAACAGGAGAAAACCTGGCTAAAAATAAATCAACTCACAGTTTCCTTACAGCCCAATTATAACAGTTTCCTTTGACATCCATTTTCCCACTTCCTCACACTGTCTGCCTATCTGTCCCATTCCCTCCCAACCTACCCATTTATAAAGAAATTATCCATGGGTTCCGGACATCATAGGACAGGCCAGAATTTGTTCCCATCCCTAATTGCCCTTGAACTGACTGTCTTGTTAGGCCATTTCAGAATTAATGGAGTCACAGCAGATTTCCTTCTCTAAGCGGGCTCTGGTGAATCAAATGAGTTTTTACAAGAACGATGATAGTTTTATGGTCAAGATTTCGGTTCCAGATGTTGTTGGCTGAATTCAAATTCCACCAGCTCCCATGCTGGGATTTGAACTCGTGTCCACACGGTTTTAGTTTAGATTGTCTCAAATGCATGTATATATAGTCTTCTACAAATGACAAATGCCTTGGGTTTGTTTGCTGGATAGAGTCAAACTCCAATGTTTGTTTCCTCATATGTTACTGTACGGAACCAACTACTTTAGTGACTATGTGTATATACAAGTATATTTTTAAAATAAAAACAAAATAGTCTGGATTGGTAGCCCAGTGACAATATTAGTAATTGCACAATCTCTCATCTGTTCGCTCATGTGCTTCTCCCCAGCACGCACTAGTTTCCTTCCTCCACCCTGTCCCTATCCTTTTTATTATAACCACAACATTTTATTTTGTCTGTTAAAAACAGGTTTATTGTAAGTAGGAAAAATACTGAACAGTTCTGTATACAGTAAACCACTCTGATCAGCAGTAATTAGGTGAGGCTGGGAACGCTATTGTATCAGAGGCAATCCCTATCGTGACCTGCCCCTCCTATCCCTCTCTGCTTTGTTGCAATGACTTGCTGCAGTGGCTGTGACAAATAAAAGTAATGGCTTTATTTTAAATTACCAAGCAGTTATTGCACAAAGATCGTAGATGACTTGTCTGGATATTAAATGTTAAGTGGTAGGTAAGATCCATAAACTTTGACTGAACTTCAGTTAAACATTGCTGACTGAGGCAGAATGACATTGCAAAAGTAGAATTAAGCTGAAGGACAGGCAGCGATGATGATATTTCACCATTCTCTAAAGTGGAGTGATTGCCTCATTCTTTTTTGAAAGCAAATGTCTGACTATTAGCTAGACTGATCTATGACTCACACAGCATTTTGATTAAATGAAGAGAATTATTGGCTGATTTTGTTACTGCCTGTAATTTGGAAGCTTGAGGTTTGTGTATGGTATGCCTTTGACAGGAAAGACAGAGAGAGATGAAGATAATTTTTCTTAGACTGAATTGTTACGATTTGAAATGCAATTCCTGAAAGACTGAAGGAGAGACATCCCCTCATAACTTTGATGAAGCAATTGGATCTTTATTTAAAAAGACTTGTTTCTAGGGCCCTGGTGAAAAAGCAAGGGAATGGGCTGAATGGTTAGCTCTCTCAGAGAGTTGGCACAGACAAGAGGGATAGAAAGGCCTCTTGCTGTGCTGTTCAATTGTGGGATTTTAAATGAGAAGAATGTAATACTTTCATAAGGCAAATAGCTTGATTATTTGAAATGCTAAAACATTTACATTTGTATTTCTTCCACTCTCCCAGTTCTCTTTTACCCATCTTCTGTTAACTGGGGAAAGATTGTTTCTTCCATCTCTCATCTCAGCATTTTTTGAGCTTCGTGACCTGATAAACAGTACATTCAGACATGGTGTCAGCCTGGTGAACCTTCTTTGAACTGCCTCAAATGTCTGTATATCTTTCTAGATAAGGGGCCTAAAACTGTTCTCACTATTCCAGCTATGGCCTGACTAATACTTTGCACAGTTTTCACAAGGCCTCCCTACTTTAATACCCCATTGCCTTTGAAATAACAGGCAACATTCCATTTGCCTTCCCTATTACCCACCGAACTTGAATGGTAGCTCTTTGGGATCCATGCACAAGGGATCTCAAATCCCGCAGTTTTGTACCTTTCTGCAGTCTTTTCCATTTAAACAATATTCAGCTCCTCTGTTCTTCCTGCCAAAGCACATGACCTCACATGTCCCCATATTATATTCTATCTGCCACATTTTTGCCCACTCACTTAACCGTCGATATCCTCCAAAGACAATTTGTATAATCCTCACCACCTGCATTCTTATCTAGTTCATGCACCAACTTAGCTAGAGTACATTCACTTTCTTCATTCAAGTTACAAATATATATTGCAAATTATTCTTGCCCCAGCATGGATTTCTGTAGCACACCATTAGTTTTGGCTGCCATCCTGAACATGACCTGCCTTATCCTAAATCTCTGCATCTATTATTATGTAGCCAATCCTCTATTTGTGCTAATGACACTGACTCTAACACTGACCTTATCAAAGGCCTAATATGTGACACCTTATCAAACACATTCTAAAAATCCAAACATATTACCTATTTTACTTCCCCTTTATCTATCCTGCCTCAAAATAAGTTTGTCAGGTATGATTTCCCCTTCATGAAACCATGCTGACTCAGCTTCATCATATAATACATTTCTAAATACTCTGCTATTCCATCCTTTATAATAGTGTCCAACGATTTCCCAATAACAATCTCAAGGTAATTGGCCTATAGTTAGCTGTTTTTTGTTGTTTTCCCCTTAAAAATAAAGGTGTTACATTTGCAGTTTTCAAATCCTCTGAAAGTTTACAGAATGTAAGGATTCCTGGAAGTTGTTTTTTTTTAAAATTTAGCCTATTTTCTAATCAGATGTTATTGCACACCTCTGGAGCAGGTGGGACTTGAACCCTAGCCTCCTGGTGCAGAGGTAAGGATACTACCACTGTGCCACGAGAGGGTCCCTCAAAAACAAAAAGCTGCACAAATTTGCATGTCATCATTGTGCAGGGGCCATGCTAATCATCTTTGTATCATAGAGGACATCATACAGCATGGAAACAGATCCTTTGGTCCAACTCGTCCATGCCGAGCAGCTTTCCCAAACTAAATTAGTTCTATTTGACAGCATTTGACCCATATCCCTGTAAACCTTTCATGCTCATGTATCTGTCCAAACCATTCCAATTTTACTCTACGTGCTGCCAAAGTTAACACAATCCTGGAAGATTACTATCTCTGCAGCTACTTATTTTAATATCCTAAGCTGCTTCCCATCAGGTCCAAGTGATTTATTAGTCTTCAACTCCATTAGTTTAACAACCACTTTCTCCAGTGATAGCTATTGTTTTGATTTCTTCTCTTCGTTGTGCCCCTTGATTATTCAGTACTTTTGGAATCTTGTTAGTACTGTGAAAATTTCCCCGGATGTGTTTTCTTTGATATCCAGTCGACATAGCTTGAGCTCAGAAACCCAGTTTGAAGTTGACACTTGGTGCCCATTGGGAACGCAGAACAATGGCCGCTGGCTCCAGGATCTCCCTAGAAGGGTACCATGGTGAGTGACGGGATTAGTTGGGAAGGGTAGGGCCATCTCTGAGGCTGCCAGCTTTTAGCCCAGGGTTTTGTCTCTGCCTCATAGAAGGAACGTGCAGTGGGTATCAACCTGTGGGCACTGCATGTTGTAACATGCTGCTTAAATGTTAGAAATTACATTCTAATTTTGCTTTGCTTTCAGGATGTTAAATTTACTTAGATTGCTTATTCATGTATTGTATTTGTGGAGCACTAAAATTAGGCCTGGTGATGCTGTATTTTGTTAGTTGATAGTAGAGAAATTCGCTGATTAGTCCTTTCTGACCTTTGTTGATTATACCTGGGTTAGGTTTTGTGACTGAGACAGAAGGAATCAAATCGACTGCATAATATTCTGCCACCTCTCCTCCTTACTTACAAGTGATTATTACAGACTTGTGTTGAAATCACTTGTGTTGTTGCTCAGTCTAACCTGTGATGTAACCACTTATTTTCTTACAGCCTGTTCTGCCTACAAACTCCAAGGCCGTACACCTTCAGCATTAGACAAGAAGCTTCTCCTGTGGTCTGGGCGCTTCAAAAGAGAGCAGGATATACCAGAAATGGTTTCGTAAGTGAACATTTGGGACATTTTAATGAACCACAAGTTCTGTACCACAAATTGGATTTCACTATCATTTTTGGTTATCTTCTTGTTTGCCTTGTAACAGTTGAATTATTTTGAGTCCAGAATAAAATGGCTAATGATGCAGGAAAATGCACAGGATTATAAAATCATCAGGATTATAAAATAAAGTTTATTGAAGTGTTTCAAAGTCACAAGACTGTGAACAACATACACAGAGAGCCAATGAGTAGGTGCATAACATCATGCAAGACATATCAATAAAATGCTAAACTTTTGAACTCATTTTGTTTCAGTTCCTTTGTGTCATCACCTTAGAAATATCCCACAGCAGCTGAATGTTCCTAGTACAGTTTGTCTTTTTACCTTTTAAACTACAGGACAACTAGCCCATTTCATCCAGCTCCCCGTTCCACAACAAGCTGAAATGTTTACACATTCAGTTTTCTGAATACTCCACAAAACGGAATTGACCACATAGTTCCCAGCCATGTGTCTCAGTATTTGCCTTTAATTCACAGAAAAACCATTGGCCTGCTTCACTCCGGCCTTCAATTGTTAACTCTCAAAAACTAGCACTCTTCTCAGCCTTCTGTTTTAGCTAATCCAGAGTCTAAACCAGTTGCTCACCTTCCACCACCTCCCCCCGCAACCCCGCACCCCAAATAAAACTCACAATATAACCAGTCCAGCTGATCCCTTTAACTCTAAATGCAGAAGTGGAGTGCTGATCAATCCTAAAATGTCATATTTTGAGATGTTTTGACTTGTGTCCGGTTGTTCAGCTAGGAGCAATGAAAAGCTATGCGTTACTTATACCCTTTTAACCAGGTCTTCAAAGCTGTAGTGATCAGAGATCAGTTATTCCCTGCAGGTTAACTCCGATGAGACTATGCACAGTGTCACACCTCACTGGGATGGCACACTGCAAATCAAGCTCTATAATTCACAGGGTCATCGCCAAAGTTAAAGATTTTATCAAAGTACACAAATGTTCCCCAATTTACCAGTTTGCTTAGACCCAGATGAACAAAGCATAGACTAGGTTTCTGAACTTAACTAGAATTACTTTTATTACAAATCATTAAATGTAGAATCTATGAACTGTCAACTTATAATTCTCCTAGTTAAAGTCTAATCCCTGCAAAATTCTACCCTCCCCTAACACACACACGCGCACACACACTTACCTACATTTATGGCCAGAGAGAACAATAAAGAGACAATTTAATGGTTCTCGTCCAGAGGGTTCACTGAGATGATCCTTTTGCTTGCTGTTCTTTAATCTCTCTTCTCTTGCTACTTTTCACTTTCTTGCAGGTGGCAATAGGGTGACTGATTCACAAATTATAAAGTCTCTAACTTATTGGTTAAAAGCTACAGCTTACAGTAACCAGCAAGGGAAAATAAACTAGCTTTCTTCAGGTAACTTCTATGGCAGAGACACACCACCTCCCCTTTCAGAAGTCCGAAGGCTTCTGGAAATACCTTTTCATATCCACAAGCTGTCCAGGTATCCAGGATCCAATCATATGCTTGTTGACAGGCTGGTGGTTTTTGTCATTATAACTGGTCACCATTTCTCAAACCAATCCGCTACTTGTTGCCTGCTGAATTTTAATTTGTAAACACCCCCAGTGACAGCATATTTGCAGCCAACCTTCCCCCATGAGTTAATCAAAGCAACAGAGTAAATGCCACTTACAATGAGTTCCAGTAACTTACTTTATTCATAGAATCCCTACAGCGTGGAAACAGGCCATTAGGCCCAACAAGTCCACACCACCCCTCCGAAGAGCAACCCACCCAGACCCTGCATTTCCCTTGTCTAACCGACCTAACCTGAACATCCCTGGACAGTATGGGCAATTTAGCATGACCAATCCACCTAGTCTGCACATCTTTGGACTGTGTGAGGAAACAGGAGAACCCGGAGGAAACCCACACAGACACGGGGAGAATGTGCGAACTCCACACAGTCACCCGAGGGTGGAATCGAACCCGGGTCCCGGGTGCTGTGAGGCAGCAGTGCTAATCACTGAGCTGTGCAGCAATCCCATCCTTAGTTTTAAAACAGTCCTTTTCCTATTTCACTACCAAAAATGCAGAAAAGTAACGATATAGTCTTACAACAGAGAATCCTTGAAACAGTCTCAAAATGCTCTTTTTGACATTACTAGATCGCCAAACATTTTACAGGTCGATAAGCATCACGTAGTGATCTGAAACACTTTTTCAGGGCCCCTGCTACCTTGCCTACAAGGAAAGGGTTCCTTAATGGAGATTCTTCCTCAGTGTATTTTTATTAAGGTAATGGTTCTGAAAGAATTAACGTTTAAGTTCCATTCGGACCATAGCTGGATCATCCGTTCTCCTGCTCTATTAGCTCCTGGTGACTGTCGCTGCGTTGTCCTCTCTCACTCTTTTAGAGGCTAGTGACTATCTCTAGGCCCTCCTCAAACCACATGTGTAAGTCTGTGATATTGTAGCTATCTAAGTACCATCAATATTCAATAGCAGCAATGTGCACCATCTATAAGACGCACACAGAAATTCACCAAAGCTCCTTAGACAGCACCTTCCAAACCCACCACAAACATCTAGAAGGACAAGGGCAGCAGATACATGGCAACACCACCACCTTCAAGTTGCCCTCCAAGACACTCACCATTCTGACTTGGAAAGTCAGTGTCATTCCTTTAGTCTCAGGGACAACTAGGGATGAGCAATAAATGCTAATTCAGCCAGTGACTCTCACATTCTTTGAATGAATTTTTAAAAACTTAATGCTGTAAATAAACTTTGAGATATCTACCTCAAAAAGAACCTGATTCCCTGTGATATATGTTCTGGACTATCGTAGGGAAAACAAAATGCCCACTATGTTCGAATGCCATTGATTACTTTCTGTCCGTGAAGAGGGTGTTGAAGTGCACATTAGTAGGAACGTTCTTATCCAAGTAAGGGACTTCACAGATATTGCTTATTTTAAAGAATTAGTTGAAGGCATATTTAGGGGATTGGACTTGGGAGCTGGGGAACAATACCTGCACGACGTGTTCATCTTACTGTGCAATAGTAAACTTTTCTTCTCTATGAAGTCTCCTCCAACTGTGTGTCTGTTCCGAGCTCTGCTCCTTCCTCAGGGGCAGAGTGGAAGAGGAGATATACTGACAAAGGGAAGGACCCTGAGGAAGGACCAGAGGTCTGAAAGCTTGTGATTTCAAATGAACCTGTTGGACAATAACCTGGTGTCATGTGATTTTTAACCTTGACAGCATCCATGGAAAGAAAGCAAGCGAAAATTTTGAGTCTAGACAACTCTTCATTTGAGCTGAAATGAGCTGATGAAGAGTCATCTAGACTTGAAACATTACCTTGCTTTCTCTCCATGGATGCTGCCTGACCCGCTGTGATCTACAGCATTTTTCACATCAATGAAGCGTCTGACAGCAGTGTTACAAAACTGTTAGAATAATACACCTGAATTTGTAATGCCTTCTGTAACATATCATGAAAAATAAACAAACCTTTAGAGATTTACTAATTATATTTATAAACCACTTTGGTTTACTAAGCATCCAGAATTTTTGTTTCATTCATTGGATATGGAAATCGTTGGCTGGGCCAGCATTTATTTTCTATCCTTAATTGCCCTGGAGAAGGTGGTGATGAGCCGTCTTCTGAACAGTCCTCAAGGTGTAGAAACAGACATGGTGCTAATATTACAGAAGGAATTAGTGTTGATAATGCAAAGTACTTTTAAATGAATAATAATTTCCTGTCGGCTATTTCTGACTTGATATCAGAAATTTCCAAGCCATTACATTGACACACATTGATTTTTCAGTTGTTAGGCCACGTACAAGTAACTGGATGCACATATTAAAACTACTGTCCTAATAGACTGATTTAGCAATTACCTTAAAGGCTATCTTAAACTTGATAGCTTTTTAGAAGCCAGACATTATAACCAGGCTGCACTACTCAGGAACGAAGACATCTAGCTTTACAGGAGTAGTAAAATCCAGCAACAAACATGTATCTGTCAAATACCAGGTGGAGAATTGTAGTGCCAAACCATTCCTTCACAGTAATATTGTACAACTACATTGTGGAAGTAGTGTCACACAGGCTTGAAGTATCTGCCTCTTTAAAAAAAAAAAATCAAAAGAGGTGGCATTCATTTGAATATATGAATTTGGAACAAGAGTAGGCCACTCGGCACCTTGAGCCTGCTCCACCATTCAGTAAGATCATGGCTCATCTGATTATTCCACATTACCACCTACCACACCCGCCCCCACCCCCACCCCAGATGATCTTTCAGCCAGTTGCTATGCACCTCTGCCTTAAAATATTTACAGACTTTGCTTACATTGTCTTTTGAGGGGGGAATTTCAAAGTCTCACCATCCTCTCTGAGAAAATGGAAAACTTCACATTTATCCAAATGTACTCCATTTGACTGATCTTTGCCTACTTGGTTGATCTATTGATATACCTATGTTGCTGCCTTATGCCCTTTTCACAATTTACTTCCCTATCTATCTTTACCTCACCAACAAATGTTGCTACTTGCTATACCTGGTCAACGAGAAAATGACTGACTTACATCTGCTCAATTTCCTGTTAGCTAGTCAAGCTTTGATTCATGTCAATATGTTAGCTCCTTAAAGAGTTTTACTTTTCACAATAACTTTTGAGATGGTACCTTATTGACTGCCTTTTGGAAATCCAAGTTCAGTACATCCACTGGCTCCCCTTTATTCGCGGCACATGTTCATTCCTCGAAGAAGTCCAATAACTTAGAGTTGTACGGTATGGAAACAGACCCTTTGGCCCAACTTGTCCATGCCAATCTGATATCCTAAACTGATCTAGTCCCATTTGCCAGCATTTCTCACATATCCCTCTAAACCTTTCTTATTTATGTACCTATCCAGTTGCCTTTTAAATGTTGTAATTGTGCCCACCTCCACCACTTCCTCTGGCAGCTCATTCCATATACTCACCACCCTCTGCATGAAAAAGTGCCACTCAAGTCCCTTTTAAACCTTTCCCCTCTCATCTTAAACCTGTGCCTTCTAGTTTTGGATTCCCTGACCCTAGGATAAAGACCTTGACTATTCACCTATGCATGCTGCTCATGTTTTATAAACCTCTATAAGGTCACCCCTCAACCTCTGATGCTCCAGGGAAAATAGCGCCAGCCTATTCAGCCTCTCCCTATAGCCCAAACCCTCCAGTCCTGACAACATCCTTTAAATCTTTTCTGTACCCTTTCATGTTTAACAACATCTTTCCTATAGCAGAGAGAGCAGAATTGAACGCTTTATTCTGAAAGGGGCCTCACCAATGTCCTGTACAGCCACAACATAACCTCCCAAAGCCTATATTCAATGCACTGACCTATAAAGGCAAGTATGCTAAATGCCTTCTTCACCACCCTGTCGACCTGTGACACTGCTTTCAAGGAACTATACACCTGTATTCCTAGGTCTCTTGTTCAGCAACACTCCCAGGACCAGACCATTAACTGTATAAATCCTGCCCTGATTTGCCTTACCAAAATGCAACACCTCACATTCATCTAAATTTGGCCCATTGGCTGATCTGATCAAGGTCCCATTATGCTCTGAGATAATCTTCTTCACGATCCATTACACCACCAATTTTGGTGTCAACTGCAAACTTACTAACCATACCTCCTATGTTCACAGCCACATCATTTATATAAATGACGAAAAGTAGCGGACCCAGCACCAATCCTTGTGACACACCATTGGTCACGGGCCTCCAGACCGAAAAACAACTCTCCATCACCACCCTCTCTCTCTTAATTAAACACATTCCCCTTTCACAAAAATCGTGCTGACACATTGATTACTTTGAGACTTTCTAAATTTGTGGCTATAACCTCTTTAATGATCAATTTTAAAATCTTCCCCGTGATAGACATCAAGCTAACTTACATTTTCTTGTTTTCTGCCTCTCTCCCTTCTCAATTAGAGGGGTTATATTTGCTACATTCCAGTCCAGGGAATTTTGGAAAATTAGCACCAAAACATCGTCTACCTCATTAGCTACTTGCTTTAACACCCCAGGATGAAAGTTCATCTGTATAGGAGACTTGTCAGTTTGCAGTTCCATCATTTTGCTTCATACCACTTCCCCAATTTTGATTTCACTAAATTCCTTCCTTCCTTCCACTTCCTGATTTACACATATGATTGAGATGTTTCTTATATCTTCTATAGTAAAGACCAAAGCAACATTTCTGTGCTTTGTTTTTGATATTCTGTCCATTCTTCTGACCTATCACCCAACTTTGCACAATTATATCACAGTTAACTTTGAAAATATCTTTAGCGTTTTTTAGTTAACCACAAATGGTGGATCTTCCTTTTGGATTTTTTTTTCGCATTAGAAATTCCAATCTGCATTCTGAATGATCCCCTTTAAACGTTGGCTACTGCTTTTCTGTTGATCTATCCCAATTTGTCAGATCACTGGAGCCAGCTCTGCTTTTTATTCCCTCACAACTGCCCTGATTTAAGTTTAATATTCCAGTTTTAGACCCGTTCCTCTCTTCCACAAGTGTCAAGGATGCAAAATCATTGCAGTTATACATCAAAGCCAATTCTCCAAAATGGAAAAAAAGAGGTAGGCTAGCTACATCATGGACAATTGATCTACTTGCAGAATGTTAAAAAAAAACTTTATTTGTTTACTTTTGGGATGTGGGCATTGCCAGCAAAATCAGCATCTATTGCCCATTAGTCCTTTCCTGCTGTTTAATTAGAACTCATTATTGATGCTCTTAAAAGCTGCACTTACATTTGAACCCATTATGAATACAGGTTCCTCTGGCAGGACCAGACATTCTGGACAGTTGAGTACACGGGAGGCTGAGAGCTTTGTTTCTTTTTGGATATATATTTAATTAAGATAAGCCTATGAAAAGTATCAAAACCAATAGCAACAAAAATAGAAATTGCTGGAAAAGCTCTGCAGGCCTGGCAGCATCGTGAAGAGAAATCAGTGTTAACGTTTCGGGTTCAGAGGCCCTTCCTCAGAACTGATGGTAGCTGGGAAAGTGTCGGTTTATATGCAGAAGATAGGGTGAGGGGATAAGGTGTAAACAATAGGTGGGGATGGGGCCCAAAGAGGGAGAACAACAATCGGACAGGAAAAAAAAAAAGAGTTGATAATGATCTGGGTAGGAGGATGAATTGCTGTTAATGGAGACTGGTAATGGCTAACAATAGGTAGCGTGTAATGTGATAACAAGGCCTGGTGTGTGGGATTGGGGGCTGAGACATGGGAGAGTTCAGGCCCTAAAATTATTAAACTCAACATTGAGTCCGGAGGGCTGCAGGGTCCCCAAGCAGAAAAACAGGCGTCATTCCTCCAGCTTGCACTGAGCTTCGTTGGAACACTGCAGCAAGCCTGAGACAGTGATGTCAGCCAGGGAACAGCGTGGTGTGTTAAAATGGCAGGCAACTGCTAGCTCAGGGTCTTTTTTGCAGGCAGAACATAGATGTTCTGTGAAGCAATCACCCTGTCTACACTTTGTTTCCCCAATGTAGAGGAGACCACATTGTGAGCAGCAAATGCAGATTGTGTGAAGTGCAGGTAAAGTGCTGCTTCACCTGGAAGGTGTGTTTGGGCCCTTGGATACTGAAGAGGGAGAAGGTAAATGGGCAGGTGTTGCACCTTCGGTGGTTGCAGGGGAAGGTGCCGTGGAGCAGTGTTGGGAGTGAAGGAAAAGTGGACTGGAGTGTCCTGGAGGGAACCATCCCTGCAGAAGGCAGGCAAGGGAAAGGAGGGGAATGTGTGTCTGGTAGTGGCATCTCGCTGGAGGTGGCAAAAATGGCGCCTGATGATCTTCTGGATGTGGATGCTGGTGGGATGGTAAGTGAGATTGTAGGTCTTTGGGTTCTATCCCCACCTATCATTAATGCCTTACCCCTTCTCCCCACCCTATCTTTTGCATATAAACCAACATTTTCCTAGCTACCATCAGTCCTGAGGAAGGTCACTGGACCTGAAATGTTAATTCTGATTTCTCCTCACAGAAGCTGCCAGCCCTGCCAAGATTTTCCAGCAATCTCTATTTTTGTTTCTGACTTACAGCATTCGCAGCTCTTTCAGTTTTTACTTAAAAACAACAGCTCAACTTATTTTGAACTGGAAACAATGCAGGGACGTTGGCGTTTGATGTCACAGTCACTTTCTTCTTTTCAAATGGGAATCTTAATGAAAATTTTTTTTTTTTGAAACAGGAATGAAATGCTTTACGCAGCTGGAAACAAAATCAGGGTGAAGATCTGCTACATAATGATAGGTTTGACAGTTATGGCCTGTTTGGTAATGGTGGTCTCTGGAAAGAAGGTATGTTCACCACGAACCTATTGTCCAGAGAAACTATTTAATGTATCTGCAATGGAATCATATTTATTCTACTTGGCATGACTCCTCTTCTTAAATGCAGACAATATTGAGGAGCGTTTACCTTAACAGTACATTAGCAGGTCTCAAGGTAGCAATTTCCTTGTCTCCTCATATATTAGTTTCTACAATGGGTTTCTAATCCATTTTAGCAGTATGGGAAGCAAAGGAACGTTGTCTACTGAGTCTGTATCTCTCAGTACTTCTTTTAAATTCATGCAAATAGTCTCATCAAGGAGGACAGGACCATTCTCCCCATTGTTTTGGCTATCCAACAACCAACATCTAAAACAATGAATCATCTGGTCTTTTTTCTCATTGCTGTTTAGGGGTTCTGAGAGCTGGAATTTCACTGAGCTGCAACAAATCTGGAGACAGTTAAAAATGGCAGGCAGTAACGAATGGGGTCAATGCTTGGACCCCAGCTATTCACAATGTATATTAATTATCTTGATGAGGGGACTAAAATGTAATATCTCCAGGTTTGTAGACAACGCAAAGACAGGTGGGAGGGTGAGCTGTGCAGAGATGTTTCAGAGTGATTTGGCCAAGTTGAGAATGGGTTAATGCAAAGCTGAGGAAGTATAACATGGATAAATATGAGGTTTTCCACTTTGGTAACAAAATCAGGAAGGCAGATTATTATCTGAATGGCAACAAATTGGGAAACAAAGAGGTGCAATGAGAACTGGGTGTCCTTGTACAGCAGTTACAGAAAGCAAGCAAAGAAGTGGTAAAAGAAGACTGTCATAGCAAAAGGATTCGAGTACAGGTGCAGTACTGCAATTATATAGGGCCTTAGTGAGACCACACCTAAAGTCTTATTTAGACTTACTATTCTCTGTAATCACCACAGGATCATACCCTTTAACCTCAACTCAAAGTAGCTGCCCTCAATACCACTACTACATTTACCCTCTCCTGATCCCTCTCTTTTCCCTCCCACCATTTGGATAAAAGCTGTCTCTACAGCCTTAGTTATTCAATTCACCAGGACACTGGTCCCAGCACAGTCCAAGCGAAGCTCTGATGGGAGGCATTGTCTTCAGAAAATAATTTCCTGTGTGGCTTGCAACATCTTTGCGGAGGTCTCTTTATCAGAGGATGGATGTTCTGGCTATTGTGGGAGTGCAGTGAAGGTTTACCAGACTGATTCCTGGGACAGTAGGACTGATGTATGAAGAGAGATTGCATCAGTTAGGACTTTATTCAGTGCAGTTTAGAAGAATGAGGCAGGGGATCTCACAGAAAGCTATTAAATTCTAACAGGACTGGACAGGTCAATGCGGGGAAGGACGTTTTCAATGACCGGAGAGCCCAGAAACAGGGGTCATAGTCTAAGGATATAGGGTGGGCCATTTAGGATTGAGATGAGAAGAAATTTCTTCACGGACAGAGTGGTGAACCCGTGGAATTCACTGCTATAGAAAGCCATTGAGGTCAAAACATTGAATGTTTTCAAGGAGGTAGGTATAGTTCTTAGGGCTAAATGGATGAATGGCTATGGGGTGAAGTAGGGACAGGATACAGAGTTGGATGAACAACTATGATCATACTGAATGGAGAAGCAGGTCTGAAGGGCCAAATGACCTACTCCTGCTCCTAGTTTCTGTTTCTATGATACAGTTTCCACTGTTCCAAGTAATTTAACCCAGTGTGGTAGTCATTAATTTAGCGGAAACGCTCTTGAAGGGCAAATAAAAATCTGTTTAAGTAATGCGTTCTTATTTAAATCCCCACTCCTTTAAACATAGGAGAAAAAAGAAACAGGTTGCAGCTATCAGTTATAGTTAAAAGAAAGACTGATGGACCATTTTGATTGGCAAGCCATCTGGTGTAGATTTGAAGAAAAAAGCCACTCTTCCTGAAGTTTCAGTAGAATTCACTGTTGATCTATCTCGAGCATGACAAGATTATACCTGACTTTATTCTGTTTGAAGACACACAGCACCAGATTATAATCCAGCAGATTTATTTGAAATCACAAGCTTTTGAAACCTTGTGTCGTGTGACTTCTGACTTTGCCCACCCCAGTACCTCCACATCATGATCTTATTTTGAACACATTTCAGAGATTCTACAGCTCTAAAACAACTCATCTCAGCAGAGTGCATTTTGATTAACAGGCCTAAAAAGTTATTATAGGATTAAACCCATCTGTTTCACTAATGTCCTTTAGGGAAAGAAATCTGCCATTCTTACCCAGTCTGGCCTACTTCTTACTCTAGACTCACAGCAATGCGGTTGCCTCTCAACTGCCCTCTGGGCAATTAGGGATTGACAATAAATATTGGCCTGACCAGTGACATTCACACCCTGAGAAAGATTTTTTTCCCCCCAATAAGTATCGTTTTTTGGTTGCTGAAATGAAATTTATTCTTGCAGCTTGTCCACTTCTGGAGATTTAAGAACTTTTAATGGATTTCATCAATGAGAATTGTTTTTCAAGTGTGCATGAGAGTCAGAGCTTTATTAGATTGTTAATATTTTCTTCATCTCCACGCGACTGCTGAGGTCTGTCTGTAGTGGATATTGGGTGAGTGATGATGGAGATGGAAATGGGAATGGGGTTATGAGTGGGAATAGCTGATGAGAGCAGGGGACAGTTACTGCTGAGAATCAGGGGGCCGGCAGAATCTCTATTAATAATCCACTCAGTGAAATAATTATGCTCCACATTCCATCTTTACCTTGTGACCAATGGTGAAACACTTTGAAGGCAAGTAACACCCAAAGGCAGCAGCACTGGGAGACTGCCAATCTCCCAGTCACTGCCTGAAAAAAGACAGGACAAGCGACAGAGAAATGCAAGGGGACGGAATTTGGGATGAAGGGTGAAATTATGGGTTAAGCTCCAAAATATAGAATAGTTGGGAACACTACATGCTGTACTGAACCATAAGTAGTACAGGCATTCTGTTTTGTACTGGAGTCATAGAGTTATACAGCATGAAACAGACCCTTCGGTCCAGCTCTTCCATGGTGTCCAGATATCCTAAATTAATCCAGTCCTATTTGCCAGCATTTAGCCTATTCCCCTCTCAAACCCTTCTTATTCATGTACCTATCCAGATGCCTTTTAAATGTCGTAATTGTACTAGCCTCCACCACTTCCTCTGACAGCCCATTCCATACACGTACCACCCTCTGCGTGAAAAAGTTGCTCCTTAGGTCCCTTTGATATCTTTCTCCTCTCACCTTAAACCTATACCCTTTAGTTTTGAACTCCGCTACCTTGGGAAAAAGACCTTGGCTATTCACCCTATCCATGCCCCTCATGATTTTTCAAACCTCTTATTATGTCACCCCTCTGCCTCCAACGTTCCGTGGAAATTAGCCCCAGATTGTTCAGCCTCTCCCTATAGCTCAAACTCTCCAACCCCGGCAACATCCTTGTAAATGTTTTCGGAATCCTTTCAAGCTGCACAACAGCTTCCCTACAGCAGGGAGACCATAACTGAATGCAGCATTCCTGTACTGTAGATATCATGACAGAGCAATAGACCAAATAAGTAGGAGCAGCCAAAAAGCACTTTAATTTCCCTCTAATGTTTCTATTTCCACGTCTATCTATCTATCTATCTATCTAATGGGTTTTAACTTGATGCAATGAAGCAAAAAGGAGTGCAATCTGTGCGGGAGCTTTAAAATGGTCAATATCTAGGGAAATGTTTTACAGCCAATTTTAGCAAATTGAATTTCTGCTGCAGAATATGCTCTATGTCATTCCAGGAAGGAACAACAGTCTAGGTAGTAAGGTCCTCATCAATGTGCATCTCTCGTTAGTGAGCTATTATTTAAATCCCTTTCAGTTGGGGAGAAAATGAATAAAAACCCAAGAGTAAATTGTGGTACTAATGGTAGGAGCACAGAATGTGGGGCCGTCACCTTTCAGTGCTGCTGTGAATCGAAAATTCAGAACACCGGCTGGATAACAGGGAATGAGCAATGGTGCAGAGAGTTTAGAGCTGTCAAGGGAGCTGGGACAAAGAGGCTGATGCGAAATACCAGGCCTATAAATACTCGTAATGAGACTGGTCTGGGAAGAAGGTAAGCCTCTAAAGAATTGGGTGAGGATATATAGGAGAGAGTGAATGTGCTAAATCACTGTTATTTGCAGTTTTTTGCTAGCGAGGACACTAAACATTAAACTTAGCGGGCATCCAACACCCATCATTGGTGCTGTGGGACCGGACGTTAGTAAAACAGATGATTTAGACTAGGCAGAAAGAGCTGAACCCTCCCTCTTAGTTAGAAAGAGATTTGAGATGTACTATTGTTCATTCTCAGGGACAGTAAGCACCTACACACAACTATAAAATTGCAAAGCAATGTTTAGGAAGATTTACATTACCATTTCAAGGAAATACAAACACATTAGACAGTCACACTGGGAATTACAGTCCGTTCACAAGTTACACAGATTACAGTCTATTAACAAGTCACAGTCTGAATAACAGCCCATTTGATCTGTAACCTATGAACCACAGCTCAATAGAAAGTCATACTGGGAAATTCTAGCCCTTTCGAGTTATTGAGAAATTCAGTCCATCAGCAGGTCTCACCAGTGAGTTGCAGTCCATTCGAGGGACATAGCCAGGAATTAGGGGAAATTACAATCTTTGAGTATTGCTGAAAAGGGCACATGTTGTCAAAGCTTTTCACCTTGAGCTCACCAGTTATCATTGATGTCTGTAATCGTTCGCTAATGATTGTCCACTTAGGAAATTCCATGTCACTGGTCATGGGTTCTCTGGGTCCTTACGTGATTGATGAGCCCCAATCTGACCACACATTTGGCAGAAGTTTCCAGAAGGTGGGAGTGCTCCTTGGGCTTGAGATTATTTCTCTGGTTTCTCTTCCATACTTCCTCTTGTTGCCGGGTATTTTCAAAGAATTTTGTTCTTTCATACAAGAGATTATCCCAATTCACTTTCTTAAGAGGGTTCCCACATGTTGACATCAATGTTGCATTTCTTGAGGGAAGCCTTCAGAGAGTCTTTGAAACCCTTCCTTTGTCCACCACTCGTTTGAGTGTCTTCCTTCAGCTGGGCGAAGATGATTTGCTTTGGCAGTCAGAATTCAAGCATCCTAAGCCTGTGGCTGGCCTAGCTGAGTTTGTTTTGGATGATCATGGCCCTGATGCTGGTGCTATTGGCTGCTTCAAGGATGCTGTTGTTAGTATGCCTGCCTTCCCGCGTGATGTGGAGAATCCGTCTCAAACACCATGGATGGTACTGAGATGGCATCTTTACATACTCCAATATTCTACCCCTGACATCTGTCCTATATCTGTCACCCTCAATTTAAAGCTATGTCCCCTCGTGCTAGCTGTCACCATCCAAGGAAAAAGGTTCTCACAGTCAACCCTATCCAGTCCTCTGATCATCTTGTATGTCTCTATTAAGTCACCTCTTAACCTTCTTCTCTCTAACGAAAACAGCCTCAAGTCCCTCAGCCTTTCCTCATAAGACCTTCCCTCCGTACCAGGCAACATCCTGGTAAATCTCCTCTGCACCCTTTCCAATGCTTCCACATCCTTCCTATAATGCGGCGACCAGAACTGTACACAATACTCCAAGTGTGGCCACACCAGAGTTTTGTACAGCTGCAACATGACCTCACGGCTCTGAAACTCAATCAAATGTAGGCCACTCAGCCACCTCACCCCAAGCCAGCTCCTTAAATCAAAAACATCATGGCTGATCGGATTACTCCACATTTCCAACTAGGCCCAGATAACCTTTCTCCCCTATACTTATCAAGAAGCTATCCACCTCTGCCTTAAAGATATTCAAGGACTCTTCAGTTGGGCATGTGGTGGGCAACTTGTGCAAAGTTTGTCAGTGCTAACTTGTGGGCCCATCCACCTCCAATCTGAGCCTTGATTGGAAACTCAGACCCTAGTATCAGTGGTTGGTCATTAAATTTGCAGTCAGCACACCAGCTTGTGTGCATTCAAAGGAAACAAGATCTTGACAGCAACCCAAGAGGATTTACACCTGGACTGTCTATTGGCAAATTCGAGCCTGATTTGGCTAAATGGAAGTTGGTGTATATTTGTAATCAAAATAAAGGCTGCACATGTTCCATATTTGAAACAGATCTAGCCCAGAGGGGATGATGAAAGAGATATGTTAATTTATCATTCATCCTGACCAAAAAGGTGTGAGTTTACAGTAACAACATAAATATAGTGACAGGTTATAGAACCCAGTTAGTTGTAGATTCACAGTGAAACCCTGCAGTTCTTCAGTCTGATCGAAATGGATTACTGCTTGCTGCAATGTAAAATACCAGTTGCTGCAATGTAAAATGATCATACTAGCTGAGAGAGGAGAGCATGGAGAAACAACTTAGTTAGATTTCTTCAACACTGAGTACTGCAGTCTGAGAAGAGACATTTTTCATCTAAGATACTGGTATCGTCTCTCAAAGCCGACTGTCCAAAAACACCAGGGATGTCTGAAAATTGGACAGAAAGTGCCAATTTCTTTTTCCATTTTACTCTGTTGAAATGAACTTACCTGTGCAATTTCGCTTTGTGCTGAATGACATCAGCCTTATTTGTTTTCCTGCTTACGCAATGATCTATTTCAAAGCTGCAAGTGACCCATGACCCCAACAGGCCTGCCTCAAACATCTGACCCAAACTCTGCCAGCATCCAATGCCTAGCACAGCCTTAGGGCCTGGAGTTGCCATCGAACCTGAATGGCATAGTAGGAGAGAACGGGTGAATGTATCACAATCGTTTCACTTGTGACAGTGTTACAGGATGTCACAAGGCCAGTTTTTGAACACCAAACAGCAAGCAGTCCTTATGGAAGGTTTTTTTTTAAAAAAGCTCTGACGTCTGAGAGTATGCATTTATTTCAGAAACAGCTCATTGTTTTGACAGAAAGGCAACTGCAACAGAATCCTGGATTAATGGGATCTTTGATTGAAGACATAGGTCAGGATTGGTCACGGCAGCATGGTGGCTCAGTGGTTAGCACTGCCGCCTCACAGCATCAGCAACCTGGGATCGATTCCAGCCTCGGGCAACTATCTGTGTGGAGTTTGCATGTTTTCACTGTGTCTGTGTGGGTTTCCGCCCATTGTCCAAAAATATGCAGCTTTGGTGGACTGGCTATGCTAAATTGTTCATAGAGTCCAGGGATGAGCAGGCTAGGTGAATTTGCCACAGGAAGTGCAGGGCTACAGGGATAGGGTGGGGGAGTGGGTCTGGGTGGAATACTCTTCAGAGAGTCACTATGAACTTGATGGGCTGAATGATACTGTTTCCACGCTGTAGGGATTCGATGATTCTCCTCTTGGTTTCAGCCTGAAATCAGGTGACATTTTTCAAAGAGATGAAAGTAATGTCTGTGTGTGGTGAGGCTAACAGTCATCTCACCGAATACAGGCCTCACTGCCTGGAAGCTTCAATCCCTGGGAGGATTTCTCTCACATCCTCTGGACTCTATGCTGTTTCATAATGTTGCCACTGGAGAGAGTGATAATAAGCTATGAAATGAATGATAATGATGACGGTCCAAACACAAAGCTGCCTTTAGCCAGTCTCTTCAGAAGGGCATCATCTCCAGTCTTTGACATGGATGCACCTTTAAGGTCCCACAGTGGTGACCTTGCTGCATGACCTTGTTTATGGTTGGTCCCCACCTTGACAACAGTAAGACTCCCCACACACACATCCACCTACCACCTTGTGCCAAATGTCCCCTAAAAAGCAGAACCTGTACATTGACGGTCTTGAACCTGTAATTGAGGAGCTCTCCCTGCTTTCGATGCTTTCTAAATCAACCTGCTCAGAGTTGTGGTTATAAACAGTCAATACAGTGTGCAGTTGGAGGAATACAGCAGGTCAGGCAGCATCAGAGGAGCAGGAGAGTCAACGTTTCGGGCCTGGACCCTGGTGAATGGTACAGGCCCGAAACATCACCTTTCCTGCTCCTCTGTTGCTGCCTGACCTGCTGTGTTCCTCCAACTCCATACTGTATTGACTCTTAATCCAGCATCTGTGGTTCTTGCTATCTCCATGCGGTTATACACCACTGAAGCAGGTGGGACTTGAACTGAGCCTCCAGGCCCAAAGGTAGTGACACTACCACTGAACCACATGAACCCATTCCCTTCTATACAGATTGTTTACTCATTCAGATCAGCTGGATTTTGATTAGCTGAAATTTTTGAAACAAAGTTTTTTTTTTGCTCAGATATTGTATTTATAATGCATTATTTCATTTATATTCTTTCCCTTTCCCCAATTACAGGCTTTTAAACAGCATGAGAACCTCACCAAATGGAACTTGGAGAAAAAAGCCAAATTGAAGGAGGAATTTGAACAGAAGGTGGCCACAGAAAAGGCACAGTAACTGCAATAAAGACTAGCTGTACCAATTTACCTCTTCCTATCAGTGGCACGAAAGACAAACTAATGGTCTCTTTGACAACGGGTTCTGAAGTATGTTGGTACACAGTTAACGACAGTCAGGATGAGTACTCAGCAATGTCATCAGTGCTTGTTCTGAAGAATGGACCAATCCTCCCTTATTTCCATTTTATACTCTTCCACACTTCTCTGAAACTTTTTGTTTTAGATTTTATGATTGTCAAATGAAGCCAGATTACTACTGACACTTGCCAATGAATTGCTGTCTTTTGTTTCTGGCAGAGAAGCCAGCTCATTTCACTGGGTAATATATCCACTGATGGCAAGCTGAGGAATTTGAAACTTTTTCTCCCCCCGCTGGAGTCTGTGTGTCTTTGACACGGATACTCAGGCCACACCTCTATTAAATTATTAATCTCAACATATAATGGCATTTTTGCTACCTCTTTTTGAATACTCAAAGCATAACGTCAGCACTTGGTCACAGCTCAGCTCTCTGGTGCTGTTAATGAATGAAATTTTATTTCAAATTTTTTTTAGCATCATGTCTAAAACTGTAGTATTAAATCAATTTAATATTTTGTAGCAGATTCTCGTCCGATGGTTCTTGTGACTTACTGAATAAAAATTATCTGTTATCTTGTTGTCTAAATGCCTGTCAAATGTACTGTTAGTTTTTTTGTGAACCCACAATTCTAATGTAGTTATTTTTCATTTGCTGTGAGGATGTGTGTGACATTTACAAAGCAGTTTGCTTGAGCGAGAGCCTGGGAGGCCACTCATTCTTTCAGACCTACTCCATTCAATTCAGTCCTGACTGATCTGTATCTGAACTCCATCTACTCCTAGAATCCCTAGTGTGGAAGAAGGTCATTCAGCCCATCAAGTCCATATTGACCCTCTGAAGAGCCTCCCATCCAGACTCCACATACCCTACCCCATAACTGTGTATTTCCTATGGCTAACCCACCTAGCCTACAGAGATAACAAGGTGTAGAGCTGGATGAACACAGCAGGCCAAGCAGCATCAGAGGAGCAGGAAGGCTGACGTTTCGGGCCTAGACCCTTCCTCAGAAAGTGCCTACATATAGTCTACACATGCCTTGACACTATGGGGCATTTTGGAATGCCAGTCCACCTAAACTGCACATCTTCAGACTGTGAGAGGAAACCAGAGCATCCAGAGGAAACCCGTGTTGACACAGAGAGAATGTGCAAACTTCACACAGTCACCTGAAGCAGGAATTGAACACAGTTCCATGGCGCTGGGGGGCAGCGATGCTAACCACTAAGCCACCGTGCCACCCTAACCTAAAACCCACCTTTTTTTTTTAAGATCAGCGTAACCCTTAAGCTTGTTTAACAAAAACAAATCAATTTCAGTTTAAAATATTCAATTCACCTCAACCTGAACAACTTTTTGAGAGAGAGTTCCTGATGTCAGACCATTTAACTGAAGGGGCATTATTGAATCTTTCTTGAATAACCATTTTAAAATTGAACCCCATTGTTCTAGATTTCCCACAATGGAGAAAATAGATTAGCTTACTGAGAGCTGAGTCTCTGCCTCTAAGCCTGAACCTCCAGGTTCAAGTCCCATTCCAATACTCTATGGCCAAGGAGGGTGTGTTCATAACATTGCCAAATAAATTGATAATCAACTTGTAAATCCTTCAACGCACAGCAATGGAAGGTGGTAAGGACAGTAGGGAGTAGTCAGCCTTGTGACTGAATGATTAGAGACACTACCATCACTATCTACAGCTCTGTCCTGTTCAGGTTAAAACGTGAACTGTTAACAACTGGACTCCAAGTGAACTGTAACACATCACCATTTACTGTATTGAAGGTTAGTAATGAAATATGGGACAGAGCAGATAGAGACCCTTTCCACAATACACTAGTGAAGCAATTGAGTTTTTGACATTTCAGAAACCTTGATGATTCTAATCATTAATATAAGGATATTTTTGAATCCAACGACACTCATCAGCCATTAGAACTGACTTACCCCCACAAATCATTGTCAAACCTGGAGAACTTTCCTCTGGATATCAGTTCTCCCAAATATGGTAGCCTTGTAAATCTCACAGCAGAATGTATCTGAATACACCACTTAGGCTGCAGCTGAGTAATCAATTCAACTTGGTATCTGCTCTGCATTGATGCAGAGAAGCTATGGTTTGAGGATATATTAAACTTTGGATAATTATTACTGAGGTTAGACTGATTTTAGTTTTTCATTGAAGACCCCTATAGGTTGGACAGTTGTAACTCTGCTCTAGATTCTCTCCACATCCAGAGGTACACTCCTTGCATGGCCTCACATCCCTCACTTGGGAAGACAGATGTACGCTGGAGCATCTCAGGGACTCTCGGATTGAGACTATATTTGAGAATTGAGACAAGCCTAATGTGGTGACTACAGTCGTGTCTTTTTCCTCTGCTACAGGAAAATATTCTTATACAAGGCACAAGTCAGGAACATAATGGAATACTCTCCACTTGCCTGGACGAGTGCAGCTCCAACAACACTCAAGAAGCTTGACCCCATCCAGGGCGAAGCAGCCCGTTTGATTGGCTCTACATCCATAAGCATCCACTCCCTCCACCACCAATGCTCTTGTACTTTCTACAACATGCACTGCAGAAATTCACTGAAGATTCTTAGGCAGCACCTTCCGAACCCGTGACCACTTCCTTCTGAAAAGGGCAATGGCAGCAGCTGCATGGGAACACCAGCACCTGCAAGTTCACCTCCAAGTCAGGATGGTGAGTGACTTGGAAACATATTGCCGTTACTTCACTCAAAATCCTGGAATTCCCTCCCTAAGGGCATTGTGTGTCTACCTACAGCACATAGACTGCAGCGGTTCAAGAAGGCAGCTCACCACCACCTTCTCACGGGTAACTAAGGACAGGTAATAAATGCTGGCCAGCCAGCAATGCCCACATCCCACAAATAAGCAATCAAGAATTGAACGGCTTGCTAGGCTATGTCGGACGCCAGATAAGAGTTTGACCTCAATGTGGTCAGTCTGGAGTCACCTAGATACCAGAACAGTTAAAAACAGTAAATCTACACATTATTGAACAAGGTGGTTTGTTTTTCCAAGAATCTAGTCATTTTCAAGGTCACCATTACTGATGCTAACTTGTCAACTCCAGCCTTACTAAAGTAAGTGAATAAAAATTCCCTCAATTGCCATGGTGCTATCTGAAGTCATAACGTAACCAGGACGCTGCCACAATCCTAGTATCAGAGAGTCAGCTCAAACTCTCATAGTCACCATGACTGTGCAGGAAATTTGAACTATCTGCTTGTCACGTAAATATGACCCCTGGAAAGAGACAGTTTTGTTAGGTCTGTGTATATATTTCATGTAATGTTCATTATGAGAGGACGGAACTCACAGATATATGATACTGTCCCTTCGGAGTCCTGCATAATTTGAGAGATTATTCCATACTATATTCTTAAATAATCTCCAGTATGTGAAGACCAGAGGTATCCTAAATAAAGGGATTATTTGAATATTGCTGAAAAGCTTGCTGCCAAAGTGTTTTGTCTTGCAGTCATCAAACAATCCCAATGCTCTCTCCATGGCAAATCCCCAGCCAAAGTCAACTTGCCAAGCAATTAGTTTCCTTTTCTTGTGGAATTGGCACCATTGTTTCTTTAGCATTCTTTTGTGTATCATGATAAGTGCAGGATAGAAAACATTATCAATATGTATCAGAGATAAAAGGTACTGCAGATGCTGGAGAATCCGAGATAACAAGCATGGGGCTGGATGAACACAGCAGGTCAAGCAGCATCATAGGAGCAGGAAAACTTGACGTTTCGGGCCTAAACCCTTCATCAGAAATGGGGGAGGGGAAGAGGGTTCTGAAATAAATAGGGAGAGAGGGGGAGGCGAATAGAGGATGGATAGAGGAGAGGATAGGTGGAGAGGAGGCAGACAAGTCGAAGAGGCGGGGATGGAGCCAGTAAAGGTGAGTGTAGGTAGGGGGGTACGGAGGAGATAGGTCAGTCCAGGGAGGACGGACAGGTCAAGGGGGCGGGATGATGTTAGTAGATAGGAGATGGGGGTGTGGCTTGAGGTGAGAGGAAAAACAGGTTAGGGAGGTGGAGATGAGCTGGGCTGGTTTTGGGATGCGGTAGGGGGAGGGGAGATTTTGAAGCTTGTGAAATCCACATTGATGCCATTGGGCTGCAGGGTTCCCAGGCTGAATATGATTTGCTGTTCCTGCAGCCTTCGGGTGGCATCATTGTGGCATTGTAGGAGGCCAAGGATGGACATGTCATCTGAGGAATGGGAAGGGGAGTTGAAATGGTTTGCGACTGGGAGGTGCAGTTGTTTGTTGCGAACTGAGCACAGGTGTTCTGCAAAGCGGTCCCCAAGCCTCCGCTTGGTTTCCCCGATGTAGAGGAAGCCACAATGGGTACAGCGGATGCAGTATACCACATTGGCAGATGTGCAGGTGAACCTCTGCCTGATGTGGAAAGTCTTCTTGGGGCCTGGGATTGGGTCTTTTTTTTCCAACAAGTTTCAAAAAAGGATCATGACTAGTACTTCTGATATAGATTGATTCATTATTAATCCAACTGCACTGAAAATCCGTGATCTTGAATTATCCACTTTTAAAAGATGGCTTGTAGGGCAATTGGCCGCATATTCTTCAATTAAATCAGCCTACGAAAGAGATGTTGCCCGTTTCCAAGAGACAACTGTACATACATTGACAAAGGTACAGCAGAGACACTTAGCCCTCGATAAAACTTAATTAACTTATTAAGTAATTAAACAAATAACACACACTTAACTACTATAAATATATCAATCACCATCTTTCACTACTCTGGGTTCTGTAACTAACCCCAAATGTTATTATCAGGGAGACATGGCATCTGGCCAGGTTGGAACACTTCACAACGTCTTGGCCACGACCCCTGACGTATGATACATCCTGCAGAGTGATTCTTTGAAGTTCTGCTAAAAACAAATTCTGCTAAAAACAATTTTTTCAGAGATAACAAGGTGTACTGCTGGATGAACACAGCAGGCCAAGCAGCGTCAGAGGAGCAGGAAGGCTGATGTTTCAGGACTAGACTCTTATTCAGTAAATTTCTGAAGGGTCTCGGCCCGAAACATCAGCCTTCCTGCTCCTCTGATGCTGCTTGGCCTGCTGTGTTCATCCAGCTCTACACCTTGTTATCTCAGATTCTCCAGCATCTGCAGCTCCTACTATCTCTGAAAGGATTTTTTTCAGACTGCCTTATACACAGGTCTCTGTGCCAAGTGTGTGCCTTATTTGGAATTATCTGCACACATGACCAATCCTGAACATTTCGTCCATATTTGGTAGAGACAGTAGTTACTGATTTCCTGCAATCTTAGTTGTCAGCAGACCTGAATGATTCAGTGTAACTCCACTCACATAACAGCCTGTTGTAAAGCTTTCTATCAGTTCCTGCTATCTCCAGCCTTATCCAACAAGGGATATTTAATCAGTCTGGGAGTCTTGTATACAGTGCCGCTTTCTATCAGAGTATATTTTAATTATACATACATATTATTAGATACATATAATATTTTTGTCTTTATGTCCATCTCCTTTCACCACCGTGGTAACATACATTAGTGTAGAAATCCAGTTAAAAGCCTTGAATTTCAAGTTATTGTCCTTATTTAGAAATCCCTCCATGACTTCTTCCCTCACTATCACCGTCATCTCCTCCAGCACTACAACCCTTCAAGATGTCTGCTCTCTTCAGTCCAAATATCAGTGGTTATGCCTTTGAGCTGTCCATCACTAACTCTACACCTTACTGGCTCTATACCTCAACTTCCATCATCAAGATGCTATTTAAAAACATCCTCGTTGACCAAGATTTCTGCCACTCTCGTTACTATATCTTTAAGCTACCTCAACTTCAAATATTCCTTTATAACGTCAAATATTTTGGGAGGTTTTTTTCAGGACTGCTGCTATCCATTGCACTGAGTAAGACAAAAACATTCAAAAGCACTGCGGACAACCATTATTGAACTAAATTATTTACACCTCCCCAATAAAGAAGGCAGCAGAGAGGGCTATAATAACAAAGTGCTGAGATCTTGCAATACATGATACACTATAAATGCACTGCTGTTGTTACAAATGTTGAACAATAAAACGTTTAATCCACATCTCTTCATTATTTCCAGAGCTGCACCTTAAATCGGTGCCGTTTACTTTGTTTCTTTCCCTGTGCAACCTGTGCTACACACGTCATTCATTGGTTACGTACATCAGCAGGGACCTCAATGTCATGAAAGGGCTGTGCCATACTGAAAAACATCCTTCCCCTCTTAAAGGGGAAGTCCACCGGGGTTACAAAAAGAGGTGGCAGTTATTTATGAATTGCAGGCAAATGGCTTAATGTGAGTGGGAAGAATGCAGCATGGTGACTCAGTGGTTAGCACTGCTGCCGCCTAGGGACCCACGTTCGATTCCACCCTTGGGTGACTATCTACTTACAGTTTGCAGATCTCCCTGTGTCGGCATGGGTTTCCTTCAGGTGCACTGGTTTCCTCCCAAAGTCACAAAGATGTGCGCGTTAGGTGGATTGGCTGTGCTAAATTGCCTATGGTGTCCAAGAATAGGTAGGCTAGCTGTGGGAAATATGTGGTTATGGGGGGTGGGGGTGGGTGTGATGGTCTTTCGTGAATTGGTGCAGATTTGATGGGCTGAATGGCCTCTTTCCACACTGCAGGGATTTTATGGTTCCATTTGATGTTTTGGCTTTTGTCAGACAAGGAGAAACAATCTGTATCCATTCTAAGAGAAAGTGGGAAGGAGTGGTCGCACTGGGCAATGCCAAGACTGTCACTACAGGAAAATAAATGCATTCTGGAAGAAGCTTAACAATCTGACATGAATTGGCAGGTATCAGATCATTCTCTAGCGGCCATATCCTCTCAACAGCAGCACTAGAATCATCCCCTGCTGTCTTAACTGCACCCCCATCTCCATTGGCCAGAAATCTTTGCTCATGCCTACATAATCCTTTAAGTCAGAAACTTCTTTCATTCATAATAGAACATTGAACACTGTTTGAAATCCCACATTTACAACTCACAGCTCGCACACTCAGCTACTCAACCATGATACCCAAACCACAAACATATTGGTGGAGCCGACTGACACATTTCCACTTCACCTCCACTTTGTTGCAGGAGATGGGGGCACTTAACAGAAGGCAGCAGCAGTAGCAGCCAGGCTTTGGAGGAGGTCAACTTTACCCAATGAATATAATCCCATTGGGAGAGACTGCTGGTCATCATGGGAAGGGCCATCATTGTGGATACCCAAGAACTGAAACCTATCCAGTCAGCAGAGGAAGGAGACAGTGAAGATGAAGAGACACTAATCCAGGAATTCATTACCTTGATGGGAAACACAGCCCAGAGGTAGAGGTCAGCCTTGCTGATGAGGAAGAGATGTTACATACAGTACCTCTTTGAATGGCTTTTGATGGATACAGCTCTTGTTGAGAGGGACCAAACTGATATGATATTGGCTCATGGGAGGAGATCTCTTTCAGCAATCAGCCTCTCTGTAGTTGTTGGCCAGCTGGTTAATTACACAGGAATGAGATGGCCCAGCATGAAGCTTCCATAGGAAACCATTGTGAATAATGCAGTCCAATTAAGAAGTAAAGGGCAGCATGGTGGCTCAATGGTTAGCACTGCTGCCTCACAGCACTAGGGACTTGGGTTCAATTCCACCCTCAGATGATTGTCACTGTGCAGTTTGCACATTCTCCCTGCTTCTGTATGGGTTTCCTCCTACAGACCAAAGATGTGCAGGTTAGGTCAGTTGGCCAGGCTACATTGCCCATTGGGTCCAGGGCTGTTCGCATGAGGTGGGTTAGCCATGGGACATGCAGGAATGGATGGATGGAGGGTGGGTCTGGGTTGGGATGCCCTTCAGAGGTTCAGTGCAGACCCAAAGGGCAAAAGGCCTCTTTCTGCACTGTAGGGAATTCTATGAATGTACATCACAATAACTTGGTGTTGGTAACACTTAAAAGTGTTCATGAAAACAGCTGCAGCTTCAGGAGATCCCAACTCTCTGCCTGAAATTAGATTGTAACAATGCATCAGGTGCTGATTTTTTTTTACGCATTGCATGCAGAAGATTTGCTTTCCACTTAACATTTCACCATGGTCATTCTCAGGAATGAGGCGACCAAAATGTGCTTGGTCCATTCCGCTAGAGGAGTGTGAATGAGAGGGAGAGGACATGGAGGGGTGGGGCTGTGGGCGTCTGAGGTCAGGAACATGGCAGCATTGCATGAAAAAATGCTCCCACCCACCCATCATTTACACGGCAGCAACATCAGTCTACGTGTAACGAGATCATCAATTTCCTGTGGGTTATGTGTGGCGTCAAACCAAGTGCGAAACCTTACTTGCCCAAGTGTCCCTGGCCCTATGTGTCTGTGATACCACGTCTGTGGGAATTCCCGACTGAGTAAAGAGGGCGTTGGTGATGGTGGGCATACACCAGCAGGCCAGCTGGTTGAAAGATCCTACAAAGCTCTACTGAAGCTGGGCCACAGTGTCCTTGCAACTGCCAGGGCATAAGGAATGATTGTTTGTGCCATAGATGTCTCTAACCATTCCCCTTGGCACGTGAAACCTCTTTTGTCATTGCATCTAACCAATATTATGATGATGTCTTTAACAAAAGTACATCACTGTCCAGGATAAGACCTCCTCCACTTTCGTCCTTCATGCTGCTCTCTCTGGTGACTTTGCCAACTGGTGACTGGGTAGCCTAGCTCTAGCCACATGATGCATTTTATTGCCCATTCAAAGAACAATGAACAAGCACAAAGAACAATACAGCATAGGAACAGGCCCTTCGGCCCTCAAACCCGCACCAACACATTTTGCCCTTCCATACTAAAACTGTCTTCACTTACAGGATCCATATCCCTCGATTCCCTTCCTATTCATGTATTCGTCCAGGTGCTTCTTGAATGCTGATATTGTGCCTGCTTCCACCACATCCTCTGGCAAAGCATTGCAGGCACTCACCACCCTTTGCGTGAAAAACATGCCTCACGCATGTCTTTTAAGTTTCCCTGCCTCGAACCTTGAACCCATGTCCCCTAGTAATTGACCCCTTCACCCCAGAAAAAAGCCTCATATTTTCCACTCTGTCTATGCCATTCACAATCTTATAAACTGCTATTAGGTTGCCCACATTCCAGTGAAAACAAACCCAGTCTATCCAAACTTTCTTCATAGCTAAAATCCTGCATACCTGGCAACATCATGGTAAACCTTTTCTGTACCCTCTCCAAAGCATCCACATCCTTCTGATGGTGTGGTGACCAGAACTGTACACAATATTCCAAGTGTGGACTAACTAAAGTTCTATAAAGCTACAGCATAACTTGCCTATCCTTATACTCAGTACCTCTTCCAATGAAGGCAAGCATGCCATAAGGCTTTTTTACTGCCTTATGTACCTGCACTACCACCTTCAGTGGTAGTGATCTGTGGACCTGCACACCCAGATTTTTCTGCATATCAACACTCCTAAGGGTTCTGCCATTCACTGTATAATTTCCACCTATGCTTGACCTTCCAAAATACATCACCTCACATTTGTCTGGATTAAACTCCATCTGCCATTTTTCTGCCCTTGCCTCCAACTGATCTATATCCTGCTGTATTCTCTGACAATCCTCGTCACTATCTGCAACTCCACCGATCTTTGTATCGTTCGCAAGCTTACTAATTAGACCAGCTACGTTTTCCTCCAAACCATTTTTGTAGATTTTGAGCACTGATCCCTGTGGAACTCCACTAGTCACAACCCTTCATTCTGAAAAGCATCTTTCTACGGCTACCCTCTGTCTCCTATGACTAAGCCAGTTCTGTATCCATCTTGCCAGCTCACCCCTGATACCATGTGACTTCAATTTTTGAACCAGTCTGCCATGAGGGACTTTGTCAAAGGCTCTATTGAAGTCCATGTAGACAACACCAACTGTTTTTCCCTCATCAATCATCTTCGTCACCTCCTCAAAAAACTCGATCAAGTTAGTGAGGCACAACCGCCCCACACAAAACCATGCTGTCTATCACTAAAATGCCTTTTTGCTTCTAAATGCACATAGATCTTTTCCAATAACTACAACTGACATGAGATTCCCAGGTCTGTAAATTCCAGGGTTATCCCTGTTACCCTTCTTAAACAATGGAGCATTGTTGGGAACGATACCTTGCCTACATTTTTGCTGAATTATATTTTTCACTTCATGCTCTTCCCCTAGTTGGCCTGGCAATCTGTCCTGTCTCTTACGTTCAAAGTGTAAATATTTCCGAGTGACTCTTCCACTTTCAAACCCTGCTGCCCATCACCACCCACCAACACTGCTACCATCCACCCTTGATGTCTGGCATTATAGTCTCACTCGGAATTACGTCTTTTGTGTTCACAATTTAATTTTGCGGAGCATTCCACAAGGGAAACACGCCTTTTATGATATCTTCGGAAGTGTTAGCGACAGTACCATTAACGTGTATCTCCCATATTGTGGGATAAGGCTCTGGGGAAGCGATGAAAATTGCAAACGTCAGAACTCTCAATGTACTTTAAAGGAGCAACCAGCTTCATGATTTGCACGGATGTGAATCGCCCCTTTGGGTGAAAAATGGCTTCAGCCGGAAATTAGGCAGGAGTTCCACATCAGGTGAAAAATCTGGCCCAACCTTATCCAAGAATCCGACGCTTGCGGCCATGTCCTTGGATGCTGATATTTTGCTTATTTGAAAGATTAGGATTAAGATGGGACCTGAACATGGTTGCTCACAGGGTGTAAGTGTACAAACGAGGGAATGACACCTGCTCAGAGGTCATACACAAGGCCTGTTAGAGGCGAATCTGCTAGGGACATTCATGACCCAGGCTGTAGATGGAGCTGACATTGTACACAACCCAATCATTGGTGAGCTGGGAGGTTTACCAAAAGACCCGCATCAAGGCCAACACAGCAGTCTAACTCTGATCTGGTTCAGAGCTTACACAGATCTTGGAACCCCCCCACCTCCCCAATGCGAAATGGAAAGCCACCAAAGTTTTTGAGAAGCCACCAAGATGTAGCCTTTCACTTACCAGCTGATAGAAATCTGGGTGAAGCAGAGGAGAGATACTGCTGAGGCTATTCAATGTTCTGGTCGATCTGCATTTGGAATATTGTGAGCTGTTTTGGGGGCCCTACCTAAGGAAGGAAATGCTGCCATTGTAAGGGGAAGGTTTACAAGAATGATCCTGGGGATGAAGCGCTTGTCATATGAGGAGCAGTTGAGGACTGTGGCTCTACTCAATGGAGATTAGAAGGATGAGGTGGGATCTGACTGAAACTTACAGCGTACTGAGAGGCCTGACAAGAGTGGACATTGGAGAAGACGTTTCCATGAGTAGGAAAGACTAGGACCCAGGGATACAGCCTCAGATTGAAAGGATGACCTTTAGAACTGAAATGAGGAGCAATTTCTCCAGTCAGAGGGTAATGAATGTGTGGAACTCATTGCTACAGATGATTGTGGAGGTCAAGTCATTAAGGGTTTTTAAGACAGTGATAGATAGGTCTTGATTGGTAGGAGAATCAAGGGTTACAAGGAAAAACAGGAGAATGTATTTGAGAAACATATCAGTCGCAATCAAATTGGGGAGCAGACGTGATGGGCCAAATGGCCTAATTCTGCTCCTATGTCTTATGCAAAGAACCCTGACCAGGATAACAGGCATTCGTTGGCATGATGCACTGCCTGTGGTCACACAACAGCTGCACCCTGAGGGGATTAAATCTCTTTCTGTTCATGCAAATGCCCGTGAGACACACTAAAAGCAATGTGAACCCCGTCAATGGCAGCCTCTACACCTCCAGGAGCCCTGTGCTAACCTTCAAGGTCAATCCACCCACTTGTCCTTGGCAAGAGGGAAGTAGATGGAGCTATCCCTCTACGTACAGGGGCTGTCTGAAGCCTCCTGTTCTGCTGCAATGTACTGTAAACCACACAATTTTTCTTTTATCTCCAGTAATAACTTGGAAACAGCCCATACGTAAAAATTAAAAAGAGCCACTATGGACTTGACAACCACAGGCAATGCAGTCCTTACCCTGCTTTAAAGCTGTAACTGCACTTCAGCAGAAAACACTGTTTTTCATTACGAAGAGTTGTGAATGCAGTCCAGTCCATCGTGAAAACCAGCTTTCCTTCCATTGACCCTGTCTACATTTCCCACTGCCTTGGGAAAGCAGCCAATATAATCAAAGACCCTTCCCGTCCCGGTAATACTCCCTTCCACCCTATTCCATCTGACAGAAAATACAAAAGTTCGAAAACACGTACCACCAGATTTAAAAACAGCTTCTTCCCTGCTGTTATCAGATTTATGAGTGGACCTCTCATATATTAGAGTTGATCTTTCTCTGCACCTTTTCTGTAACTGGAACACTATATTCTGCATTCTGTTCTATTACCCTGTTTGTACTTGTATAAGGTATGATTTGCCTAGACAGCATGCAAAACAGTACTTTTCACTGTATCTCGGTACATGTGACAATAAGAAAGCAGATCAAAAACAGTCAGGATCTCTTTGAAGTGAAGTTGATTTAGGAACCAGTCGCCAGTGAAATCACAGGAAGAATTTGTTCCTCTGCTTCAAGAGTAGCCTGAGACCACTCCTTCTGAAACTTTGAATGAATACAAGAAAGTTTCAGAGACAAAACCACAGAGGACATAAACCAGCAATCAACATGCAAGTAATTCATAATCTCTTTACAATGTAATGATAGCAGGGATAATCCTTTAGGTGGTTTAATATCATATTCAGATGTGTGAGGTTAGGATGGGGTGTTGCTTCAAGTTTTAAAGATGGCAGCATCGGCAAGGTAGGCAGTATTCAGGCTCCTGAGCTGGTCCACTCCATACTGGCCACTTCCTCCCTTCTTTCCTTTATCCATTTTGTCTTCTTTCTTTTTCTTATTCTACATCTTCTTCCTGTCGGTGGCAACGGAAATGGTGACATTGTGGAGGAGGGCAGACGGAGTAGGACTCTTGGCAAGGTGGCAGCCTGGCCTGGCAGCGGGTCCAGGGACTCCTGGTTGTGGGATGCCCGGAGTGGGGGACTCCTGGTTATCCGCGAGGCGGCGGTGATAGCACCTGGTTGTGGTAGGCCCAGACCCAGGGTCTCCTGGTTGTGGTAGGCTCGGTCACACGGTCTCCTGATTGGAGTAGGCCCGGAGCCAGGATCTCCTGATTATGGGTGAGGTGGTTGTAGCAGCGGAGCAGGGTACTCCTAGTTGTGAGGCAAGTGTGGGTCCAGCATAGAACCTGGCATCAGCATCAGCAAGGTGGCCCCAGCAGCGAAGTGATGGCACCTGAAGAGTGGCGACTTTGACGTTGTTGGGTCGGGCATAGGAGGAGAGGTGGCAGCGCAAGTGTCATTGTTGAGTTGGCTCAGGACTCATAGCAGAGGTGGCAAAAGAACACGGGAGCTATATCTTTATATTCTTTTGATTCTTCAACTATTCAAAATTGTGCCGGATTGTGGTGACAGATGAAGCTTTTCACCGTATTTTACTGTATCGTTCGCTGTAAAATACAAGTGACAATAAATCATTCAATTCAATTCAATACTGGCAAAATGCAATTAGGCAACACTGACATCCAAGCGACATTGTGCACTGTTAGCGATTATCATCTTGTTGCCCTGCACGTTATTTTGTTTATTCACCGATTGGATATGGACATCAGTGATAAGCCCAATGCTCATCGCGACGTGCCTGTGAAAAGGTGCTAATTAACCATCTTCCAGATAACTGACTGCTTCAAGGGTCAGTTAGCTGTACAGTCACATATGGGTCCGACCAGGAAAACCTGGCAGATTTACTTCCACGATTAACGAATCTGACAGATTTTCACAAAAGCTCAGTGATTATGAGATCGCCTGTACTGAGCGAACTCCTGATAAGATTTAAATACCTCCAATGCATGATGGGATTTGAAATGCTCTCTCTGGATGATTATTCAAGTCCACATGCATGTGACCATTCTTGATGCCGCTGCCAGTCAGTCAGTATGTGTACACAAATCCCTTTGCCAAGGTTGCACCTTAACCATTCTGTTGGAAATCTGCAAGAGCACCGCACACCTGAGAAATGGAGTTCACGTGAAAAAGTTTGGCACTCCTTTCCCCGGATTATCACAAATATTGACAAACTCCATGAACCATCACCTCTGCGCGCCACCCCCCCATCCCGAATCACAATCTCCCTCTCCCCTGAATCCTGAATCACAATATCCCACCCCTCCCCGAATCCTGAATCACAATCTCCCTCCCCTACCTGCTGTGGTAAATGTTTGATTTGAATCAAGACAATCTTTCGCTTCCTGATATTTTAACTGAATTCAAATTCAACTAGCTGCCGTGGTGAGAATTGAACCTCCGTCCCCTAAGCATTATCGTGGACCTCTAGATTACTAGTCCAGTATGTCACTATGTCATCATTTCTTTTTCTTTCTCTCTTTCCCCCTTCTCTGTTTGCCTTTCTCTTTGTCTTCCTGTATTTTTATCAAGCATGTGTTGTCTTATGAGCTTACATGATAAAGTATAGCTCAGTGTTTGTCCACAACAAACACTCAATGCATTTAATCCACAAGAGGGTGTTGTAATGTTAAGAAAGAGGAAATGAATACTAACATACGCTTTCATCTGAATTGTATGTGGAATGGGCGCCCTGTTGAGGCTTGATGGAAGACTCACACTTGCATCTGAGAGGATGTTCCCCATCTGAGAGGTCACAGCAGCTTTCTTGTCCCAGTAATGCCCTGGAAACAGACTCTCGGGTAAGTCTGATGTATCACCAGGTCCAAATTGGCAGGCCCCTGCAAATGGGTACCTAGCTGGCATCTGGGTGTGTATATCGTGAGATTGAAGAATCCAACAGACACTTTTTATGGCAAACTATTATATACAAGCATTACATTCCACAGACACATCACTATGGGCTAACATTTGCTAGCAGTTAACAACAGATTAGAATGAATCAAATTGTATGTCATGCTTCAAATAATCTGAGGTAGGATGGAGTATGAGATCTTTACATCCACTCGTCGCACGTAATGAAGCAGTGATGATATCATAAACATGCCTCTTTCGGGTATACCTTGATATCCTGACCATGAGACACAACAATACATTCCCATTTCTCCCAAAGATAAAATCTTGAGAATCATAGAATCCCTACAGTGTAGAAGCAGACCATTCAACCCACTGAGTCCACACTAATGCTCCAAAGAGAATCCCACCCAGGCCCACCCCATCCCTGTAACCCTGCATTTCCCACAGCTAATCCACCTAGCCTGCACATCCCTGGACACTATGGGTAATTAAGTATGGCCAATCTACCTAAGCTGCACATCTTCGAACTGTGGGAGGAAACCGGAGCACCTGGAGGAAACCCACGCAGATGAGGAGAGAACACACAAACTCCACACAGACAGTCACCCAAACAAGCCAAAAGATGTCCATAATTTCATATAGGCATGTGTTGTCAATTTGATAATTGCATAAACAATTCAAATGGAATTTACAAAATTATCAATTCAAATGTCAATGTAAGATTTCAGAGGGTTGACTATATTTCCTGATCTGGTGAGTGTATACCCAATTGTAGACATAGGGGCTGTTCTTGGTTGTACTTGATTGAAAAATTACTTGCCTTGCTGCTCATTGCTGTCACTTAACAGCACCGCACAACCATCATTGTCAGAGTATTTTTCCTCACTCAATTTACGCATGATTGTGGTGTTGTATAGTACTCTGAGTTGGCTCCTCCTCCTTCAGGACATAGCACTGTGACATATAATCCCTACAGTGTAGAAACAGGCCATTTGGTCCATTGAGTCCACAATGACCCTCCCAAAAGCATCACAACAAGATCTACACCCATCCCCATAACCCTACATTTACCATGGTTAATGCGCATTAGCTTGCGCAACTTTGGACTGTGGGAGGAAACTGGAGCACCCAGAGGAAATCCATGCAGACGTGGGGAGAATGTGCAAACTCCACACAGACAGTCACCTGATGGTGGAATTGAACCCAGGCCACTAGCACTGTGAGGCAGCAGTGCTAACCACTGAGCCACCATGCCTCAGTAATGAGGCTGTATGTCCTGGGCTGGTTGCATATTTTAGAAACGTTTGCTGGAAGCCAAATGCCTGTACTTGGATTTCTAACTTGCATTCTCTGCATAGCGTGCAGGTTTGGAAGTTCTCTACCTACTTGCGCCTCATGTGTCTCTTCCAGACTCCTCTTTCTTTGAAGAAGACTATCCTGTATTTTGGAATGGTGAGATATGTTGTTGCTGGGTAAGGTTGTTTACACTTACCTTCCGAGTATAAGTTGGAATGGTGTCTCCACTGGATCGGCAAGACGGGGCTGTTAAGTCCCAAGGATTTGGAGAGGGGGTGGTGGTTGTCAGATCTGCTGTGTCATGAACCAGACCATACCCGCTCCCCCCACCCCACCAAATATGTTAACAGAATGGCCTAGTCCCTAACGTTTTCTTATTTCAAAGGCATGTGCCAGACATTGCATTCTAGATACAATTCGATTGGTCAAGCTACCAGTCTTGAAGCAAAACACACTTTATTCATACAATATAGTTAAAATACAACAAAAGAAAGAACTGGAGTAACCTAAATTGATTGGAAAACTTAAAAGATTAATAGATTATTTACCACTAAACAGTAACCGTTCCAATACAGTAACATCCCATAAACTCACCCTTGGCAAATGGTGGCATGATGGCTCCGTGGTTAGCCCTGCTGCCTCACAGCACCAGGGACCTGGGTTCGCATAGTCTCCCTGTGTCTGTGGGGCTTTCCTCCCACAGTCAAGAGATGTGGAGGTTAGTTGGATTGGACATGCTAAATTACCCATAGTATCCAGGGATGTATAGGTTAGGTGGATTAGCTGTGATAAGTGCAAGGCTACAGGGATAGAGTAGGGATGTGAGTCTGTTCGGGATGCCCTTCAAAACTAGTGTGGACCTGTTGGGCTGAATGGCTTGTTTCCACACTGCAGGGATTCTAAACAAATTCTGAAAAATAGAGTGTCTCACATGCAATTCTTCAGTCCAGAAGGGGAAAAAGAAGCATCAATAGAAATCTCTGAGAGAGAAAGTAGCAGGGAGAGATGGACT
Organism: Ginglymostoma cirratum; assembly: GCA_024137785.1. Classification (NCBI taxonomy): domain Eukaryota; kingdom Metazoa; phylum Chordata; class Chondrichthyes; order Orectolobiformes; family Ginglymostomatidae; genus Ginglymostoma; species Ginglymostoma cirratum. Next base: position 5,147,512 of record JAHRHZ010000267.1, on the reverse strand, counting down.
GCAGCTTCCAAACCCAGCTTCAAGGCCCCAATAACTGCTACTGAAAAACTAAAAGTAAAAATCCTTGTTCTGTGTGACAACACCTTGCACCCTGCCCTCCCACCCCCATTCAGGTTATTTCCATTTTTCTGAATTTAGGGGGAAAAAAACCAAGGCCTCACAATTGACCCGAAACATCAGCTTTCCTGCTCGTCTGATGCTGCTTGGCCTGCTGTGTTCATTCAGCTCTACACCTTGTTATCTCAGATTCTCCGGCATCGGCAGTTCCTACTATCTCCTCACAATCTGTTTACTTTATGGGCCTTGAAGCAGACTGCTCTGTACCTCTGTCTCAATTTTCCTTCATTAAAAAAGGGACCAAATATACCTCTTGAAGCCGTAGTATTATCACAGATCGTAGGTATTTTGGGTCTTGGGCAGTGAGGGAGCTCTCAGGTCCTTGGCAAAGAGAGGGGATGTCTTCCAGAGGTGGTGTGTTTTGGGGTCCCCCAGAGGGGTTGTTGGATCCAATAATAGGAGAGAGTGATGTTGTGGAAGACTATGGAAGAGTGTAGAAGTGTGTAAACAATCTGGGGGAGGTGTGGTTAAGAGAAAGGGATTAGGCTGGGTTTAAATAATCCATTTTTCTGAATAACTATTTACGTATCTGCAGCACAACCCTATGAATTTTCTGATTTAAATTGATACTTTCAGAGAGATTCAGTTGTAGGCGAGTTGCCCTGTAGAATAATAGTGTGGAACTGGAGGAACACAGCAGGCCAGGCAGCATCAGAGGAACAGGAATGTTGACATTTCTGGTTGGGATCCTTCTTCAGAAATGGGGAGGGGAAGGGGAGCTCAGAGATAAATAGAGAGAGGAGGGGTGGGACTGGGGAAGGTAGGTGGGATGGTGATGGGTGAGTGCAGGTAGGGAGTGGTGGGGATTGGTCAGTGAGGTCGGAGTGGCAGATGGGTGGGAGAGAAGATGGACAGGTTGTGTCAGGTCAAGGAAGTGGGGATGAGAGGGAGGGTTGGTCATTGGATGAGGCCAAGGGTGGGGAGATTTTGAAACTGGTAAAATCCACATTTAGGCCATGGGCTGTAGGCTCCCAAGGGGGAATATGAGGTGCTGCTCCTCCAGTTTGCGGATGGCATCTGGTAACACTGGAGGGGGCCTAGAATGGACATGTCACCCAGGGAGTGGGAGGGGGAGTTAAAATGCTTTGCAAACCAGAAGGTGTTGTTTGTCACGTACAGAGCACAGGTGCTCTACAGAATGGTCTCCAAGTCTCTGCTTGGTCTTGCTGATGTAGAGGAGGCCACATTGGGTACAGTGGATTCAGTAGACCAAATTAATGGATGAGCAGGTGAACCCCTGTCTAATATGGAAGATGTGTTTGGTGCCTTGAATGGAGGTGAGGGCAGAGGTATAGGGGCAGGTGTAGCACTTCCTGCAGTTGCAGGGAAAAGTGCCGGGGTTAGTGAGGTTAGTGGGGAGTGTGGAGCCAATGAGAAAGTTGCGGAGAGAGCGATCCCAACGAAAAGCAGATAGGGGTGGGGAAGGAACAATATCTTTGGTTGTGGGGTCACATTGCAGGTGGCAGAAATGGCAGAGAATGATACATTGGATGCAGAGGTTGGTGAGGTGATATGTGAGGACGTGGGGGATTCTGCCTTTGTTTTTGTTTTTGTTGGGAGGAGGCAGTATGAGGGCAGAGGTGTGGGAAATGTTTGAAGGCATTTTTAATCACTGGACGGGGGAAGTTACGGTCCATCTCAGTGATTTATTGCCTTGTAGAATCTTCAATTTCCCAGGCAATTCCCTCCAAGTTTGATAGATCTGGAATTCCACAAGGTCACATGTTAGGAAGAAAGTGATACTATCATGAACATGCCTCTTAAAAGTACCCGTAATGTACTGACCATGACACATAACACAACATCCCCCTTTTTTGCTAAACATACAAACTTATGCCGATCTGACATACATAGTTTCAATAGGCATGTGCTGTCGATTTGACAATCCACAATGCCCCTGTGCATCACGCCCATCTATGTTGCAGAAATGGCTATCTGGCATTTCGAAAATCTGAGCCAGTATCTTGACATATTGCTCTTCATTTTTGGACCTGTTTGCCCTTGCTGTGTCATAACATACCACATTTACCTCAAAATTAAACAAACGTTCTCAGGTACTATAATGCTGGCAGGCCATCTCTGGAGAATGATCTTTTGATACTCTTATAGTTGTTTGTCTTCAACAGTTGCCAATTGGAGATATTCAAACCGGTTCTGGTCAAATTGTGCCAGATCAGCCTTGAGAGTGACTTCAACTTTGAAGATAAGAGCACTAAAAATATAGAACATGAGGAATGCTTGTGTCTTTATGGTAAGGGGTTGGATATCCACCAGTGTGTCAGAGAGTCCTAGAATCATACAGCATGGAAACAGACCCTTTTGTCCAACAAATCCATGCCAAATGTAATCCCAAACTAAGCTAGTCCCATCTGCCTGCTCCTGGCCAATATCTCTCCAAACCTTTCTTATTCATGTACTTATCCAAATGTCTTTTAAGCATTGTAATTGCACGTACACCCACCACTTCCTCAGGAAGTTCATTCCACACACAAACCACCCTCCTTGAAAAACTTTGGCCCCATGTCTTTTTAAAATCTCTCTTCTCACCTTAAAAATGTGCCCCCCAGTCTTGAAAGCCCCAATCCTAGGGAAAAGACAACTACCATTAATTCTAGTCAGAGATGATAGGTACTGCAGATGCTGGAGAATCCGAGATAACAAGGTGTGGAGCTGGATGAACACAGCAGGCCAAGCAGCATCATAGGAGCAGGAAAGCTTGACGTTTCGGGCCTAGACCCTTCATCAGAAATGGGGGAGGGGAAGAGGGTTCTGAAATAAATAGGGAGACAGGGGGAGGTGGATAGAAGATGGATAGAGGAGAGGATAGGTGGAGAGGAGGCAGACAAGTCGAAGAGGTGGGGATAGAGCCAGTAAAGGTGAGTGTAGGTAGGAGGGTAGGGAGGAGATAGGTCAGTCCAGGGAGGACGGACAGATCAAGGGGGCGGGATGAGGTTAGTAGATAGGAGATGGGGGTGGGACTTGAGGTGGGAGGAGGGGATAGGTGAGAGGAAAGACAGGTTAGGGAGGCGGGGACGAGTTGGGCTGGTTTTGGGATGTGGTTGGGGGAGGGGAGATTTTGAAGCTTGTGAAATGCACATTGATACCATTGGGCTGCAGGGTTCCCAGGCTGAATATGATTTGCTGTTCCTGCAGCCTTCGGGTGGCATCATTGTGGCATTGCAGGAGGCCCAGGATGGACATGTCATCTGAGGAATGGGAGGGGGATTTGCAATGGTTCGCGACTGGGAGGTGCAGTTGTTTGTTGCGAACTGAGCGCAGGTGTTCTGCAAAGCAGTCCCCAAGCCTCTGCTTGGTTTCCCCGATGTAGAGGAAGCCACAACAGGTACAGCGTATGCAGTATACCACATTGGCAGATGTGCAGGTGAACATCTGCCTGATGTGGAAAGTCTTCTTGGGGCCTGGGATTGGGGTGAGGGAGGAGGTATGGGGGCAGGTGTAGCACTTCCCAACACCTTCCACCCCAACTTGAAGTTCACTTGGACCATCTCCAACACTTCTCTCTCCTTCCTGGACCTCTCTGTCTCCATCTTGGGTAACCACCGAGAAACCGATGTCCATTTCAAGCCCATTGACTCCCACAGCTACCTGGAATACACCTCCTCCCACCCACCTTCCTGCAAAAATGCCATCCCCTATTCCCAATTCCTTCGCCTCTACCGCAACTGCTCCCAGGATGAAGCATTCCACTCCCGTACATCTCAGATGTCTTCATTCTTCAAGGACCGCAACGTCCCCCCAACAATGGTTGAGAACGCCCTCGACCGTGTCTCCCGCATTTCCCACAACTCATCCCTCACACCCCGTCCCCGCAATAATAACCAAAAAAGAATCCCCGTTGTCCTCACATACCACCCCACCAACCTCTGGATCCAACGCATCATCCTCCGACACTTCCGCCATCTGCAATTCCCTCCCCACCCTTATCTGCTTTCTGGAGGGACCACTCCCTCCGCGACTCCCTTGTCCGCTCCACACTCCCCTCCAGCCCCACCACACCCGGCACTTTTCCCTGCAACAGCAGGAAGTGCTACACCTGCCCCCATACCTCCTCCCTCACCCCAATCCCAGGCCCCAAGAAGACTTTCCACATCAAGCAGATGTTCACCTGCGCATCTGCCAATGTGGTATACTGCATCCACTGTACCCGTTGTGGCTTCCTCTACATTGGGGAAACCAAGCGGAGGCTTGGGAACCGCTTTGCAGAACACCTGCGCTCAGTTCGCAACAATCAACTGCACCTCCCAGTCGCGAACCATTTCAACTCCCCCTCCCATTCCCAAATAAACTTGGGACAAACGTGAGTCTCGTCCAGTGGCTGGGGGTGAAGGAGGGGGATTGAACTCCCACTTCACACCTAACATTAGAAATTCAATCCTTTTTTATATCAACATTTTACATTGATACCTTTTGAGTGAAAGTTTGAAGTGCCTTGCACTGTTATGTTGCCATATTTGTTTAAAATGCTGCACTAATCTGCATGGTGGGCGACTTTCCAAATTGTGCCATTTCACCATACCTATTTCAGTTCCACTCGAAGCCTCCACTGAGCTTCCTTGAAGGATCAATAAATCGGGGTCCATCATCCCTGAGCCATGATATTGCATCACCCTTAACATTGTTGATCTTGTCGAATTGGTCTGGGTACAAGAAATTGAGATCACTGAATGATTTCACTTTGTCACATGTCAGCTGCTCCTCCACATTGGGTGGTATTTGAATATAATGAGATCTGTACACGCTGGCGATCTTGTCACTCCTAGATCATTGGTATCAACCAACTAAAAGTTTTCCAGAAGCCAAGTTGAAATAACATATTGGTGCTGCAGTGTGGTTATTCCAATGCACAGAACTGGTGCATCATTATATACTGTAAGACTGTGTCTCACAGGCTCTACCATGAAGAATAACTTGCTGAGCTACATGTGTTTCTTGGAACTAGTTGCAAAATGTTGGGCACTAACTTCTCTGTCAATTTTAGCTTTTGGTGTGTGTCACCTTGCCTTATCAGGAAATTTTATATTAACAATCAAAAATGTTTTCTGATTGCCTAGCACCATAAACTTTCTCAATACTTTCCGTTCTGCCAGTGTTGTGTGTTTTACCATCATGTTGTCACTTATGCCTTGTTCTGGGGTCTGGCTTCACCTTTGGAAACAAATTTCTGGCACATACTTATCTAGCATCCTCGGGCAGCTCAAACTTTACAGACAGTACGAAAAGCTAGGTAGCTTTTGGACCGGCACCTCAAATCACATCAGTTGCAGATTTTGTTGGTCAGGTGCACTTTGCTGACTGTCACAATACTGTTTGGTGCATCCAAGTCATCTAATTGCTATTGGCTTGTCAGTATGGCTTCACATTTAAATCCATCCTCAACTAATCACTTACTTTGTCTGCAGCAAGTTTGTCCTTCCCTTGGTAAAGGGACCAAAACTGCACACACTACTCCAATGGTGATTTCATCTAGGCTCTGTATAATTATTAGACTACTGTAATCTGGTACCCCAAAACTTCTGCAACAAAAATTCACACACCATTTGTCTTTTGGAAACATAAACTGAAGTCTTTCTGAAAGTAGGAATGGCTCAAGTCTAATTTTGAAAATTCCCTTGTAATCTTATGAAACATGTTAAAACTGAAGCAGTGGTAAAAAAGGCCTTCATGTAGCATTCCCTACAAGTTATTATTTTTAGAATCAACCTTCAAATAAAATTTGGAACTGTATATTGGCAGGTTCAATTGCAACATTTAAACAGCACCTGGATGGGTATACAAATAAGAAGGGTTTAGAGGGATGTGGGCCAAATGCTGGCAAATGGGACTAGGTCAGATGGAATGCCTGGTCAGCGTGGACAAGTTGGACCAAAGGCTCTGTTTCCGTATCGAATGACTCAATGACTGTAATGTTTTGGAAAAGTCACAAGCAGGCCATTGCAATGGCATTTTCTGACAAACTGCCCAATATTGATAGGGGATACTGACTGCATGACATGAGACGGAATCAGTTAATCCTAAAGTTAACTCTTACATTGAACTGGTCATTATGAAACTTCCAGATGTTTTCTGGAGCATTCTGATCATCCATGGAGTGACCGGACATGTTAATTTTATAAAAACCCTCCTTAGCAATGGCAAACAAAATTTTTATCGCCCCTTTCTCAGGATCATTTATCGCATGGCATGTTAAATAGAGCTACCTATAAGATTTGGACAGTTGTTATTCAGTAAGGGTGTCACTGGATGTCCAGTCCCAATGAACGTATAATAATCCCTTAAAAACATTAGCCTATGCCATCTTAAACAATGTGTCCCTGTTTTTGTGTCAGTGCAAGTGCAACTCTGCATTTGCTGTTGTCAGAAATGATTATTTTTGAATTGAAAGCCAGGAACAGAGTGTTCTTCCAGCTTCTCTTTTTGTACTACATTGGGGTGTGTTACAACTCAAAAGAGCCCAGCAGACTTATCTATTTCTTTTAATTGAGGCAATCTTAGAAATGTACTTTATCTTGAAATGTCTCCAATTCTAATGAAAAGTAAATTAGCTATATTTTATTGATAGTTAACACCTGATCTAGATGCCATTAAAGCTGTCTGTACTTCTGACTCCCCAAAGCCTGTCCGCATCTACAAGGCAAAAGTCAGGAGTGTGATGGAACACTCCTAACTTGCCTGGATGAGTGCAGCCCCAACAACACTTAAGAAACTTGACACCATCCAGGACAAAGCAGCCCGCTTGACTGGCATTACATCCACAAGCTCCCATTCCCTCCACCACCGACGATCAGTAACAGCAATGTGCACTATCTACAAGATGAACAGTAGAAATTCACCAAAGATCCTCAGGCAGCACCTTCTAAACCCACAACCACTTCCACCTAGAAGGACAAAGGCAACAGATACATGGGAACACCACCTCCTTCAAGTTCCCTCCAAGCCACTCACCATCCTGACATAGAAATATATCACTGTTCCTGCACTGTCCGTGGGTCAAAATCCTGGAATTCCCTCCCTAATGGCATTGTGGGCCAACCTACAGCAGGTAGATTACAGCGGCTCAAGATGGCAGCTCACCACCACTTTCTCAAGGGCAACGAGGGATGGGCAATAAATGCTGGCCTAGTCAATTACACCCACATCCCGCAAATGAATAAAATAAACTCACAGAAACTGATGGTGGTTAGAGGTAAGGAACTCTCCCTTCGTCTAAATTCTCTATCACCCGTTGTTATTGTCTGGTTGGTCTTCAATTCATTTTCCAAATATCAACCACCACGATACTGTAGTCCTTCAAAGACAGCCACATTTGTTAATATGTTGTGAGTTTGATTTGAACAGAGTACTTTCCTCTGATACGGCAATGCAGAAATGTGTGTGGATATCATGGTAATGATATTTAGTATTGAAAAAATTATTGCATTTTCTAACACATCAGTACTGAGGCTGTGTGATCAGGCATATTTATAGTTGGGATTTGTTTTTGAAATGGAGACAGGTTGTTTGTGTTCTATCTTTGAAGGTCTCTTTAGTTGGAAGGTCAGAAAGTCATTTGGAAGAGTCATCAAAATACACCACTTCCAAAAAGGCATGTGGCTTCAGTCAAGTGCCTGACATCACCCCCATGATGTGAATGCATGGAATATTTATCCTGCTGTGTTTACAGTAGACCTTAGGCAATTAGATTATCTTTTGACTTTAGTTCAACAGAATCAGGAGTTCTGCTCAAAAGGCAGAATCAAGTTTTTAGTCTAGGGGAAATCAGTCACCCCAGTCAAAATATTTTCAATTTGGGAAGCCAACAGGTCAGGCAAATGTGTGTCGAAAGCTTCAAATTGTTAGCAATGAAAAAATTAGGCTGTTTGAATTGCGAAAGGTTCCTGCCACTACACTTGGAAAGAAGTTGCTAATCTTTCTCAGTGGGCCAAAGAAAACTGGGAAACATCAGTGAAGTAAAGAAATAAAAAGTTGAAATTGGAATGATTTGTTGGGGTGTTGAGTACCTGTAAAATGTGTTGCATTAGAGAACATATGACCATAAGATCATAAGACATAGGAGCAGGAGTAGACCATTCAGCCCATCAAGTCTGCTCTGCCTTTCAATGAGATCATTGTTGATCTGATAATTCTCAACTCCATTTACCAGCCTTATCCCCATCAACCTTGATTCCCTTACTGATTAAAAATCTATCTGAGCCTTGAATAGACTTAACGAACCAGCCTCAAGAAATCCAGTTTCACTACTCTCTGAGAAAAGAAATTCCTCCTACATCTGTCTTAAATTGATGGCACTTTACTCTGGGATTATTCCTTCTCCTCCTAGGTTCTTCTACAATCCCTCAGCATTTACTCATTAAGCCCCCTAAGAATCTGGTATGTTTCAGTGAGGTCATCTCTCATTCTTTCAAATTTTGATGAGTACAGACCCAATCTACTCAACCTCTCCTCATTAGACAGACCCTGGCATCAGCCTCGTGACCATTCTCAATACTGCTTCCAAAGCCAATATATTTTCCCTTCGATAAGGGAACCAACATCGCTCACAGTACTCCAGCTGTGCCTTGTATAGTTTGAGCCAAACTTCCCTAATTTTATACCTCATTTCCTTTGCAACAAAGACCAACATTCCTTTTGCTTTCCTGTTATCCGTTGAACTTGGATGCCAGATTTTTGTCATTTATGTCCAAGGACTCTGTGCTGTAGTTTTGAGCAATCTTTCTTGATTTAAATACTATCAGTTCCTCAATTCTTGCAAAGCGCATAACCTCACATTTTTCCACATCATATTCCGTCCATTGGGTTTCTGCTCATTTGCTTGTCTTTATATTACAGTAAATATATAGAGAACAATTTCCAAACCATTTTACAGATGAAATATGAAAGGAATGGTTACTGGTGCAACCAAGAAAGGCAACTTGGTTGAAAGGAAAAGTTTTTAAGGAGGTTTTCTAAGATGGACGAATGAGTAAGACAGCAGAGGATTTAGGGAGAGAGTTCCAGAGGATTCTCTGACTAAAGACAGGAAGGGATACTCAGAAGGCCAAAGTCAAAGGTTTGTAAAGCTCTGGAGGACAAGGAAAATGGGTCAATGCTACATAAATTAAGATAAATGAAGCCATGAGTGGGACTTGATAAAAAGATGAGATTTCAAATTCCATTTGGTGGGAAGAGAGAGACAATTACAATGCTTAAAAATGGTATATGCAGAAAATTATTTGTTTGTTTGGGGAGCCAGTCATAGAGTCATGCAATAAAAAGAGTGGAAAAATATGAAATGCTACTCTGCAACTCCACTCCCCTCCCCCAGGAGATGAAAGGTGTCCATATAGGAAGTAGTGCAGTGGGTGATTTGAGTTAATTGATTCATTAATTAACTGGGTAGATATAAAAAAAGGAAGAAGGGATATAGTGTGTGGAAGGAGCTGTAATACCGAGTAGTTAATAAACACTACCCACAAAGAAAGGTATCTTTGTGCTCTATGTCACTGGCTCACTTGGGTCCAAATTGACATTGACAGTACAGGATGGTTGCCTAAAGGTGAAGGTTGGAAATTTGGAAATTTGGAAATTTGGCATTCTGTTCAGATTGAGCATTGTGACTTTGGAGAGGAATGGCTGAAGCTAAGTGTAAAGTGTTGGGGTATGACTTCCCATTGAAGCTCTGTGAAGTTGAAACTTGCTTGGAACATGAAGTAGATATGTGAATACTGGTTATACCTTTACCAAGAATAAAACAAGACATGGCCTGGACAGTTCCTTCCTAGATGAGGTGTAAGGTATTGTCAGATATAAAATCATGAAGGACATGGATAGGGTAATTAGCCAAGGGGTGGGGGAGTTCAAAAACTAGAGGCACAGGTTTAAGGTGAGATGGGAAAGATTTAAAAGGGGCAACTTTTTCATGCAGAGGGTGGTGCATGTATGGAATGAGCTGCCAGAGGAAATGGTGGAGGCTGGTACAATTACAACATTTAAAACATCTGAATGGGAATATGAATAGGAAGGGGTTAGAGGGAACGGGCCAAATGCTGGCAAATGAGACTACATTAATTTAAGATATCTGGTCGGCACGGACGAGTTGGACCAAAGGGCCTGTTTCCATGCTGCATAACTCTATGACTCCAAAGGTTCGACAATGGGACACTGAGGAAGATTTTGAAATTTAATAAAAATTTACAGATAAAATTAACAAGAAAACTATCAGATTAAATTCATGTGACGTGTGGTCAGACATTGTTAAATTTAGTAAGCAAGATGGAAATTCTGTGGAAGCATATATAATGGAATTTAGTGTACAATCTGCCAGATTGCAAAAATTCTACTTGTGAGTTCTTAAATCAGTGCTTGCCTTGAAATTGTTTGACTGTGCTCAGGGGTACAAACATATGAATGTACGAACAAGGAACAAGAGAACACCATTCAGTGCACCTAGCCCACTCTGCCACCCAATTAGATCATTGGCTGATCTAATTTTAACCTCAAGTCTATCCTTCTGCACGTCCCCAATAATCTTTCATCTTCATGGTAATGAAAAATGTAACCCTTCCTCAAAAAAAAATTTTCAATATTCTGTATCCCCTCCCTGCCTTTTAAGGAAGGTCATTCCAAAGATTCACAACAATCTGAAAGAAAAAAAAATTCCTTATCTCTGTCTTAAAAGGGAGACCCTTTATTTTTATTTAGATTCTTCCACAAGAGGAAACATTCTATCAACATCCACCAAGTCACATCGTCTCAGGATCTTATATATATATCAATTAAGTCAACTCTGACTCTTCCAGACTCCAGAGGACAGAGAACTAGCCGGGGTAGTATTTCTTCATAAGGCAATCCCTCATTCCATCTATTAGTTTGATAAACCTTCTTTGAGCTGCCTCCATTAACATCCTTCCATAAGTATGGTGACCAATACTATAGACAATAGTTTGGATTTGGTCTTAACAATGCCATGCACAAGTAAAGTATAAACTTCCTTTGCTGCAGTTCCCCTCAAAATGAACCATAATATTCTATCAGGTGGAGGTGGAATGATAAAACTGGCTTTTAGCCAATCCCACATTAAAAGTTGAACCATACAACTGACTAATATAGCAAAACTCTGTAACCAGCCAGTGTGGAGCTGGAGGAAGACAGCAGGCCAGACAGCATCAGAGGAGCAGGAAAGTTGAGGTTTCAGGTCGGGACCCTTGTTTTCTGCCGTGTTCCTCCAGTTCCACACTATGTTATCTCTGACTCCAGCATCTACAGTTCTTACTATGTCCGAGTAAGTTATAACCCCACTGTGAAGCCTCTTCTAAGGATGCCCAACTTGAAGAAGTTATCCTCCTCCTTCCAGAAAGACATCAGTGGATCTCTCTCCCACTGAAACCCTCTGGTAAGATTTCTGAAGAAGGGTCCCGACCCGAAACATCAACTTTCCTGCTCCTCTGATGCTGCCTGACCTGCTGTGTTCCTCCAGCTCCACACTGTATTATCTCTGACTCCAGCATCTGCAGTTCTTGCTATCTCTCTATAATTGTCCAATCTGATTTGGTTAATCTATCAATTCCTTATATTTTGAAAGCTGTTTCACGTCTTTGCCCACAATCTAAATCCCTACAGCCTGAAGAGGGCAGGCTTACACTGCTTCATTCTGGGATTCTTCTCTCATGAAACCAGAAGAGAGGAACAAGAAATATATGGGAGAAAAAACATTCGAGCAGAATCACAGCTCACACAGTATGGTCAAATACATGTTTGTTGTACAAACAGATGGAGGATAAGGACCAAAAGAATTAATTTCAGGAATAAGATCAACTGTGAGGATCTAATATGGCAACCATTCCTAAAAAAAATGACTTTAAGGCAGTCAGGAGTGGGAATCAAATATACCAGATGACAACACCTACAGGAAGCAAAGACAAGCTGCCAGAGTGGGACTAGACTTATTGATTCTGAAAGACATTCTTGGAAGACCACACAAGATATAGGAGTAGAAATGGGCTATGCAGTCCATCGAGTCTGCTCGACCATTGAATGAGATCTGATCTGTTAACTCCACATTCGTGCCTTTTCCCCGTAACCCTTGACTCCTTTACTGATTAAAAATCTGTCTCTCTCAGCCTTAACTATATTAAATAAGCCAGCCTCAACAACACTCTATGGTAAAGAATTCCACAGATTCACTACCCTCTGAGAAGAAATTCATCACCTGTGTCTTAAATTTACCACCTCTTACTCTGAGATATTTCCCTTTGGCCCTAGACTCTCTCACAAGGGGAAACACCTGCTAAACATTTACCTTGTCAAGCTTCCTATGGGCATGACATATTTCAATAAGGTCCCCTCCCCTTCTTCTGAACTCCAGCCAGCAGGCCCAACCTGGTCAAATTCTCCTCAGATGACAGTCCCTCCATACCTGAATCAGCCTAGTGGACCTTCCCTGGGCTGCTTCCAATGACAGTATCTCTTTCTTTCATTTTCATCATTTCAATTACGGAAATGCACATAACTTGAGCTAAACATGCAGCAGAGACTTTATAAAAGTTAACAGAAATGCAAAAAGTAAAACACAAGTCACCAGGACTAAATGGTTTCCACCCCATCATTTTATAGAAACTAGATGAGAACATTACAAATGCTCTAACTCTAATGTTCCAAAGTTCTTTTTGTTCCTGAGGCATTCCTTTAGATTGGAAAATTTTTCATTTCATTCCGTCGTTGAAGAACGATGAGCAAGTAAAAGTGGAGGATTATTGATTGGTTGTAATTCAATAACAAAATTTATTGTTAATAATATTTATGGTTATTATTTGAGGCAATATTTAGGATAGATTGACTGAATGCCTTGAAAACTTTCAATTTTTTTTATTTGCTTATGGAAAGTGAGTGTTGCTGCTTGGCTAGCATTATTACCCATCCCTAGTTCCCCTTGAGAAAGTGGTGGTGAGCTGCCTTCTTGAACCGCTGCTGTCCATGTGCTGTAGGTTGACTGACAATGCTGTTACGGAGGAAATTCCAGGATCTTGATCCAGTGACAGTGAAGGAACAGCAATACGTTTCCAAGTCAGAATGGTGATCGGCTTGGAGGGGAACTTGCAGGGGGTGGAGTTCTCAGGTTTCAGCTGCCCTTGTCCTTCCAGAGAATAATAGTTGTGGATTTGGAAGACACTGTCTAATGATCTTTGGTGAATTTCTGCAGTGCATCTTTTGTAGCACACAGTACTGCTACTGAATGTCAGTGGTGGAGGGAATGGATTTTTGTGGATTTAGACCATCAAGTGGCTGCTTTGTCCTGGATGGCCTCAAGCTTCTTGAGTGTTGTTGAAGCAGTATCCATCCAGGCAAGTGGGGAGTATTCCATCATACTCCTGACTTGTGCCTTATAGATGGTGGGCAGGCTTTGGGGAGTCAGGAGGTGAGTTACTCGCCATTGTATTCCTAGCCTCTGACCTGCTGTTATAGTCATTGGATTTATATAGTGAGTCCAGTTGAGTTTTTGGTCAATAGTAACCCCAAGGATGTTGATAGTGTGGATTCAGGGATGGTAACACCATTGAATATCAAGGGGTAGTGGTTAGATTGTCTCTTATTGGTGATGGTCATTGCTTGGCATTTGTTTGGCATGAATGTAACTTGCCACTTGTCAGCCCAAGCCTGGATATTGTCTAGATCTTGTTGCATTTGAAGATGGACTGCTTCAGTACCTCAGAAGTCGTGCTGAACATTATGCAATCATCAGCAAACATACCCACTTCTGACCTTATGAGGAGAGAAGGTTATTGGTGCAGCAGCTAGAGATGGTTGGCCCTAAGGAACTCCTGTGGAGATATTTTGGAGCTGAGATGACTGACCTCCAACATGCACAACTATCTTCCTATGTGCCAGGTATGACTCCAGCCAAGCGGAGAGTTTGCCCCCATTACCTATTGATTCCAATTTTGCTCCAGGTCCTTGATTCCACCCTCAGTTGAATGGGGCCTTGATGTCAAGGGCTGTCACTTTCACCTCACCTCTGGAATTTAGATCTTTTGTCCATGTTTGAACTAAAGCTGTAATGAGATCAGGAGTTGAATGGCCCTGGCAGAACCCAAACTGGGCATCACTGAGCAGGTTATTGCTGAGCAGGTGCTGCTTGATAGCACAGTTGATGACACATTCTGTCAGCTGACTGGTGATTAGGGTACACTGCTGGGACTGGGTTGGATTTGTCCTGCTTTTTGTATGCAGGACATACGTGGGGGCAATTTTCTGCATTGTTAGGTAGATGTCAAGGTTGTACTGGAGCAACAGGTTCTGGACTAGATCTTCGGTACTATTGCCGGAATGTTGTCAGGGCCCATAGCCTTTGCAGTATCCAGTGCCTCTAATCGTTTCTTAAAATCACATGGAGAGAATCAAATTGGCTGAAGACTGGTATCTGTAATGCTGGGAACCACTGGAGGAGGCCGAGATGGATCATCTACTTGGCAATTCTGGCTGAAGATTGCTGCGAAAGCTTCAGCCTTTTTGTTTGCATTGATGTGTTGGGCTGTTCCATTATTGAGGATGGGGATATTTGTGAAACCTCCCCTGCCAGTGACTTGTTGAATTGTCCACAATCATTCACAACTGGATGTGGCATGACTGTAGAGGTTTTATCTGATCTGTTGTTTGATGGATTGCTTAGCTCTGTCTATCACTTGCTGCATATACTGGTTGGCATGCATGTTGTCCTGTTTGGTAGCTTCATCAGGTTGACATCTCATCTTTAGGAATGCCTAGCGCTGCCCCCGAAAGCCCTCCTGCACTCTCCATTGATCCAGAGTTGAGCCCCGGACTTGATGGTAATGGTTGAGTAGGGGATATGCCAGGCCATGAGTTTGCAGCTGGAGTACAATTCTGCTGCAGCTGATGGCCCACAGCGCCTCATGGTTGTCCAGTTTTGAGTGGCTAGATCTGTTTGAAGTCTGTCCTGTTTAGCATGGTGATAGTGCCACACAACACGATGGAGGGTATTCTCAATGTGAAGGTGGGACTCCATCTCTACAAGGAATGTGCGGTGGTTGCTCTTACCAATACAGTCATGGACAGATGCATGTGCAGCCAGCAGATTGGTGAGGACGAGTTAAAGTATGTTTTTCACTCTGTTGGTTCCCTCACCACCTGCTGCAGACCCAGTTTGAAGTTTTGTCCTTTAAGACCTAACCAGCCCAATCAGTAGTGCTGCTGCCGAGCCAATCTTGATGGTGGACATGAAATCCCCCAGACGAGGTCCCTTGCCATCTTTAGTGCTTTGTCCAATTGTTGTTCTACATGGAGGAGTACTGATTCATCAACTGAAGAACGGCAGTACGGGTAATCAGCAGAAGGTTTCCTTGCCCATGTTTTATCTGAAAACATGAGACTTCATGGAGTCAATATTAAGGACTCCTCCTCCTGATTGTATACCACCATGTATCCATCTCTACTGGGTCTGTCCTGCCAGTGGGACAGGACGTATCTGGGGATGGTGATGGTGGGTGTCTGGGACATCATCTGTAAGGCATGATCCCCTAAGTATGACTATTGTCAAACTGTTATTTGACTAGTTGCCAAATCTTGGCACTAGCCCCGAGATATTACTCAGGACAACTTTGAAGCATCGACAGGACTGTTTCTGCCATTCCAGTGCTTTTCCAGTGCCTCGGTCGATGCCAGGTGATCCACCTAGTTTTAATTCTTTGTTGAGACTTCGTAGTGATTGGTACAACTGAGTGGCTCACTTGGCCACTTCAGAGGGCAGTTAAGAGTCAACCACACTGCTGTGGGTCTGATATGACATGTCGGCCAGACCAGCTGAGGAATGGCAGATTTCCTGACAATCGATAATGGTGTCATGGTCATCAGTAGATTCTTAATTCCGGATTTTTTTTTAGAATTGATTTCAAATTCCACCATCTCTGTTTCAGGATTTGAACCTGGGACCCCAGAATATTAACTCAGTTTCTGGATTCATAGGTCAAGCAATAATACCATTAGGCCACTGTCTCTGCATTGAGCAGAGAAAACTAGCAAGGAGTATCTCCAGGGTACATGTGCCTGCCAAGGAAGGTGTGTTCATAACATGGTCAAAGAGGTTGAGCACTAATGTGTAAGTTGTTCCAACAATAAGAGTAAGGGATATTCCTGGCCAATCATGTCATGGAAAATATATTGGAACCTCTATCATTAGTATCCATAGCTAGAGGTTACAATGTGCATGTAAAGTGTTTTTTTATTCATTCATTGGACATGGGCATCATTGGCTCAGTCAGAATTTATTGCCCATCCCTCATTGCCCAGTGGTCAATTATGGGTCTGGAATCACACAAAAGCCGGATAAGGTAAGGATGACAGATTTCCTTCCCAAAAGGGCATTCATGAACCAGACAGGTTTTTCTAATAATCAACAATTAGACCCTTAATTCCAGAATTTTTTATTGGATTCAAATTCCACCGTCTGCCATGGCAGGATTACGAACCCAGACCCCAGACCCCCAGACTTAACATGGGTCTCTGGATTAATACTCTAGCAATAATACCACTAGGCCATTGCCTCAACATTGAGCAGATTCTAGCTCCTGCAACTCAGACTCCTTGTGGGACTGATTCCCTCATGTGCTGGATAGTCTATTTTAGATCAGACTAACATCAACAGCACAGGGTACGGTTCCTGTTCTGGCTGGACTGGATGTGTCCTTGCCTCTACATATGGTAAAGACTGCAGCCTTTGGACAGACAATCATGCTTGACAAAGCTCCTTTCTTTTTGAAGCGCTAACTGAAATAGTGGACAGAGGAATGTCTATGGAACTTATTGATGATAACTTGCAGAAATCCTTCAATAAGATCTTTCATTGATATTAGTTAAAACGTAAATTCATGGAATTAAAGGTAAATTATGGCTGTGTTCTGAATTTGGCTGACTGGCAGGAGGCAGAGATTAAAGGTAGTGGTCAAGGCAATTTAATCAGAAGAATGTGGAATTCTGCAAACACCTGTGTGGGGACCTCAAGTATTCATTGCATTTATTTTCAGGTTCAATCAGGTGATAGAAAGGAACACTTCCAAGCTTTCCAATGACGCAGATTGTAAGGAGTTAGAACTCTCTTTCTCAAAATGGCAATCGATGTTGTATAAATCACTAGTTTTAAATTTGAAATTTGTTAAGCAAACATGTGAAGGAAACTGCATGGGGCTCGGTTTGGAGATAGCAAGGTGGGTTTGAGTGAGGGGGTGACGTGGACTTTAGAGGTCAGAGCGGGTGAGGGCGGTATATGGAGTTAGGTCACAGATACGTCATAATCTCATTGAGTAGCAAAAGTGCCTTAAGGAATTGAATCACCTCCTCCTGTTCCTATAAGGCTGGAGAGGGAGAGAATGAGGGGTTGTTTAAATATTAAAAATGTTACTATGGAGTTAAACATTGTTGTCAAAGATTAAATCAGGAGAGAAGCAGGGCCTATGGATCTATAATAGAAATGTGACAGGGTCACTGAACCAGCATAAAAATAACAATGAAATGCCACTTAACCTTCAATTGATGATTTACATTCGGTTCTGTTGTGATGGGTCTACTAATTTGAAGACATCAGGGGTCATTGCCAGGATACACCTGTGGATAAGACGGAAAGCTGACACTGACATCAGGCAAACAGAAGGCAGGAGACTTCAGAGAGAGGATGATTTGGCCCGAACTAATAGCGATGGCTGTTTTGCAATGCAGAGTGATGCCAACAGTGTGGGTTCAATTCCTACACCACCTGAGGTTACCATGAAGGACTTTCCTTCTCAACCTCTTTCCTTGCCTGAAGTGGCCCTCAGGTTAAATCACCACGAGTCATCTCCCTTTAATGAGAGATCAGCCCTATGGTCCACCGGGACTATTGTAACATTACATTACATTGTCCTGTTTTAGATAGTAGAAAATAATAAGTACAGTGTACACCTTCAAATGTTTATTGTTTGTACAGTTTTGCAAAGGCATGTGGCATTACATGAGATAACAAGGTGTGGGGCTGGATGAACACAGCAGGCCAACCAGCATCATAGGAGCAGGAAAGCTTGCCGTTTCGGGCCTAGACCCTTCAACAGAAATGGGGGAGGGGAAGAGGGTTCTGAAATAAATAGGGAGAGAGGGGGAGGCGGACAGAGGATGGATAGAGGAGAGGATAGGTGGAGAGGAGGCAGACAAGTCGAAGAGGCGGGGATAGAGCCAGTAAAGGTGAGTGTAGGTGGGGGGTAGGGAGGAGATAGGTCAGTCCAGGGAGGACGGACAGGTCAAGGGGGCGGGATGATGTTAGTAGATAGGAGATGGGGGTGGGGCTTGAGGTGGGAGGAGGGGATAGGTGAGAGGAAAAACAGGTTAGGGAGGTGGAGATGAGCTGGGCTAGTTTTGGGATGCAGTCCTCCCTGGACTGACCTATCTCCTCCCTACCCCCCCACCTATACTCACTTTTACTGGCTCCATCCCCGCCTCTTCGACCTGTCTGCCTCCTCTCCACCTATCCTCTCCTCTATCCATCCTCTATCCGCCTCCCCCCTCTCCCTATTTATTTCAGAACCCTCCTCCCCTCCCCCATTTCTGATGAAGGGTCTAGGCCCGAAACGTCAAGCTTTCCTGCTCCTATGATGCTGCTTGGCCTGCTGTGTTCATCCAGCCCCACACCTTGTTATCTCGGATTCTCCAGCATCTGCAGTACCTATCATCTCTGGCATTACATGAGACTTGAATCTAATCATCCCTCTGTACAGTCACTTGCTCTGGGCTAAAGTAGCATCCTAAATTCTTATCAAGTCATACTTCAGCTGCTGAAAAAAATGAAACCATTGAAAGTAACTTCTCAGTTTTATTTTTGTGAACTGATACAAGCCCACACTTGTAACAATAAAATGCTTAGACTGCTTATGGGAGTAACAATCGGCACTGAACCCATGAAGATATTTTCAACAGACCTAACTGTACAGCACATAACTTAAGAAACAGCTTTGCTCCAAGCTTGCCAAACCCCTCTTCGGCTCGGTTTTAGTACAGGATGTTCCACAGCTCTCCAACAGCATGAATGATTTCTCCATTTGTTCTGTGACCAGCAAAGAATAGCAAGGGACACAGACACAAAACATCATTCAGATCCCAAATGCAAGGCTGATTGAGTAAATTGGAGAAAATATGTTTGGAGCAGGTGTGTTAGCTCATTTGCTGCAAATGGGTTTTCAAAGAGGAATCACCAGGCGACCATCCAGCTTCTGTCTTTCTTTGTGTTTGTTGAGGGGCTGATATCTTATATCACTTTCTGTCTGCTATTTGAAAAGCATTTCACACAACAACAGTCTTCCTTAGAATGTCTAAAGGTGTACTGCTAACTCATCAGGTCAATGGCTCTGCTAAAATAGCAAAGGAGGAATTTTCAATAAATGTGCTAATCTAATTTGTCTTGCTCGAAGACAATTGTCTGGTTATGCAGCTGTGATGCACTTTGTGACATTTCATTACATTTAAAGTGGGATGTAAATGCAAATTGCTGTTGTCGGTTCATATTCCAAGGCACCACTTGAGAGTGATGGTGTGGAAGATTGAAATCAGAGGAAACCAGTCAAAAGTAAAACTCATTTTTGTGCTTGGTGGAAGGTGTAGGTATTTGTGAACATTCTTTTCAGTTGGAACTGAAGTACTAAACAGTAATGTGCAGTTACAGTGTGTATATTAATGGTAGTTAGGATGGGATGGTGTCTGGGGGCTGATTTGTAAGTTATTGAATTCTCTACACTGTGGAAGCAGGCCATTCAACCCATCGAATCCACATTGAACCTCCGAAAAGCATGCCATGCTGACCTAGCCCCCTACCCTAAATCTGTAACACTGCTTTTCCCATGGCTAATCCACCTAGCCTGCACATCTTTGGACTGTGGGAGGAAACCAGACCACCTGGAGGAAACCTGCACAAACACAGGAAGAATGTGCAAACCCCACACGGACAGACCCCAAGGTTGGAATTGAATGCTGGTCCTTGGCGCTGTGAGGCAGCAGTGCTAACCACTGAGCTATCAGCCATAATCTCGTTGAATGGGGGAGAAGACTTGATAGGCTGAATGGCCTAATTCATTTCCTTTGTCCTGTGGTTTTATGGTCTTATGGATAGAGTGATATGAAAATAAGACAATATAATGAGGGAATTGATGCTATGCACTACTGCCCAAAGTAATTAGCACAATTTACAACAGTTTTGGTAGACAGGGTATTGAGTACATATGCATGAGCAGTCACTCTATCACCAAAAATATCAGACAAAAGCACTTGACCACCTCAACAGTCTCAATTTCCAACTTGTGCTTGCACAATGTAAAAAAGTGCCAGAATTGAAAATCAATTCAATTTGCTTTTTATTGTAATTCCCAGCCACATGTTAAGATGTTACTCCTATACAGATACAAGGTCTCACAATTCATTCAACCATTGATTAAAATTTAGCTTCTTCCTCCATTGTCATTCAAGGCGATACATTTCACACGGCTCAGTGTCACCAAGCTGACTGCTGGGAAATCCATTCTAGTAGATTGGATTCAGCTAAGATAGAGCATAAGGTGTCCTGAAGGAACCATCCTTATTGACATTCAGAAGGTTATCATTGTGTGGCACAAGATTTCAGGCTGAATTTCAAACTGACTTGTGAAACCACGTCAAATTCAATAAAATAATTTCAATCATGCAAATGCCATGTGATCTTCAGCTGGTTACATGTTGAGATTCAGTGCGCAGAGAAAAAGAAGCAAGCTCCCACCACTCTGCCCTATTAATACACTTGCGCGTCCATACTCGGTCGGGGGTGGGGAGTCAGTGGGGGAAGCACACAGTGAATTGGAGATGCTGTATTTGTGGAATTCTGATGTTGGGACCGAGAGCTGAAGAGAACTGCTACTAGAAGTTGCAGTGCAGAAATTAAGAATGTGTTTAAATTGCAGCTGGAGTTCTTGTCCAAGACTATAATGTAAAAATGTGGAATGCAAACCAGGTTCTCACTTAGCTTTGACCTTGCGTGATGTGTGGCTCCAAAGCAACAACAATTTGCATTAAAAACTGAAAGAATTGCAGATGCTGTCAATCAGGAACAAAACAAAAACAAAGTTTCTGGAAAAGCTCAGCAGGTCTGGCAGCATCTGTGAAGGAAGAAAACAGAGTTAACGTTTTGGGTCCGGTGACCCTTCCTCAGAACTGATGGTGGCTGGGAAATCGTCAGTTTATATGCAGAAAATAGGGAGGGGGATGGGGTAGGGAGTAAACAATAGGATAGAGCCAAAAGAAAAAGAAGAGCAGTTGGACAGACAAAGTGTTGCTAACGATCAGGCTGGGAAGGTGAATGGTTGTTAATGGGCACTATTAGCGACTAACAATAGTGGGTGTGTAATGGCAGGCTATGTGGTAACAAGGCCTGGTGTGAGGGGTAGGGGGTGGGACATGGGAGAGTTTAGGCCCTAAAATTATTGAACTCGATATTGAGTCCGGAGTATTGCTGGCACCCCAAGCGGAAAATGAGGTGTTGTTCTTCCCATGAAGAGACAGGCATAACTAGGGCCCATGCGGGTACCCATGGCCACCCCTCTGACCTGAAGAAAATGAGAGGAGTTGAAAGAGAAATTGTTGAGAGTGAGAACAAGCTTGGCCAAGCGGAGGAGGGTGGTGGTGGGTGGGGATGGTTCAGGTCTTTGCTCCAGGAAGAAGCAGAGAGCCCTAAAACCTTCCTAAAAACCAAAAGAACTGTGAATGCTGTAAAACAGGAACAAAAACAAAGCTGCTGGAAAAGCTCAGCTGGTCTGGCAGCATCAGTGGAGGAGAAAACAGAGTTAACGTTTTGGGTCCAGTGACCCTTCCTCGGAGCCTAAAACCTTCCTGTTGGGGAATGGACGTGTAAAGGGATGGCACTTCCATGGTAAAGAGGAGGCAGCTGGAACCAGCAAACTGAAAGTTTTGAAACCAGCGTAAGGCATCAGAGGAATGTATACATGGGTATTTGGAACAACAACACAGGTAGAAAGAGGAATAGGGATGTAAGGCAGGATTTCAGGGAGCTAGGGTGGAAGCTGAGAGCTAGAACAAACAGAGTTGTTATCTCTGGTTTGTTACCTGTGCCACGTGATAGCGAGGCGAAGAACAGGGAGAGATATCAGCTGAACACGTGGCTGCAGGGATGGTGCAGGATGGAGGGTTTCAGGTATATGGATAATTGGGGCTCATTCTGGGGGAGGTGGGACCTCTACAAACAGGACGGTCTTCACTTGAACCAGAGAGGTACTAATATCCTGGGTGGGACATTTGCAAGTGCATTTCGGGTGGATTTAAACTAGCTCAGCAGGGGGATGGGAACCTGTGGTGTAGTTTCAGTACACAGGAGGATGAGAGTAGGGAGGGCATGGACAGGATTTCACCATCACAGGAGTGCGCTGGCAGTCAGCAAGCTGGTTTGAAGTGTGTCTACTTCAATGCCAGGAGTATCCGGAATAAGATAGGTGAGCTTGCAGCATGGATAGGTACCTGGGACTTCGATGTTGTGGCCATTTCAGAGACATGGATAGAGCAAGGTCAGGAATGGATGTTGCAGTTTCCAGGGTTTAGATCTTTCATAAAGATCAGGGAGGGTGGTAAAGGAGGGGGAGGTGTGGTTTTGTTAGTCAAGGACAGTATAATGGTGGCTGAAAGAACTTTTGACGAGGACTCGTCTACTGAGGTGATATGGGCTGAGGTCAGAAACAGGAGAGGAGAGGTCACACTGATGGGAGTTTTTTATAGGCCTCCGCAAAGTTCCAGGGATGTGGAGGAGAGGATCGGCAAAACAATTCTGGGCAGGAGTGAAAGGAACAGGGCGGTCATTATGGGAGACTTTAACTTCCCCAACATTGACTGGAAATGCTCTAGAACGTCGGATGGATCAGTTTTTGTCCAATGTGTGCAGGAGGGTTTCCTGACACAGTATGTCGAAGGGCCGACAAGAGGGGAGGCCACACTGGATCTGGTACTTGGTAATGAACCAGGCCAGGTGTTTGATTTAGTGGTAGGTGAGCACTTTGGAGAGACTGACCATAATTCGGTTACGTTTAGCTTAGCGATGGAAAGGGATAGGAACATGCCACTGGGCAAGAGTTATAGATGGGGGGAAGGGCAATTATAATGCGATTAGGCAAGACTTAGGAGGGATAGAATGGGGTAGCAAAATGCAGGGGATGGGGACAATCGAAATGTGGAGCTGGTTTAAGGAACAGATATTGCATGTCCTTGACAGGTATGTCCCTGTCAGGCAGGGAGGAAGTGATAAGGTAAGGGAACAATGGTTTACAAAAGAAATTGTTTCTCTTGTTAAGCGGAAGAGGGAGGCTTATGTGACATTGAGACGAGAGGGTTCAGATGAGGCGATGGAGAGTTACAGATTAGCTAGGAAGGATTTAAAGAGAGAGTTAAGAAGAGCACGGAGGGGACATGAGCAGTCATTAGAAGGTAGAATAAAGAAGAACCCTAAAGCTTTCTATAGGTATGTGGGGAATAAAAGGATGACTAGGGTAAGAATAGGGCCAGTCAAAGACAGAAGTGGGAACTTGTGTGTGGACCCTATGGAGATCGGAGAGGTGCTAAACGAATATTTCTCATCTGTTTTCACTCGGGAAAAGGAGAATATTGTAGAGGAGAAGACTGAGATATGGGCTATTAGACTTGAAAGGATTGAGGTTAGTAAGGAGGAGGTGTTATCAATCCTAGAAAGTGTGAAGGTAGATAAATCCCCTGGGCCGGATGGGATTTTTCCGAGGATTCTCTGGGAAGCTAGGGAGGAGGATGACGAAGCTTTGGCCTTGATCTTTGAGTCGCCATTGTCTACAGGTTTATTACCAGAGGACTGGAGGATTGCAAATGTTGTGCCCTTGTTCAAGAAGGGCAGGAGAGATGACCCAGGTAATTATAGACCAGTGAGCCTTACGTCTGTTGTAGGAAAAGTTTTGGAAAGGATTATAAGAGATAGGATTTATAATCATCTAGCAAGCAACAATTTGATTGGAGATAGTCAACATGGATTCGTCAAGGGCAGGTCGTGTCTCACAAATCTCATTGAGTTTTTTGAGAAGGTGACCAAGCATGTTGATGAGGGTAGGGCAGTTGACGTGGTGTACATGGGCTTCAGTGAAGCCTTTGATAAGGTTCCACATGGTAGGCTGTTGGAGAAAATGTGGAGGCATGGGATTGAGGGAGATTTAGCAGTTTGGATTAGAAACTGGCTTTCTGAAAGAAGGCAGCGAGTGGTGGTTGATGGAAAATATTCAGCCTGGAGTCCAGTTACTAGTGGTGTGCCACAAGGAACTGTTTTGGGACCACTGCTGTTTGTCATTTTTATAAATGAATTGGACGCAGGCATAGGTGGATGGGTTAGTAAGTTTGCGGATGACATGAAAGTCGGTGGAGTGGTGGACAGTGTGGAAGAATGTTGCAGGTTGCAGGGAGACTTGGATAAACTGCAGAATTGGGCTGAAAGGCAGCAAATGGAGTTCAATGCAGATAAATGTGAGGTGATTCACTTTGGGAAGAATAATAGGAAGGCAGAATACTGGGTCAATGGAAAGATTCTTGGTAGTGTGGATGTGCAGAGGGATCTTGGTGTCCAGGTACATGGATCCCTGAAAGTTGCCACCCAGGTTGATAGTGCTGTTAAGAAGGCATACGGTGTGTTAGATTTCATTGGTAGAGGGATTGAGTTCTGGAGCCGTGATATCATGCTGCAACTGTACAAAACACTAGTGCGGCCTCACTTGGAATATTGCGTACAGTTCTGGTCGCCCCATTACAGGAAGGATGTGGAAGCATTGGAAAAGGTGCAGAGGAGATTTACCAGGATGTTGCCTGGTCTAGAGCAAAGGTCTTATGAGGAAAGGCTGAGGGACTTGGGTCTGTTCTCATTGGAGAGAAGAAGGCTAAGAGGGGATTTAATAGAGACATACAAAATGATCAGAGGATTAGATAGGATGGACAGTGAGAGTCTTTTTCCTAGGATGATGACGTCAGCTTGTACGAGGGGGCATAGCTGCAAATTGAGGGGTGATAGATTTAAGACAGATGTCAGAGGCAGGTCCTTTACTCAGAGTGGTAAGGGCGTGGAATGCCCTGCCTGCCAATGTAGTTAACTCAGCCACATTAGGGGCATTTAAATAGTCCTTGGATAAGCATATGGATGATGATGGGATAGTGTAGGGGGATGGGCTTAGATTAGTTCACAGGTCGGAGCAACATCGAGGGCCGAAGGGCCTGTTCTGCGCTGTATTGTTCTATGTTCTATATTCTATGTTCTATGTTCCTTGTTCCAGTCCTATTCCGGCCCCCACCCACAGCTCTTTCTCCGATACATCGATGACATCAGCGGTGCTGCTTCCCTCCCTTGTCTGGAATTGGAAAACTTCATCAATTTCATCTCCAATTTCTACCCTGCACTCACTTTCACCTGGTCTATCTCTGGGTTCTCCCTTCCCATCCTCGACATTTCTGTTTCCATTTCTGGGGATAATTTGGCCATTAATATCGACTACAAACCCAATGAATCCCACAGCTACCTGGATTATACATCCTCACACCCCACTTCCTGTAAAGACTCCATCTCATTCTCTCAGTTCCTCCGTCTCCGTCGTATATATTCAGGTGAGGCCAACTTCGACAAGGGAGCCTCCGAAATGTCCACCTTCTTCCTCAACCAAGGATTCCCCAGCTCCGTTGTCGACAGGGCCCTCAACCAGGTCTGACCCATTGCCCGCACTTCCACCCTCACCCCTTCTCCTCCCTCCCGCAACAGTGATAGGGTTCTTCATGTTCTTATCTACCATCCAGAAGATCATCAGATGCCATTTCCGCCACCTCCAGCAGGATGTCACCACCAGACACGTATTCCCCTCCCCTCCCTTGTCCGCCTTCTGCAGGGATCGTTCCCTCCAGAACACCCTGGTCCACACTTCCTTCACCCCCAACACCCTCCCACAGCCCTACAGCACCTTCCCCTGTAATCAACAAAGGTGCAACACCTGCCCATTTACCTCCTCTCTCCCCAGTATCCAAGGATCCAAACATACCTTCCAGGTGAAGCAACACTTCACCTGCACTTCCCAGAATCTAATCTACTGCATTCGCTGCTCACAATGTGGTCTCCTCTACGCTGGGGAAACAAAGCGTAGACTGGGTGACCGCTTTGCAGAACATCTACGTTCTGCTCGCAAATAAAACCCTAAACTACCTGTTGCCTGCGACTTTAATGCACCACCCTGTTCCCTGGCCAATACCTCTGACTCTGGCTTGCTGCAGTGTTCCAATGAAGCTCAACGCAAGCTGGAAGAACAACACCTCATTTTCTGCTTCGGGACCCTACAGCCCTCTGGACTCAATATCGAGTTCAATAATTTTAGGGCTTAAACTCTCCCATGTCACAGCCCCCTACCCTACACACCAGACCTTGTTACCACATAGCCTGCCATTACATACCCCCTATTGTTAGTCACTGACAGTTCCCATTAACAACTATTCACCCTCTCAGCCTGATCGTTATCAACTCTTTGTCTGTCCAACTGCTCTTCTCTCTCTTTAGGCTCTAACCTATCGTATACTCCCTACCCCATTCCCCTCCCCCCTTTTTCTGCATAGAAACTAACGTTTTCCCAGCCACCATCAGTTGTGAGGAAGGGTCACCGGACCCAAAACGTAAACTCTTGTTTTTTTCCTTCAAAGATGCTGCCAGACCTGTCAAAAATTTGCATTAGTATGGCACCTTTGACATCGTAAACACAGAAGAAATATCAAACCACATTACTGACACTGTGCCAGAAAGGAGGTGCTAAGATAACGGCCATGACTAATGGCATGCTGGCCTCCATAGCGAGAGGATTTGAGTATCAGAGTAAGGGGTGTCTTTCTGGAGTTATACGGGGCCTTGGTGAGGCCACACCTCGAGTATTGTGTGCAGTTTTAGTCTCCTAGTCTGAGGAAGGACATTCTTGCTATTGAAGGAATCCAGCAAAGGTTCACCAGACTGAGTCCCAGGATGACAGGACAGGCATGAGCAAAGATTGGGTCGACTGTGCTTATACTTGCTGAAATTTAGAAGAATGCCGGGGTGGGGGGATATATCTCATAGAAACATCTAAAATCCTGCTGGGTCTGGACGGGCGAGATGCAGGAAGAATGTTTCCAATGTTGTGGAAATCCGGAACTAGGGAGCACAGTCTAAGTATAAGGGGTGAATCATTCAGGATGGAGATGAGGAAGAATTCCTTCACTCAGACAGTTGTGAACCTGTGGAATTCTCTACCACAGAAAGCTGTTGGGGCTAGTTCATTAGATATATTCAAGAGGGAGCTGTACATGGCCCTTGCAGCTAAAGGGATCAAGGGGTACGGAGAGAAGGCAGGAGTGGGGTTCTGAAGTTGCATGATCAGCCATGATCATACTGAATGATAGTGCAGGCTGAAAGGGATGAATGGCCTATTCCTGCACCTATTATCTATAATTCTGTTCTATGAATCTATGAAGACAGGTAACCAATGTTTCATCAACGTTTTCAGATTATAAAGCAGCAATACTGAGATTTAAGAAGTGTTTGTATGATGCCTTAGCTTCCTGGTCATCTGCTAAACCTGATGACTTTTCAGCTAAGTATTCATAGAACAAGGGCACTGCCATTTATGACCCATCTGGGCATCAATGAATAGAATCTCAATGGAGTCCTTCCGATGGAAATGCAGGGGAATTATTGCAGAAATTATCTAAAGCAGTGCTTTGCCCCATTTGTCTGGAATTGGACCTGATTCTGACACCAGAGTTATGCCAGGAGACAGTAGGTAATCCCAAATAAATTCTGCACCTTCATTGTTAGAATATCCACCTTCAAAACTGATGGTATGCCTATTTTTAAGCTGCAGTTCTCAGTGTGAAGCCTCCACAGCTATTAATGGACTTAGTACACAGTGAAAGCAGCTGGTGTTAGTGGAAATAAAACAACAGACCTACTGATTAGTTTTTATTCCAGAATTCGTGACTATTTTGCTTTTGAGTTCACATTTTACTGACGTGACTTTCAAATTTACTTAAGTTCTGCTATGCCCTGCTCTTGTCTGTCACTGGGATGGTCAGTGAAGTAGCTTTGCCACAGGGTCAATTTAATCTGATAGGCTGGAAAGTTAACAATACCTAGTATCCTAGGGAGGGTGAGTTTTCACTGCACTGACTGTTTGGAAAACAATGCAAGATACGACTGGGGAAGAGAGGTGAAATAACTCCACAAAGGTCAGTGTCCCGTCACCAAGTCACCTCTTATTTACACAGTGCACCGTACACGACACTGACCCAGCTAGCACAGAGTCAGCTCCTGGAATGAGCAGAACCCCTGGCACTCCTGTTTATATGTTTCAGCCAGGGCTCCCTGATTGGAACAGTTTAGCAGCCCCAGATAGGGAACTTATGTCCTATAAGGTCCACATGGCTGACCTCATTCCAATTACTTCAAGAGGGAGGGAGCTGAGAATGCCACAAATAATGATAAAAGGATTTTCAGTCAATGGCTTGATACTGATATGGGCCATGGCCTCAATGTGACTTATAACCCTCACAAACCACAGTGGAGGTGATTCCTATGAGGCCGGCAATGTCTTCTGCTGGTTGCTATTTTGATTCCCAATCTCAAAGTAGCATATTTGTCGCCAGTGCCCAGGACTGATGGGTGCTCGTCTACCAGAGGATAATAAGGTGGAATGAGAAAACCTTTGCAGAAGACTTTGATGTGACTGATCCTGCGAAGAGGTTGCTGACTATGGATTGCTGAGTAGCCCCCAAGTGGCAAGACAGCAAGAGCACTTTAAATGGTTCGGCTAAAGAAGATGAAAGTGAAGAACATGGCCTATTAGAATCCATGAACGTTACAGTATGGAAAGTGGCTAATTGTGCATCTTTTAATATTGTAATTCATTCCAGGTCTCTTCTCTCTCTCTCTTTCTCTCTCTCCCCATAACCCAAACAGTGAACTTTGTTATATTGTGCTTCTCACATTTGTAGGACATCCACATTTTTCTCAACAGTCAATGAATTATATTCTGAAGTGTGGTGATGAAGGGAAATATGGCTGTCAATGTATGCACAGCAAGATCCCAGAACCTCAAATGAGATAACTAACAGGTTAAGATTTTGATTGAAAATTTTGACCAAGGTTTAGGTTACCTCCTGTTTTTTCTTTAGCGAGCTCATGAGGCCTCTATGTTCACCTGAGCCTGAAGACAGGGTCTTGCTATTATTGGCCTAGCAATGCACATGCTAATAGACTGGGATTCCAGGTTCAAATCCCAACACAGCTGCTGATGGATTTTAAATTCAATTGATAATAATTCTAAATGAAGGCTAGTTTTTACTAATGGAGACTATTCAACCATTGTTGATGTTTATTTAAAACCCATCTTGTTCGCTAATGTCCTTTAGGGAAGGAAATTTGCCATCCTACCTAGTCAGGCCTACACGTGACTCCAGACCCACAGCAAGGTTAACTCTTAACTGCCAACTGAAATGGCCTTGTGGGCTATTCAGTTCATAAGCAGTTAGGGATAGGCAACAAATGTTGACCCGGTCAGCAATGCCTACATTCCATGAGAGAATAAAGAAAAACAATTTTGACAGAGCAGCATTCCTTCAATATGGCAGTAATTTAACAGGCTATGCATTAAAGACTTAGATAAAGATCTGAAACCCCACAGTGTCCTCACTCAGAAGTAAGCGCGCTACAACAGAAAGACATTCACAACATAAAATTCACAGGCTAGTACAGGCATCATGGGCTGAATGACCCCCTTCTATCCTTCTTTTGATTCCACACACTGGGTCGAGCTGATATCAGTATGGGCCTCAACATGGTTCCTCAGGCTTGCTGGTTGTCATGGTGATTGGGGTCATTTGGCAAGGCTGAGGGAAGAAAGCCGGAATCTCCCAGGATTCATTCATCCAGCTTACGGTCTCTGTTCAGAAGATCTTGCCTGTCACAGGAAGCAGGAATCATGGCGCCTTCCAGAAGACTTGGCATTGACCTGGTAGGTGATTAGGTTGGCTGCACATATTCTGCGTGCTGATTAATGCCCTTTCCAGATGTTGTAAAATGTTCCCGGCCAATTGGCGGCAGGAAAGGACATATCTGTACAATGAATGATGTTCTGCAAATTGAAAGAAACTGTTTCTCTCAAAGACGCTTTGCTGTCTGCCAGTTGTGTATTAACGGAGAGTCATACACGTTGTGGATATGTCACTAATAACACACTCAACTCATTGCCCTGTCAAAGTGAACACAGTCAATGCAATGTCCATGTACAAACAAATGGTGTTAGGAATTCTGATTTCACTCAGTCTGTTTGAGGAACTGAATACCTATGTTAGACCATCAGAAATGCGAAATCCAGGCTGCAATCAAATGGGAGATGGGGGGTCTCCCGGTTCTAATTGGAGACACAGTGAGGTGCAGTTATGTCACCTCTTTTCATTAAGGCCCACTGCAAGATATGACACCTCCACTCTCTAGGCAGATAGAGGAACCCAAAAGAACTGCAGATGCCGTGAACCGGTGACAAAAATAGAAATTTCTGGAAAAGCTCAGCAGGTCTGGCAGCATCTATGGAGAGAAATCAGAGTTAATGTTTCAGATTCAGTGACCCTACCTCATCGTCTCAGATAGGGAAAACCATTGGGAGATGTTGTTGCTTGCCCAGAGATGCCAACTTATCAGAGAGCAGAAACTGTACATGCCAACAGTAACACTTAGAGCTGGCACAACACCCACCTGCTGTCCACCATCATGAATGCTCCCAAATCTGGGGTCACTGAATGTGGAAAGGTGGTAATAATGCGGAGGATCAAAGGTGTTGGGAGGGCAGTTGTCTGTAAGATTAGGGGCACCATAAGAAATAGGAACAGGAGTAGGCCTTTTGGCCTCTGGAGCTTGTTCCACCATCCAATAGTCCTTACCTCCACTTTGCTGCTTTTTCCCTGTAAACCCCCGATTCCCCGACTGATTGAGAATCTACCTGTCTCAGCCTTAAATCAGACAAGGACTCTGCTCTCTCTCAGAGGGCACTCAAGCCCCTTCTCAATGTCATCCTTGACATTGGGACACCCACCATGCTCCACCCCCTCATAGACCCTAGATCCTGCAAGCAACATGGGTTTGTTATACTCCCCACATTACCAATTCCTTGCCCACCGATGGGTAAAATGAGCAGCAGTGGCATGAGACTGTTATGTTGACATTATTTGCCCATTTAAAGGGGCACCACTGGGGACAGCAGAGAAGGC
This sequence comes from Ginglymostoma cirratum, assembly GCA_024137785.1. Taxonomy (NCBI): domain Eukaryota; kingdom Metazoa; phylum Chordata; class Chondrichthyes; order Orectolobiformes; family Ginglymostomatidae; genus Ginglymostoma; species Ginglymostoma cirratum. Next base: position 5,116,078 of record JAHRHZ010000267.1, on the reverse strand, counting down.
CTCACCACCACGAACACAAGGAAAGTAGAAGCAGAAAAGTCACCCAGTGTAGGGAGGGGTAGTCAAGTTGGAGGGATCTCCTCCTGGTTCTGTTCGTGGGCCTAGCCAAGATGACCACTAACAGGTCCAGGCAGCAGGCCGAAGAGGGGCTCATCATTCCTGACTGTCTGCCCCTCTTTCACTTGGTCCACATCCCTCCAAACATTTTTTTATTCGTGCATTTATTTAAATACTTTCTAAACTTTGTAACTGTACCTGCATCCACAACTTCCTCTGGAAGTTCATTCCACACACAAACCACTCTCTGTGTAAAATAATTGCCCCCCCCCATGTCTTTTTTTAAATCTTTCTCCTATCGCCTTCAAAATATGTCCCCTCGTCTTTCCCATTCTCGGGAAAAGGCACCTGCCATTCAACTTATCTATACCATTCATGATTTTACAAACATCTACAAGGTCGCCCTTCAACCTCCTACACTCCAGTGAAAAAAGGTCCCAGCATTTCCAGGGCAACTAGAACTGGACAGAGTACTCCAGAAGGGGCCTCACTAATGTCTCAACTTTCACACATGAAAGGCCAAGCGACAACAATGAAGCAGATCTTTACTGTGTCTGGATTCAGTTCCACTGGATATTTAAGGCTGGTAGTAAGTGGGCCCAATACAAATATTTCTAAAATCAACCTGTTTGGACAAGTTGTTAGGTAAATGGGACTTTAACCTGGACCTTCTGTCCCAGAGGTCGGTATACTTCCACTGCACCACAAGCACCATCATTTAAAGCAATAGTTGAACCAACAACTCCAAGATTAAGGGCCCATTCTCTATGAACCGAGCTGGCCAGGCACAAAGTACCTAAAAGACTGTTAAAATTATGTGGAACATTTCAGGGCAAAAAAAAACCTTCACTCCAGATGGGACTTGAACCCACACTCCCTGCCTTAGGAGGCCAGCACCTTGTCCATTAGGCCCTGGGGCTACTCAATGGTGCTATACCGTTCTGGAGCATGTGAGACTTGAAGCCAGACCTCTTGGTCCAAAGTAGGACATCTCTACTACACTAGAAGACCACTGACATTGAACCTGGTATAATATTTCTATTCCTTGCAGCACAGATAGAACTGGAATTTGAGCATGGCCCAGCTTCTGGTAGCTTCTCACCAAGCCTATTTATCAGAGTTGTCCAGAAGGTAAAACGCTTTTAGCTAAAACTGACAAATGAGACCTTCTGGCCTGACTTGTATATATCGTCTTGTATACCGTATTTTTGCTCACCACAATACCACTTTTTTAAAAACTTAGTAATTTGCTTGAATAGTTATGTAATAAACTAATCTTTACCTTGGTAAAGCATGAAGCTTAACTCAGTACAAATGATTAGGATACTGGATGGCAAAGGTACCAATGTTGGAGAAATGCGGATGGGTACTCAGGCTAGGTTTGGTTGGGGAGGTGATGATACCAGTGGGCGGGCGGCTTGTGGGGATGTCAGGTTGGCATTGACATCACTTCTGGTTTGTGGGGGTGGGCACAGTGCTGGGTCTTGACAGGTTCAGGTCGGGGCACATAATCCAACATGGGACACCAATATAACGGAGCACAGGACTCCCTCGCTGAACCCACAAGATTGGACCCAGCGGTGAGTGCGCTACCAACTGAGTCACACCTTGCACTGTGGAATGGTATCACTACTCATCACTATCTTCTTGGGTTTTGGTTGTAGAAAGCAGGAGAATGGCACTCAACCAAGTGGTCATTTGGAGAGGTGGTACAGACATAATGGGCCAAATGGCCTCGTTCTTCTTTGTAGCAATTCAATTACTGTGATTTTGCACAGTCCCTGCTACCAAAATTCTAGCACAAAGAATAATAAACTCAAAGGGATTCATTGATTTCTGTGCAGTCAGAGAGAAAAAAAAATCACTTTTTTTTATTTAAACTCTGAATACAATCTGTTTCCCTACCACCTCCCCACCCCTCCCTTACCACCAACAATTCAATGCACATTCATCTGTTCATTCTACTTAAAATATCACAGCTGGTGGTTCACTGTAATAGTTTTGTCGAAAAAGGTGTTAAACATTAAGATTGAATAACAAGGTGTGCATTGATTTCCCGTATTTGCCAAGTTCTCAGCCTTAATGAGTGAAGCTTGCCTGTCAAACATAAAGCAATTGAACACTCAACCTTCAACACCGTGCCCAAAGATAAATAGCCAGATTGAAATATTCAGTGTCAAAATGTCAGTGACGGAGACTGAGAATAGAAAGATATATGTCTGCACTGTGCATTGTTGATTAACATCTTCGACCAATAACAATCCTACACTTGTCATGCTCAGTCGCTGAGACTGGGAAGGTTATTTTGCCATTCCTGTAGTTAATATATTACGGAACATGAATAAAAATATAAAGAATGTGACCTTTCTAAGTAATTCCATTAATCATTAATCAACAAGGTTATTATGAGTTTTTTCTTAAATGGTCGATAGCTTGGAAGAGTGTGATAATGCCTTCTGAATATTTCATTCCCTTTTGTTCGTTCAGGCAGTAATGCAGTTACTCCTGGTCGCAATTTTTGATGCTTATTCCTTTTTGTTTGAAAAAGTCATATGAATCTCAGGAGAGTGTTATGCTTGAAATTAACTGGAAAAGGTGTAAACTTTTCCTGGTACCAGAGACAGAGACAGCAAGAAGAGAACTGTATAAACCCGTGCTAATGCTACATCCACTGCTTCTTTGGCAATCAAAGCAAGCATCAAAAATGTTTTGGGCTTTTATCCCAAACTGGGCTGCAACTACTGAAGTTATTGATTTAAAGCACACAAGGTATGTCTAGACTATACTTCACTCAGCAGTAAACTAGCATGTCTTGACAGACTGGCACCAGTCACTTATGCCTACTTCTAATGAGTACATTAGGGAAACACCATCGGAAAAGATTGCAAAGTAGAATTGGACAAGATAGTGGATAAAGATAGTGGATAAATATACCTCTTGTTAAAGTAAAGTCATTTGGTTTCCTCACAGCTGGCAACAAAATCAAGAAGAACATGCTGATAGAAATAAATGCAGAAAGCATAAAAATAGTTACCATAAAATAATCGTAATTAAACCACAAGGAAAAAAAAATGTGCATTTATACAGGACCTTCGTTTCAGAATGTTCCCAAACTACTTCCCTAATAGTTTGAACTGCAGTCTCAGCCCTTATTCAGCCAAACAAGGTAGTCAACTTGTTCTCAGCTAAAAAAATAGAAATTGTCAGAAAAACTCAGCAGGTCCGGCAACATCTGTGGAGAGAAATCAGAGTTACCGTTTCGGGTCCAGTGACCCTTGTTCGGAAGAATGATCAGAGCTAGATCTCCCAAACAAGCAGTGCCTAGGGCAAGATTCAAAGCATTAATTCTGTTTCTCTCTCCACCAATGTTGCCAGATTGGCTGAGTTTCTACAATATTTTCTGTGTTTTTTTTTCAGATTCCAGCAATCGCAGCAGCTTGCTTTTACACAATGGAGATGTACCTGGTTCATCTGTCATTGGTGCTGTTGACAGTGACATAAACTTTGGCTAGAATACCAGGGAGACCTTCCCCGCTCTCCTTCAAAAAGCATCATGTGACCTTTTACACCCAACCAATTAGGAGCTTTAAAGTCTTACTGAATGGTAACCTCCTTGACAGGATAGTACTCCCTCAGTACTGTGTTGAGAATATTAGCCTAGATTCAATGCTCTAGTCCCTGAAAGGGTTCATAACCTTCATGACAGAGGTGAGATTTTTTTAATCAAACCTATGGTAATACTGAACAAAATGTATAACTGAGAAATCACTGCAGGAAGATGATTTTCAGAAAGAAAAATGTTTCAAGATTTCTATTTGGCTTAGAGATCTCTTACTGAAAGTGACGAGCAGTCAAATCTCCTTCTTAAGTAGGCAAGATCCTTGTTCTGACAGAATGTGGGAGGATGATTACAACACACAGGCACTGCAATGTCACCTTTTTTGAAGTACTTTAGAGGTCACTAATCTTCAAACAAGATCAGTAAATGGGAGCCCAGGAAACAAATACCTGACAAAATACGTTGTCAGGATGTGTTGCTTCAGAAAGCTATTGATGGGGGATCAGTTCAGTGACGCTTAAAAGGAAGACAGATACTTGGAAAATAAGATATTCATGGAGATAGAGAAAAGTTGACGGGTAGGAAGTGAAATTCAAAATATAAGGCCGAAAAAACCTGATGTAATAGACCCACCTTCCTCTTCACCTAAAAGCAATGAAAAAATCTGAGTTTGGCTTGTGTGATTAAAATGTCAAATATGAGAGAAACAATATTGTATTGGAAGCTGAGAATATAAAAGAAAGAACTTGCAATTTTACATGACCTTTCATTGCCTCAGGGTGTCAAAATATTTTACAGCCAATTATGACAGTGTAGCCATTGTTGTAATGTTTGAAATTGCAACCAATTTGTGCTCTGCAAGTTCCATCGCAGAAAGATAATAACAAGCGGATTACCTGTTTTACCCTGATATTTGTTTAAAGAATAGGCAATGGCCAGGACACCAAGGAGAACGACACCTCCCAACTTCAATGAGTGACTCTGAATGAGCAGATCTGGCTTTGGCTGGATGACCATTTAGAAAGACACACATCCCCAACAGTACACCACACCCTCAGTACTGCATGGACTAATCAACCTGAATTCTATCCTCATATCCCTGGAGCAGAACAAGAATCAGACTCAGAGGTGAGGGTGTCACCGAGTGAGTCACTGCTGGTTTGCTGGTTTCGTAACTGAGTTTGTGCCTGATTGTCAGCAAACAAACTTAAGCCCACATATGTATCACAAAGCCAGATCTGACTGACAATCCTAAATGCAATGCTCTGTGAATTATAAAGCTCTGTAGTTTAGGCTGTAACTTATTTAATGTGGTTTGCCAGGACACCTTGCTGAGACTGTGACGCTTTGACAGGTAGTGGTCCTCCTTGTCTGAACAGGAGACTAGCCCCCATCAGTTTCTGACATGACCTTTGGTGGAATAAATGTGCAGTGTTTGCAGAGGAGGCATCTGGAACATTCTGTAGATATTAGACTGACATCTCCATGTGGCATCCAGTAAAATGTGTGTCATTCCTGCCATGATAAGTCCCTGCTGACAAACAGCCTGCTTTTCAATATGGCAGCCTGATAGACTCTGGCTATGGCTGAAGCACCGATGTACTAAAGAGCATGGCATGGTTAGGGTGCTGTGAGCATGTAGGCAGACACTAAGTGAGCTAGCATCAAGAGAACAAATAAGCAGCCCTGAGGTGCAGCCTGGTCCGAACCTTGAGCAGGGTGCCTACCCATGAACACAAAGTGGCCTCAGTGCAGCCTTTCGATGCTGGAGTGCCCTGCAATGAGTCTGTGCTTCCTAACTGGCCTATCAGTGTATTGGAGAGGTACCATGAGGGCTTGGCAAGTGACAACTGCTCATGCCCATGGGTGAGGCTTGTGTGTGGCTGTGCCCATGGATGCTGTTTGATCCGCAGCAACCTGGAAGGTGTTTCAGAGCAAGCAGTGAGCTGAATCTATCTGATATATGGTCTTGTTTGATTCATAGAATGGAATCCCTAACTCCATAATCCCATATTTAGCATGGCCAATGCACCTAACCTGCACATTTTTAGATTGTGAGAGGAAACCAGAGCAGCAACAGAAAACCCACATGGACAGAATGAAAAATGATAGCCTACAATGGCATTGCTATCCAGTGCCATTACCGCTACACCATCATCTCCCCCATGTCAAGTTACTTTAATGTTGAGCTTGTTTGATGAGTTTGGTAAGATAGAAAGCTGAATATTATTGAGGCGAGGATGGTCCATTAACAAAGTGATTAAGAAGCAATAATCCCTTTTAATTGGCACCTCACCGCTGCCTAGTGAGACACCTGCTTCACAGTTTGTGGAAAGCATAAAAGTTGATGCAGGATGTTCCCAATATCGAGCTGGGCCTCTCTGGGTTTCACATTCAAATCTGCTATAAATCTCGTTATAGTCCACGATGCTGAGACACTAATTCTGTTAACTTTGTTTTTTATGTTGTCCAGTTTTAATTCTTGTCGTTGGTTGGCTCACTGAGCTGGTTCAGTGTTCCGCAGACATTTCATTACCCAGCTAAGCTGGTTCGTTGCTCCACAGAAGTTTAATTACTCTGTTACCCAGCAGGGTAATGAAATGTCTGCGGAACAACGAACCAGCTCAGCGAGCCAACCAACCACAATATCCACAGAAGATACTGTATCGTTATAACAAAAAGGTCCTTATTTCTCAGTGACTGAGATTGGTTGAAAAGGATTGACTGGATATAAACAAATCTATTTGCACCAACTTCTTTATATATGAGCAGTCAGACATTCAACAGTCTGCAAGTCCTAGTTAACTTTTTTTATACCTAGCATCAGAACAAGGGTTGTGCCATTTTTAAATTAAAGAACCAGTTTGGAAAATCTCTGATGACAACAACAGCTTTGGAATTGAGTTTAAGGTGAAGTTAGATAAATGCATGAGAAATATACTTCTGTTGCCAGATGAGACTTGCATGGTCCAGGCTCTAGGGGAAGGCTGGTGACTGCAGAGCCTAAGCTTGCCAGAAAGCTTGTGGTCAATGTCAAGGATCATGGAACCAGTTGTCAATGGTTCTTTCGGCAGAGTTTGGAGATGCTCCTTTTCAGCATGGAACAAGTCATCAACTCCATCTACACATGAGGAAGTAACCATGTCACAGTGTCGGGAGCCCGATGTCACAGTTTCCAGTGTAACACAAGCAGCTTCCCTCAAAGGTTGGACTGCCACAGTAGACAACCTCCAAGAACATCACATCTCCTCAATTCAAGCTTAGCAGCCTCCCATCCCAACCACTGGGGAAGCAACAAAGACGAGCACATGGATATGCAAAGGATCATGGAGGACATGCATTGATGGAATGCCCTGGTAATTAGTTTCACTTTGCACCCATTATTTAATGAGTGAATGTGTACAAGCAACCCTGGGACTGTTGATGTATGGTGAAATGTGGCTAAAGTTACTGTCATCACTTGTTAATGATCTGGCACAGGTCCTAGCCAAAAAGGTGTTAACTACATTATAACTTTCCTATGCCTTGTTGTTCCTCCAGTTTATACCTCGTCCATCACTTCTGAGAGGTTCTCCTCCATTTCCCAGAATTCCTTTTCCCGCACACCCACCTCCTCCCAAGTTCCACCTCCTCCACTTCCTCCTCTTTTATCACTGCAATTTCTGAGACTTCTTCCTGCACCTTCTCACACTTCTGTCCTCAGCATCTCATCTGAGAGGTACTGACGAGCACTTTCACTTCATAAAAACCTGGGTTGATACCTGCTCAACTGAACACACAGGGTTTGAACCGAGCAATGATTGAGAGTTCTCATTCATAAAATGTACAAGCGTCTCAAACATTGCAGCAGTAGATGAACTAATTGCTCCCTAATGACTCTTGGTGGATTCAATCTCTTCCTACTTCTCCATCATTTCCCAGCAGCTTATCTTGTTCTGGATGATCTCTGCATTCTCCCAGCTATGTTTGTTCCCAGAGGAAGACTTAGCAAAATATTCCCATCTTGAACCAACTTATTTCAGTGTGAGATTTTAAACGGAAATGAAAACACTGCAAGACCAGCCAGAACCATTCACTGTCAACTATTTGAACTCAAGCAACAACAGGACATCTCCAAAAATATGCACGATTTCACAAGCCGCCAGACTAGAAAAAAAATCCAACAAGAAATTGTGACTACTTAGAGTCATGGAGTCATATAGCATGGAAACAGACCCTTTGGTCCAGCTCATCCAATCTGACAGGTATCCTAAATTAATCTGGTCCCATTTCCCAACATTTGGCCCATTTCTCTCTAAACCTTCCTATTCATGTACCCATTCAGATGCCATTTAAATGTTCTTATCGTACCAGCCTCCACAGCTTCCTCTGGCAGCTCATTCCATAGACACACCACTCTCTGTGTGAAAAAGTTGCCCATTTGGTCCTTTTTAAATCTTTCCCCTCTCACCTTAAACCTATGTCCTCTAGTTTTGGACTCCACCACCCTGGGGAAAAGGCCTTGGCTATTCACTCTATCTATGCCCCTCCTGATTCTGTAAATCTTTATAAGGTCACCCCTCAACCCCCGACATTCCGGGGAAAATAACCCCAGCCTATTCAGCCTCTCCCTATAAAAACAGTCGATGCTTGTCTGAACAACCCTTCACTCTGGGCCGGTTCAACACCAGGGAGTTAGGAGATCTCCATTAGTGTGATTCATGATATCAAAACCAAAACAGGGAGTTAGAGGATCATAAAAGATTCAAACACTGGATAGTTTAGAAATCAAGGAAGATTGATTGGAGATGCTAAACCCAAGACAATATCACCTCATTCCTCTAGCTAACATTTTGACAGGGTATGTTGTTACAGCCTCCTAAGAGTGGAGTAGATGAAGTGGATGCGTAACCTTCTCTTTTCCCAACTGTTTTTCTTGAAAAGTACTCCTGAAATATCTGGAGCATGATCTGATGTAGAGTTTGCTGCATGAGGTTTTGACCACAGTTGACTGAACAACCAATTTTCTTTCGTAACGCAAAACAAATCTTTAAGATTTCTAAGTGGAGAGAAGAAAATAGCCTCCTTAGCGCTTTCACTAATAGTCCATTAACGTCATAAGACGTTTGCATTTTTATGATTCTGGCCATTGTACTGATAAGACACCAAATAAAAAATGTAGCTCCATGGAGCATTCAACAGTTTTCTGCTTCAGGCAGTTACTTCAAAAAAAAGGTAGGCATTTCAAAAAAACTCTTGGTATGATTTCAGAATATCCTAAATTTCCTTACAGCTAATGAAATGCATTCCCTGCTATGGGAACTATAGCAGCCAACTCGCATAAGTCCAGTGTCCTATGAAGCAAAGTGTGAATGACCAGACAAGGAATGTTGAGCTCGGGATAAATATTGGCCAGAACATCAGCGAAGCTTCCTTTCTTTTCATCAAATTGTACCCTGGAAATGTTTCCATGCACCTGCAAGGACGTTCAAAGTTTTGGTTTAATGTTGCACCTGAAAATTGCCATATCTGACAGCACAACACTGCCTGTTTTGTCAGTCTCAGCTTAAACATAATGTGTGTAAACCTCTAGAGTGGGATGTGATGAACACACTATCTCTGATTCAGAGGGGAGATCAAAAACACTGGTCATCTGGTTTACCATGGAAACCAGGTTCAGCTAACAAGGTGGAAAATTCATTTATAAATATCGCCATTGGCTTGCAGTGACCTCTATTGCAAGAACCACAGCAATATTGATGCTCTGCCACTCTCTTGGATATCCTGCATGCACAATTCAGGGAGGGGAGAAAAAAGCAGAGGCATTTGGTTCCATTCCATTGGGTTCCATTCCATTAATGTTCAGGTGACATGTGATCACTATTACAACTTCCTTGAGACATGTGTCCACTAACCTGACAGCTGCCACAACTCCCTGTCCTACAGCACTTTTGTGTACCCGCTATGTTTGCGAGCCCCCACCCCAACCCCCACCCATACACACAAACTGATGCAGGGCACCAACACAATGCTGCCCATGCCTCAGCCCAGGGCTGTGGTGGTACACACCATGGGGCTGCTGATCATGTGATTCTGGAGCTTGGCCCAATCTGAGGGGGGCGGCGTGGGGCGTCCCGTATACAGATTGTTTGGAATGTCTAAACGTTTAGATGGGATGCAGCGGTGAACAGGAAAGTGTGCAGTGGTTAAAAGGTAAAGAGTTGAGAGAATAGGGTTCCATGTATAAGATTGTGTCAGTAATGACAGGTATGTGCCTGGGCAGTTTGGCATTCTGGTTACTGTGCCATGATGTTGCCAGCTGGATTGGCAATATTTGTCCAGGTACACAGTGACCCTTTTTTGAAGACGTGGGCACAAGGGACGCCAGTCCTTCTGTAGATATCTGCTGAGTGGTGAGTTATTGTGGGAAAGGAAGGATGCATGGTAAGTGGAGATAGAAATCAAATCTGAGAGACATCTTAGGGGTATGGTTCGTAATTAATGTAGCCAGTTTGCTAAAGTAGACTGAAAAAATTCTCTAACCTCGCAATGGGCAGCCCTCCAAAGCAACCCCACATGACACATACTTATCAAAGAATGTAACATTCAGCCTATTGTTGTGAGTGACAATGGCCCTCAATTTACAAGTGAAGGATTCAACCACTTCATTAATGATTGGGAAGTTCACCACTAGACATTAGTATTTCGTAAATAAATGTTTGAGGGTGTTCACTATTTTAAAGGCCTCATGGAACATTCTTCTAAACACCAGAGTATATAAGCCTGTTTGACCTAACCTCTCATCAGATAGCAGTCCTCTTTTGCCTCTGGGAACAACCTAACAAACCTTCCTTTCACCCTATCTGAGGCATCTTATCTAACTTTCCTCAGGTACAAAGACAAACATTGTGCACATTCCTCTGGGTGTAATCTCACCAACAACCTGTGCAACTGCAACAAGGTATTCTCTATTCTTGTACTGTAATCACCTTGCGATTATGGCCAATATAAAATTTGTCTTCCTAACCTCTTGCATGTTAACGTCTGTGTTTCTTGCACAAGGACATCCAAATTGCTCTGAATGCGAACGATATTCAATTTCTCAGCAGTTAAAGTAAAATTCTGACTTCCTCCTATCAAACACAATAGGCATGCAGTTCCCACACATATGCTGCATTTCCCAATATCTTTCCCATTTGATTCTACATCAAGTTGCAGATTCTTTGGCCCAGACTTTTTTTCTCCTGAGGCAGGGGCTCAAAGTTAGGAAAGTTGTTTACTTACCAAGCCTGGCTTGGGAAAACCTGACCCAAATGGCTGGATTTTTCACTGTGGATGTAATGTGCTATAATCAGGCTCTAGAAACAGTTTGGGGCTACTGGAGCTGTCAGGATCTGGTTAAAAGTCTGTCTTAGTGCTCTGGGTCTTTGTTCCAGTTGTAAATAAAAACAATTGCGTTCTTTTGTCCTCATCTACATATCTCTTCACCCCTACCTACTCTCCATGTCCCATCCATGCTGACACATACTGACTCATGCCCTTTTACCCACCCCAATGATCTCCATCATCTCCATGCCAAGCCATGCACCTCTACCCATGCCCATAGCCCTTCATACCCCCCATATCAAGCTCTACCACATGTAATCCCATGTCCACTTAATGTGCCTCCATTGCCCACCATCAAATTTTATTCCGTCTTCCATGCCAACTTACACATATCCACTGTAGACAGACCTCAAAAGTCAAGTTGAGATGAAATGAAACATAGTTCTAACAGTCTACTTGGAGACATCAGAATCTTTTTTAAGAAGTGGTCTAATTGATTTAGCCCATTCAACTAATATAAATTCTGTCAAGTATTTATTCTTTCATAAAAACAAACATTTATATCCACTACCCTACATCAGAGATAACTAATCCCTTAATTAGATTTTCGAATTGCCAATCAAATTGTGAACATAAAGCCCCAACTATGCTTTACTGTGAAAGTGGTCAAACAGGAATAATACCAGGATGATAATCCTGAAGATTACATCAACAAACAACTATTGAAACCAAAACTACAGATTGTTTTCAACCCAGAGACACAGCAAGGTATTTCTTTTTCAGCAAAAATTTAAAAGGCAGGGGATTTAAATTACTTGACAACTTGACAGTTCCACAGTCCCCGTCTGCCTTTTATAAGCATTCATGTCTACTCGTAAAAATTATTCAATCACATTCTGCAAGAAGCAATCTTTACTCTCATGAGACATGTTTTAACTCAGCATTGAGTTTAAATGGCCCTAGTGTCTTCAAGTTTCTTTCATTTATGAATTAAATCCTGCCCCTCTTCCAGATTCAGGATTCTAGTAACTTTGGCTAACGCATCAAGTTTCCATGATTCCATGGAAACACAGCCTTTTATATATTTTACTTACCAGCTTTTGTAACATCAGTAAAATTTGGATGCAGTTTGCTCAGGCTCTTAATCTGACTCATTGATATTACCAGTCAACTCCTTCCATCACCCATTCAGGGAGTGCATTCCAGACCATAACAAGTATTTTACTGTTTGTCATGTTACCTTTCAAATAAGAAGTGAAACTGATCACTATTGGCCACACATATAGGATACTATATCGGAATTGATCAGGGATTTGAAGAGTGAAGAGTTATAACAAAGCTATGAACAAAGTGAAACACACCAAGATACCCCACATTTGGAGAAGTGAAGAGGAAAAAGGTTGGGGATTGAGCTGCTTCTAAGAAAAGAGGTAAGGAAGGTGCCCAATGTTAATACTGGCCTTAGGGTAAGGATGGGAATGTGGATTCTTGCTGCTCAGCAGGAATGGAGAGATTAGGCGCTCAAATCAAGTGAATGAACTTCGCCAAATATTCCTACTGATTGACGATTTTAACACCACTGCTTTTACTGCTGGTTGAAGATCCCAGTGCAACTAAGTCGGAGCTTTCTGCATAACATGGTAATCGGGCTCCTTACAACCAAGGTAGAATCCTGGATGTGATATTCACTAGACCCTGAGTTGGGAAGGTTTAAGGTTGAAACTGGTCAGAAGCTAGCGGCAAGGACAAAATGTTGACAAATCATCTGAGCCCCAAGAAGAAATCATAACTTTCAGTGTCCCGCAGCATTTCTCCTAACCTTTCCTCCTGAAAAATTCACCTGAAAGCTTCTCGATGCCACTTATCTGGAAGTCAGTGGAAGCGCCACCACCCTGATCTGTAGCTGCCATGCAGGAAGGAAGAAGACAGCAATGAAATGTTCAAACGTCCTGGTGTTTGTACCCATAACTCCCTGACAACTAAATCCTGCTCCAAACGCAACGACCTACTGCCAGAGATGCGGGATAAGCTTCAAATCACAGGACAACCTTTTCTGCCCTGTCTTAAAGCCCAGCAAGGGGGCAACGACATGGAGATGCAGTTCAGTAGCAACCAGTAAATAGAATTCAGCAAGCTCTTTGGAGGTAAAACAGTATTCGACTAACTGAACACAGGCACAGGAGGGAAGCAAATGGCTAGAAGCTCATCATCAGTCATCCACATCTCTCTAATGAGACAGCAGCCTAGGATCCTCTGGGACTACAGTGACTTTCAGTTTTTCTAATATAGCAGCCAGGAGAAAAAAAAAGCCAGTTTTCTAACTCTCCTGCATTTCTTTACAGTATACAGACAAATTTAATGACTTCTGAAGTTCAACTAAATTAAGTGTAAATGTAGCAAGCTTCCATTTAGTGTTTCTCTAAACTGCACATTGAAATTAATTTAGCAAGTGCGGAACCAAACTTACTTGTATAAATCTGTGAATTAGATTAATTATATATCTAAGCTCAGATAGATGAAGGAGAACAGCTTGCAGCTAAAATAGAATTCTCACTATCAGTGTTAGTGTGGTTAATCTTAACATTCAGATATGGGTGATTCCAATTTGTTTATAATTATGCCCCTTTCCTAATTTCTATTTTGCTGCATTTAATAAGAGGCAAATGGATAGAGTGTATGACAGATGTCCAAATTTGTACAACTTACTTTAACACTATAACCTTTGATTAAAATACCCCCAGCACCCGGCTGATGTATTAATGACTGTCAACTGCAAAAGGCAAACTCCAAATGGAAGGGCAGATTCATTTCAGATTTTATTATCTCTTGATGCTGTAAGTGCTTTGCAAATTTGATTAGTAGGAAGTGATTCATTCACTTAAGCAGTCCCAAGTGGGAATTACATCTCGTGATGATTTTATTTACAAGTTATTGATTTGAAATCCCTTTGCAGTCACCTCAGCACTGGTAATATTTACATTTACAGATCCCCTTATTTACTCCGTCTAAAACTTGCATATTTTCCTTGGATCTTAAGAGAACATTCACTCCCAGCTTCTGTAGCCTTGTTTCATAAAGTGAAGTCTGTTGAAATGTGTCTTTGACAACAATGAAATAAATGGCCTTGGAATTGATTTGGTAGTAAGACAGGCAGAGCTGTTGAGGGATGTAAAGTTGCCCACAAAACTGATCAACTGAACAGGACTTCCACATGAATGGTAGACTCCTTCCAATGCCTTATTGAACTGGTACAGAGGTAACTTTTTGAGATTCTCAACATTGTGATGGAGTCCGCTAGTCTATGGCCATGAACTAATGGTGGCAGAAGATTGAGGAATTGTAAGATCAAGGAATTGAGGGACCAAGGCCAGAAGGAAGGAAAAGTTGGATCGTGTTTCCAGCAAAACGTCATTTCAGAAGTGTGGGGTGGGGGGAACGAAGGCTGTGGAGGGAGTAGGAGGGTAGGTGCCGTGACCTAAGTTGATGGCGGTACCATGAGCCAGGCCCAGGGGGCTCTCATCTGGTCTTGGGATAGAGGGATGGACAGGCCTGTAGAGAGAAGTATGCAGCTTCAGGGGGAGAAGTGCTGAGCATAAGAGAAAGGACTTAATCGTGCATGCTGAAATAGAGGGAAAGGAGGAGGCGGCAAATGTGAGACAATTGTTTTAAAGCTATCAACAAAGGAATATTCGACTGAGAGCCAAGAAAATTGAATTAGTTGAGGTAATGAATTTCTTGAAAAGGTGTGTGGAATCTGTAGCTTAAGACTGCATGATGAAAGTTTGTTGTATATTGTTGTTAACTGGGAACTTGGTTTTGAAAGTGAAGCAAAAAGAGATTTTAATTTCTAATTCAAGAGGTCAGAAATTAAGTTTTACATATTGAGTTTAAACATAACTTCCAAGAAAACATGTGACTTAAGTTAAATGACAAGCAATGTACCTGGGAAGTGAATTGATGTAATGTTTCCAGCATTGGGTTTTATGACTCACAGAATATGGCAGTCAGGGGCAATTAACAGGTTTTAATTTAGAAGAAATTTCATGTCAGCTGAAGGGCAGTTCAGCTTGTGGAGACATTATGATGGAAAGAAGTATTTAGATATTTTTTTCAGAAGTCCAAGGAAAAGAGTTTGAAATGATCAACTCTCTTCGAGGATGGCAGGAGTTAGTCTGCAGTTTTGTGTCTGTGAGTAAGACAGTAGCAGAGACAATCATGAAGTGAATATCCATAAAGTCTGAAGGGAAATTCTCATAACCTCTTCAACTGAGTAAAAAAAAATTGAAGAGTTAAGAAGGTGTCGCACTTCACTGGAATTGCACATCTGTAAATCATCATGTTGGGAAAAAGGGTTAATCTTTGTTTTGGCTGTTAAGATCTTTCTGAATTGCCTTATATATAGAGAGAGACGGCTTTGTCTATTTAGATGGAATAATTAGGAGCTGTCTCTAATCTCTGAATGATTGACAATGAGATGGCCCAGATTTAACATTTTTCAAATTGCCTGGCAAAAGAACCAGAAGGGACACAAGAAAAACATTTACACAGTGTGCTTAACATTGGAATACACTCCCTC
This sequence comes from Ginglymostoma cirratum, assembly GCA_024137785.1. Classification (NCBI taxonomy): domain Eukaryota; kingdom Metazoa; phylum Chordata; class Chondrichthyes; order Orectolobiformes; family Ginglymostomatidae; genus Ginglymostoma; species Ginglymostoma cirratum. The sequence goes on along the minus strand of JAHRHZ010000267.1, from coordinate 5,100,581 downwards.
CCTGACACTGTGGCGGATACACCTCCAAATCAGTGTTGAAAACGGCATTTGATAAATACCTGGAAGTAAAAAGGAAAGAGTGGGTACAAAGTGAAAGGTGGTAAGAACAGATAGGGTCTCAATGGGCTGAATAGACTCCTTCTGAGCTGCACTTTTCTATTCGAGAGGATCCAAAGCACATCACGAGGTGTTTGACAGAAGCTGAGGGATGAGGTCGGAGAGAGTAATAATCAGGAGACCAAAAATAGGAGAAATAGCTGGGGCCCTGATTTCTCCTCCTGGCACTGTTATAAAAATAATCCTTCTTTGAATTTTGACATTTGATTTCTGGGTGGCAGAATTTCAGTCAGTTGGATTTCCTTCATGATCACAATGTTGATGGAGGGTTTTTACCCCATGAGCGATAGTGATTTCCCTCCCGCTATCTTCCTTAAATTGGACCATAATCAATGCACCATGTCCCTGTGATGCCCATTCTCATTGCACCATGTCTACTTAATGGCCACTCATCACATTCTCCCACTTGCCACAGGCACAGGTACTGATGACCTCCTGGGATTCCTGGCACCTGTGCCATCTTTAAAGATCAGCCAGTCATCTGGCCAAGCGATGGTGGTCCTGCACAGTATGTTTTATTTGCCCCAAATAAAGCTAGGAGCCTGAATGACCAGAGAGCCATGTCCAAATTTCATGTCAGGAATTACCGCCATCTAGTTTCTTTTCCACGGATGGAAAACTGCACATCAATGAAACTGGATCATGTCATAATGAGGATGTTAATACATACTGATAAATAGGCCTCTCGATGTCCCCAGCATGAATCCCAACAGGGTGGGAAGAGGCCATTCAGCCCACTAAGTCAGTACTGACCCTCTGAAGAACATCCCACCCACAGTCACCCACCTACCCTATCCTATAACCCTGCATTTCCCATGGCTAACCCATCTAGCCTGCACATCCCTGGACACTATGGACAATTTAGCATGGCCAACCCACTTAACCTGCACATCTGTGTGGAAGGAAGCCGCAACACCCAGAGGAAACCAACACAGACATGGAGAGAATGTATAAACTCAACACAGATAGTCGCCCGAGGGTGGAACCAAACCTGGGTCCCTGGCTCTGTAAGGCAGCAGTACTAAACACTTAGCCGCCATGCTGTCCTTATTCGTCATTCGATACTTGGTTGGAAAATGGGACATTCTGCTCTCAACAGTGGAAATGACCTCGCTGCCAATCTCAGATTCAAGTCCCACTCGCAAGCTGTGACAGGGGACTTCACAAACATGATCTTTCGTACCCTCTTTGACACCCCATCACAAATGACATGAATCACAGTAATTCATTGGCATGACAGAGCTCAAGCCCCAACTCAAACTCAGTCATCCTATGGCTCTCTTTATTAATTCATACAATTCTCTCATCATGAACACACAAATATAACAGTAACACTGCTTTGTCAGACTCTTCATCAAACTGCAAATCCTCTTATTACAGCACACTGTTCTCCAATGGAACAGTTGAAATTACAGAGGGAAATGGTACTAAACTGGTAATGATACAGGAGGAGTATTCCAGAGGCCCAGGCTAATGCTCTGGGAGGTGGGTTCACATGGTAGCTCTTTACCCTCAGTGTATTTGAACACAACAGTGCTTTTTATTTCATTTGAAATGTATGTAATTGCCACTTCAATGAATACTCAGCTGTTTACACACTGTGATCATGGAAGAACAATAAGACAGGGTTTCCTGATTTACAGAGTAGAGAAGAATATTTTGACCAAATAAAAATCCATAAGAAAAGGTACAAGAGTGAAACGGTCTATGGCCTGGTGACTAAACTCAGGCTGAGTGCAATGGTTTTCTGTTTTCAAAAATGTTTAAAACTGCAGATGGGTGAGTACGTTCCTGTGGAGTTAAGTTCTTTCTATAAAACCTCTACTGTACATGGAAAGAGAAACAATAGCAGACAGAGCTTTCATGTTGGGTGGGTAGAGAGAGAAAGAGAGGGAGACCAAAAGACAGAGAGCTGGACGGAGAGAGAGAGATAGAGAAACCTGGAGAGATAGAGAGAGACAGACAGAGACAGAGAGAGACAAACAGGGAGAGACAGAGACAAGGGGAGATAGACAGAGACATAGTCAGAGAAAGACAGAGGTAGGGAGAGATAGAGAGAGACAGAGACAGAAACAGGGAGAGCCAGACACAGGGAGAGAGACAGAGGCAGAGAGAGAGAGAGAGAGAGACAGACAGACAGACAGAAACAGTGAGAGCCAGAGACAAGGAGAGATAGAGAGAGACAGAGGCAGGGAGAGACAGAGAAAGACAGAGACAGATCTATTGCATAAAATGTGCTCTAAGTACAAATGATTGACTAGTAATATGACTGTTTCCTCCAACTGACCAGTAATTCAAATGTGATTCAGATGTGATCCCAATACTCACTTGATTAGGTCAGGACTCAGATTCCTCCTCTTAATCAGTTCGTGAAAACCATAAGGTTTTGCTGGTTTGTCTCCAACAAATGAATATCTCAGGAGATTGCTAGAGTTTTGTTGCCAATGAGACTGGAGATTGGAATCCATCATTCTCCTATTGAATCACTGGACAGAATCTATCCGGGCTCTGAGTGACGTGGTTGTGGTGAGGCAAGTCTCAGAATCAGGTGAGAAGTTGGTCATCTCAATGTCAAAATCGTCTCGTTACATCTTGTTCACTTTTTTCAAGCAGTGTGGAGGGATTCTCATCAGGCAATGAGGAGTTTCACATTGACACTGATTGTTGTTAACAGCACAACTCACCTCAGGTTGTGATCTTACCAAACTCACCACATGAACCAGCCGTCAGGAAAACTCCACACGGAAACCAGAATGAATCCTTGGCAGATCCGACTCACCACTTGCTCCCAAATGGCTGGTCCTTTTCTAGGATGTAATAGGCAGGAGGTGTTGCAGTCACTGGATAACCTTGGGTTGGTTACTATTACGATTGTGGTAGGATGGCAAATGGCAATTACTCAGATGTCAAGATATAGATACCTCTGCAACCCTACAGGAGTGGTCCCTGTCTTCTCCTCACAGGGCAGGAATCTTTACCTTGGTAAGCATGAGGAGACAGATGTCTATGCGCCATTACTCAGCTCTGTTTTGAGACATCTTCTCCTGCAGGTGGTGCTGGCCATAGTGGTAATGTCACTAGATTAGTAATCCAGATCTCCCATGCTCATGTTCTGGGGACACAATTTCAAATCCCACCATGACA